>OZ014520.1:412427248-413027248 GCA_963966055.1 Lathyrus aphaca
ATTCCAATTGGCGAATTGGTTTTTGTTTTGCATGCATTCGCCAAATGGTTTGGCGAATTGGTTGTATGCATGCATGCATTCGCCATTCCATTTGGAGAACTTGTGAAGAAACTCACATGTTCAACAAACCATTTGGCGAAAATGTTACCAAACTGTGTTAGTTTGGTAAATTTTTCCAAATATATGTTATTTTGGTATTTTATTTTATAATATATGTTATTTTAAAAAAAAATTCAAAAAACAATACATTTTTTCCATGTTTGAATACATACATAATTTTAAATATATTTACTTTTATTTTCTTTAATTATACAAAAAAATGTGATAACCCGTGGGTTCATCAGAATTATACAAAAAATGTGGTGTGTTATGCATATTTGTTTATAAATTTAATAAGACAAAATTATTTAACCAAAAAAAAATTATTATATTTAAAAGAAAGACATATATTTATTTATATTTAGATTATATATATATATATATATATATATATATATATATATATATATATATATATATAAATCAATAGTAAGTTATCCCCGTATGTAATATTATTTATATTATTTTTGTTCTAACGTTATGTATAAATATATTTTGATCAATAGAAAAGTTGTTCACGTTTACAAACAAACAAAAATATGATACACAAATATTTTAAATTAATTTATAAAAAACATAATTTTTCTCGTATTTGAATATTTAATATAATTTTTAAGAAATCTATATTTTTCTCGTATTATGAATGTTAAGAATTATGATAACCAATTATATTATTTGTATAGATTTTTTAACATAAAATATTTTTATTGCTACTATTATTTATTTTTTAATTAATATACAAATATTTATTGTTATTAAATAAAATGAATTAATTAATTAATACCATCAATATAATTAAATTTTTTTTGTGTAATCAATATAATTATATAATAATCTGAAAAATATTTGCTACGAAGATATATATTATCTTAATTAATACACAAATATTTATTGTTATTGCATAAAATGAAATGAATAAATTAATTAAGACCATCAATATAATTATATAATAATCTGAAAAACATTTGCTACAAACATATATAACGGGCGGGTCGTCAAACTCGAGCATCCCTCTACTGATAAAGGCCAAAATGGCACGCTTCGACGTACGACACATCTTGGTCGATCAGGGCAGCTCGGTGGATATTATGTACGTCCACCTATTCAAGACTCTCAAGCTGGACAAAACAAACTTGTCCCCGTACGTCGGGTCCGACCTCCAAGTATTCAACGGGGCCACCACAAGACTGTGGGGGTACGTGGAGCTCCTCGTTATATTTGGGGAGTAGGAGACTGCTAGAGAAGTCAAAGTCCAGTTCCTGGCGATCGAGTGTCCTTCGCTCTACAACTGTATCCTTGGCCGATCCACATTGGCTGAACTGACAGCAGTTCCATCTACCGTCCACTTGAAATTGAAATACTACACCAAGCTGGATCGTGTAGTCACAATTCACGGTGACATCGAAGCTGCCCAAAGATGCTACGATGCGGCGGAAAAGGACAGGCCATCATCAACACCTCCAAGGATAGCAAGAAACCCAGATTCGAAGAGCATTCCCCTCCCCTGCAGGTCAACTCTGTCGAGCTCGAAAGCCGCCTTGGCAAAGAAGACACTGAAGCACAGGGCCCCGTCAACGGGCAGACATTCACTCACCCAGTTTGTCTGATCCATGACGGCGAGTTCGAACTTATTCCTCTGGGCATCAACCCCGACAGAGCTGTGAAGATAGGCACCAGACTACCGCCAGCGACAAGGGAACAACTCATAACATACCTCAAAGACAATGCATAAATGTTCGCATGGAGCGCTGCTGAGATTCCCGGGCTTGATCTCGAGGTGGCATGTCACCAATTAGCTTTAGATCCGGCCATTAGGCTCGTAGCACAGTGTAGGCGCAAGCAATCTCCCGAGAAAGCGGAGGCTATCGAGCAAGTTGTAAAAGACCTCCTAGAGGTAAATTTTGTTTCTGAAGCCCAGTACACAACTTGGCTCTCTAATGTAGTACTCGTTAAGAAAAATAATGGAAAATCGTGAATGTGCGTTGATTATACTGATCTTAATCGGGCATGTTCCAAAGATGTTTTTCCTTTGTCTAACATAGATAAATTGGTAGACAACTCTGCAGCTTTTAAATTATTGTCCTTCATGGACGCATACAATGGTTATAACCAAATCCCAATGTCAGACACGGACAAGTGGCACACGGCCTTCATGACTACGACGGGCAACTATTACTATAACGTTATGCCCTTCGGACTGAAGAATGCAGGGCTACATACCAATGTATGATGAACAAAGTCTTCTGAGGTGAAATCGGGGACATGCTCAAGGTCTACATGGACGACATGATCGTCAAATCTCACGAAGAGCACGACCATGCCCAACACCTCTGTAAGGTCTTAGATCAAGCGAGAAAATACAAAATGAGGTTCAACCCTGAAAAATGCACCTTTGACGTCCAGGCGGAGAAGTTCCTCGGCTTCTACCTCACTGAAAGAGGGATTGAAGCCAATCCCGACAAATGTCGGGCATTCTCGGAATTCCCAACCCCCAACTCGATGAAATCCATTCAGTCCCTTAACGGCATGCTCACCTCCCTATCTCATTTCATAGCCAAATTTGTGCAACACTCCCTTCCTTTCTTCAAGTTACTAAGGAAAGAAACCGCCTTTGAATGGACTGAAGAATGCGAGCAGGTGGTGCTCCACCTAAAAAAGGGGCTCTCTGAACCATCGGTGGTATCGTGGCCACTGGAGAAGGAGATCTTGTACCTATACCTGTCCATAGCCACTGAGGTAGTCAGCGCTGTCCTCATCCTCGAAACTGACGACGGGTAGAAACCTATATATTTCATGAGCAAGGCCCTTCAGGGTCCCGAGCTCAGATATCAGCAGATTGAAAAGGTCGCTTTAGCCATCATAAAGACGGCCAGAAGATTATGACATTTCTTCCTCGCCCACACAATAAAGGTCCGGACATACCAACCCGTAAAACAACTGCTTGGACGACTAGACATGGCCAGCAGAATGTTGAAGTGGTAGTTAGAACTATCAGAGTTCGACATCCAGTACGAAAGCAGGAAAGCTTTAAAAGCACAGGTTCTTGGCCGACTTCGTCACCGAGATGACACATAGCCCGACCCCGACCAGCGGTACCCACAAATGGACGATCTTCGTTGACGGCGCATCTAGCTCGACCGGGAGTGACGCAAGTATCATCCTCGAGAATGAGGATGGCATCTTGACTGAAGTGTCACTAGCGTTGGCTTTCCCAACTTCCAACAACCAAGCTGAATACGAAGCGTTCTTGGCGGGCTTACGGCTGGCCGAAGATCTTGGTGCGAAAGAAGTGAAGATATCCACTGACTCTCAGCTCGTAGCATCCCAGGTATGAAGAGAATATCAGGCAAAAATGACAATCTCATCGAGTACCTGGCCCTCGTGAAAGACAAATTGGAGAAGTTTGACTCCTGGGAAGTCCAACATGTTTCCCGCGAACACAATACACGAGCAGACATCCTGTCTAAACTGGCGAGCGCGTGAAAGAAAGGCGGGAACAAATATGTGATCCAAGAGATCCTCCCACGACCGATTATCAAGAAACCTTCACCTCCATTCGAAGTGAACGCCATCGGCGACGCCCATTACTGGATGACTCCCATCCACAACTACCTCATAAAGGATGAACTTCCAACAAACCCCAAAGAGGCATCTTCTACTAAAAGAAGGTCGTGTTCTTACGTCCTCCTCGAAGGCAAACTCTACCGGAGAGGATTCTCCATCCCACTACTTAAATGTGTTGAAGAGGAAAAAGTCTTTGGCATCTTAGGAGAGATACATGGGGGAATTAACGCCCAACATCTCGGCAGGTGATCATTGGAACGCAAAGCATTACGAGCAGGGTATTACTGGCCGACTATGCAACACGACACAAAGGAACACGTCAGGAGATGGACAAGTGTCGAAGACACGCGGACATGCACCTGGGCCCGCCTAACGAGCTAAAGATGCTCTCCTCCCCGTGGCCTTTCGCCTGGTGGGGAATGGACATCCTGAGTCCATTTGTGACCGGCACTTACCATAACAAATACCTTATTGTCGGTGTTGACTATTTTACAAAATAGATTGAGGTCGGCGCCCTTACCAAGATCACTGCACAGAACATACTGTGTTTCTTCAAGAGAAATATCCTCGCCAGCTTTGGCATACCCCAGGTCCTCATAACCGAGAACGGGACGCAATTCACAGACAGGAGGTTCCAAGACTTCGTCGCCAACCTAGGCACGAAGAAACATTTCACGTCCGTCGAGTACCCTCAGACCAACGATCAAGCAGAGGCGGCCAATAGGGTAATCTTAAGAGGACTGAAGCACAGACTGGGCGAAGCAAAGAAAGCGTGGGTCGAGGAGCTACACAGCATACTCTGGGCATACCTCACAACCCCACACTCCACGACCGAGGTAAACCCATTCCGACTAACGTACAGGACTGAGCCAGTCATCCCGGTGGAAATACGGGAACCCTTCAGACGAACAGAAGCTACCCTTGACGAAGAGATAAACGACGAATCATTACGAGTAGAGTTAGACCTCGTCTAAGAAATTCGTTCTGAGGAGGCCCTACGGGAAGCTTCACTAAAGCAAAAGGTAGCTCTACGCCACGATGTAAAAGTCATAAAACGAGAATTTCAAGTAGACAGCCTCATCCTCCGACGAAACCAGAAGAACTCGCACGAGGTCAAGTTTGCCGCAAACTGGGAAGGCCTGTATCATGTCCAGGACAAAACAAACAACGGGGCCTACTAACTCAAGAACCTACAAGGAGAAGAACTTGCTCGACCATGGAATGCTGAAAAACTCAAGCAATACTATAGCTAGTCAGCTCGCAAAGGCATGAAAGGTACGACCAAGGCACTTCGTCACTAATCGAAAGGAAGGTCGACACCCCCGGGAGACGGGCACGACCTCCCTCGACGTTGGACACTTCAAAACGAACTCCAGTGCCGCAGTACCATGTCGGCAGGGCACCCAATTCGCGGTGGAAAGGCCCGAGCCTCGGGATTAGGGTCACGACCGCGGCACTCGGCCTGATTATAGCGGGCGTAAAACCCACACCTCTCTGGTTCCCTAAAACGACGAGTCTAAAACAGTTGAGCAAACGAATTCATAATATCATTAAACAAATTACCTCGTCGGTTCCCTAAACCGACGAGTCTAAACAGTCGAACACACAAAGATCACGATATGATCAACATTAAACACTTAATAAAAAGTAAAACATTGTATTATAAGTCCGGCCAAAACGACCGGTCTAGTACATGCAGGGCAGAGCCCAAAATACAAATATAATTAAAGGCATGCAGGCCATGAAAACAAAAGCAAAATGGCGCGCAGGACGAAAAGAACAAAGGCATGCAAGCCAGACATACTCATTACCCTCCTCGTCATCCTCTTCTTCCCCCGAACCAGCTTTAGGGCAAGTGATCTCCTCGTCAACCACTCAATAGTTGAAGGTAGTCCTTTTAGTGATGAGCCTGGGGTTGACGATCTTGAGTTAATCGGTAGCGTTGTTAAAGCCCTCTTTGAAGACCCCGACAATATCCCTCTCAAGCTCCCTGATCTGGCCAATCAGGTCACCCCGGTTCTTCAGAGTCACCTTCCTCTCGCACTCATCTTCCCCGGAAAGAGCCATCTTCTCCAGCACTTCAACCCTTGAACGGAGATACCCATTCTCCGCCACGACCTCAGCAAAGTCGGCCTCTTTCTCTTTCAAATTTTTATTCTCCTCGGCCAAGGTTTCGTGCTCGCGTTTCACCTCGTCCAGCTCCGATTTCAGCCCCTCCTGGAGTTTGTACTCCTCTTTGTAATTAACCAAGTTATAGGAGAGCTGATTCTTCTTGGCAGTGACAGCCCGGAGTGCCTCTTCCACACCCCTCAACACAGATAGTGAGCAAGTATTGTCAGACAGGAACAGGGTCGTATCCATGACCCTGATCACCGCAGCAACATCCTGAAATAGGCTGGCACGCCTACTCGCCGCCTCTTAGTCGAGGATGGCCTTGGTCTCAGCGGACATCACCGCAAAGGAGCCTTCCGAGCTGAAAGCTTCTCACTCTGTATAGCAGGGGGAAGAAGGTAGGCCCCTTGGTCTTTAGATGGACCTCTGGACGCAACAGCTGATCGGCCCAATGGACCCTTTGGACGGAGACGTTTGGGGCGGGGAGACTCTTCCAGAAAAATAGTGTTGTTCGGCATGGAAGTTACGAGCGGAGATCCGGGCGGGAAGAATGCGGAGTGGGACTGGCGCTCCCAGAACCACCGGCCACATGATCTGTGGCCACCTGCTGGATGCGGCCCTTGCTCTTCTTCTTTTTGGTCGGGGCTCCAGTCTGGTTGGCCAACTGCAATGCTCGCTCCCGGAGTCTAGGCATTTCACCTGCAAAATGAACAAGTAAGGAAGATCAAATAAACAAAAAGAAAAGAGACAGTCGAGGATACGCTACCTAGAAGTCGGAGGGCTTCCTCGTCTAACTTACACTCGAGCACGGCCCTAGTGTTAATCAGTCGAAGCTCTAATACGGGCAATCTGTCATTGCCCAATATCGGGTTATCCAGTCGATCTACCAAAATTGTTGGCATAAAACTCCGGATGTAAGCCACCAACTTTTTGTAAGCCAACTTGTCCTCGGCCCCCGAGTTCTCATGTTTTACCCTATAGTGGATGGTCGACAGATCGAAATAGTCTGGCCTCCACTCGAGATAAATCTTCAACACTAAGCGCTCCCTGCCATCCGGCTTCCGTCGCCTGACGTATAGGCTGTCGAGGGCCTGTTGGGTGATGGGTTTCACCGTATACCACCTGTCATTGAAGTTCCAAACAGAATCGTGATAGGTCTTGAATAGCCTCGAAGGCTGCTTGAAAGAGACCCAGCTATGTCGACCTTCATTGTCTGACCGTTGTATTTGGAAGACTCTAAAAAAGAGGGACAGCGTGCAGCCAATTCCAAGGTGTTAGCATACCAGTTCAAACGTCCGAATGAACGATATGGCATTGGGATAAAGCTGTGAGGGCGCTAGTTTAAGCCACCTAAAAACCCCCATCTAGAAGTCGTTGAAGAGGAGTCGCATCCCCGCTTCCCGGAAAGCGAACTCATACATTACAAATCGTTTTCCCAGGAAGCATGAGCAGATCCGCTGCTCGGCGAGGGGCGCGTAGCACTACCAATTCGGAGGTTCGTCGGGCTCCACGTCCTCGAATATCATATGTGCAGTGGTGTGGTCATCTATGAAGAAGGACTCCGTCTCCAGTGGCTCATCGGCAACCCACGAGAGATCTTCACTCTCGGACGAAGATGACGCGCTTCCCTCCATGGGACATCCCTGGCCCGTGTTATCTGAAAAGAAGAAGGAACAAGTGAATTCGATGTTGCATCAAATCCACCATTCCACCGCAGTTCAAGTGAAAGGGCGAGGGAATCAATATCTGATACACATGATTGCCCGAGACATTTAAAGAATGCTTGTAAACCCCTAGAGACCTATAGAGGTTTCGCCCGGGACATTCAAACGATACCTGGCACATTCAAAGAACTCATAAAGATTCTGCTCAGGACACTCAAAATATGCCCGAGACATCTACGTAAATCTCATATTTTCTTCCCGGCGTATGCATGTCACGCCCGGGACATTTATCCAAAATCCTAAAGGAAACGCCTAAAACACGCATTCTACCTATGGCGACAGGAAATTCACTAATATAACTAACTAATCAAACCCAAAATTTCCAGAAAACGGGGTCAGGACGTTACTTGTCATGATTCTTATGATATGGTATCAGCGGTGGACGACGGCGACAGTGGTAGTTGAACTAACGAGAGAGGATTTTGATATCTGGTAAGACGTCTGAGGAGAGAAAAGGGAAAATGAAATGGTCCCCTCACTCCTCCTTTTATATACGCCACATGAAAGAGCGCGCCCTAGGAAATCATTACCTAGATTCCCTAGGGAGGCCTGCATTTAATGCATAGAAGATGAAGCGACGCGCATTAAAGGCAGAGGACACGTCACCCTAGGGAATTACAAAGGGCGGCGAGCATGCGTTACGCCCTGGACATCAAAATAGTACGGGCACCATGACATCCTCCTCGACAAAGGCAGACGCTCACAGATCCCCGACACTAGAATGCACCTCGACTTTCCTTATTCACACTCTTCAATCTTCATTGTCGGACTCAATAAGACAGAACTCTTGACTTCCTCGACAAGACAGCCCAGAGTCATCAGACACGTTCCATTCCTCGTTCAGTCGGAACTCGTGACTGTCCGCGACATCTAGAGCCTTTCTCGACTAGTTCTTAAGTCCTCACTTTGTCCCAGAGTTTTGACTTGGGGGGCTCCTGTTCCGGACTAGGCCTCTAAAATTATGTCGGGCAAAGGCCCAACCCGACGGGAAAAAGGTCCACGATGTCGGACACACACACACAGCCCACTAGCTGGCAGTAAGGGAGATCACGTCTCCCAATATATAACACATCACCCAACTGTCCACTATTATCTCCTAGGATATAGGGGCAGTTGAACCAAGGGCAAGACCATGTGTTATGTCTTATACGCTTCTACGCGTTCCTTGACAGTTCTTCCTTGGGCCTAGTTGATCCAGCCCAAGGAAGAACCTTGGCCCAGCGTTGTGGGCACGCTATAAATACCCTCACTCATTAGAGGGCCAGGTATTTTGAACCTACTATTTTATTCTACTTTGATGCTCATACTCACTTAAGCATCGGAGTGCCTTGCAAGTACACCCCCACCTTCTCTCAATCAATTGTCACGTTCGTTGCTCTACACCTGGAAGGCCCTTCTTATCAGGTAAGATCAACATGAAACCATTAACCTGCTTCCTATGAAAAATGTCAAAACTATATTTATATCTTCTAATCTTGAAATTACAAATATAGGCTCAAGTACAATAATTGGTTTTACAATCATACTTGGCCAGGACATTTCCTTTAGGAGTATGGAATCCATTAATAAGAACACTCGTTGAAGCTTTGGATTTGGGGTGTCCTCATTTAGTCTTTCTTTATGTTTTCCTCTCAAAATCAATGATTAAAAAAAGCTCAATATTGAATTTTGGGTGTCATCTTCAGAATCATAGGTCCTTGAAGCTTTGGAGCCATTAAGATTAAGCTTTTGCATAAAGTCAAATAGAAATAAATTAGTATAGAAATATGGGAATGTGCTGGTATTAATGAAAAAGAAAGGAGAAGAATATAAAACACATGGAGATAGCTGAAGATACCTTAGTCTTTAACATTGAAATCATCAAATTCATTTACATGTCCTGAACAAAGAAAAAATGAACTTAGCCAAACGAATCATAACATAATGAAATGTAACAAAAGATATGAAATATCAACCACTTGTGATTTTAGAACGATCAAAGAATGATCAAAGATTATGCATCAAAAACGCCAAAAATTTAGCAGTGCAACATCAAAAAACACACCCATAAATAAAGCTTACCTTTTGAAAAATCTTTAGGGCACCAACATCTCCAAATCGTTCTACGTCATCCCCGGAGTGGAGGTGGTAGGTTGTCTATAACATTTTCGATTCTGGTTAGATCTGTTGTAAACAAAAATCGGTTGCAGATATCATTAAGACAAAAAATATATGTGATACATATTCTTAAGCACATATCATCAATCTGAATAAAACTAAGATTTATGAAATGGTATAGTGTTAACTGAAGGTAAAGGTTTATGAAAGGGAAAAAATTGTATAAAGTGTACTCAGAATATAAAAATATTCAAAATTACAAACATCATAACATAATCCTAAAAAATAAACCTTTTTCCTACTAAGGAAGAGAACCCTAAAAAAAAGTTCATACCTTGAACAACATCAACGATTTTTCATCCAAACCCATAAAATAAAATAAAGCATAAACTTAACCCTAAACATCAAAAGCAATATTCAAAATGCAAGATTTCAAAACTGAAAAATGAAAATTACCTTCAACAACAACCTCTTCGGAGTGAGGAACCAGCGTCTCAGAGTCCTCTTCTAGATTCTGTTATTGAACAAATCAATACAAAAAAAATTCAAATCTAATTTTTGCTAATAGTGAATCATAACTTACAAATATCAAAACAATTTGTGAACTAATGTCAGAAATTATCAGTTGTTTCTCTTTCATTTTCAATAAGAAAGAAAAAGGAATAAGATAGAAGAAGAGGAAGAAGGGAGAAAAGGGTGAAAATAGAAAAACCTTATCATTTTCAATCAAATACACAAAACAAAATCCAAAACACAGCAGAATTGTGTTTCATTTCATCTTAATTATACTTCTATTCTCTACAAATTTAGCAAAAAGGAAGGGGGTTGATCAGTCACCATTTATGCTAGACATTCCACTATTTAACCGTAAATAAATCAAGTAAACTGTGTAAACTGAAGCATTTTTCATTAGAAATAAGCTCAATTCCATGATAGTAAGTGTGTTGTTACTGATGAGTTTCTTGAGGATATTTTACACTTTTTGGTATGTCAGCAGGTAAAAAGCTAGTTTGGAAGCTCAGGGGATCAAACGTCAGATGAGAAATCGAGCCCGAGCAAGAAAACGGAAGAAAAAGTCAATTTTTGGAGAACCTGCTGCCCATACGCGTATGACCTTACTTGATACGCGTATGGAACTTCCCAGTACGCGTACCATACGCAAATGACCAGAGGGAAGGAAAATTCAACCAAAGTACAAGCTTCTGGTGACACGCGTAACAACTTGGTGATACGCGTAACGACTTGGGCAATACGCGTAACAGGCTGGCTAATACGCGTACCAGATGCTGTGTTACGTCCAATACGCGTTTCCTACTAGGCAGTACGCGTATGGGACAGCGCAGTACGCGTATGGAGCACGAATTCAGGAAAAATCCAACTGAATAGCTATTAAAAGGCCAGACCACAATTTTCCGAGAGTTGGACATTTTTGGAAAGAAAATATACGCGTTTTGAGAGCTGGAGACTCAAGGAAGATCACGGGATTCATATGTTCAAGAGTTTACCGACTATTGAAGATTGATTCCTCACGAAATTCTGTAATGACAACAATATTTATCTTTGTTTTTACTTTTATTATGAGTAGCTAAAACCCCCATTGCTAGGGGGTGACCCTGATTCTGAATGTGACAGTATTGATGTTTATGAAAGTATTGCTTATTTCTTCTTTTCCATTAATTTGTTCTTATCGCCGTTCTTTATGCGTTATTTGTCGGACCAACAAATGATGATTCTTATGAATAGTGTAAGCTGGACAACAATTATTCATTGACCTGGATAAGAACTTTGGATAGTAAAAATAACCTAGGACTAGGGATTTTCTATCTGACCGGTAATTCTTGATATGTGAATGCTTGAGTATGAACCTAATTGTTTATGGACATAGTAATTAGGTTACATAATCAAAGGTCTATTACTAAGGACTTAATAATAGATACCCTTGAGGACCGGAATTAATTTGACAGGAATAGCTCTACGCCATCATAAATTATATCTGTTACAAGAAGTTTCATTCACCAAACCCTAGCAATCTTCTCTCATTTGTATCTCGTTCAACCTTTTTACTAGTTTTATTTATTTGCAATTGGTAGTATAATTACACCACAACACAAAAACCAAAGGCTTTTGTCTAATTGAAACAATCTATAAACTTTATATCGTCAAGCAGTCCTTGAGATCGACAAACGGGGAATTTCCCTTTTATTACTACAGTGAGAAAAATAGTACACTTGCTATTTTCACATCAAGTTTTTGGCGCCGTTGCCGGGGATTGCCAAAGATAGTAGAGTTTATTAATTTATTTTCAATTAGAATTTTGTTGCTCTGCATCCAAAATTTTATTTATTGTTAATTTTATTTTTATTATTATAATAACTAACTTCTTCTAATCTGTGTATGCGAGGTAAGGCCTCAGCTAATTTTCATTTTGACGCAGAACCAGAGAGAACACTGCGCAAAAAGCTCAGAGAAACAAGAAGAAAGAAACCGGCCAATTCTGACACCGAAGAACCGGCCACACCTGTCACTCCAGTTTCTGTTCACTCCGAAAACATGGCTGCAGACCCACCTCCAGCAGAGAGACTTTTAGGTGATTATGGCAGACAGAATAACCCAGCAGTGCGGTTGACCATAGTTAACCAACCTGTTAATGTTGCTCACTTCCAGTTACATCCCTCAACCATCCGCCAGTTAGAAAGTAAACCTTTTGCAGGAAAAATCAATGAGGATGCAAACAAGCATCTGCAGAGGTTTCTGACTATGACCACATCATTAAAAATTGATGGGCATTCTGAAGAGGCAAAGAGATTGGTCATGTTCCCATTCACCTTATCTGAGGACGCTGAGGAATGGTTCTATTCCCTACCCGCAGGAAGCATTACTACTTGGCAACAAATGGAAACAACATTCTTGAACGAGTATTTTCCTGCTTCTGTGTATATCCGTAAGAGGTATGACATTGTGAATTTTAAACAGAAAGACGGAGAGACACTTGGAGATGCATACAAAAGATTCAAGAGATGTTTAGTTGCATGTCCTACACATAATTTGGATGAAACTGAACAAATGCAGAATTTTGTAAACGGGCTGAAAATGAAAACTAAGCAACTCATTGATACAGCTGCTGGTGGCTCATCTAATTTTTCAACAGCAACCGGTATCAAAAAGATCATCGAAGCTATTGCAGCAAATGAGCATTTGGAATTATATGACCGCACTGTGAATCAGCCGGAAGGAAAAATTGACTTGAAATTAGCAAATCAGGTAGTGAAAATGGAAGACCAAATTGCAGCTGAGGTTGAAAGAAGATTGAAAGCTATGAATATAGGTACCCAGACTGTTGCTCAAGTGCAACCGGTTCCGACCATGATTTGTGAGATTTGTAGTGGACCACATTTTACCATGCATTGTGTTGCAACCGCAGAACAAGTGCAAGCTATAAATTACCTGAGACAGAATAATCCCTACTCAAATACTTATAATTCGGGGTGGAAAAATCATCCTAATTTCTCTTGGACAGATCAGCAAGGTAATATTCAAGGACATCCACAACAACAACCACCGTACCAACAACAACCTTATCAGCAACAGGTACCGAAGAAAGCGGATTGGGAGATTGCTATAGAGAAGATGGCAACTCATAATATGCAATTTCAGGAGGAAACTAGGAATAATCAGAAAAGCACCAATGCATCAATTAAAAATCTGGAGATTCAATTGGGTCAGATAGCACAACAGATAACAAATTCCCAAATACCAGGCGCATTACCTAGTGCAACAGTGACAAATCCAAGGGAGCACAATAATGTGAGTGCGGTAACAACAAGAAGCGGAAAATCTGTTGAAGATCTTAAGAAGAAGGATGAAGAAGAAGATACATTGTGTGAAGTGGACCTGGAAATCTTAGAGAATAAGACACCACCTGAGGAAGAAAGTGTGAAAATGCCGGTGGTACAAGAAAAGCTACCTGAACCAAAACCCATCATTAAGCTTCCTTTCCCACAAAGAAACAAAAAGAAGAAGCAAGATGAGAAAAATTTTCAGAAATTCATGGAATTGTTCAAGAAATTAGAAATCAATATTCCATTCTCTGAGGCACTCGAGCAGATGCCTATCTATGCGAAGTTCATGAAAGACATCATCTCCAAGAAGCGCACCACTGACGCTGACCCTGTTATATTAACTGAAACTTGTAGTGCTATTTTGCAGGGTATGAAGATTCCAGTAAAGAAGCCAGATAGAGGGTCTGTGACCATCCCGTGTACCATTGGAGATAGGTCTTTTAAAAGGGCGCTGATTGATTTGGGTGCTAGTGTTAGCCTTATGCCTTTGTCTATTTACAGGAAGCTGGGAATTGGCAATGTTCAGGATACCAGAATGACACTTCAGTTTGCTGACCACTCAGTGAAGAGACCTTTTGGGGTGGTTGAGGATGTTCTGGTCAAAGTTGATAAATTTGTTTTTCCTGTTGATTTTGTAGTTTTGGAAATGCCAGAAGATGAAGAGATACCTCTGATTCTGGGAAGACCGTTCTTAGAAACAGGTAGATGCATGATAGACATTGAGGGAGGTACCTTGACCCTAAAGGTATATGATGAAGAGCTCAGAATTGATGTCCGGGATACTATGAAACATAAAGAGGAAATGTGTACAAACCACTTTGTTGATGTAATTGATCAAATAGTGACTAGCACAATGCAAAGAAAGTTTCCTGAATTACCATTGGAAAGAGTTCTGAGTCTGTCAGTCAGAGAGATTGAAGAGAATGATGATGAAAAAGAAAAAGAAGTGCTTGCCATGCTGGATACACAACCTCTTTGGATGAAATCCAATCCACATCGGTGGGAGGACCTGAGATCTTCACCAGAATTAGAAAATGAAAAGGTACTAAAGAAGCATAAGAGTGCTACTGGGTGGACTATTGAGGATTTAAAAGGTATTAGCCCCACAGTATGCATGCATAAGATACTGATGGAGGATAATCAGAAACCGATAGTGCAACCACAGAGGAGGTTAAACCCATACAATCCCGGTGAAGGGGGGCCAATTGAATCCGTTAAACTCCTCTGAGTATGAGGTGCCCCGTCGAGCCATGCGACGTTAAACGAAGCGCTGCTTGGGAGGCAACCTAAGGGAGGTTTGAGTTTTTCTTTCGTTTGATTGTTGTTTCTGTACTTTTGGTTTTATTTGTTTAATTTTTGTTTTTTTTAGTTATGCAGTTTAATTTCTGTTGCTTTGATGTAACCACCTATTATGGGTTGGCGAATTCTAATGAATGTGATTTGGTTTATCTCAATTTTCCTGTTTATTTCCTTAGATACGTGACTATGTCTGGCTATTGGTTTCGCGATCACTTACACCAACTACTTGGGCATCCTCTCTTTCAGTCCCCTGACGTTAGATACTGTTGTTTATGATTGGACGCACTGGTTAAGATTAACATCAGAACCACGAGCATGAGCTTTGAACTCAGAGGTATGATAGAACAAGTCAGCTTACCCCGTCCTGGTGAGTTCATAAAAAGCCAAACACTTATTATCATATGAGCAATATCAGGTATGTCTTTATCAATCTTGGTTTGCGTACGTTCTTTTGTTATTATTAGCTGTACGAATACACACACTGAGGCATGTTTTTGTTATCACCTAGAGCCTTTCTAGCCATCCCATTATTATCATTATTATCCATTGTTTTACCCCGTTGAGCCTTTAATCATTTATTGTTGATATACCCGTTTTTTTTTCTAAACCCATGACCCTGGACCTATCTTACCCTGTTCAGAGTATGTGAGAAGTGATTTCATATCTACGTTTCTAACTAAGTTTGGGGTTGCTGTTGGTATAGCAACCTTTAAGTTTGGGGTAGCTTTGCATTCAATGAATAGTAAGTGAATGTCGTATAAAAAAAAAAAAAGAAAGAGAAAAGCGAAGAACAGCTTTTGAAAGATGCTACATTCACTAGAAATAAAAGAAAAGAGGATTGCATAACCCTACAGGAATAATAACAAAGAAACGTAGTAAGAGAATGATTTCATGTACTCTGAACCAAAAAAAAAAAAAATATAAACATAAACCTTAGGTTCCACCTTCATAGCCTACCTAAACCCAAGCCCCGTTACAACCCTAAAAGACCTCAAAAAGTGTGTGTGATTGTACATGTTGATAGGATGAGAGAATTTATTCAAACTGTTGATTTGATATTGCATATTGTGATTTGAGAGTGATAAAACTTTAACCCAGAGAGACTTGGTGAGAGTGTGATATAAGCTGACAGGTGAAGTCATATCTCTGAGGGAAAGAGTTTCTAGCTCGTTGGCTATGTGGAAGAATCAGAAAACCTGAAAAAAAAAACATCAAGAGGTCCAGTGCGAAAGATTTCAGCAGTATTGTGGTAAGAACTGTTTTACAGTAAGTTTGGGGTGACATGATTTTTGAAGGAAATAAGATGTTACTTGAGGACAAGCAACAAGCTAAGTTTGGGGTTGTGATCAGTCACCATTTATGCTAGACATTCCACTATTTAACCGTAAATAAATCAAGTAAACTGTGTAAACTGAAGCATTTTTCATTAGAAATAAGCTCAATTCCATGATAGTAAGTGTGTTGTTACTGATGAGTTTCTTGAGGATATTTTACACTTTTTGGTATGTCAGCAGGTAAAAAGCTAGTTTGGAAGCTCAGGGGATCAAACGTCAGATGAGAAATCGAGCCCGAGCAAGAAAACGGAAGAAAAAGTCAATTTTTGGAGAACCTGCTGCCCATACGCGTATGACCTTACTTGATACGCGTATGGAACTTCCCAGTACGCGTACCATACGCAAATGACCAGAGGGAAGGAAAATTCAACCAAAGTACAAGCTTCTGGTGACACGCGTAACAACTTGGTGATACGCGTAACGACTTGGGCAATACGCGTAACAGGCTGGCTAATACGCGTACCAGATGCTGTGTTACGTCCAATACGCGTTTCCTACTAGGCAGTACGCGTATGGGACAGCGCAGTACGCGTATGGAGCACGAATTCAGGAAAAATCCAACTGAATAGCTATTAAAAGGCCAGACCACAATTTTCCGAGAGTTGGACATTTTTGGAAAGAAAATATACGCGTTTTGAGAGCTGGAGACTCAAGGAAGATCACGGGATTCATATGTTCAAGAGTTTACCGACTATTGAAGATTGATTCCTCACGAAATTCTGTAATGACAACAATATTTATCTTTGTTTTTACTTTTATTATGAGTAGCTAAAACCCCCATTGCTAGGGGGTGACCCTGATTCTGAATGTGACAGTATTGATGTTTATGAAAGTATTGCTTATTTCTTCTTTTCCATTAATTTGTTCTTATCGCCGTTCTTTATGCGTTATTTGTCGGACCAACAAATGATGATTCTTATGAATAGTGTAAGCTGGACAACAATTATTCATTGACCTGGATAAGAACTTTGGATAGTAAAAATAACCTAGGACTAGGGATTTTCTATCTGACCGGTAATTCTTGATATGTGAATGCTTGAGTATGAACCTAATTGTTTATGGACATAGTAATTAGGTTACATAATCAAAGGTCTATTACTAAGGACTTAATAATAGATACCCTTGAGGACCGGAATTAATTTGACAGGAATAGCTCTACGCCATCATAAATTATATCTGTTACAAGAAGTTTCATTCACCAAACCCTAGCAATCTTCTCTCATTTGTATCTCGTTCAACCTTTTTACTAGTTTTATTTATTTGCAATTGGTAGTATAATTACACCACAACACAAAAACCAAAGGCTTTTGTCTAATTGAAACAATCTATAAACTTTATATCGTCAAGCAGTCCTTGAGATCGACAAACGGGGAATTTCCCTTTTATTACTACAGTGAGAAAAATAGTACACTTGCTATTTTCACATCAGGGGTAATAACCAAATCAAAACCTACCTGTTCATAAAATCAAACGGAAGTCCCTCCAGAATAATGTGGTTTAAGGGGTTTTGAAAATGAAAAAAGTAGTGAAAAGTGGGAGGTAATAAAGATGATCTTGAAGGAAAATAATAAGAAACAACATGATAAGACGTTTGTGATTTGAAAGGAAGAAAAAATGTCGTCTGAATTGCATTGGAAATGAAACTACATATAAAAATGTTTTGTAGGAAAACAGGTTTGTGATCATATTTGTGAGTCTACGATCAATTCATTAAAAATCAATTGCATTAACTTCCTAAATTGTCCTTCAATCCATTAAAAATCAATTGCATTAACTTCCTAAATTATCCTTTCACTATAAATTATTTACACTAACAAAAGGACATTTATGTAATCAAGTAATGTATACATTTTTCATTCATATCCTATTATATTGTGACACTTGGATAGCTTCAATCAACTTTAACTTTTTCACTTTTCCTTTTAAATTTCAAATTTCTCCCACTTTCTCACTTTCATTTTAAAATTTTCTCTCAAATCTCTATTTTCTCTCTCTTTCTCATATCTCTATTTTTCTTTTTCCTCTCTTATGTTTTGAGTGGAGTAGAGAATTCGCGTCACTTAATTAATGAATCAGACATACAATTAATTTTATATCTCACAAATTATTTTTAGAAAGATATCTATTTTATTTTAATTAATTATTTTTATAATTTGCGATAAAAAAAAATTATTTTTAAATATCAAAATTTCATTTTTTACTGACCATATCAACAACATACCTATTTTTTAATTAATAATTGTTTTTATTCGAAGGATAAAAATATTATTTTCAAATGTCAAATTTTTTACGGGCCACTATCAACAAAATATCTATTTTTTAATTTTAATAAATAACACTATATATTTATCTCACGGGTCACTATCAACTCAATATCTATTTTACTTTAATCAATCATTATCTTAATTTAATAGACATAATCCTTATCTTTAAATATCAATTTTTTTCTTTTTTCATCTCACGATTTTGTTTAATAATTATTTAATAGAATTAAAATTTTATAATTATTGTTCATTTTACAATTAAGTAAATCATTTTTAAATTTTGTATTTGTACACATCAAATAATATTTTTATTTCACAGGTCATTATCGCATCAATTTTTTTGTCTTTCTTAGTCTTTTTTCTTCTTCTTTTTGCATCATTATTTAATACAATTGTAATTGTATAATTATTTTTTATTTTACAATTAAATAACTAATTTCAATTTTATATTTGTATATAAATATGTTTTATATCTTATCAAATAAATTTTTTATTTCACGGATCACTATAACCACAATACATATTTTATTTTAATCAATAATTATATTAATTTAAAAGATAAAATCTTTATTTTTAAATATTAAAAGTTTTCATCTCACGAGTCCCTTTTTTTCTTTATATTTTAATTTAATTGATTTTACATAATCATTGTTAATTTTAAAATTAATAGCTAATTTTAAATTTAAATATGTATATAAATATATTTTATATCGTATAAAATTTACGTATATATTGAAACATATTTTATACCGTATCAAATGATTTTACTTGTGCGGGAGCACAGATATCTTACTAAATGTGTATTTTCATAACATATGTTTTTATATGGGAGATTTTTCCATTCTTCTTTCTCCAACACTCTCGTCCATGTATTTCAGTTTTTCTTAGTTTTATAAAAATATTGAACTATATATTTTTCTCAATCATTAAATTTCTTTTTTTGTTGAAAAATATTCATAAAAACAACTTTAAAATATTTTTCTCAATCATTAAATTTCTTTTTTGTTGAAAAATCTTCATAAAAACAACTTTAAAAAAAGAAGAAAAAGTAATACAATTTATTCTCCCTTCTCAAAAACAATGTCACTTTTAGTATTATTCTGAGATAGTATTATTCTGAGATGAGTCGTATGATCTTCACCATCTTACCTACCATATAATCTAATATTTAACTATTAAAATAACATACCGTTAACTACTCATTATAACCAATACTCAAACAAAATTCACATAATATTGTTTGAAATACATAATATTGTTTGAAATAATAATATAGTTTGAAGGGTGGATATGGACTTTGAATTTGCAGGGTTTAGGAATAGGTTAGAGATAAAATAGGAAAAGAAGACATGAGGTTAGGTTATTTTTATGATTTTGGTGGGTATGTTCATGTTCTTTGATATTTTTATTGAGTATGATATTAGAGACTTAATGATCTTGATTTGTTTATTTGGGTGGTTAAATATCTTGATTTTGTCTGCAGGCTAATTATAATTGGGAATTATGTTTTCAACCGAATATGTTGATTATCTTTGATAATTTAGGAAACATTTGATTTTGAGATTGATATTAGAGACTCGGTAATCTTGATTGATTGAGATTGATATTAGAGACTCAGTAATATTTATTTATTTGGATGGTTGAAGATATTTGTTTATTTGGATGGTTGAAGATATTTGTTTGTGGCTGCAATTTGAATTGAAGCATCATTATAACTCTAATGGAGGTTTGAATAAAAGGTACCTAAGAATAAAAAGAATAAAAGAATCTTATGTACCTTTTATTTATGAATAAATTTTGCTTAACTAAGAAGAAGATCGTATTATTAATTGTATTTTATTTTTCTGTAATTTTAGATTTATAATAAATTGTAATAATTTGTATTATTTTAAATAATAAATTAAAATAACTTTTAATATTAAAAAATGTTATTTTAATTTTATAATTTAGAATTAAAAACCATTTTGTTCGTATTATTGATTGTATCTTTTCTTATAAAGAATTAATTGCATAGAAAACTAAATGCAGTTGATTTGTTATTTTATTCCAATTTTAATAATAACAATTAATATTAATGTAATATAATTGGTTCATATATTTTTTATCAATCAATTAAAAATAATACTAAATAATAGTAATAAATATTAATAATATGATAAATAAAATTTTATATTTATTATATAATATAATATTAAATTAGCGGGCAAATAATGAAATGTTAGAATTTTTTTTCCTTTCATGTGAATGATTCAAATGGGATTAATTAGATTTTATTTTGTTTCAATTTTAATAATATCAATAATACTAATGTAATATAATTGGTTCATATATTTTTTACCAACTAATTAAAAATAATACTATATAATAGTAATAAATATTAATGATGTGATAAATAAAAAAAGATAAAAAAAAATATCAAAGATAAATATATTTTTTTTCAATTTCTATTTTAATTGTTAAATTTAATTAATTGTAATAAATATAACACTAATGTATTTTTTTATAATTTTAGATTTGAAATAAATTGTAAAATTTTAGAATGTTATTTTAATTTTATTATTTAAAATTAAAAAATCATTTTATAATAAATTGATCAAGAAAAAATAATAAATTAAAAATAATACTTGAAAAATTCAAATGAAATACATATAATAAACAATATTATGATAAATTATTGGAGTAGATTTATTAATATATTTTATTTATATAAAGAATATTGTATATTATTATACTAACCCAAAATCAAATAGATTTTGGTGCAGAATAAAATAAATAATAGTGTTTTACAACTGATTAAGGTTCAATATAAATAATAATTAATTGTGGTTGTTTGTATTTAATTTATAGTAATTTTTATTGTTATATTTTATTTATAGTAATCGAAATCAATTTATTATTTTATTTATATATTTTTAAATTAATTAATAAATGCATTTATGATTATCACGACATTTTTTTTAAATATGTTTTTTTGTGTAATATATCTAATCATTATTTAAATCAATTTATTATTTTATATATAAAATTTTAAATAATTAATAAATCCACCTATGATTATCTTAACATTTTATTTTAAAAAAAAATAAAATTGTATTTCTATCATTATAATTAATAAATAAAATAAAATTTTATTAAATAGTAATCTAATTTTTTATTTATCTATGATATTCTTAGATCTGATTTTTGATTTACATGCTAATATCTACACTAATAAATGTTAAATATTATTTTTTTTATTTAACATTTAATTTATTTTATTTTATAATTTTATTTGTTAATTTGATTCTAAATAAATAATTTAAAAAATTGTATGACTTTATATGTTATAGGTATTTATATTAGTAACAGAAAAATTATATAAAATATTAATATCAATTCATTTTTTCATATGTAGTTTTTTTATAAAGATAGTAATAGAAAATTAAATTCACTCGAGTTGTTTTTGTATATGGTTTTTTTCTCTTCCTTCCAATTTTTATTTATAGTAACTTTTATTGTTACATTTTATTAAATAGTAATCATTGAAAAAGAAAAGTTGATTGGTAGTCATGAAAAAATAATGATAAATAAATCATGAAAAAATAATGATAAATGGTAATAATTTATACAATTGTTTTCTGTAACACCCCTTTTCTATACCCCAAATAATACATTAAATCATTTAGGCATAGATAAAATTTCGTCAGAGTATAATTTAAATCAAGCATAAAAAGGAGCATGTCACATTAAGTGAAATTAAAACATACAACACCTGCTCAAATAGATATGCAACAATGGGGTAGCTATCCACAAAGGAAATTCAATCCTTACACCCATATCTCAATTATAAATTGCACAGCGGAAACTTAAATCATCAACAACTTCAACTTATATATTTATCAAAATATATCTACAAGTTAGAAGCGTACAAATATATCATGTTATACAAAACATGTCCACAACGAATACATATACGAATGTATCCCCAAAAAGGCACAAGGCCACCTAACTACCCGGTGTTACATATCAGAGTCGACCGACCAAAAGATATGAAGACGAGCTTCACAAAAACGACTCTGGCACACCTAATCTGCAATGCCTCGTAGAGCATCATAAAACAACAGAAGGGTGAGAAACATTATCATAATAATATTGCATATAATTATATATCTCAACATATAACATATACATCAACATCTTCTCACCACAGCATATCATTTGTACACAACATAAAGCATACTTATACGCATACTTATCACTATCTCATTCACATAACACAAATCATATTCAATCATGTTCACATAACACACATACATCGCAATGTATCTTCATTTACCAATACACATAAATCTTATATTATTTATGTTTATTCTTCATTTATATTCATTCCGCATAAACATACGACAAGCTATGTTTAAATCACACATATACATTCAATGTATAAATCACATACATATACACATATCAAACATGCATATATATATCCGCAAGTATGCATTCACACATACCAATCATTTCACAACATTCCAAATAAACATATGCACAATCATGTTTATTTCAGCATATACATACAATGTATAAATCACATACATATACACATATCAAACATGCATATATATATATATATATACATATATATATATATATATATATATATATATATATATATATATATATCCGCAAGTATGTCCTTCACGCATACCAATCGTTTCTCAACATTCCAAATAAACATATACACAATCATGTTTATTTCAGCATATACATACAATGTATAAAATGCAACTCATAGAGACCGACATACGACTCTATGCAGATGCAATACGGTACCGACTCAACATTCAGCAAGTTCACTCAGGAACCAAAAATATCATCGCTCGTTACCTAAAGTAACTCCCCGTCGGGCATACGATGTTCCCCATTGCTCACACCCCACATGGGCACACAATGTTTCAGGATTGCTCACACCTCATACAGGCACACAATCCGATCGCTCACACCCCACACGGGCACACGATCAATGTGAATAAATCACCCATCGCTCACACCCCACACGGACACACGATGTTTCTGGATTGGCCACCCCCACATGGGCACACAATCCGATCGCTCACACCCCACATGGGCACACGATCCGATCGCTCACACCCCAAATGGTCACACGATCTTGTTGTAGTCATCGCTCACACTCCACATGAGCACACGATGCTACAACGGATTCACAAAGAATCCCACAGCACAAGAATGCATACATTATGCTTACATGCAAAATGACACACAATATTCTTGAAAATGCATACATTATTCACAATATAATTATGCACTCAACACATACCATCAACATACATATGCATACAATTTAAGCATAGTAATCACTTGCCCAATGGCCACAACACAACAATCAAACCCATAATTCCATAATTAACATAATTACGTTTTATCGGAAAAGTCGGGAAAAAGTCGGCTAAAAATTACATATTTTAGCATCAATAGATTCTACATGTTTTTAGCTTCAAATCGATATAAGGATCACTAAAAACGAATACCCGAAACTCAAGCTACGGATTAAAACACATAATCCCTCAAAAACCTACAGGCTCGCTAAGCGCCCTCTTGCTCGCTGAGTGAAAATCGCCCTGGAACTCTCGCTGAGCGACCACTGCGATTTCAGCAAATTACCAGCTGCGAACAGTCTAACAAAATCACTCCAAAACTCCTCTAAACTCATTCAAACATGATCAATAGCATGTATCTAACATCATACTTCGGTTACAACGATTTCTAACCGATTAATCTACCAATTTCCAAGTTTTCTCGTCAAAACCCTAAACCTAACATTCTCTAAAACTTCTCCAAATCATAAACCAAATCAACCAAACACATACATAATCATATACAAGATTAAGATAACAATGCTTATCACCCTTACCCGATTATTCCGATTCCTTGGAGCAATCTTGAAGCGTTTTCCAACTTTTCTCTCTTTTCTCTTCTTTCCTCTTTCTCTCCTCTTTCTTTCTTCTCTTTATCTTTCTATCTTTTCTTTTCTTTCCCTTTCTCACAACTTATACTATTTCCTTTCCATTTCTATTTTTACTCTATTAATTCTATTTCTTTCCAACCAAATATCATTTTCTCACAAAATACCAATTTTACTAATTCTAACTTATCACTAATTAACAAAAGTCTAAAATACCATTTTATCCAATTTTACCCGGAAATTCACAAAACGGTAAAATCTCACAACACAATATATCACATTAATTCATTAACATATCTTATCATCATATTAATTTCACAAACAAAATAATAATTACTCAATTAAAATAAAAGACTTCAACACAATGGGAATTATCGAATCGGGGCGTTACAACTCTGTCGCTCCCAAAGATTTGCATCCCGGTACAAGCGCGAACGGTCGGCGAAAAGAAACAATGAGAACACACAGCAGTGAACTCACTGGGAAAGAAAAAGAGTCGCCAGCTAGGCATTTTTATCCCGAAGGAAAGGTAATGCTGCATAGACCTAGAAAGATATGGATAAGACGGTTGCGAACCAGAGAGACTGAGAAAGGGGGTTGGTTACAACCTGGGAAGGTATTAGCACCCAGATTGTCCGTCGTACTCGACGGGATCCACGCTTAAAAGATTTGTGTTTTAAAGGGGTAGTGTCAGTGCAATCTGTGTATAAAAGGCCGGAAGACAATGTACAGGTGTCAGTGTAAGAGAAGTGTAAAGTGCAATAGATACAGTGTCAGTGTAAGGAAAGAGTATGCTCATGATCATGAGGCTAAGAGAATGATGCTGGAAGGAGGGGGAATATACAGAGACTTTTGTTCGATAACTGTTAAGTTATGCCTACGTATCCTCTCGTGCAATGAGGAAGTCAGAACACCGTAGTTTGACCCAAAGAGACTGAAAGATGAATTGACTTGTGAACTGCTTGCTTGTCAATGCTCAAGTGTATGACCTGTCTGGCTCAAGTGCAAACTGTCTTGCATTAGACGGAAGAAGCAAGTTCTCGTTTATGAGTGAATGAGATGAGAAAAGAATCCCGGAGGAGACGATTTGTTTGTTTTTTTGTATTTTCAGTCTTTTATTGCTTTTGAAAGTTTGTCATAAGTTAATGAGCTTAAGCCTAAACCAATGGATTAGCAAACTCATCACATCTTCCCTCTGATCAGGGGTAATGAGAATGCCTTAAGTGTGAAGTCAGCTTCTCACACTTAACCACCATGGTGTAGGATTAAGATCATTAACCTACTTGTGATTATTTAGATGTTTTTTTTGTTTTTGTTTAGTGTTGAGTAATGAGATTAAGCCATAATCAGAGATTAAACAGACTCATTACACCATCCTAATAGAAGGATAATAGATGAGAATGTTTAAGTTGAGGAAAGCTCCTCAACTTAATCCATGATTAGGGATTAAACTCATGACAAAACAAGCCTTTGATTAAGTGGATTTTATTTAATGGTGAGATGATGAAGTGATTTTTATGATTTGTAAGACAACTTGAGGGGGACTTGTCCATTAACACTAGGGTTAGTCCTTCTTAACCAATTAAGGAAGAATTAGAACCCTAATGCAAGGCCCAAGTTACAAGTGTGATGTCTTGATGATTATTAAGTGAATTGATTAAGAGATTTAAACACATTAAGGGTTTAACACTTAGGATTAAAGTTATACACTCCATCCTAAGAGAAGGATGCAGGCATAAACTTAATCACAAAGCCTTAAAGCCTTTAGGGTTTAGTCCCTGATTATGAGGTGAGAAGAGAAGACTCAAAAGAGACACAAAGGTAAAAACTAAGAGGGGAGACTAATCAAAACCCTAATCATTGTCATGCTTGGTTGTTCCTAAGGTTTGTGAGGTTTACAAGAACAATCTTCAATGGAACCACCAGGAAGTAGATGAAAGGATCAAGAGAAGCAAAGTAACTTGCTTCACTTAAGAAGACAAGTCACTTGAAGAAAGAAAGTGGGAAGAAGAAGAATGAGCAAGCTCAAACTCAAACACATACAAAAATGCAGCATGGATGCAAGAAAAATGAAAAGGAAAGTTATGAGAAGTGAAGGCAAATTCACTTCTCAAAATCACTTACCACCTGAAAAGTTAGAAAAGAAAGTGTATTGCAATGCAAAATGAGATGAAATGGTATGTTGTAAATCAAAACCAGAAGCATGTTTATGATGATAATGATGCTATGAAGTGATACAAACATGAGGCAGCACATGGAAATGATCATACAAGCTCATGAATGCAAATGGGGCAAGCTAAGAAACATGAACATACATGAAAAGTTATGAAGTGCACATGGCATACAACATGGCAAATACATGATGCAATGATCAAACATGCCTTCAATATGTCTTATGATGTCAAATGAATCAAATGGATGCTTGAAATGTCATGGCAAGTCATGTTATGCAAGAGAATGCAAGATGGATGCATATGGAAGCACCAAATTAGGGTTTATGAACAATACAACAAACAAAACCCAAAATCAGAAACAAACAACATTATAAAAAATTGAAAATGCACTCAAAGGACCCCAAATCCTATACTAAACCAATGCCCAAAGGAGAAGTTTCAACTCCTAACCAAATTCAAGTTATGGTTTTCTTAAGATTTCTAGGGTTTTAGGGTTCCTTAACAAGAAAATTACCAAACAAATGGAAAATGAGAGATCAAATCATGGCCATTTAATATCACAAACTACATGCTAAACACAATGCAATTCAAAAAGAATCAAGGTCCAACTCTTCATGGATAGGCAGAAATGATTTTTGGAACTTTGGATCAAAATAATGCATAAAAATGATTTTAATTCAATGAAAAATTCTCAAAATGCATCAAGATCAAAAAATAAATTTGGTTTGAAGGTTGGACAATGTTTCTAAATGTCTCAAAACATTTCATGAATTTTTTGGTGATTTTTAAATACCTAGAAGTATTTTTAATAAATTAATTTTCATTAATCAATTAAAAATAAACTCTTAAATATTTAAAAATACTTTTTTAATGCAAAAAATGAAAATAAAAATATTTTTGTGTTTTAAAAATTAATGAAACTCTTGACAAAAAGTTTCATAATTTTTAAACAATTTTTACTATTTTAAATAAAATGTATAAAACAAATATGAAATAAATGAATTAAAACAAAGAAAATAGAAAAGTCAACTGAATGGAGGGCTGGGATGGATCCTGGGAGAAGGGGGATTGACTGCGCGCGCAGATCAAAGGCCCATATTCAAACTGGGTTAAATACAATTAAGAATTAATTAATTATGGTTTAGGGTTTAATGACGAATCTCAACCATACACACGCGCGGCAAGTCAACCAGTCAAAGCAATCTAACGCTCCAGATTCAAATGGGTTTAATGACAGGGATTAGGGCTAACAACATTCAGGTGACCGGAGGGAAGCTCCGGTCATCTTCTCCGGCGACAACAAAACCCTAGATCCTGATTTAGGCTTCTAAACATCAAATTAAACACAGCCAAGTGATCCTCTAACAACCTAGGTCACGAATCCACCTTCAAACATCATTTAAACATCAAGAATCAAGCAAATCGAAAGAAACAAATTTCACGGGTGAAATTTCAGAGTGACAATACAAACTCATTTCTTACTCATTTTCGATTCTAAGAGTATCCCCATGACCAGCAAGACATAAGCAACCAATTTATAACTCAAAATGCAAGCTCTGAGAAAAAATGTTCATGGCCATACCTGAGATGGAGACTCCTGTTTCTGGGCTTTCAGAGTTATTCTTTGGTGCAAGCTCGCTCCACTGACTCCCCTGGTGCTAATGGAAGGCTTGGAATGAGCTTAAACAAGCTGTTTTGAGAGTTCCAGTTCTGGTGTATCAGAAAATGGAGTCTGTGTGTGAGTGGTTTCAAGCTTTGTCAATGGTTGGTTCTTGCTCTCTTGAGTGTGTTTGACTTGTTAGTGAAGAAAGTTTTGATGTTTTGTGGCTGTGGAAGGTGATTCGAAGAAGGAAAGCTTTGTGACAGTTTTTTGGTATGCTGAGTTCTCTCTTGCTTCAGTGCCCAATGCTTTGCTATAACATCTCCAACTTGTGTGGATAGCCTGTGGGGCAGGTCAGTAGGGTGGCTGTTTACTGTGCCAAGAGTATGGGAGCTTTTTGCAAAAAAGTCAAATATGTGTCCTTGAGAGTATGGGCCATGGCAGCAACTGTGTGAGGTCATGTCTGGCTTCAGCTGGGGTTAGGGACAGCCCTTGGATGGTTTGAGAGTGACTGCAACATATGGATCATGAATTGAGAGTGATCTTGCAACTTGACAACTTTGTGTTTTCTCATGATTTTGTGCCATATACATGAGACATTGCTTGCTGAATTTTGTAGCATAGCACTTCTTTTAGTCATGGCAATGTTTAGAAGTCAGCTAGTGATCACATAATTCCTTGAAGAATGGTTTTGCCAAGAATCCACTTTTTGCACTCTTATGAAAAATGCTTTATGGAACTTTGAAAATCAAGGCAAGCAATGCAAAATTCCTTGGGTCAATTCTGTTTTTGGGGTCATGTATGATCATATGATGAAGTTTTGAAGTCATTTTGAAGTCACTAGAATGCTTGGTACATGATTTTGCAAATTCTCCATTTGGTGCATAACTTGAAAATTAGTGATTTTTGCCAACTTTGATGAACCATAACTTTTGATCCAAAATGAATTAGGTCATGTTCTTGTACTTTTTGAAAAGGGAAAGATCTAATCTACAACTTTCATGACCAAAGTTTTTCCATTTGAAGCATTTTTGGATCAAAAAGCAAGGCTTGAAAAGTGGCATAAAATGACATATTCTTTAAAAGTCAACTATGCCCTAAAAAGTCAACTTTGCAAAAACTTGTAATTCTTGAATTTTGTGAACTTCAACCTTCTTCCATGATCAAATAAAGATCAAATACACTCAAAATGATGAAGATCACCCCTTGGTTGGGTCATTGGGGGCCTCAGATGCCCTGATTTTGCACTGACTTGTCCAGAAAGTCAAACTTTGATCAGATGACTTCCCCATGGAATTTCTTCATGAAAATGGATATGCATACTCCCTATACCATATAGAGACCAATAGAATCAAGAATGAACAAAAAATTTGGAGTTATGGCCTCTGAAACCAAAACCCTAATTTCAGGTCATCTGTGCAGTTAAACCTGGCTCTGCCTCCCTACCAATCCCAATTCTTGTGATTCTTTGGCATTCTTGACTTTGAGAGGATGTAGTATGATACTTGAACACGCATGGACCCCTTTGAAGTGATTGGTGATCTTTGGAGTGGCTCAAGAAGCTCTTGGATTGCTCAGATCACAAACCCTAGGTGCAGATGACTTAGAACCAATGCAGTGGACCAAAAATGTGATGTGAGATGGTATGATTGAGTTTGAGCATATGAAATGATCACAAGCCATGGTGTGAATGGGTGAGGGAAAATTTGGGGTGTTTACAGCTGCCCCTATTCAAACATGAGTTAGCTGTGCAGGATGTAAGCAACGGCTTAACAGGCAAACAAGATAACTTGTGGTTGAATACCAAAGACAGTCCAAAATTTGCACTCACAGAATGAAGAAGAAAAGGGATATAGATTGTAAAAAGAAAATAAAGTACATTGTAAAGTGTGGGCTACGGAGGACGACCGTCGAGCAGAGGACGACTGCAGGGTAAATAGCAATGACGGGGACGGCCGACACGCTGGGAGAAGTGCGGGAAATACAGCAATGACGGGGACGGCCGACATGCTGGGGATAAAAGGTAAAGCCAAGACGGGGACGGCCGACTAGCTGGGAAAAATAAGATTATGATGGGGACGGCCACCAAGATAAAGTTGTAAGATTCTCTGGGAATTAATGAAACATGACGGGGACGGCCATCAAGTTCATAAAGTAAAGCAACCGACGATGGGGACGGCCATCGGGCTAAAAAGAAAAGGGACCACGACGGGGACGACCATCGGGTTAAAGAATAAATGAAATAAACAGATGATGAGGTACGGTCATCAAAGGTGAAGGACGATCACCTAGCAGGGGACGGCTGCTCTGTTGGGGCTAAGATGAGGGACGGTCATCTAAGGTGGAGGACGACCACCAGGCAGGGTACGGCTGCCGAAAATATCACGACATAGGACGAATGTCGGATAAAAGGTCAACGATGGGGACGGCCATCGGACGAGCATGATGGAGGACGACCATCAAGAGGTGGAGGACGACCACCTAGCAGGGGACGGCTGCTCTCGAGGTTTCTCATGACATAGGACGAATGTCAGATAACCAAAATCAACAATGGGGACGGCCATTGGATAAAGTGATGAAGGTCGATCACCAAAAGGTGGAGGACGACCACCTAGCAGGGAACGGCTGCTAAATATCAACGATGGGGACGGCCATCGGATGAGCATGATGGAGGACGACCATCAAGAGGTGGAGGACGACCACCTAGCAGGGTACGGCTGCTCTCAAGGTTTTATCCTGACACAGGACGAGCGTCAGATAAAAAGAAGATTTGCTTTGTTGGTGATCTACTGGGGAATAGTAAACACGGACGAGTGTTTACATCCAAGAAACAAAAGGTATAAGTGTTTAGATGCTGTGTATAGATCAAAGATGCGGACGAGCATCCTTAAGACTATGATACGGGCGAGTATCAGGTGGAAACAAATACTGACACGTGTTCAGAGATGATGATACGGACGAGTATCAACGGGTTAACAAAGAACACGGACGAGTGTTGAATCTGAAGGGACCCTTCTGGTGAATAGTAGACACGGACGAGTATCCATATTCAAGAAGACTTAGTGTTTGACACAGTGTATGGATTAAAGATGCGGACGAGCATCCTTAAGATTATGATACGGACGAGTATCATGTAGAAACAAACGCTTGACGCATGTTCCGAGATGATGGTACGGACGAGTACCAACTGGTTAACAAAGAACACGGACGAGAGTTGAATCTGTGGGGATATAAATGGCATATACAAGATACGGACGAGCATCTGTATAAGTGTAACATGAGTAGTATGAGTGGTGTATAGATGAATGCTTTAACTGCTGGGGAGAGTGACACGGACGAGTGTCAAAAGGAGAAAAATAAGGTATCAACAAGTATATAGGTTGTAAAAGTGTAGGCGACTGCGCTGGGGATATGACACGGACGGGTGTCAAGAAAATGTATATACAAGTATAGGTGAGTGCAAAGATGATGTCTTTGGCTCTCTGCTGGTGGCATGACACGGACGGGTGTCAGGAAATATCTTTAATACGTGTGGTCTTGTTTGTAAAGAGTGTTCAGGCGACTTTACTGGGGAGTGATGACACGGACGGGTGTCAAAAGGAGCATATACTGGTGTTTGTGAATTGTAAGGCAACTGCTTTTGCTGGGGACTCTGGGGGGATTTCTGTGTATTGTTGATGGACTGTCAATATTTACAAGTGTTTGATTCAGGCCATGACTTATGATTATGCAATATGTTTGATTTTTGTCGTAACGCTCCGTATTGGACGGAATGCTACGCTTTGTAGGTGGATATGATGCGAATGCTATGATTTATGCAAAGGTATCGAACCGGGACTCGGATCCCGTCGTTTGCAAAGATCTCTGGTCGATCTGCTTGAAATGGACATCCCAGCTGGGGATGAGATCACTGGTTGATCTGATGATATTTGCTTGGGGATATGGGTCATTAATAGATCTATCCCTATAAATAAGAGACCCAGCTGGGGTTTGTAGAAGCTTTCTTCACTCTGTTGTGATCTTCTATGCGCTGCTCCTCTGGATAGGGGCTGGAGCTCTGTGGGGGAGATGGTTCCCTGACTTCTGCATTCTACTGAGGAAGGATGATTGGCACTACGGCTGGGGAAATTGACAAGTGGCAACCTAGCTGGGGGAAGTTATCGGTGGCAACTTGGGGAGGAAGCACCTCTGGTGCCAAGAATGAGTGTTGATTTGCCAGCTTGCTGGGATGTAGCTTACACGCCCCTTGTTGCGCTTTGGATACCTGCAATCCTGTAAAGATAGAAACGCACAAGTAATCCCGAGGTATCCTTTACTGGATTCCGTCATAGGAGTTTAGACACTTCTGAGAGTAAGCATATCCCCTGCAAGCACGTGTTTTTATTTTTATTTTTTATTTTTTTTTTTAGAGAAAAACACCTGTACTCATGCAATTAGTTTTTTAGAGACATCAGACATTCTTTGCAAATAAAAATGTATAAGACGAGACATGACTGAAAAATCTGATTTTATTAATTCATGTGCCCTGAATTGGCAAGATACAGTCAAGGAAACAAATCTCCTAAAATGAAGAGACTGTTACAAATTGAGAAACAAAGTGTCGGCGATGTTGACGACGCTTTCAAAGGAGCTTCCTCTTTCGCTATGACTCGTATGACTTTTGACGTTCTTCTCATCCTGCTTTCTGGAGAGGGTTGATTCTGATTGAAGCTTGATCCTTTCTAAGCTTACCAGGTTGCGGATAATACAGACGAATTCAGAATGCAGTTGTTCGCTTATTCCCTTATTTTGCATGGATCGCCCTTTCGGGTTTTCAATCCATCGGGATACCCATTTTTGCCTGAGTTGTCCAATGCGGCTTTTCAACTCAGCGGGTGTACATTTTTGTTCATTTTCCCTTACTTTTGCCCGAGTCTTTTATTCTGTTTTTGACTCACCGGGATGCCCTATTTTTGCCTGGACTTACATTCTGTTTTTATGTCCAGCGGGTCATTTTTATACGAAGTATTTTTTAACTGCATCTGAATTCACAGGGGACGGGAAATCTTCACCATCCATGGTGCTGAGCATCAGCGCTCCACCAGAGAAAACTTTCTTCACCACGAATGGTCCTTCATAATTCGGAGTCCATTTGCCCCTGTGGTCTGTATGAGGAGGGAGGATCCTTTTCAGCACAAGATCTCCCACTTGGTACTCTCGGTGCCTGACTTTCTGGTCGAAGGCTCTCTTCATTCTTTTCTGATATAACTGCCCATGACAGATTGCAGCCAATCTTTTCTCTTCAATCAGGCTCAGTTGTTCGAATCGGGACCGAACCCATTCTGCTTCATTCAACTTAACATCCATCAGCACCCGTAGAGAGGGTAATTCAACTTCAACAGGTAGGACTGCCTCCATACCATACACAAGCTGATACGGTGTTGCCCCAGTGGATGTTCTGATTGATGTGCGGTACCCATGCAAGGCAAATGGTAGTATCTCATGCCAGTCTCTGTAAGTGACTACCATCTTCTGCACAATCTTCTTGATATTCTTATTAGCTACCTCAACAGCGTCGTTCATCTTTGGCCTGTAAGGAGAAGAATTGTGGTGTTGGATCTTGAAGTCCCGGCATAACTCAGCCATCATTTTGTTGTTCAGATTGGAACCATTATCAGTAATGATTCGCTCGGGCACTCCATATCGACAGATGATATCCCTCTTCAGAAATCTGGCTACCACTTGTCTTGTGACATTTGCATATGAGGCTACTTCGACCCACTTGGTGAAATAATCAATGGCGACCAGGATGAATCTGTGGCCATTCGAAGCAGTCGGCTCAATATTACCAATCATGTCAATGCCCCACATAGCAAAGGGTCATGGTGAAGACATGATGTTCAAAGGATTGGGAGGCACATGCACCTTATCCGCATAAATCTGGCATTTATGGCACTTTCTGGCATAGGCACAACAGTCTGCATCCATTGTGATCCAGTAATAACCTGATCTTAGCAGTTTCTTAGCCATGGCATGCCCTCCTGCATGGGTACCAAAGGATCCTTCGTGCACTTCATGCATCAACAAATTTGCTTCCGTCTTGTCAACACATCTGAGGAGTACCATATCAAAGTTCCTTTTGTACAAAGATCCATCAGTGTTTAGAAAGAAACTACCAGCAAGCCTTCTCAAAGTCTTCTTATCATTGGAAGATGCCCCAGATGGGTATGTTTGATCCTCCAAGAAGCATTTAATGTCATGGAACCAAGGCTTATCATCTTTGACAACATCTGCTGCGAACACATATGCTGGTCTGTCAAGTCTGGACACTGAAATTTGAGGTACAAAGTTGGCAGCTTGAACTTTGATCATGGATGAAATGGTAGCCAGAGCATCTGCAAACTGATTCTCGTCCCGAGGGATATACTCAAGTTTGACCGTTGTGAAGAAAGTCAACAACCTCCTTGTATAATCCCTGTAAGGTATCAGATGATCCTGGTGGGTGTACCATTTTCCGTTGGTTTGATTAACTACCAGAGCTGAATCTCCGAACACAGTCAATGTCTTGATCCTGAGGTCAATGGCTTCCTCAAGTCCCATAATGCAAGCTTCGTATTCAGCTTCGTTGTTAGTGCAGTTGAAGGTGAGCTTTGCCGAGAAAGGCATGTGAACTCCTTTAGGTGTAATAAGTACTGCACCAACACCACGACCATTCATATTAACAGCCCCATCAAACATCATAGTCCATTCTTCTTCCGAGTCAGGCCCTTCCGTGTGAACAGGCTCTTCATGATCTTTTGCTTTTATGAACATGATGTCTTCATCAGGGAAGTCAAATCTCATAGGCTGGTAGTCATCAATGGGTTGCTCAGCAAGATATTCAGACAATACACTGCCCTTGATGGCTTTCTGAGAAGTGTACTGGATGTCATATTCCGTGAGAATCATTTGCCATCTTGCAACCCGTCCGGTAAGAGCTGGCTTCTCAAATATGTACTTAACTGGGTCCATCTTTGAGATCAACAAAGTAGTGTGGGTCAACATATACTGTCTCAGTCGGCGAGCAGCCCACGCTAAAGCACAGCAAGTTTTCTCGAGCAGTGAATAACGTTGTTCACAGTCGGTAAACTTTTTGCTTAGGTAGTATATTGCATACTCTTTTCGACCAGACTCGTCATGCTGGCCCAGCACACACCCCATTGACTCTTCTAATACTGTCAAGTACATTATCAGAGGTCTTTCTTCAACTGGAGGCATAAGGATTGGAGGTTCTTGCAAATACTTTTTGATCTTGTCAAAAGCCTTTTGGCAGTCTTCGTTCCACCTGACCGTCTGTTCTTTTCTTAACAGCTTGAACAAGGGTTCACAGGTTGCTGTAAGGTGAGATATGAACCGTGAAATGTAATTCAATCGACCCAAGAACCCTCGCACTTCTTTCTCAGTTTTCGGTGCAGGCATCTCTTGAATAGCTTTGACTTTATCAGGGTCAACTTCAATCCCTTTTTCACTCACAATAAAACCCAGCAGCTTACCAGATCGCACCCCGAATGTGCACTTGTTGGGGTTCAGCTTCAGTTGGTACTTCCTCAGACGCTTGAATAGCTTCAGCAGATTCACCAGGTGATCTTCTTCAGTAAGGGACTTGGCGATCATGTCATCCACATAACATTCTATTTCCTTATGGATCATATCGTGGAATAATGTCACCATAGCCCGTTGATATGTTGCACCAGCATTCTTCAGTCCGAATGGCATCACTTTGTAACAGAACGTGCCCCAGGGTGTGATGAATGTTGTCTTCTCCATGTCTTCAGGTGACATCTTGATCTGATTGTATCCTGAAAATCCGTCCATGAAGGAGAATACCGAGAACTGAGCCGTGTTATCCACCAATACATCAATGTGAGGTAATGGGAAGTCATCTTTCGGGCTGGCTCTATTCAGATCCCGGTAGTCAACACACATCCTTACTTTGCCGTCTTTCTTAGGCACAGGTACTATATTAGCAACCCACGGCGGATATCTAGTTACGGCAAGGAACCCGGCGTCCCACTGCTTTTGTACCTCTTCTTTGATCTTCATTGCCATGTCTGGGCGAGTACGGCGCAGTTTCTGTTTAACTGGTGGGCATTCTTCTCTTAAAGGCAGCTTGTGCACAACTATGTCGGTGTCCAACCCTGGCATATCTTGATACGACCAAGCAAACACATCCACATATTCTTGAAGCAGATCAATCAGTTGTCTCTTCACTGAGTCTTGCAGGCAAGCCCCGATTTTAACTTCTTTCACGTCTTCAGCTGTACCAAGATTAATCGTTTCGACCTCCTCCTGATGAGGAGTGATAACCTTTTCCTCTTGTCTCAACAATCTGGCTAGCTCTTCAGGAAGCTCATACTCTTCTTCAACCCCTTCATCAGCTTGATTGATTGGATTGTCAAAGTCATACGAAGTCATAGCCGTGCTGTTGTCGGTGCTGTCTGGAAGACATTCTCTGCAAGGGTTCAGTTTGTTCATTTTAGTGATTGATTTTAATCTTGTTTAAAAAGTGAACTAAAGTTATCATTTTGAAAACATCGCCATTTATTTTTTGTACAAAAAGAAAAAATGGAAAAACAGTGAGCGGAAAGGAAAAAGACTCATTTGCAAAAAGATGTCTGATATTTCATTGATTAATCTTGTTTGCACAAAAAGTACAGATGGCCCGATTACAAAATGAGTCTTGTCATCTTGGGTAAGATGCAAGACTTTGATGCATGCTATAAAAATACAGGAAATAATAATTACTCTGCATGAGTAACTCTTATAATTTCCTGGGAAGACCAGTTTGAGATACTGCTCCCCGGGATCTTCGGACGAATCCAATTCTCCAGATTGCGTTCTTCCTCCAGCTCGTCTTCCAAATTGTTGATAGCATCAGGGGTGAGCATCCCCCCACTGACAAAACCGGGCTTCTCAGCAGCCTCTGCTTGATTTTGTTGAGTTGGTCTGTAACCCAACCCAAATTTGTCCTTCTTCTCCTCCACAGATAAAACCTTGCCCCAGCCTTGGGCAGTTCCTTCTTCAACAACCTTCCGGGCTTGTTGATAAGATGACATGGAGATTCCAGATACAGCAGATGCTTCATTAACATTCAGGGCCTCAAACCCTTGGCTCATTGTTTCATGGATCTCCCCATCCATCTCAATATACTTATAAGTAGCCAGATGGCTAACAAATATATCCTCCTCCCTACAGATAGTAACGACTTGGCCTTCCCACTCAAATTTTAACTTCTGGTGAAGGGTAGACGTTACTGCGCCAGCGGCATAAATCCATGGTCTACCCAACAAACAGCTGTAGGCAGGCTGAATGTCCATCACGTAGAAGATCGTTTTAAAGGTTTGCGGGCCAATCGTTACAGGCAGCTCAATTTCCCCCAGAACCGATCTCTTAGAACCATCAAAGGCTCTTACTACCAGGTTACTGGGACGCAATGCTAATCCTTCATATTCTAGCTTTACCAAGGCCTTTTTGGGTAAGACATTAAGGGATGACCCTGTGTCTACCAGCACATGGGAAAGGACTGCACCTTTACATTCCATGGTGATGTGCAAGGCCTTATTATGGTTGCGGCCTTCCGTTGTCAAGTCAGTATTGGTGAACCCTAGCCCGTTGCTAGCAGTAACATTTCCAACCACGGTTTCCAACTGATTGACGGTGATCTCTTCAGGCACGTAAGCTGCGTGCAAGACTTTGAGTAGTGCATTCCGATGGGCTTCGGAGCACATAAGCAATGATAGGATTGAGATCTTGGAAGGCGTCTGGTGAAGCTGATCCACTATTTTGTAGTCACTCTTTTTGATGATTCTCATGAACTCATCAACTTCTTGATCGAATGGTGTTTTCAAAGCTTCCTTGACAGCTTGATCTTCCTGCACCGGGCTCTTTCCTTTTGCCTTGGCAGCAGCTTCTGCTTCGGCAGTGGGTCTTTGAATTTGTGGAGCAAAGAGACGTCCGCTTCGAGTGAAGCCTCCGCCTCCTCCCACATTATCTATCTGTGGTGCAGGTGTTGATGGTTCAAGGGTGATTTTCTTTCCTTCGCAGTATACGTCAGAGCCATAGTGCCAAGGGATGGCCCTACTGCTTTCATAAGGTACTGGTCCAGGCACTGTGACAGTGACTGGACTGATGACAGCTGCAGAAGGGACTGTGATAGTTTGTGGATCATAATAAATTGTGACCGGTGCTCTGATGGGAGCAGCACCTTCTGAGTTGTAGGCAGAGTTGCTTTCAGGGTCATAAAATATTGTGACAGTTGAGACATCTTCATGATTTGTTGCTGGTGTTGTAGGAGACATTGTCGGAAGGATGGGTGTTGTTGTTGTAGGAGATTCAAAATGGAGTGATGCTGAAGTTGTAGAAGGAACATTTGTTGACATCTGATCAGTTGAGATGACAGATGAAGTACTTGTTGATGAAGCCGAAGAGTTGTCGGGAACAATGGTTGTTGCAGTTGTAGGAGATACAGGAATAGCTGCTGATGAGATTGCTGGATTTGTTGGAAATGATGTGGTGATTTGAAGTTGGCCACTCTGAATGAGACCATCTATGCCATTCCTCAAGTTATCGCACCCATTTACTGAAATATTGCAGTAAGCACACCCTAACTCACACCCCGGGAACATTTGACATTCGAGGAGTTGAGCCTTAATCTCCACCAACGGTGTCCGAATCTGACCCACACTGGTTATCAAATAAGACGGGTTGTCTTCTTCAATAGCGTTGATTCTGGGACCTCCGTGGTGTGGCATAGGATTTTTGTTGACATTGGGTGGTGGTGCGAAATTCAGAGCCTTAGAGTCTACCAGGTCTTGTACCTTCATGTGCAAGGCTCTGCACTTTTCTGTACTATGGCCAGGTGCATTTGAATGAAAAGCACATCTGGCGCTGGAGTCATAATTCCTGGGTAGACTGTTGGGATCTGGAGGTGCCAACGTCCTTAGCTCAACTAGGTTGAGTTTCAGGAGTTGTGGCAGCAATGTAGCATATGGCATAGGGATCGGATCGATCACCCTGTTGGCTTGAGATGGCCTCTGCTGGAACGGCCTTTGCTGGTTATTGTTGTTGGTGTTACTGTTGTTGTAATTTCTCGGAGGATACTGATTTTGTTGATGGTACTGAGGTTGTTGCTGATAGTTTTGCTGCGGAGGTTGATAGGCTGGTTGTGGATGAGCTGGAGCAGGGATGGTGACTGCTGCCACAGATCTATGAACATATTGGGGCCTGCCCCTGTTGGCGTGGATGGCATTGGTCTCACCAGTCCTTCTTAGGCCCGCAAAAGGCTTTCTTGCATTACTGGATGAGCTTGCACCGTTGTCTGAGATCTTACCCATCTTCAATAGGCTTTCAATTCTCTCCCCGGCTATGACTACATCTGCAAAGCTGGTAGATGAGAAGGCAGCTAGCCTATCAATGTAAGTCCCCTGAAGGGTGTTCATGAACATATCAGCCATCTCCCTTTCTGACATAGGTGGCTGGACAGCAGCAGCAAGCTGTCTCCATCTTTGAGCATATTCTCGGAAGCTCTCTCTAGATGACTGTGACATTCCCATTAGGAGGGTCCTGTTGGGTGCCATATCCAGATTATACTGATACTGTCTGATGAAGGCCTCTGCCAGGTCCTTCCAGCATCTAATAGTTGCTCTTGTCAGATGGGAATACCATTCCCTCGAAGCTTCAGTCAAGCTATCCTCAAAATAGAACATCCACAGCTTCTCATCCATGGTATAGGCCTTTAGTCTCCCGAGAAAAGATTGTAGATGGGTTCGGGGACAGGAAGTCCCATTATATTTCTCAAAGCATGGTGGCTTAAACTTGTGGGGAATCCTGACCCCGTCTACCAAGCCCATATCCATAACATCGAAACCCAAAGAGTTTTGAGACTCTAAGGATCTTAACTTCTCGGCTATCTCATCCAACCTTCTATCATATGCCTCCTCCCCGGCTCCCATTACTGTGAACTGGTCTTCTTGAGGGTCTTCTTGCAGTACCCTCCCTGCTGTGGCAGTCCCTTGTATATTGACAGGGATGTTGGCCTCTGGGTGGAGGTGGGGTCCAAAGACTGGGGGATTGACATGAGGTTGGACTCTTTCATTGTTGCTAGTCCCAGCAGTCCCTGACTGATGATCTTCCTGATTTCTCCCTTCCACCAGTGCTCTGAGCCTCTCCTGGCTTTGAGCCATGTTGTTCATTACCTCCATAAACTGTGTCATTTGGTTCCTCATTTCCAACCTCTCGTTGGTCATTTGGTTCCTGACCTCTGTAAGGTCCTGCTGCATCTGATCCATCTGTATGCCCGGAAGGTTGTTACGGGTTGGATATCGGTGCGGACGGTTGAGGGGAAATACCCGGCGTCGAGCAATAGTTCCTGAACATCACAACAGAGTTAGCAACAATAAAACAAACACCTACAAAACAAACAAAGGGTTAGCATGCAATGTAGTATGCTTATTTGTTTTCAAGGTATCCGGCTTGGCATTCAGTTTTGACCCTTCCAGACCCTTGAAGATACTGTTGATGTTGCTTTCGAAGTGGAACAAACTAATACATATATTACAAAAGGCAAACGGTACATAGTTTGTTTACAAATACAAGCCCTCTGAGGGGTCAAAATACATTACAAGAAAATAAAAGTACATGGAATGAAAGTAACAACAAGCAAAAGGTCAAACACCAAGACCAAACTCATCCTCCCGAACTTCTTTGAGAAGTGCTTCGGTCACAAGATCAGCCGGACGCTCCGTGAGGTTCCTGATAAGGAGGTTCCGGGTAGTAACAGCTGCAGTTAGCTTCTTGTGTTGACTTTGGTTCTTTGACCTCTTCACTCCAGCTCTGATCTTCAGCTCTGATATCTCCCTCTGGGCTGCTGCTAGGGCTTCTTGCTGCTCTTTTGCACTAGCTTCTAGTTGCTCTATCTTGTCTTGGACCCTCTTGTCCTCCAGAGTACGAGCCTCGGTGATCCTGACCCACCTAGCCTGACTCTCCTTCAGATACAAGTCTGTCCTGGCTTTCTGGAATTGGGCTTCCTTGCAAGCATTCTTCAGGATTTGTTCTCCAGCCCTAGATTTCTTAATGTAATCCTCAGACTTCTCAATTCTAGCCAAGTGCTCCACCTTCAATTTTTCTAACCTCTCAATATCCAACCTACCATCACTCCTCTCCCAGAGGGTCTTCTGTAGAGCTTGAGTCAGCTTCTCATTTCTCTCTTTCAACTTCTCAAACTCCTCTAAGCTGACAGTTGCTGGAGGTGGTGTTGTGGAAGGCCCAGGCATATCTTCTATAGTAAAGGGCATCCCAGAGAATTGGGCCCTGGCATGGGACCAATCATAGTATTGTGCTGATGCCACATTGTTACACTTCCCCAGGATGGTCACCCCCTTAGTCTGCACATTGTCCCAGGCCCAGGCTGCCTGCCTAACAATAGCCAGATTAGGTTTGTTTTCACAATAAAGAGTCTCAACCAAGTCCTGTGCCTTAGGAGTGTGGACCAGTGCATAGCCCAATTGTCTTTTGAACAGCAGAGGGTTATAATTAATACTACCTTTAACTCCTATTAGGGGTACATTGGGAAAATGCCCACAGCTGGTGATGATATCCCTGCCTTTTGTGCTTTGAGTGCACCACCTGATATCAGCTGAAGTTAGAGTAGTAAGTCTTCCAGCCCAGTTTTTCTGTTGATGAGGGTTCAAAAATGCATCTGTCCTGGGCAAATGCCTGAGAAGCCAAGTATGGAACAAAGGAGCACAGCACCTCACTAATCTTCCCCTCTGCTTTTCATTCCTCTGATGCACTGAATAGTAGAGATCCCCCAATAAAGTTGGCACTGGGTTCTTCAGAATGAACAGATGGATTGCATTCTTACTAATGAATCGAGGCTCATCTGCAAATAATACAATCCCATATATGCTCAAGGCCAATAAAGCACAGACTGCTTTCCACTCTCCTAGAGAAGCTTTCAAAGTGGCTTGAGAGATCAAGAAATCCAGATGCAGGCCAGGGATTCCAGCCTTAGAAGTCATATGCTGCCCAATCAAGACTGGTTCCAGATGCAATGCCTTTGCTACCTCTTCATTACCAGGAAAGACCATCTCAGGGTTGAAAGGGACTCCACCCCTGATAGGTATACCAACTAATGATGAGTATTCTTCCAATAAGGGGCCCAGCTGAAAGTCCTGAAAAGTGAAACATCTCAGTGGGGGATCATAAAACTGAAGGCAAGTGTGGATCAGGCTTCTCTGTGAGGGGTCCAGATCCATAACCATATCAAGTATATCTCCATGGTGTTCCCTGAACAGTGGTATATGGTCTGGAGTGATCAGGGTCTGAATCCTCCTGATGTCTGCTAGCTCTGGCTGGAAGAAGTGGTAGGTGATGTTGCTCTTTTTAGGTGCCATGATGTTGAGACTGAGTAGAGACAAGTGCTGATGATGATACTGAAGAATGGGCCACTGATTGGCTGAAGTAGATAGCTGATAGCTGAAGCAGGTGCTGATGAAGATATGTCAATACTGAAGATGGGGTCAAAACCAAAACCAAATGAAGATGGATACCCTGAAACACAAATAAGCAAATTTCAATATGATGCAATGATTATGTATGCAAATGATATGCAAGGGTTTGTGACTGAGCTGGATCTGATCAAGTGCTCTGATATAAGTCCATGTGTGTAAGAAATCCAGATGGAGGTCTATAAGTCCAGTAACCAAGGTGGGGGACTCAAATAAAGAGTCACATGTCCAGGGCTTAGAATCACAAGAACTGTTCCAACATGGAGTATTCTTAATCAAATCAAAGTATCAGGGTATTCTGAGGTCAAGGTACCTGCAAACCTGTAAACAGCCCAACCCCCTCACAGGTGGTGTTCTAAAACAAGGATCCTCAGACTTGGATCGGTTATGAGAAGTGTAAACACTTCTAACCCGGAGGTACAGTGTTTACAATAACCATAAAAGTTCCTCCTCTAATTCACCTCAGTTTATGAAGGTCAATACTAAAGGTCATCCAGACTTAGCAGGCTTCCCAGATAGCCCTAGCATTGCAGGAAATCTGCAACACAGAGTTCTCAAAAAGAAACCCATATCTGAATCGTGTTTCATATTCCCGCACCAGACCGAGATGGAATGGGAAAGAATATGAACCACTCTAGCCTAGGTGTCACTCAGGTCCCAGGTATAGGACCTTAACTCTCAATGGAACACCCACCCACCAAAGCAAACAAACAGATCCAGCCAGCAGCACAGTATGACAATATGATATAATGTAAAGCTATAAAGAAAGCAGTAATCAACTGTACATAAAGCAAAAATAAATATAAATATACAAACACAAATAAGCACATAACACCCCAGTAAACACAAATCAATCAAGCGCTAGGAGGAACCCACAAAAAGAACCAGAAGCCCTGGTTGCAGTATAAGGGTCCCCAGCAGAGTCGCCAAGCTGTCGCTCCCAAAGATTTGCATCCCGGTACAAGCGCGAACGGTCGGCGAAAAGAAACAATGAGAACACACAGCAGTGAACTCACTGGGAAAGAAAAAGAGTCGCCAGCTAGGCATTTTTATCCCTAAGGAAAGGTAATGCTGCATAGACCTAGAAAGATATGGATAAGACGGTTGCGAACCAGAGAGACTGAGAAAGGGGGTTGGTTACAACCTGGGAAGGTATTAGCACCCAGATTGTCCGTCGTACTCGACGGGATCCACGCTTAAAAGATTTGTGTTTTAAAGGGGTAGTGTCAGTGCAATCTGTGTATAAAAGGCCGGAAGACAATGTACAGGTGTCAGTGTAAGAGAAGTGTAAAGTGCAATAGATACAGTGTCAGTGTAAGGAAAGAGTATGCTCATGATCATGAGGCTAAGAGAATGATGCTGGAAGGAGGGGGAATATACAGAGACTTTTGTTCGATAACTGTTAAGTTATGCCTACGTATCCTCTCGTGCAATGAGGAAGTCAGAACACCGTAGTTCGACCCAAAGAGACTGAAAGATGAATTGACTTGTGAACTGCTTGCTTGTCAATGCTCAAGTGTATGACCTGTCTGGCTCAGGTGCAAACTGTCTTGCATTAGACGGAAGAAGCAAGTTCTCGTTTATGAGTGAATGAGATGAGAAAAGAATCCCGGAGGAGACGATTTGTTTGTTTTTTTGTATTTTCAGTCTTTTATTGCTTTTGAAAGTTTGTCATAAGTTAATGAGCTTAAGCCTAAACCAATGGATTAGCAAACTCATCACATCTTCCCTCTGATCAGGGGTAATGAGAATGCCTTAAGTGTGAAGTCAGCTTCTCACACTTAACCACCATGGTGTAGGATTAAGATCATTAACCTACTTGTGATTATTTAGATGTTTTTGTTGTTTTTGTTTAGTGTTGAGTAATGAGATTAAGCCATAATCAGAGATTAAACAGACTCATTACACCATCCTAATAGAAGGATAATAGATGAGAATGTTTAAGTTGAGGAAAGCTCCTCAACTTAATCCATGATTAGGGATTAAACTCATGACAAAACAAGCCTTTGATTAAGTGGATTTTATTTAATGGTGAGATGATGAAGTGATTTTTATGATTTGTAAGACAACTTGAGGGGGACTTGTCCATTAACACTAGGGTTAGTCCTTCTTAACCAATTAAGGAAGAATTAGAACCCTAATGCAAGGCCCAAGTTACAAGTGTGATGTCTTGATGATTATTAAGTGAATTGATTAAGAGATTTAAACACATTAAGGGTTTAACACTTAGGATTAAAGTTATACACTCCATCCTAAGAGAAGGATGCAGGCATAAACTTAATCACAAAGCCTTAAAGCCTTTAGGGTTTAGTCCCTGATTATGAGGTGAGAAGAGAAGACTCAAAAGAGACACAAAGGTAAAAAATAATAGGGGAGACTAATCAAAACCCTAATCATTGTCATGCTTGGTTGTTCCTAAGGTTTGTGAGGTTTACAAGAACAATCTTCAATGGAACCACCAGGAAGTAGATGAAAGGATCAAGAGAAGCAAAGTAACTTGCTTCACTTAAGAAGACAAGTCACTTGAAGAAAGAAAGTGGGAAGAAGAAGAATGAGCAAGCTCAAACTCAAACACATACAAAAATGCAGCATGGATGCAAGAAAAATGAAAAGGAAAGTTATGAGAAGTGAAGGCAAATTCACTTCTCAAAATCACTTACCACCTGAAAAGTTAGAAAAGAAAGTGTATTGCAATGCAAAATGAGATGAAATGGTATGTTGTAAATCAAAACCAGAAGCATGTTTATGATGATAATGATGCTATGAAGTGATACAAACATGAGGCAGCACATGGAAATGATCATACAAGCTCATGAATGCAAATGGGGCAAGCTAAGAAACATGAACATACATGAAAAGTTATGAAGTGCACATGGCATACAACATGGCAAATACATGATGCAATGATCAAACATGCCTTCAATATGTCTTATGATGTCAAATGAATCAAATGGATGCTTGAAATGTCATGGCAAGTCATGTTATGCAAGAGAATGCAAGATGGATGCATATGGAAGCCCCAAATTAGGGTTTATGAACAATACAACAAACAAAACCCAAAATCAGAAACAAAAAACATTATAAAAAATTGAAAATGCACTCAAAGGACCCCTAATCCTATACTAAACCAATGCCCAAAGGAGAAGTTTCAACTCCTAACCAAATTCAAGTTATGGTTTTCTTAAGATTTCTAGGGTTTTAGGGTTCCTTAACAAGAAAATTACCAAACAAATGGAAAATGAGAGATCAAATCATGGCCATTTAATCTCACAAACTACATGCTAAACACAATGCAATGCAAAAAGAATCAAGGTCCAACTCTTCATGGATAGGCAGAAATGATTTTTGGAACTTTGGATCAAAATAATGCATAAAAATGATTTTAATTCAATGAAAAATTCTCAAAATGTATCAAGATCAAAAAATAAATTTGGTTTGAAGGTTGGACAATGTTTCTAAATGTCTCAAAACATTTCATGAATTTTTTGGTGATTTTTAAATACCTAGAAGTATTTTTAATAAATTAATTTTCATTAATCAATTAAAAATAAACTCTTAAATATTTAAAAATACTTTTTTAATGCAAAAAATGAAAATAAAAATATTTTTGTGTTTTAAAAATTAATGAAACTCTTGACAAAAAGTTTCATAATTTTTAAACAATTTTTACTATTTTAAATAAAATGTATAAAACAAATATGAAATAAATGAATTAAAACAAAGAAAATAGAAAAGTCAACTGAATGGAGGGCTGGGATGGATCCTGGGAGAAGGGGGATTGACTGCGCGCGCAGATCAAAGGCCCATATTCAAACTGGGTTAAATACAATTAAGAATTAATTAATTATGGTTTAGGGTTTAATGACGAATCTCAACCATACACACGCGCGGCAAGTCAACCAGTCAAAGCAATCTAACGCTCCAGATTCAAATGGGTTTAATGACAGGGATTAGGGCTAACAACATTCAGGTGACCGGAGGGAAGCTCCGGTCATCTTCTCCGGCGACAACAAAACCCTAGATCCTGATTTAGGCTTCTAAACATCAAATTAAACACAGCCAAGTGATCCTCTAACAACCTAGGTCACGAATCCACCTTCAAACATCATTTAAACATCAAGAATCAAGCAAATCGAAAGAAACAAATTTCACGGGTGAAATTTCAGAGTGACAATACAAACTCATTTCTTACTCATTTTCGATTCTAAGAGTATCCCCATGACCAGCAAGACATAAGCAACCAATTTATAACTCAAAATGCAAGCTCTGAGAAAAAATGTTCATGGCCATACCTGAGATGGAGACTCCTGTTTCTGGGCTTTCAGAGTTATTCTTTGGTGCAAGCTCGCTCCACTGACTCCCCTGGTGCTAATGGAAGGCTTGGAATGAGCTTAAACAAGCTGTTTTGAGAGTTCCAGTTCTGGTGTATCAGAAAATGGAGTCTGTGTGTGAGTGGTTTCAAGCTCTGTCAATGGTTGGTTCTTGCTCTCTTGAGTGTGTTTGACTTGTTAGTGAAGAAAGTTTTGATGTTTTGTGGCTGTGGAAGGTGATTCGAAGAAGGAAAGCTTTGTGACAGTTTTTTGGTATGCTGAGTTCTCTCTTGCTTCAGTGCCCAATGCTTTGCTATAACATCTCCAACTTGTGTGGATAGCCTGTGGGGCAGGTCAGTAGGGTGGCTGTTTACTGTGCCAAGAGTATGGGAGCTTTTTGCAAAAAAGTCAAATATGTGTCCTTGAGAGTATGGGCCATGGCAGCAACTGTGTGAGGTCATGTCTGGCTTCAGCTGGGGTTAGGGACAGCCCTTGGATGGTTTGAGAGTGACTGCAACATATGGATCATGAATTGAGAGTGATCTTGCAACTTGACAACTTTGTGTTTTCTCATGATTTTGTGCCATATACATGAGACATTGCTTGCTGAATTTTGTAGCATAGCACTTCTTTTAGTCATGGCAATGTTTAGAAGTCAGCTAGTGATCACATAATTCCTTGAAGAATGGTTTTGCCAAGAATCCACTTTTTGCACTCTTATGAAAAATGCTTTATGGAACTTTGAAAATCAAGGCAAGCAATGCAAAATTCCTTGGGTCAATTCTGTTTTTGGGGTCATGTATGATCATATGATGAAGTTTTGAAGTCATTTTGAAGTCACTAGAATGCTTGGTACATGATTTTGCAAATTCTCCATTTGGTGCATAACTTGAAAATTAGTGATTTTTGCCAACTTTGATGAACTATAACTTTTGATCCAAAATGAATTAGGTCATGTTCTTGTACTTTTTGAAAAGGGAAAGATCTAATCTACAACTTTCATGACCAAAGTTTTTCCATTTGAAGCATTTTTGGATCAAAAAGCAAGGCTTGAAAAGTGGCATAAAATGACATATTCTTTAAAAGTCAACTATGCCCTAAAAAGTCAACTTTGCAAAAACTTGTAATTCTTGAATTTTGTGAACTTCAACCTTCTTCCATGATCAAATAAAGATCAAATACACTCAAAATGATGAAGATCACCCCTTGGTTGGGTCATTGGGGGCCTCAGATGCCCTGATTTTGCACTGACTTGTCCAGAAAGTCAAACTTTGATCAGATGACTTCCCCATGGAATTTCTTCATGAAAATGGATATGCATACTCCCTATACCATATAGAGACCAATAGAATCAAGAATGAACAAAAAATTTGGAGTTATGGCCTCTGAAACCAAAACCCTAATTTCAGGTCATCTGTGCAGTTAAACCTGGCTCTGCCTCCCTACCAATCCCAATTCTTGTGATTCTTTGGCATTCTTGACTTTGAGAGGATGTAGTATGATACTTGAACACGCATGGACCCCTTTGAAGTGATTGGTGATCTTTGGAGTGGCTCAAGAAGCTCTTGGATTGCTCAGATCACAAACCCTAGGTGCAGATGACTTAGAACCAATGCAGTGGACCAAAAATGTGATGTGAGATGGTATGATTGAGTTTGAGCATATGAAATGATCACAAGCCATGGTGTGAATGGGTGAGGGCAAATTTGGGGTGTTTACAAACTCTCCCCCACTTTAGAAGTTTTCGTCCTCGAAAACCATACATGATTCAAACAACTCCGGATACGACTCGCGCATCCCACTCTCCAATTCCCAAGTCATATTGCTTTCCGCAGCGCCTCCCCACGCCACTTTCACAAGCACAATATCCTTGCCTCTTAACCTCTTGATCTCACGATCCAAAATCCTAACCGACAAAGCTTCCACTGTAAGGTTATCTCTCACCTCAACCTCGTCCATAGGAATAACATGTGACGGATCCGGAACATACTTCCGAAGTTGCGAAACATGGAACATATCATGCAAATTCGAAAGGTTCGGGGGCAACGCCACACGATAAACCACAGCACCAACTCTTGCAGTAATCTGATACGGCCCAATAAAACGAGAAGTCAACTTCTTCGACTTCAAAGCACGACCCACACCCGTAACCGGTGTAACTCTCAAAAACACATGGTCGCCTTCTTGAAACTCAAGATCCTTTCTCCTCTTATCATGATAACTCTTTTGTCTACTTTGAGAAGCTCTCATCTTCTCCCGAATAAACTTCACCTTTTCCGTAGTTTGTTGTACTATCTCCGGTCCAATTACCGTTCTCTCTCTGGTTTCATGCCAACACAAAGGTGTTCGATATCTCCGACCATATAAAGCCTCAAATGGTGCCATACCAATACTCGAATGAAAACTGTTATTATAGGTGAACTCAATCAACGCTAAATAACTATCCCAAACGCCACCTTGTTCTAGCACACAAGCACGCAACAAATCCTCTAACGATTGAATCGTCCTCTCGGTTTGACTGTCCGTTTGCGGATGGTAAGCCGAACTCAATCTTAGCTTAGAACCCAAAGCCTTTTGCAAACTTTCCTAAAACCTCGATGTAAATCTAGGATCTCTATCTGATACAATACTCTTAGGAACTCCATGTAACTTCACAATCACGGAAACATAAATCTCGGCTAGCTTCTCCAAAGAATAACTAATATCCATCAGAATAAAGTGAGCAGATTTAGTAAGCCTATCAACAATCACCCAAATCGCATTGTGACCTCTTTGAGTATTCGGCAAACCCGTAATAGAGTCCATCGATATACTATCCCATTTCCATTCCGGAATATCCAACGGTTGCATCAAACCACTCGGTTTCTGATGTTCCACCTTCGACTTCTGACAAGTCAAACACGCATACACAAAATGAGCCACATCTCTCTTCAATCCAAACCACCAAAAGATCTTCTTCAAATCTTGATACATCTTGTTCGCTCCCAGATGAATACTCAAATTACTCCGGTGTCCTTCCTCTAAAATCATCTTTTTCAACTCTACATCATCGGGAATACAAATACGTCCACGAAATCTCAAAACTCCAAAATTATCAACCTTGAAATCCTCATTCTCATTCATCATCAAATCAACAAATTTCAAATCCAACTTTTTCTTTTCACAAACGGTTGCAAGAAAATCATTTGTAACATGAAGCATACCAAGTCTCACACTCCTCGGCGTCATCTCACTAACCAAACTCAAATCTCTAAAATCTTCCAAAAGCTCCCATTCTTTCACCATGAAAACGGACATATGCAACAACTTACGACTTAACGCATCGGCCATCACATTCGCCTTACCCGGATGGTAATTCAAACCAAAGTCATAATCCTTCAAAAGTTCTAACCATCTTCGTTGCCTCATATTCAACTCTTTCTTATCAAACAAATACCTCAAACTCTTGTGATCACTAAAAACTTCAAATCTCGTACCAAACAAATAATGCCTCCAAATCTTTAGAGCAAAAACCACAGCTGCTAATTCCAAATCGTGCGTAGGATAATTCTTTTCATGCACTCTCAATTGTCTCGAAGCATAAGCCACAACTTTTCCATCTTGCATCAAAACACCACCTAGTCCAAACAAAGAAGCATCACAAAACACCACAAATGGTGCCGTAGGATTCGGCAAAACCAAAATCGGAGCCGTAGTCAACCTTCTCTTAAGCTCCATAAAACTTTCTTCACAATGAATATCCCAAATGAAAGTATTTCCTTTACACGTCAATTGCGTTAACGGAAGTGCAAACTTTGAAAATCCTTCAATAAACCTCTGATAATAACCCGCCAAGCCTAAAAAGCTTTGAATCTCCGTAACCGATCTAGGAACTTCCCACTACATTACAACATCAATCTTGGATGGATCCACACTAATACCACCATCAGAAATAACATGACCAAGAAAACTCACCTTCGTCAACCAAAACTCACACTTGGATAACTTAGCATACAACTGCTTCTCTCTCAAAACTTGCAGCGCAATCCTTAAATGCTCTTCATGTTCTTCTTGAGACTTAGAATAAATCAAAATGTCGTCGATGAACACAACCACAAAACGATCCAACTGTTCATGAAAAATACGATTCATATATTCCATAAACACACCCGGCGCATTAGAAACTCCGAATGGCATCACGGAATACTCGTAATGACCATACTGTGTCCTAAAAGTCGTCTTCTGAATATCCTCTTCTTTCACCCTAATCTGGTGATATCTTGATCTCAAATCAATCTTACTAAAAACACACGCACCAACCAACTGATCCATCAAATCATCAATCCTCAGAAGTGGATACTTGTTTTTAATCGTCACCTTATTCAACTGTCGATAATCAATACATAACCGCATGCTTCCGTCCTTCTTCTTTACTAACAATACCGGTGCACCCCAAGGAGAAACACTCGGCCTAACAAACCTCTTGTCCAACAAGTCATTCAACTGCTTTTTCAATTCTACCAACTCTGAAGCTGACATACGATACGGTGCCATCGAAATCGATCTAGTACCCGGAACTAGATCAATAGAAAACTCAATCTATCTTTTCGGCGGTACATCCATAATATCGTCCGGAAACACTTCGGGAAAGTCACACACCACTGGAAACCCATTTATCTCCACTTCATTCTCCACAGACAACGACGCAAACAAACCAAACAACTGAGCTTCGTCCACTAAAAGTTTCTTCAACTCTTTCGTGGATAAGAAACTCTCTTCTTCATCATCATCCAAAGAAGGAAACCTTACTAACTTATGATAACAATCTATATGAACTCAATTAAATTTCAACCAATTCATACCCAAGATTACATCCAAACCTTCCAACGGCAAACAAACCAAATCCAAAACAAATTCTTTACCAAACATGGTCAAAGAACAACTTACACACACCAAATAAGTAGTTACCGACCCTGAAGCATGAGTCTTAATAACCATCTCACCACCCCAAGAAGACATAAACAAATTCAAACGCTTAGCGCACTCAAGAGAAATAAACGAATGAGTCGCTCCCGTATCAATAATAGTAACTAAATGCGTACTATTAATAAAGCATGTACCTTTAATCAAATGGTCTGCACTAGTAGCATCCTTCCCTGCTAATGCAAACACTTTTCTGCCCGCCTGAGCTTGCTTCGACTTAGTACACTTAGTACTAATGTGGCCAACTTTTCACCACAATTAAAGCACTTAACCACACTTCTTCGACACTCGGTCGTAGCATGTCCAAGACCACCACAATTAGCACACTTCACCAAATTCTTTCCACATTCAAAAGACTTGTGGCCCAAGGTGCCACACTTATAACACTTCACGGGACCAGAACTCCCTCCACTAGATCTCTTGTCAAAGCTTCCCATGTGATTGCCCTTGTCAGCGGGTGTCACATAAGGTCCACTTTGAACCTGTTGCTTCCCTCTCTTCTCATTCACACTCTTATAGTGCGTAGAACGAGCTTTACTATCCTCTTCAAAGATCCTACAACATTCAGTCAAATCCGAAAACCTTCTAATCCTCTGATATCCCATGACTTGCTTAATCTCAGGACGCAAACCATTCTCATACTTAATGCACTTAGAAAACTCAGTAGTAGCAGCAACATAATGAGGATGAAACTGAACCAATTCCACAAATTTAGTAGTATAGTCAACCACTGACATATTACCTTGCTTCAGCTCAAGGAATTCCATCTCTTTCTTCCCTTTAACGCTCTCAGGATAATACTTCCTTAAGAACTCAGTGCGAAAAACTTCCCATGTAATCTCTTCACCTTCTTCCTCTAAAGCAAGACTTCTACCGACCCACCAGTCATATTCTGATCATTTCCAAGACAGCAACAAGATTAAACCAAAGTTCAATCACAACAACATCAAGACAGACACAACTGACTCGAACACTGGCTCTGATACCACTTAATGTAACACCCCCTTTCTATACCCCCAAATAATACATTAAATCATTTAGGCATAGATACAATTTCGTCAAAGTATAATTTAAATCAAGCATAAAAAGGAGCATGTCACATTACGTGAAATTAAAACATACAACACCTACTCAAACAGATATGCAACAATGGGGTAGCTATCCATAAAGGAAATTCAATCCTTACACCCATATCTCAATTATAAATTGCACAGCGAAAACTTAAATCATCAACAACTTCAACTTATATATTTATCAAAATATATCTACAAGTTAGAAGCGTACAAATATATCATGTTATACAAAACATGTCTACAACGAATACATATACGAATGTATCCCCAAAAAGGCACAAGGCCACCTAACTACCCGGTGTTACATATCAGAGCCGACCGACCAAAAGATATGAAGACGAGCTTCACAAAAACGACTCCGGCACACCTAATCTGCAATGCCTTGTAGAGCATCATAAAACAGTAGAAGGGTGAGAAACATTATCATAATAATATTGCATATAATTATATATCTCAACATATAACATATACATCAACATATTTTCACTACAGTATATCATTTGTACACAACATAAAGCATACTTATACACATACTTATCACCATCTCATTCACATAACACAAATCATATTCAATCATGTTCACATAACACACATACATCGCAATGTATCTTCATTTACCAATACACATAAATCTTATATTATTTATGTTTATTCTTCATTTACATTCATTCCGCATAAACATACGACAAGCTATGTTTAAATCACACATATACATTCAATGTATAAATCACATACATATACACATATCAAACATGCATATATATATATCCGCAAGTATGCCTTCACACATACCAATCATTTCACAACATTCCAAATAAACATATGCACAATCATGTTTATTTCAGCATATACATACAATGTATAAATCACATACATATAAACATATCAAACATGCATATATATATATCAGCAAGTATGTCCTTCACACATACCAATCGTTTCTCAACATTCCAAATAAACATATACACAATCATGTTTATTTCAGCATATACATACAATGTATAAAATGCAACTCATAGAGACCGACATACGACTCTATGCAGATACAATGCGGTACCGGCTCAACATTCAGCAAGTTCACTCAGGAACCAAATAGAATCATCGCTCGTTACCTAAAGTAACTCCCCGTCAGGCATACGATGTTCCCCATTGCTCACACCCCACATAGGCACACAATGTTTCAGGATTGCTCACACCCCACACGGGCACACAATCTGATCGCTCACACCCCACACGGGCACACGATCAATGTGAATAAATCACCCATCGCTCACACCCCACACGGACACACGATGTTTCTGGATTGCTCACACCCCACATGGGCACACAATCTGATCGTTCACACCCCACATGGGCACACGATCCGATCGTTCACACCCCACATGGGCACAGGATCTTGTTTTAGTCATCGCTCACACTCCACATGAGCACACGATGCTACAACGGATTCACAAAGAATCCCACAGCACAAGAATGCATACATTATGCTTACATGCAAAATGACACACAACATTCTTGAAAATGCATACATTATTCACAACATAATTATGCACTCAACACATACCATCAACATACATATGCATACAATTTAAGTATAGTAATCACTTGCCCAATGGCCACAACACAACAATCAAACCCACAATTCTATAATTAACATAATTACGTTTTATCGGAAAAGTCGAGAAAAAGTCGGCTAAAAATTACATATTTTAGCATCAATAGATTCTACATGTTTTTAGCTTCGAATCGATATAAGGATCACTAAAAACGAATACCCGAAACTTAAGCTACGGATTAAAACACATAATCCCTCAAAAACATACAGGCTCGCTGAGCGCCCTCTTGCTCGCTGAGCGAAAATCGCCCTGGAACTCTCGCTGAGCGACCACTGCGATTTCAGCAAATTACCAGCTGCGAACAGTCTAACAAAATCACTCCAAAACTCCTCTAAACTCATTCAAACATGATCAATAGCATGTATCTAACATCATACTTCGGTTACAACGATTTCTAACCGATTAATCTACCAATTTCCAAGTTTTCTCGTCAAAACCCTAAACCTAACATTCTCTAAAACTTCTCCAAATCATAAACTAAATCAACCAAACACATACATAATCATACACAAGATTAAGATAACAATGCTTATCACCCTTACCCGATTATTCCGATTCCTTGGAGCAATCTTGAAGCTTTTTCCAACTTTTCTCTCTTTTCTCTTCTTTCCTCTTTCTCTCCTCTTTCTTTCTTCTCTTTTTCTTTCTATCTTTTCTTTTCTTTCCCTTTCTCACAACTTATACTATTTCCTTTCCATTTCTATTTTTACTCTATTAATTATATTTCTTTCCAACCAAATACCATTTTCTCACAAAATACCAATTTTACTAATTCTAACTTATCACTAATTAACAAAAGTCTAAAATACCCTCTTATCCAATTTTACCCGGAAATTCACAAAATGGTAAAATCTCACAACACAATATATCACATTAATTCATCAACATATCTTATCATCATATTAATTTCACAAACAAAATAATAATTACTCAATTAAAATAAAAGACTCCAACACAATGGGAATTATCGAATCGGGACGTTACATTTTCTACTAAATTAAAAATAAATAATTGAAAAATTCAAATACTATAGTGAAAAGAAAGAAAAAAACATATTAAGATAAGAAAAAATGAATAATTTAAAAATGGAATGACTTTAAATGTTCTAATATGAAATTTAAAATTTTATAGAGTTAAACTTCTCTTATGAAATTCTCTTACACAAAAGATGGATAAAATATTCTTTAGAATTGAAATTTTAAGATACCATGGAGTGTAGATATTCATCTAGAACTGAAATTTGACAGGGATTTGTCATATATTGTAGTTTGTAAATATCGTAAATATGATATAATAAGAAGGATTTAAAACTGATATTTGACGGGGAAACTGTTATAAATTTTAGATTTGAACAAATTGACTAATATCTAAAAGATAATGTTATTTGAATTGGAAACACGATTTTATTCATGTTTGTAGTTTTATATTTACTCATCTGAATTCAACTAAGTTTTGTTAAATACTAGAATTGAATTGAAAACACGATTTTATTCATGTTTGTAGTTTTAGATTTACTCATCTGAATTCAACTAAGTTTTGTTAAATACTAGAATTGCAAGCATGATTCAGACATGATTCACGGATAGACGTGAACGTATCTATTAAATATAAACGGTAGACTGTCCATTTTAATGTTCATATATTAAATCTATAAGATATCGGTTGTAGGTTTGTAAAAATTATAAATATGATATAATAAGAATTTAAAACTGATATTTGACGTGAAGTTGTTATAAATTTTATGTTTGTAATTTTTTTTAAAAAATTTTATTATATTTTTATTTAAAATTATTCAATGAAATATCAAATTATTCAATGAAATATCAAATAATTTAAAAATAAATAAATTTATAGAATTTTGTAGAGTTAAGTTTCTATTATGAAATTCTTCTATATAAAAAACATAAAACTAATATTTGACGGAAACTATTATTTGAATTGAAAACATGATTTTATTCATGGTTGTAATTTTAGACATGATCCACGGGTAGGAATTTGAACGTATCTATTACATAACTGATCATGTAAGAATAAAAAATTCTACCGGAATCGCATATTGTGTATTGAATAATATCACTATATATTTTTTAATACCATAGGTAAGAAGTCTTAATTTTGTATTTCTAATTTATCCATATTATTATTGTTGGATTTATTAACCTATTAAATTGATAACTCTGGACAAAATTTAGACCATAAAAAAATGTGGTAGAATTGACAAATGATGTTTCGCAACATAACGTATGAATACATCGCACGGGTATCCGCACGGGTATCCCGCTAGTTTCGCACGGGTATCCCGCTAGTTTTCACTTAAAAACTCTACTAAGTTTATGTGAAAACTAGCGGAGAGATTATTATACACCCAAAATCAAATAACAAAAAGCTCACATTTTTCTAAGAAATGGAGAAAATATCTACTCTAATAAAACCTATTTAAGCAGTATTTAGTACAACACAATATTTGAATTTGGGAAGTCCAATCTTAACACATCAAACTAACCGATAATAGTTGCATTTGAAAAGTAGAAGAACAAGATAAAATATGCTAGTTTCCTCAATCAAGCAAATCAGAAACTGGAGTTTTCCTAAATGGATCAACTTGAGCCAATTGGTCAGACAAAGCTCTGTTGGGAAATATGTTATCAGCTTTCATCCTCTCCCTGATCCCATATGCCGGAAGTTTGGCGTTTTTATAAGCCTGTGTTAGAGAATTGAACGGGCTGATTCTAGAAATATAACCAGCTTGTCTCATTCGATAGAAAATCTTCTCTGCGTTATGGATGTCACCCCTCTTTGCATACTGTTCCATAACAGTCATATAAGTAGTAAACAATGGCCTCATCCTTTTCTGCTGTTGTGCCTTCTGCAAAACAGAGTCTGCCTTTTCGACTTCCCCGGCTTGAACATAAAGTGACACAAGTGCATCCCAGGTCATTGGACCTATAACGCACCCACTATCTCCCATTTTCTTAATAAGATCCTTACCCTTGATTAGCATATTATTCCTTGTATAAATTTTCAGGAGTACAGAGTAATTCTTGGCACTAAGTTTCCATTTATTTGACATCATCTCAAAAACTGCTTCTGCTTCTTCAATTTTCTTCAACCTTCCCCAAGCTTCAACTGCAGCAAGGCAATCCTCAACCCGAGGCTTTGACTCACAAACCTTCCAGATTCTCTCAACTTCATCAGCCCTCCCCAGAATTGCATAAAGGCGGAGCAAAGTTGGGCAAACCCACATATTCTCTTTCAAGTTTTCACCTTCAATTCCTTTCAATATAGCTTCAGTTTTCTCTGTAAGCCCGGCTGAGGCATAATGCCTAGCCAAGGCTGCCAATGTTTGATGGTCTAGTTCAACACCTTCCGCTTTCATTGTTTCAACAATTTGATCCATTCCATCAATATCATTAGACAGACCCTTCACGTCTATTAAAATTTTATAAGTAAAAGGAGAAGGTTTGACATTCTCCTTTTCCATCATAAGTAACACATCAGCTATTTTCTTCTTGTCAATCCTCTTATAAATTAGAAGCAACTGGTTACAAGCAAATGGTGTAATAGGAAAATCTAACTCCCTCATTTTGTTAAATATTTCCTCAGTTTTCTTTAAATTGTTCAAACTCGCACAGTTAGCTAGTAATGTTCTGTAAAGTAACTCTCCTTTGAAAGATTGTGGAACATGCTCCATGTATTTTTCTGCATTTGGTAGGCCACGCAATTTGGCAATCAGATCAAGTTTAGAAGCATACTCTCTATCAGTAAATTCAAGCTTTTTGTTTAACGCTAGCCAATCCAAGACCTACAGTTACGACCATAGAAAGAAAAAGAAAATATTACATTATAAAACATAATATTGTAAAACCAGAAACATAAACAAGGTAAAAAATATACATTAACAATAACAATGCAATACATAAAATGTTAATTCAAGTGTCATAAAAAAATATTTTGTTTCTTTGTTGACACAGCTTGGACACACCATAGCCACTCCTAAGAAAATTAAAAAAATTGGAACAAAAAGTGTGTCCTGTGTTTTTTATACTACCAGTGTCTACGTGTCTGTGTCAAAGTCTATGCTTCATTCAATTATAACGAATAATTAACTTAATAAAAACACGTGTTGACAAATCATAACCCTTTTGCAAACAAAAGTGTTGACAAAAAATATAAAAGACTAAAAGTCGAAGAATAATTTATAGACTAAAAAAGAAATTAAAGAAGTTATATGAATAAAAATAAATTAACCCAAGAAAATAAAAACAGAAACAAAGATGTGCTTAAATCTGACACGAGATTGGGCTCAAGTGGTTGATGAGCTCCACTTAGGATGAATCATTTGGAAGAATCTGAGTTTGAATCCTCGATGGAACAATGCTTACCTCCTGTACAAACTCCATATTACTGGTGCTCCCTTCCCATGAGAACCGAAGGGTCAACACCGGAAAAAAAACAGAAGAGTGAGAGAGAAGGAAGGGGGGAGCTGAGAATGAATTTTTTTGGAAACAACCCATCAGATAGAATGCATGAACCAGCAGATGGTGATCAGCAATCAACATGTTGCTTTATTGGCCAGAAAAATAACCATAACCGGCCAGAAGACGGTCAAACAAGACATGGCTGGAAAAATAAGTGGGATGCTGAAAATAGGAAGTTTGGCTGAAAGTTCAACAGAGGTGGGGCGGTGCGGTTTTGTCCAATGGCATAACAGAATGAAGAGTAAAGTGGAGCTTGTGTATCTAATATTGACGTTTAGCAGCCAACCTGCAATGGCCACACAATCAGAACACAGGATAATATTTTTATGATGAATGGAGGCCCCTGAAAGCATGATAGGAGATGTGCTCTAACAAATTCAATTGTTGATCATAACAGAAGCTAACTCTAATAACAGAATGTAAGCCGTCTTTAGTTTAATCATACAGCTACTGTTACTAATAGGAAGCAGTGTTGTCCATGGCAGATGGCGGTCCATGGCGGAGAGGCAAAATCCCGCCATACCGACCACTTTGCGGCGCCGTTATTGCGGATTATGGCGAAAAAACCCGCAATAGCGGCCGATATTTACCATTGCGACGAGCCCAAAAACCGCCATGCAAATCCGCCAACGGCCATGGCGGAGCAATTTGATAACACTGATAGGAAGTAAAACATACTTATATGCAATTACTCTATTAAAGAATAAGTGGGATGGAATGGACCTATGAAACTCTGATGTGACAATAAGCCAGCAATAAGCAATTCAGCATAGCACGTAAAATCAGGGATGGACCGACATTTTATCAATGAATAGCTCATGTGTGGTTTGATTTGTACTGGTATGTACCTCCACAAGGCCAACTTGCAGACATTCTTACCAAAGAATTGAAGTCCATATTTTGAAGAAATATTATGCAAGCTGGAAATGGGAAATAGCTATACAGCTTGGGGAAGTATTGGAAACAGTGTCACATTAGCAACAAGCCTATACTCTTTGTACAGAAAGCAAGTAGAATAAGTCCAATGCATCTTAGTAAATAACAATAGTTTAATTACTCTCTTGTAAAATGCACTTGACAATAATTATATTTGTAATATTCATGTGTGTAAATTAATACATTCGATTGGGTATTGATCACTCAAGCACATTTTAAAAATTCATCTCTTTTCAATTTTCAAAGGTACCATCATGGTTCAAATCATGGTCTCTCAGTGCATCATACTACACTATGATGTTCTTGTTTGCATGCAGTTTCCTGGCATGACACAGTAGTTGCTTTGGTTTGCATGCAGACGGAAACAAATTATGGGTTGCACCAGACAAGTTGATATGGAGCTTGCTCACATGGGAAGTGCAACTAGTTTGCAGTGGTGTGAGAATGTTGTTGTGATGGTGTGCAATACAAGTGTTGAGGGCAACTTCGGCTACGAAAACAATGAACTCGGCAAGTCACAACAACCATAAGTGTGGTTCTTAACTCACGCCTGTAGCAACCTTCAAAACCATTTGATAGATGTACTTCATGGATTGGGTTTGAAGAACAGGTAGCAGGTTTGGAGGAGCAAGATTTGGAAGTGAGGATTTGGAACCTCTAGAGTGAGTTGCTCACTTGAAACAGTAAAAGGGGGTAATATCAATTGTTGATGAATATATTGATGGTTGATATTATATGTACAATCATAACAAATCATGGATGGTAGAAATATCAACAGTTGATTTTCTCACTTTACTAACTATTTCGCTATAGATACTGAACTGTGCCGTTATTCCTTCTCCTTTCATGACCGGCCTCTGCGCCATGCTGCTCTCCCGGGATAGCGCCATTATTATCCCCTATCGATTTCTCTGATATATACAACATATTAAGTTTAAAATTACAGACCATTTACTTTCAAAACCTCACACAATGGTGACCTAGTTTCTCTCTACCTTTAACAATTGAAATATCATTTCCTGTGGCCAACTAACTCTCCTTTACGATTCATATACATGTATTCTCAACACATTCAAACTATGTAAGATGAGACTCTGCCATCTTTTCTATAACGGAAACAACCATAATTTCTCTAACAATTGTATTTCTAAACCTATTACTCATCTATTGTAACATACTCATCTCTTTGACGCTAAGTTTACTATCTTAACATAAATATTTTGAACGTTAAATTGTATAAATTGGACAAATATAAATTTAACTCATTTACCTGCAAAGCCTTTCCAAACATTTTACGCTTTCGAAGATTAAGCAAGGCCGACGAGATCTCTTTTCTGCTTAATTCCTTACCTTTTGCAACCCACTTGTCCAGAGCAGATTCAACTGATAAACTCGAGGCGTTTACAACAGCCTTGAATAGTTCAGACCGACTCTTTCCACTCTGTGATTTTTTCTCAGCTGGATCACTCTCGGTATCCGACAACTCCAGCTCATCTCGTGATTTCCCACCATCCTCGTCACCATCCAACAGGTCAGTTTCAGAATCAACGCCGTCTCCATCTGCATCCAGCTCAGTCAACTGATCTTCAATCTCCGTGTCATCATCATCATCTTCATCTTTCGTGCTACTAGCATCAGCTTGTGACGAAAGTTCACGCCTGCTCACAGTAAATTGCTGGAAAGCATTACCTGTGCGGTAAAACGAGTGGCTCTTTGACAGAAATCTAGCATGTATCACTTGATGAGAATCAGGAACGGTGTCCTCGTATTCAACCAAACTATTTGGCAGTAATTTGACACGAGACGTTCCGACATTATTACTAAGCGCTTGGTTTCTACGAGCAATGCACAATAAATAATTAGCAAAAACTCCTTGTAACAAAAAAATAAATCAGCAACCATTCAAATTCATAAAAGGCACAAAGTGCGGTGATTGATCATAATAGTCAATCAGAAACCGCTACAGAAGAGTTAATAATTCATATAGATGCTAAAAAATAAAAATAAAACTACTGAAACAGGTTATGAATGGTAAATGAAAGAAAAGAAAAATGATGCAGCAGGAAGAGTTAGAAGTAATCGATGAAGGTCTGGAAATGGTGAAGATGATGATGGAAGAACGACTTTACCGTAAGCTGAGGCGAATCGAAGTTCGAGGAAGAGCCCACATGGTTTGAGAAAAGGGGAAATGAGCGACGATGAAAAGTTCAATGCTTAAACCCTAAAAACTAAACCAAAACGCAAAACCCTTTTACTCCTATCTCGGGAATCCCCGCTACTAAATTATTACGATAAAAGCTTCCTTCAAAACTCGAAACTATTTTATTTAAAAAACAATTTTAAAACTCAAAACTATTCTATTAAAAAAAAAATTTAAAAACTCAAAACTATTCATTCTTTTATGTGGGCATTATTTTTTTCTGGCAAAATATTCATATTGATCTCTTAACTTTATCATGATCCAATTTGGTCTCTTAACTCTAAAAAATGATAAAATGGTTCCTTAAATTTTAAAATTATCTCAAATTGGTCATTTATGTCAACCACCCTCAAACAGACGTTTACTTAGTCATATGTAGCAGCGGACATGGTATATGTAGTCTTCTTCTTCGTTTATACTGAGTTTCTTCTTCCACAGATTGTTTCATGCGAATCTAGGGTTTCTGGAAAAATTCACTTCATCCCCAAATTGATTCAAGCAAATTTTAGGGTTTGTGCATGCGAGCTCGTCACAGTGATGAAATCCAGTGGGTCGACGCCAGTGATGAAACCAAAATACGGTTATGGTGGGTGTTCTTCGAAGGAAGGGTCGAATGTCAACACAAGTACAACTTGGAAACCGATATGTCACTGTGGGGATTTAGTTGTTCTTCATACGGCAACAATAGTCAAGAACTATGGGAAACATTATTGGGGTTGTCCTTATTTTAAGGTATGTTATATGTATGTTTGTTTAAAAACAATTGATGTATGTGTGTTTAAAAACAGTTGATGTTGAAGATGGTATTTTGCAGGGATCAAGCAATATCGATTGTGGGTACTTTGGATGGTATTTTGAAGATGTTGGAGATGAGAAGGAGCAATATTTGATGGATAGAATTGATAAGCTTTCAAAGGCAGTTGCAGAAGCTCAATTGACTATTGAAGAATATGAGAAATAAATTAGCAATATGGAAAATGAAATGAAGAACCTACTGAAGTTGAAAAAATTCTGGAAATTGATGTTGTTCATAGGCCTCATCGTAGTTGTTTTTAGAATGCTTTAGGATGTTGTTTATCAATTTGTTCACATTTGTTATGAAGAATATGTGGTTTATCAATTTGTATCAGTTGTTTATCAGTATTACCAGTTGTTTATCAATATGTTGACAGTACCATAATTGACATTTGTTATGGAGAATTTGTTATCAATATTACCATTTGTTATGTTGACAGTACCAGTTGTTTATCAATAACATCTTGCTCAACATAATTGACAAAGTACCAGTTATTTATCAGTACCATAATTGACAATACCATAATATTAACACAATACCATAACATTGACAATACAATAATATTGCTCAACATAATTTGTTATCAATATTAACATAATATTGACAATACCATAATATTAACACAATACCATAACATTGACAGTACAATAATATTGCTCAACATAATTGACAAAATACCATAATATTGACAGTACCATAATTGACAAAATACCATAATATTTGATATCCAAATAACACAAGTCATAGCTTGTCTTAACACATTACATATGTCTAAACAAAATATCATATGTCTTAACACATAACACATTACATATGCCTAAACAAAATATTATATGTCTTAATACAACATTACACATTACATATGCCTAAACTTTCCAATTCTTGGTTGATCTCTTGGTTGGTGTTATTCTCCTTGTTGTTGGGCCTACAGCAGTCTTGGCTGCACCCATCCTTGTGGTTGGGCCTGGTGGTATGAAAGGCTTGGTTGGCCTTCTGAAAGATAACTTTTTGGGCATTCCTTGTGATCCTAATGCAGAAGGAACTTGCTTGGCTTTTCCTTGAGTTTTCTGTCTTGAAGTCTGCTGAGATTGGACTTATGATGCCTGTTGTCGCTCCCGGGATTTTCATCCTAATACAAACGCGAAAGTGGCGCGGAAAAGGTAGAGTCGTCAGCCGGACATTTTTATCCTGAATGAATGGGAAAGGTAATGTTGCACAAACCTAAGAGAAAAGGAAAGGACAAGGTCCGGCGAACCAAAGAACTGGGTTCGGGAGTCGGTTACGACCTAGGAAGGTATCAGCACCCCACATCGTATGTCGTACCCGACAGGATCCACGCTTGTTAGTCGGTTTCAAAGGGTGAGATATAAGATGCTGTTGAACAAAAATCGCTAACTGGAATAGAATGAGAAAGGGAATCGGAAAAAGAGAACGAAAAGAAAAGGGGAAAATATAGGGAAAATAAAGAATGTGCTCAAACGGGCCCTACCCCGCTGCCTACGTATATCATCGAGAAAATGAGGATCAGAGTCGACGTAGTTCTCCTAACTAAGGCGGAAACTCTGTTTGTGTTTTTTATGAGCTGAATTGCTTATGTCTATGCTCAGGTGTTGCAGGCTTGCCTTGAACGAGTGTGTAACCGTCTTGTAAATGAGACAAGTCGTAGCAAGTTCGCGTTGAGAGTGAATGAGGTGAGAAGAGAATTCCCGAAGGAAAATACGTGTGTTGTTTGTTAATTGTCTCTTAAAGAAGTGTTTTCCGAGTTTGTTGTTTGTGAAACATTCTCATACTAAGACTTGTTCATCGTGGTAGATGCCTTACACCTCGCCCCGAAATGGGACGTGTATAAGTAACCCACAACAAAGTCTCATGGAGTACGAAAAGATCAACATTTATTAGGTGTTTTTTACTCTTCTTTGAGATGGGAAAGAAAGCAAAGTGAACCAAAGGTAAAAGTCTAAGGGGAGACTAATAATCCTATTGTCATGCATGGATGAACCTAGGTTAGTGCGGCTTTCTAATCGTAATGAGAAAAAGGAAAAGAAAAGGGAACTAGAAAGAAACTTACTTCCTAAGGAAGCTAAGTTGTTTCTAAAGGGGATTTAGCATGAAGTTGTACAAATTAAGCACAAAATGCTAAAACAAACGCACTTAGAAAGCGTAAAGAATTTAAAAGGAAGAAGTTGTGAACAAACTTACCTTCACTTCCCTACAAAACAAAGGTTAGTAGGATAAAGTAATGCGATAAAAATAATGAAAGTAAACATATACCAAACATATCCTAATTCATTTAGGACCTACTCTAGACTCAATCCTAAGTCTAAGGACCCTAAAACTAGGCAGCCAAAATCCAACAGCTACTACAGTTCATATAACATAAACAACTACTAAATGCAATGAAATGCACAAACAGCCTATTACAGCTACCTAACAGCATGCAAAATAGGTGTAAAAGATCAAAACATAATGAATGCAACATGCTTTTACAACTCCTATTTCAAAATGCAGCTATGAAAACAAGGCAAATTTTCAATATTTTTAAATACACAGACATGAATTTTAATGCACATCATGGAATGCAAAGGTTATGACAAATTAATGCAACAACATGGAATGAGTTATTAACAATGAGATGCAACGTCATCATATAATCAATGAATGCAAATTAGATGATTTTTGGAGTTTTTTAACATTATGCATTTTTTTCAATATGCACATGATCGAACCAAAACATGAACGAATTTCAAATGCGATGCAAAACACAGAAATGTAGACATTTATTAACATGCTATGAGTGATACTAAGTGTAATACCCCATATTTAATTAAACGCCCTGGATAATATTAATTAGGATTAATTAGTATTATCTGACTCAGAGGCTTTATTAAATATTCGACTCGAAGATATTTTGGATACTCTCAATTGGACCAGTTAGTGTTACTAACTAATAAATAATTAGTTTTGTTTTAAAGAAGGAGGTAAGAGTTTATAAAAAGGAAAAAAAGAAAGGAAAAATAAAGTTAGTAAGAAGAAAGGAAGAAAAAGAAGAGAAAGAGAAGAAAAGAGAAATGGAGGAAAGGAAGAAGAGGAAAACCTAAAAGCTTCAAGGTCAAGAATCATCACCATTTCTTCATCGAATCTTCATCTTCACCAACCTCCACTTCATTGGCAAGGTGGGTACATAGCTAGAAACATTTCCTTTTTGGTCTTGGTAGAGTTTTTAGGGTTTATGAATTTTAGGGAAATTTTATGAAAATCCTAAAATCGGTGAATTTAAACGGTTAGAAATCGATATAAATGCTTGAGTATGTTGCTTATATGTGTAGTAACCTTGTTGCTATGTTGTTTTGATGTTTGATGATTGTTAATAAGAGTTTGAGAAGTTCTGCTATGAGGGAAAACATATTTTTCTGCATTCTGTGTTTGGTTAACCGGTTAACCAATCTGTTAACCAGTTAACGCGTATGAAGTTTGCGCAGTGGCTTTTGTTTTGGTTTGGTTAACTGGTTAACCAATTTGTTAACCGGTTAACACTGTAAGTTTGTGAAAAATGACTTAATTCCAAAACTTTGAAAATCCATAACTTTTTACTCGGTTATCCGATTCAAGTGTTCTCTATACCGTTGGAAAGCTAAGATTATGTACTTTCACATGATGCAGATAAATATTATTTTCACCCGAATTTTACCCGACTTTTCCGTTTAACCGTATTTATGTAAAGTTAAGGAATTGGGGTATTAATTTATTGCGTGAAGTATGCCTAATCATGAGGATTGATTGAGAGTAGAGACAATGAAATTGAGAACTATATAATTAAACTAATCGTGAGAATTGTTTAATGGTGATAATTAAACTAAAATGTTAGAATTATGAAATTGAGAACTATATAATTAAAAGCATCAAGAATGGAGAAAAGTGAGGAAATCTTACCATAAACCAATAGTGTGCCCTAGTATTGTGACTAGAAATTGTTAGATGGTATAAGTGGCGAGATGCCTAGTTTTACCTAGGTTGTTGCGAATCGTTAGCGTGCTATACACTAGGCCTCCAGAATAGTCTTGTGTAAGTCTTGAGGTGGGTTATCTTTAGTCCCACGAGAAGCATCCGTAAGGACTAGAGGTGTGTATAACACGAGGTCCTCCGTAAAGTCTTGAGTAAGTCTTGAGGTGGGTTATCCTTAGTCCCACGAGAAGCATTCGTAAAGGCTTAAGGTACCGTTTAGTGAGACGGGGATAATGGTTGATTATGTAATACGCTAGGTCATCCGTAAAGTCTTGAGTAAGCCTTAAGGTGGGTTATCCTTAGTCCCACGAGAAGCATCCGTAAAGACTTGAGGTATGTATTACATTGGGACCTCCGTAAAGTCTTGAGTAAGCCTTGAGGTAGGTTGTCTTGAGTTCCACGGGAAGCATCCGTAAAGACTTGAGGTGTGTATGTTACTAGATCCTCCATAAGGTCTTGAGTAAGTCTTGAGGTGGGTTATTCTGAGTCCCACGAGAAGCATCCGTAAAGGCTTGAGGTGAGTAATACACTGGGTTACGCGTGAAGTCTTGAGTAAGTCTTGAGGTAGGTTATTCTGAATCCCTCACGGGAAGCATCCGTAAAGACTTTAGTGAGTGTGATATCGAGTCCTTCGTAAGGTCTTGAGTAAGTCTTGAGGTGGGTTATCTTTAGTCCAACGGGAAGCATCCGTAAAGGCTTGAGGTAGATGTTTCACTCGTTTAATGGCGTGAGATTTGTATGGACCGTTTATTCCATCTCGTACCGGATCCTTTTGAGTGGCAACATTAAGACTTAGGTTAGGTTTGATAGAACCCTTAGAGCCGAGAGAACTCTAAGATAGGGAACCCACTTAGATGTTGTTATCTCACCCCACTATTGTTGTTGCTTTTCAGGTTTCTTTTGCATGTTTGATTTATAAGTGGAGCTATGCTCGGGATGTTTCAAGTGAAACGTAGTTTAGTCTTCCGCTGTGTATTTCTTTATCTTGTACAATAATGAATATTGTATTATTCTTAGTTTTTATTTTAGTATGATTTCCATGTCTTGTGCCATAGTTTGTATTGTTTTTAGTATTGGACAAGAATGTGAATTATACTAGTAGGTATTTATGATGGTGTCAGTACCAAAAATTAACTTTGTATGATATTATTCTAGATATATATTATATGGGTGTTACAGTTGGTATCAGAGCAGGTTGTATCCTCGACCTAGCCTTGAAACATCATAAGTAAATCTTTCCTGCCTCTTAAGTGTGTTTGGCTGGCATGATTCTTAATATCATATTATGTAGTAATGGGTCTGATCAGCCTAGTGCTATGTATGTGGTAGGTAGGATCATGGTCGTGCGACCATGAGGATTTCGTAGTGTCGTTGTAACTTGTGTTTTGAGGGTGGTCTCAAGCCAAGAATTAGCCGAGGGAGCTTTGGTCAACTCAGCTGGAGTCTTCATAAGAGTTCTACTTCCTGTAACATGGAGTTGCAGAGTAGTATGTTGTTTGAGAAATCCTTTGGAATTGATATTGTCTGAAAGATACAAGTATCTACAGGATGAGTGGTCTGTGTCCCACGAAATAAGTAAAGTCACTGGTGGATCAATGTTGGTCACTTGTATGGACAGGAGTTTTGAGGAACCTCATTCCACGAGAAGAGGAGATGTTTTATGAAACGTGTGACTTAAGGTTCAGGAATGAGTTAATTGTTAGTGTTTCGGCCCTAAGATCGTAGTGGCGTCTTGGATGAGTGAGAGTACTTCAAGGAGTGTATTCAGATAATACCTTTTATATGGATATGAGTTACAAGTTTAGAGTGATACACCAAGATGTTACATCTTAGTAAGAGATTAATTTCGGAATTGTATAGTGACCAAAGGGATGGTATAAGGTATAGTATCGAAGAAGGATTAGGCTCTATTTAATGATATGAGGTATATGAAGTATGAACTTGATACAATTATGTTAAGTGTTAGAGTAAACACATTGGATTTGGAATAATTTTTAGTAAGACGGATTATGTTTGAAAATGAGAAGGTTACCGCAGAGCGTGAAGTTAATGTTGTATGGAACGGTATTAACAATGCGATATGAGGAAGTGATAACGGAATGTATGTTGACAAGTGTAAAAAGGAATTGTTAAGTCATTATCGAGACTGGGAATTTACTTATGCATTGAGTAATCAAATTGTCCTCTGGATAGTACCCGGTTACAGAATTGGGTTTCTAAATCTCTTTCAGCTACTAGAGGTACAAGGTCGTACTGAGCGATCAGCTACCCCGTGTTTGCTTGTGATTTTTGCGAACAACCTCTGGTTTACCAATTCATTGGAACTGGATTACTTGCAGGACCAACCACGCAAGTCCTAGGACACATGTGCTAAATTCTTGGGGTTTGTTTCTTAATATACAAGTCTTACTAGTTTTTGTAAGTTATGTCAAACGATCTCTAATGAAATTGTTCTTGTTTATATTAAAGTATGGATATGTTTGTATAATAAAACTAACAAAGAACTTGAAGTTCGCATTAAAAGATTTATGGAATGTAAACTTGCTTGAAAGTAAATTGCTTGAAAAATGACTTAAAGCATAAACTTGAACAAGGAATAAAGGAAATCTAAATTTTATAACTGAAAGATAAATGGTGTTTACACGCACATTTCCTAGATAATTCTCTTTTCTCTTACACACGAGTATTAGAGTAACTTTTACAGGAATGTTGTACATAATTTCACACCTAAAACAAAACAAAACAATTCTATTTATATACAAACAAAATAACCGTCGAATAACGGTCAACTCCTAAGAATTCGCCACTTGGCATTCTGCATGCTACTAATCTCTAGGAATCCTCCATGTATCTTCTACCAAGCGAGGCCGTTATTCATATTACTGCCATTTAACTGGCGAAGCAACGTATCTTCTCGTCACGTCGAATTCATTTGAAATTCAAATATAGTTATAACGTCTCCTTTGTCAGATTCTTGCCTTCATATCCCTTGTCGAAAACACAAGAAGACTTCTTCGTAGTGATGTGAAGAACTTTTATCTGGAATCTTAACCGCTCCTTCGATAGATATCCCTTCGTTATATCACGAACCAAATCATCACAAACCTTCTCAAGATTCTGGACATATTTGGAAGAAAGAGTGATCCTAATATGTCAAATATCTTCACAACTACGTACATCATTGTTCAAAGTACAATGAAATGAGGAGTGTTGAGAAACTTCAATGTCGAATAATGGTGACTTGTGGAAGAATAGTTGACGAAGCTACCAGCTGCTAAGGCTCTTATTTATTAAAAACCCTGGTGTCGAAATTATGTGTTTACAAATTGCCCCCCAGCAAAGGTATTTCGACTGACTTCTGGAGAAAGCATCTTTGTTGCCGAAAATTTATTTCGACTCCATGTCTTGCATTAAATGCGCTGATTCCTAAAATCTTACTTTTGTCTTGCATTAAATGCGTTGATTCCCAAAATCTTACTTTTGTCAAATCATAAAAAAAAGTAATCATCAGACTCTCATAACCTATCACGTCTAACCCACGTTTTTGGACATGATCTTCATTACTCTATGAAACTAGGTTTGTCATACTCTTTTCAACTTCCACATCTTTTTCCACATCCATTAACACGTCGACACGTGCCATAACCATTTGAAAACTCAAACGTTTCTCTCCTCAGCCTTTAGTACAAATAGCCATCTTCTTCCTTTTGAAGAACTTTTCCTTCTCCAAATTTATACATTTCATCTCTCTCTTCTCACATACCCAATCTCTATCCCTTCTTGCTCAAGTTCCTTCACTACTAACAATGGCAGCTTCAAGCAAACAAAAAGACAAGAAAACAACTGTTTTCCCCTACGCACACAAAATTCTTGGACCAAAGCTTGTGGGTAACCAACAGTACGTCCCATAACCTCCAAACTAAAGGGAGAAAGCAAGCATCTACTACTCTTAGGTACTTATCCCTATCTTAATATCTGGCAAGTGCCATGCTATGTTAGGTCCTCTCCCTAACCCTAATGCTGATCAAACTCGTCTTAAGGAGTTTTTCCCCACCTATTCGCGTACAAAACCCATAGGCGCAGGAAAAATACCTAAATCTAGTGAAAAATCACCAGAACACATCGAACAAAACCCTGAGCCGGTTGCCCTAGATTTAACTTACTTAAATCAGCCTAGGATCTTTAGAAGCTGTCCTTGGTCGAAATACCCTTCTGAATACGTAGGCTGGGTAAACAAAGTCAAAAAAGTCAAGGGCAAAAGCTGGAAGAAGATTGGCATTTATGACTTGATCCAGCTGTCAAAGGAAGGCCCTGGCTACTGCACCAATATGATTCTTGCTTCCCTCTACTTTTGGGATAACACTTACAACAATTTTCACCTTCCCTGTGGAATGGTGACCCCCACCCTCTTCGACCTAGCTACCATAGTAGGTCTTAGTCCACTAGGGGTAGCTTTCGATCCAACTGTACTGGATGAAAACACCATAGCTTTTGAAACTAGTTTTGCTTCGTACTCTCCCTTCATTGCCCATTACCATGACAAGAAATTTACTGATGTATCAGATGTAGAACACATAGCCTTTATCACCCTTTGGCTGTCAAAATTTGTGTTCACAAGATCTCTTCAAGTGGCCAAGAAGTACATAACCCTAGCCAATCAACTCCATGCTGGTATGAACATGCGCTTAAACGAATTGATTCTGGCCAATCTCTACGAATCCATCAATGAGAGTGTCAAATCTATAAAGCAGATCAAGGACAAGGCAACCTCAGTTTGGCAGACCCATTCTGGCTCCTTCAACTATGGCTCAACGCCACCTTTGAATTAAGTCTTCACGACAAAGGTATAGTGGATGAAGAATACGTCAAAGACAGACATGTCGAATGGGCGAGACTAGTGCAGTTAACTCCTTCTAAAGAGGGACTGGGTCTTCGACGATCCTTTACCAACTATGTAAACATGTTCGCCAAGAGCTATAACTTCACTGCAGGCATGACACCTGTAACATGGTGGGAGAACTGACTTTCTATAAATGTTGCGGATAGCAAGAGTCACCATCGACTTTTATTTATCCAAGTGGAAAGGACATAAAAGAACAGGAAATACCTATTTTAAAAGACTTGAGTTCGGGGGGTAGGTTATATAAAGGGAAATGTGTTAACACCCTTTATATCAATGGTTATCCCTGGGCTTTTAGTTACTTAGCTCACTTAAATGTTTTTGAAAAGTGTAGTGTGTGATTAGAAATTTTCTAAGTACTTTGTAATGATCCTCGTATGGATGTATACAAAGCCTTGTTTGAAAATATTTGAAAATATTGTGAGGTGTGAAAAGTATTTTTATTTTGAAGAGTGAGCAAGTAATTATGAGGTACCTACCCTATACTAAGTCATTAATGTTCTTTTATATTCTTTCAAGGGTAAGATTATCCATATTATTAAGGAATAGGTAGTCATTACCTTGGATTTATTTAAGGGACGGGTGTAGGGTCATCGTATGGTCAATGAAGGCAACTTGAGGGTGTCTTTAGCAATTCGTAGGGACTATCATCATTCATTCGAAGGGACAAGATCATTATTTCGTAGGCAACCTCGAAGGGACTTGATCTTTTAAATCTGTAAGGACTTGATGATTTATACGTGAAAGGACTTTGCTTAAGACACCCCCACTTTCGAGGGACTTGACCATTTGAATAAGGCAACCAAGAGGAATGCCCTAGGAAGTGCAGATGGCGATCATAGATCGACTTACGTGTGTGAGTGTTTGTTTTCAGATATCTTATCTTCTTTTTTTTAAAATTAATTATCTAAGTCAAATTAATCTCAAATATGTTTTCACACCCTATTTACTAACCACGCAGTTTATAGTAAAGAATAAGAAGCAAAAAGAAAATTCTAAACTATTACAAGGCTTATGGGCAGATACAGAATAATCGGATGAAAATAAATTACGATAATAAAGTAAGAATATATAATAAGGCAAGAATAATAATAAAGCAAGACTAATAAATAAAATAAGGCAATAATAATAAGATTAGAATAAAGAAACAAAATAAATTAAAGAACTAAGATGAGAAATTTAATTAAAAAGGAATAAGTTTAGATTAGATAAATTAGGGTTAATTAGAAATTAATAAGAAAATATAAATTTAATTAGTTAATTATTAATAATAAAAATAAATTTAGTTATTTACAAAAATTAAAGTTTTGAATTAATAAAAAAAAATAAAGTTCTAAACAAATTAGGTTTTATAATGAAAAGTTATTTAAAGAATTTTTTTTAAACTAATTTTCATATATACATTTTGTTATTATTTAATTTTTACAAAATAATAAAGTCATTTATACAAAGAAAATAAATTATAAGTTAATTAAAAAACAAATGAATTAATTTGATTTTAGAAAACATAGAAAAATATTTATTTGGGTTTTATTAATTAAATAATTTATAATAATAATAGTTTAAATAAAACAAAACAAAATAAAAACAAACCTGCAGGAGCCTGGGGTCGAACCCATGTCTCCACCCTCCACTTACAAACCCTTAGCCAACTGAGTTATGCATGTGCTTGGTGATATTGATCAGCCTCCAATCATTATATTTTAATCCTGTCAAAATCGATGACTAATACAAAAAAAAAATTTGGTCTCAGCCAGATTCGAACCTTTGCCCTTTAATACTCTGCGCGTATGCCTTTGCCACCACCAGACCACTACATCATTCAAATAATATATAGAAAACAAAACATTATAAGATAAAACATTTTTTTGAAAAACCAGAAATTGGCGCCATCACTGGTCATCATCTTCCTCTGAATTTCGCAGGTTTTCCTACAAAATTTGTTGTGCACTTTGTTGCGGATTTTCCTGCGCGTAAAACCTGCGAAACAAGTACTACCACAAAAACGTACGAATTCACCAAATTGATCATGCCAACATGATCTAGACAATTCGTTTAATTCAATTATGGTCTTAGAATTCATTTATAACCATTAAATTAGAAAACCCTAATTGGAAGGTATGAACCCTAATAATGGCCGATTGCGTTTTAGGTCATGGTTCATCATGAAAATTATCCAGAAAGCTTGCATTCTTCCTTCTAAACACAAAACCACAAAAAAAATTGATTATTGATGCATAAAATTATGAAATCGAAGAAAACAAGGAAGTGATGAATATGAGTTCGGTTAGGGCATATGAAGGCGGATTGAATGATGCAAATGATCAAGATAACTTCAAGAGATATCCAGGATCATGTCTCTACCTTTAAAATGCCTGAGAAACAACAAAATATGAGGATCCTAATTTGAGTTGTTCTTTGATTTTTTGAGTTTGGTTCTTGTTATTGGCTGCTGCAAAATCGTCCCCTATGCATTAGTCCTCTTGTGCACTTATAGGTGAATCATTTTAGGTCAGAAAATTGGTGTGTTATATGGGCTTTTGGATGCCTTGAGTGTGAAGAAATCTCATCCATATTTTTGTCCAAAAATCAAATGATATCCTTCCCAATTGGTGGTGCACGAAATTGGATAGCATCTAATCATCTTGAATGTCATTTAAGAGCTTCTAGAAGAAGAATCAAATCAAATATTTGTATTTTCATATTTTATTTTGAGTTAAAATGAATTTTAATGAATAAAATCCAAATAAATAATAAATAAATTAGAAAAATTAGAAATTATTTGAATTGGGTCGTGCTTGGTGTTATCATGAAGATTGAGTTGCAAAATTACAAGCCCATTTGGAAAAAAATGGATTTAAGACCTCATTTGCTTCATGCACCCCTTGAAAATTTCCCAACTTTATCAAGGTATAACTTCCTCAATTTTAAGGATATGAAGGAGTTCTTGGACTTTTTGGAAATCTTAAATATTCCTCTAACAAACCTCTTTGCTCTCATATCCATATCTTTTACCATTTTCAAATTATGCTCTTTGGAAAAATTTGACTTTTTGTTGACTTTTGAAATGACCTGTAATGTTTTAGCTCATACCCTCCAAATGAAGCATTTTTAGGCTTGGCTTGTGATACAAAAAGTTGTAGAGAATTCAATTTCCTTAAAAATGAGATTTTGATGGGAAATTTTTTATGAAGCATGTGAAAGTTATGGCTGGTCAAAGTTCAGTTGACTTTTCCTAGGAAACCCTAATTTAGAAACTTCGTGATTCTTGATGATCTGAGATTTCCTTGATGAATCATGATCAAACCTTGATCAAATGATGAAATTTATTTCATAATCTTGATGTTGGCAAAAAATCTTGAAGTTTGACTTTAATTTGACCACAGTTGACCTCAGTTTGACTTTTTAACTACTTTGACTGATTTTTGCATATCTGGTCATTTGACTAGTCAAACTTATTGGGAAAGCCTTGCAACTTGAAATGGGGATTCTTGAATACATGTGGGATGTTATGAAGCTAACTTGAGGCCTTGGAAGTCCATTTAGCTCAGATGAACTTAAAACCCTAGTTGTGGATCCATTGCTTAGGAGGATGCTTTGTCTGAGATAACTTTCAAACTTTCTGACCAATTCTGAATCTTGTGAACCTTGTGAACCTTGAGAGAACTCTAGGGACACATTTCCTTGTTTGTGGGAGGGAAAATTTTGGGGTACAACAGCTCCCCCTGTTTAATTTTCTGAAATCTGAGGAGTTAGATTGGCATGTACGTCATTCGTGACTTGAAGGTTGAAGAGGATTGAACACAAAAACCCAAAACTTTGCACTCGTCGGTGCGTAAAATGATATTGTTGGTTGGTTATATTGCTTGAATGGGCTTAAAGATTCCATTCGGAGAAAAATTCTTCAGATATATTTCTTTGAGAGGAAAGCAATCCCAAATATGAAGATCTAGCCTTTGGGTGGATAAACAACGACCCAAGGTAACAATATGGCTTTTGAGAATATAAACGACGTCTCAAGATAGCCTTTGGGAAGATAAACGATGTCCCAAGATAATGAGATAACCTTCGGGGGGATAAACGACGGCCCAAGGGAACAATATGGCCTTTGAGAAGATAAATGACGTCTCAAGATAGTCTTTGGGAAGATAAACAACGTCCCAAGATAATGAGATAACCTTTGGGTAGATAAACGACGGCCCAAGGGAACAATATGGCCTTTGAGAAGATAAACGACGTCTCAAGATAGCCTTTGGGAAGATAAACAACGTCCCAAGATAATGAGATAACCTTTGGGTAGATAAACGATGGCCCAAGGGAACAATATAGCTTTTGAGAAGATAAACGACGTCTCAAAATAGCCTTCGGTAAGATAAAAGACGTCCCAAGATAGTGAGATAACCTTTGGGTAGATAAACGACGGCCCAAGGGAACAAAATGGCTTTTGAGAAGATAAACGACGTCTCAAGATAGCCTTTGAGAAGATAAACGACGTCCCAAGATAATGAGATAATCTTTGGGTAGATAAACGACGGCCCAAGGTAACAATATGGCTTTTGAGAAGATAAACGACGTCTCAAGATAGCCTTCAGGAAGATAAATGACGTCCCAAGATAATGAGATAACCTTCGGGTGGATAAGCGACGACCCAAGGTAACGATATGGCTTTTGAGAAGATAAACGATGTCTCAAAATAGCCTTCGGGAAGATAAACGACGTCCCAAGATAATGAGATAACCTTCGGGTGGATAAACGACGGCCCAGGGTAACAATATGGATTTTGAGAAGATAAATGACGTCTCAAAATAGCCTTCGGGAAGATAAACGACGTCCCAAGATAATGAGATAACCTTCGGGTGGATAAACAACGGCCCAAGGTAAACAATATGGCTTTTGAGAAGATAAACGACGTCTCAAAATAGCCTTCGGGAAGATAAACGACGTCCCAAGATAATGAGATAACCTTTGGGTAGATAAACGACGGCCCAAGGTATCAAGTTGTTGATGAAGTTTGTCTGCTGGAGAATTAACCTGAAAAACAAGGTTAATTCGGTGCAAATATCATGATGTATATAACATTCTGCAAGATAATATTTTATGAGAATGCGTATGATATGATATGATATGATATGATATGATATGATATGATATGATATGATATGATATGATATGATATGATATGATATGATATGACATGACATGATATGATATGACATGACATGATATGATATGATATGATGTATGTATGAATTATGTAATTGAAGCGTATAAGTAGCTTCGTAGAACAACTGCTGACTGGGGAAAATAAATCTCAATTCGTTGATGAGGAGTATGAAGACTTTGTTCCCGTCTTGTTTAAGAATATCGTACTTAGAACCTCCCGTTTTCGTTCTTCGTACTTCTTATTGAAGGATTAAGTTCCTGAATATCCTGACTGAGGATAAAAGAGATGGACATAGATCCGGGAGACCTATGTAGTTAAGTATCAATTCTTCGGAGGATATGAAACTGCTTGGAAACTTCGTAGAGTTGGAAGTACAAGATATTATCTGAAGTATTCCGTAAGAATATCCGTAAAGATTAATCTGTGGGGATGAACTGGCTAAGATTCATTGAATTCCTACCTCCATTCGTTCTTAGTAAATGCTAATATTGTATTTTATGCATTTCTGGTAAACATCAATCATATTCAAAGGCATATATACATTCAAACATAACCAACAGACGTTTCTCGCTTTAGTAAAAGGGGAAAAGTAAACCTAAATTCGGAAAACATTTCTTCCTTGAATAAAGAGGGAAGAGTAAACCTGAACTTGAAAACAGAATCATTTCAACTTTGAAAGTGTATAATCAATTGGATTTAGAGCTTCTAGGGTTCTTAATTCTCCTGAATAATTTCCCAGAAATTCTCATGGCTGGATCCGAAGACATGATACTAACACCATCTGATACTACTGGTGTAGACAGTTAATTTTCACAATGACTTCTGCTGAGAATCCAATATCAAGGTAATACAATGAGAGGAACGTGCTTTCAAATTGTGATGGACCATATACGCTCCGGGTATTAGGTTTGTGTAAACACCCCAAATTTTCCCTCTCACTTTCTCATGCCTTGGCTTATGATCACACATATTGCATAGCATATCATTACATCTCACATTGCATAGTTATCCTTTAGCAACTCACTACATAGCTGCATAACTATGGTTTGTGATCAGGTGAACCCAAGAAGTGATTTGAGCAATCTCAGAGGCCTTGAAGCATGCCATGAGGGTCCTTGAGTGTTCTATGGTTGTTTTATACTCCCAAGGTTTCTTTGAAGTCAAGAAATCTCAAGGTATTGCAGAGCTATCCAGGCAAGCTTGAAGCTCCTACACAGATGACTTGAAAATTAGGGTTTTGGGTTTGAGGCCCTTACACCCAAATTTTTTGTCATTCTTGATTCCATTGGTCTTTATATGATATAGGGAGCCTGTGTATGAAGTTTGATGCAAAAATTCACTAAGGAAGTCATCTAATCAAGCTGTAACTTGTTGTGCAAGAAAAGTCGGGATTAGGGCATCTGAGGCCTCAATCAAGGGTTCCAAAGGTTCATTCCCATCATTTTGAAGTCCCATGACATTTATTTGGTCTTAGGAGTGGTTGTATGATCACAAGATTGAAGAATTTTGAGCCAAGTCAAAAGTTGCCAAAAATGGACATTACTTGAAATGCAAACTTTCCACTTTGGGAAAGATTTTCAACCTCCTCTTTCTTGATCAAAAAAGCTTCAAATGAAATTTTGTTAAATATGAAAGTTGTAGGTTGGATCTTCCCATTTTCAAAAAGTACAATAACTCCTCTTGATTCATCCTAGAATTCAAGATATGGCAAGTCAAAGTTGAGAAAAATCTTGTAATTTTCCAGTTTAGGCCAAAGAGGGAAATGTGCAAAGGTGAATTCCATGCCTCTATGTGACTTCTAATCCACTAAAATGCATCATGGCATGATCAAACAGCATCTCAAGATCAGATTTGGGCTTTGAACCAAGGGATTTCATGACTTGTTTCTCAAGAAATCACAAAGTTTCAAAATTGCAAAACCTATGCAAACTCATGATCCAAGCCTTACATCTCATAACAATTGATCCCAGGGCTTTCCTTGAAGCCACCTGAAGCAGCTCAAGCCCACAAATCAGTTCTGCCATGGCCCATACCTCAAGTACACAAAATTTGACTTTTTGACCAATTGAACCATACCAATCCCATAGTGCATAACAACTCTTCTGACTCATTTCATTTGTTTATACAATGCCTAAAGATCATAAAAGAGAACTCACAAGAACTCAGAACCATCACATGCTCAGTTTGCACAAAAATCCCTCAAAACTTCCTCTCTTCGATTCTCTCAATCCAGCCATCAAACTTCACAAATTCCTTCACCAATCAACCACATATCACTCATAGAACAAGAATCAACCATTAAAATGGCCTGAAACATCACATATCAAAACCTCCATTTTTGCTACATCAGAACTGGACATCCCAAACCAGCCACTTTCAAAGCATTCCAAGCATTCCATTAGCCTCAAGAGGTTCAAAGGAAGCCATTTGCACAAGAGGGAGGCTCTAAAAGATCATATTTGGAGGTCATCAACTCAGGTATACTCAAGAACTTTTTGTCTCAAAGCTTCAATTTCTTGTCATAGAATGAAATTACATGCTCTAGAGATCACATAGATGTCTTTAGAATTGAAAATGATGAAGAATTGATCATGTTATGTGTTTCTGAAATTTTGCCAGTGTTCTTGATTTGCTTCGATTCAGCTTGTTCTTGTGTTATAAATTATGTTTGATGGCTGATTTGAGTTCCTGGGAGTGTGGGGATTGATTCTGGTTAGGTTAGAGGTCTTGTAGTGGCCTAGGGAAGAATTTTGATGTTTTGTCTCGCCGGAGAAGATGACCGGAGCATTGTTCCGGTCATCTGAAAGTGATTAGGGTTAGGGTTTCCAAATTGAATGTAGGCCATTGGATCTTGATTAATTTAAGAAGTGGACGGTCCTGATGCACCATTAGCTTTAATTTTAATTAATTAAAACAAATTATAATTAATTTACTCAGAATTAATAAGGACCATTGGATCACGCGCGTTTAACAAGTTTAAATCTGGACCCTAGGATGAGCATACCCCCAGTCAAGCTGACTTGCGCCCAGGACCCTTGATCTTGCCTCCATGCAATCTGAGCCCTCCATTTTAATTACTTTGCATTTTATTTTCTTTTTATTCATTTTGTTTTCTTTTATTTATTAAAAATAGTAAAATACTTTTAAAAATTCTGATTTTTTTCACTTTCACTCTAATTAATTTTAAAAACCCAAAAACATTTTTATTTTTATTTTTTGAATCAAAAATTTATTTTTAAATCATTTAATTGTATTATTTAATTAAACAATTCATTTTAATTAATTAAAAATACTTTTAGGTATTTAAAAATAACAAAAAAAATCATGAAGAATCTTTGAACATTATAATCAATTTACAAACTCATTTCACTCATTTATTTTAGGTTTTGATTCTATTTTGAGAATTAAACTTGAATTAGGGTTTTTCAAAATCCCCTTTTTCACAACCTAACTTCTAAAATTCACCTCTGGTCAATGAAAATGAGTTTGTAATTGATTCTTTATGCATTCTTTTACATGTTGCATCTAGTATCTAGGACATTTAAATCATATTTTTTTCATTGCATTTTCAATTTGATATGCATTTTTCTTTGAGAGGTACCCAAAGCCCTAGCCTAACTTAGAAAAACCATAACTTGACTTTGGTATAGCTTCTGACCTCCATATTTGGGGAGTGTTCTTGTGTGTGTTTAGGGTTTGTTTGGTTGCAATTTCAAATTTTTATCATGTGTTTTGCTTCTGTTTTGATCATGGACATCTCATGCATCCTAAAAACCCTAATTTGCCATGTATACTTGCATTCATCTTTGCATATCCTCATCATATGAACTTGTCATGACATCTCATGAATTTGTATGTCATATTAGACACCTTAGGTCTTGTGAGAACATTGGTTGATCATTGTTACATTCATTTGGTATGCTTTGTATGCATTACATCTTATGTATGTTCATGTATTTTCAAGCTTCTAACATGTTTGTTTTTGCATCCAACACTTGTATGATCATACATATGCATTGTACATGACTTTGCATCTTTTCATGACACATTTTCATCATGTGTTCTCTTCTGGTTTGGATAATTGCACCTTCATTTGTTTCATTTCATCTTATTTCATACCTTATGCGTTCATACTAACCCTTTCAGGTGCTTCAGGTAAGTTGATCAGGATGTGGATGTGCATCCACATCTAACCTCTTATTATCCTTTCATATGCATCTTTACTTGTCTTTTAAGTGAATTTGATTCACTTGTGTTCTCTCTTTCTCTTATCCCACTCTTAGGTTACTTAACTTCTTCAGGAAGTAAGTAACCTATTCTTCTATCTCCTTCCTTTTTCATCTGCTTCTCCTTCCTTGGTGGCCAACTTGAAGACTTTTTGTATGCCTCACAAACCATAGGAACTACCAAGCATGATAACTTTAGGGTTGTGAATATTCCCCCTTAGTTTTTACCTTTTGAGTCTCCTTGAATCTCTGCTTCTCATCTCAATAACAAAGGCTAAACAGTTAAAGTTTTGGGGCTTTGTATTAGGGTTATGCATGTATCCTTATCTTAGGATGGAGTGTATAATTGTAATACTTAGTGTTAAAACTTTAAGTTCTTTTCACCTTCTAATCAAAACACCTAATAATTATGAAGACTTAAGCTTGTAACTTGGGCCTTATATTAGGGTTACATCTCTGCCTCTGGGTCAGAGGGACTAACCCTAATGTTTAATGGACAAGTCCCCCTCAGGTTTAGTCTTACGAACATAAAATTCACTTCTTAATCTAACCTCTAATCAAAATCCACTTTAATAAAGGTTTGTTATATAATGATATTAATCCCTGGCCATGGATTAAGTTGAGGTATCTTCCTCATTTTAAGTGTCCTCATCTATCATCCTTCTCTTAGGATGGTGTAATGAGTTCACTAATCCCTGATTAGAAATTAAACTCATTACTTAACACAAAACAAAAATCCAAGAAAGCACCTGATAATTACAAGTAGGTTAATGATCTTAATCTTGTATCATTAGGGTAATTAAGTTGGGATATTCATCTCACACTTAAGTAGACTCATTATCCCTAGTCAGGGGTGATATAATGAGTTTACGACCCTTGATTAAGGCTTAAGCTCATTATCCTATGCAAAACACCAAAAACAAATAAAAAACTGAAAACACAAAACAAACAATAAATGTCTCCTCCGGGATTCTTTTCTCATCACATTCACTCTGAAAATGAGAACTCGCTTCTTCCGTCTAATGCAAGACAGTCAGCACTCGAGCCAGACGTGTCATACACTTGAGCATAGACAAGCAAGCAGTTCACACCAAAACACCAAGTCTTTTTGAGTCGAACTACGGTGTCCTAACTTCCTCATTGCACGAGAGGATATGTAGGCATAACTTAACGGTTATCGAACAAAAGTCCTCAGGTCTCTCCCCCTCTTCTCTTTCTAGCTTTCTTTCTTTAGCCTCAGTTTGAACTCCTGTTCTTTTTGCAATGTCATTCTGTACATCCATCCTTTTTATACACAGTTAGCACATACACTTTCCCCCTTTTTCGTTTTAAACACAATCAGGTAAGGGTGGATCCCGTCGAGTACGACAGACGATTTGGGTGCTAATACCTTCCCAGGTCGTAACCAACCCCCTTACCCAGTCTCTTTGGTTCGCAACCATCTTATCCACTTCTTTCTAGGTTTATGCAGTATTACGTTTCCTTCGAGATAAAAATGCCTAGCTGGCGACTCTATTCAACCTTCACCATTCGACTGTTCTCGCCGATAGTTCGCGTTTGCACCGAGACGAAAGTCCGGGGAGCAACAGCTTGATGACTCTACTGGGGACTTTGCAACTAGAGCTTCTGAGTTCCTGAGAGGGTTTCTCCTAGCGCTTGTTTGTTTGTGTTTACGGGGGTGTTATGTGTATACATGTTTGTGTTTTTGCTTTATTTATCGCTTTCTGTACAACTTTATTTATCGCATTGTTTTATCGCTTTCGTTTACTGCTTTATGCATTTCATTATTATTATTGCATCACTGTGCTGGATTTTGGTTTACCTTGGTGGGTGGGGTATTCTAGTGAGAAAGGCTCAATACAAAGGCCTGAGTGATACATAGGATTAAAGTGGTTTCATATTCTTTCCCATTCCATTTCGGTATGGTGCGGGAATATGAAAACACGGTTCAGACATGGGTTTCCTTTTGAGAACTCTGTGCTACGGATCTCCTATAGTGCTAGAGCTATCTGGGAAGTCTGCTAAGTCTGGATGACCTTTTTAGATGACCTTCAGTATCTGAGGTGAATTAGGGAAGGATTCTTTATGATTAAGGTAAACACTGTACTCTCCGGGTTAGATGTGTTTACACTTCTCATGATAAATCCGAACCTAAGGATCCTTGTTCTAGTACATACATGTGAGAGGGCTGGGATGTTTACAGGTTTGCAGGAACCCTTGACCTCATCATACCTTGTTACTGGAGAATGTTTATGAGTTTGTACTATTTTGGACTGATTCTTTGTAACCCTGGACTGTTGACTCTTTATTTGAGTCCTCCACCCGGTTACCGGTTCTTAAGCCTCCATCTGAAACTCTAGACACTCAAGGATTCTACCAAGGGACGACTGATAATCCAACACATGATCACAAACCCTTGCATATCATCATCATACATCATATTGCATCATTTATAACATTTGTCTATTTGTTTTACAGGGTATCCACTTTTCTTGGTTTGGTTTTGATCGTTCTTCTGCTCAGCCTATCTACTACAACACTTCTTCAGTTATCTCCTTCAGCACACATCTTCAAGATGGATTCAACAAGGAAAAGCAACATCACCTATCATTTCTTCGAGTACCCCTTAGTAGGCATTAAACAGATACATGCCCTTATTACTCCTGATCATGTACCTCTGTTCAGAGAAAGTTACGGTGGAATCTTGGGCATAATCATGGACCTGGATACATTGCAAAGGAGCATGATTCACACCTGTCTGTAGTTTTATGACCCTCCCCTGCGTTGTTTCACTTTCCCAGACTTTCTGATAGGTCCATTGCTGGAAGAGTACTCCGTGTTGTTGGATATCCCCATACGAAGAGGAATTCCTTTCAATCCTGAAATGACCCCTCCAAAGAATGAAGACATAGCCAAAGCACTACATCTGGAAGTAACCACCATTGATGAACACATGACTTCCAAAGCTAGAATCCCAGGCCTTCATCTGGATTTCTTGATTACTCAGGCTACGAAGCACGCTACAAAAGGGAATTGGGACATTGTATGTGCTCTCCTAGCTCTCAACATTTATGGTATCATTTTATTTGCAGGCGAGCCTAAGTTTGTAAGAAAAAATGCCATCCACATCTTCATGCTAAAGAACCTGGTTCCCACCTTGTTAGGAGACTTTTATTACTCAGTTCATCAGAGGAATGAGAAACAGAGAGGAAGACTGGTAAGATGTTGTGCACCTCTTTTCTACAGTTGGTTGATGAAACATATGCCAAAGACGAAAGCTTTCTTAAACCCACATCAGACAAGGAATTGGGCTAAGAGGATGATCGCCTTTACTTCATAAGATATCAGGTAGTGTACTCGGAACACCAAGGGTCGAGATATAGTAACCAGCTGTGGTCAATACCCAAATGTGCCTCTCATTGGAGTGAAGGGTTGCATCAACTACAATCCTTTACTTTTCAAAAGACAGTTGGGGTATGCCTTGATACTCGTATGCCATTCACCCTGGAGGATGTACCAGGGCCATCAGCAGTTGAGCCCTTAACCACAGTGAGCCTGGAAGAGTTTGAAAAGTTGAAGGAAAGATATACCCAACTCACTGAGGCTTTAAAGAAGACCCTTGAGGAAAGGAATGATGCTTGTTTATACATTGAGAGGTTAGAGAATCTACGCATTGAGCATATAGCCAAGATTGAGAAGACTAAAGACTTCATCAAGAAAGCCCGAGCAGGGGAACTTGTGTTGAAGAATGCATGTAAAGAGGCAAAAATTCAGAAGGAAAGAGCTGAGCATTATCAGGAAGAGAGTCAGGGTAGATGGGTCAGAATAACTGAGGCTCATTTGAAAGAAGACCAGAAGATGCAAGCCAAGATGGAGCAGTTGGAGTCCAGTGAGAGAAGAAGCCAAGGAGCATTTCTAGCCACTCAGAAGGAAATCTCAGAGTTAAAACTCCGGGCAGGGTTAAACAGATACAAAGAGAAAGATAAGTATCAGAAGATGACGAACACCGTCGCAACTAGAAACCTTCTCATCATGACCATCACAGAGCATCCAGTTGGACCTGTGACTGATGCTCTCCTGAAGGAAGTCAGGGAAGATGCATATGGATTGGATGTTTGATTTTCTTTGTACTTGTTTTTTTGTGTGTATTGGACTCACCATGGGGGTTTTGTTTATTCTTGAACTTGTTGTATTTCGACTCACCATGGGAGTTTTTGTTTTGTTGTATTCATGAACTGGTTGTATTTTGGCAATGACACTTGTATTCTATGTATTATTGGTTTTTTGTGGATTCCATTCGCTCCAACATCTTTATCTCCTCCAAGGGGTCTGGAAGGTCAAAACCAAGAACCAAACCGGATACCCTCAAAAGACAAATAGGCATATTACATTGCATCCTAACCACATGCCTTTTGTTTTTTGCAGGTGCTTTGTTTTTGTTTTCTCACTTTGTTGATTGTTTCAGGAAATATTGCTCGCAGAATGGTCTTTTCCGTCAACCGAGTCCACTGATATCCAACTCAACGCAACCTTCTGAGTCTATAAATGGATTAGCTACAACAGGAACTGACAGATGTGAGGACTCAAATGACATATGTGAGGACATGGGTGAGGACTCAAATGAATCAATTATGACTGTAATGAATGGAATGGCCTAGAACCAGGAAAGATTGAGGGAGTTGGTCGAGTGGAAAACCCCGGAAGATAACCTCGCAGGCACTAGAGGTACTAGTAACAACAAGCACGAGCAGTCGCGAATGACTCCGGTAGTGTTTGAACCCGACAACAATCCTGAAGCTAACATCATTGGGAATGGCCAAAGGAATATTGGAGATCGTATTCTACAGGAAGATCCTCAAGATGAGCAATTTACAGTGCTAGGTGATGGGGCAAATGAAGCTTATGACCGTCGGTTGGACGAGATATCTGAAAAGTTAAGATCCTTGGAATCCCAGAACTCCTTGGGATTTGATGTAATGGACATGGGCCTGGTTGAGGGGGTAAGGATTTCCCACAAATTCAAGCCCCCGTGTTTCGAGAAGTACAATGGAACTTCCTGTCCTCGCACTCATTTGCAATCCTTTCTGGGAAGGTTGAAGGCATATACTACGGATGAGAAGCTATGGATGTTTTATTTTGAAGATAGCTTGACCGGAGCATCCAGAGAATGGTACTCACACTTATCCAGGGCCACCGTCAGAAATAAAAAAGATTTGGCTGAAGCCTTTGTGCGCCAATATCAATACAACTTGGACATGGCACCTAACAGGACTCTCCTAATGGGAATGTCTCAATCTTTGAGGGAAAGTTTTTGTGAGTACGCTCAGAGGTGGAGACAGCTGGCAGCTGCTGTCCAACCTCCAATGTTAGAAAGGGAGATGGCTGACATGTTCATGAATACCCTTCAAGGAACTTACATTGTTAGACTTGCTGCTTTCCCTTCCACTAGCTTTGCTAATGTGGTCATAGCGGGAGAGAGAATTGAAAGTTTGTTGAAGATGGGCAAGATTTCCGATAATGGCGCCAGCTCCAACAACACAAGGAAACCATTCTCCGGACCCCGCAGGACATGAGAAACTAATTCAGTGCATATTGGCAGAGGTAGGCCTCAATATTTGCAAAGGTCAGTGGCTGTTGTCACCATTCCTACTCCAGCACCTCAGCAATAATAATTCCCACAACAACAACAGAGACCTTACAACAACAACAACAAACAACAACGTCCATTTCAGTGTTACTTCCACAACTGTTGAAACAATGATGCCCTATGCAGTGTTACTTCCACAACTGTTGAAACTCAACTTGATTGAACTGAGGACTTTGGCTCCACCAGATCCTCTCAACCTTCCAAGAAATTATGATGTCAACGCAAGATGCACCTTTCACTCAAATGCTCCTGGCCATGCCACAGAAAAGTGTAGGGCCCTGCATATGAAGGTCCAAGACCTGATTGATTCCAAAGCCATAAACTTCGCACCTCCTCCGAGTGTCACCAAAAATCCAATACCTAACCACGGTGGGCCAAGGATTAATGCTATCGAGGAAGACCAACCAGCAATCCTGATTGATGATATTGCAAGTGTTCGAACACCTCTGGCCGAGGTGAAAGCTCAACTTTTAAAATGCCAAGTGTTTCCAGGTTGTGAAGCCCACTGCGAAGCTTGTAAGGTTACTATTAATGGTTGCGCAAGTTTGAAGAATGGTATTGCCCCTGTTCAATTTTCTGAAACCTGAGGAGTTAGATTGGCCTGTGTGCCATTCATGACTTGGAAGGTTGAAGGGGATTGAACACAAAAGCCCAAAAATTTGCACTTGTCGGTGCGTAAAGTAACACTGCTGATTGGTTGTATATGCTGGAGTGGGCTTAAAGATGCCACTCAGAGGAACTGGAGATGGGCTTATAGATGCCATCCATAATATCAGAAGGTGATAGTATTTTTATGTTGTCACTGGATATCAGTACTAGGTCTTCGTATAGGTCGTCTCTGAATTATTCTTGTAACATGGTTTGAGTTGAATGTCAGCACTAGATCTTCGTATAGATCGTCTCTGCATTATCTCTGGGGGAAAAGAATATCCTTCATTAGGTGTCAGTACTTAGATCTTCGTATAGATCGGCTCTGAACCATCTTTAGGAACATACTTTAATTTAAGCATCAGAATCAAATCTTCGTGGCGATCTCTTCTGAATTGCTTTTGGTAATATCTTGGGCTAAGTACAAGATCTTCGTATCGATCATTTATGTACCATCCCACAGATAAACTGTTGCATATACCATTAGAAATAAATCTTCGTAGCGATTATCTCTTCTGGAAATATCCCGGATTAGGTAATACATCTTCGTATAGACCATTTACATACCTTCCCAAGGACAAAAAGAATATCAGGATTAAATCTTCGTGGCGATTATCCCTGAACTTCTTCTGAAAGAATCTCTTGGATTAAGTGCTAGATCTTCGTATAGATCATTTATACACTATCCAAAAGATAGTTGACCATCAGAAATAAATCTTCGTAACGATTATCTCCTCTGGAAATATCCTGGATTGAACACTAGGTCTTCGTATAGACCATTTATGTGTCATCTCAAAGATAACTTGTATTGATCATCAGAATGAATCTTCGTAGCGATTATCTCTGAATTGTTTGATAGTGTTTATCTGCCTGCAACTATCCTAAAAAGAAAAAGTTAGTTTATACAAGATTGTTTGATGTATGCATGTATAACATGATGCTCTTAAGTAAGAATGTCATATGGGTTATGGATGTGTATGGCATGATATAATGTAAATGATGTATGTATGAATCATGTATCCTGAAGTGTCTAGGTATCTCTGTATAACAACTGCTGGCTAGGGAAGATAAATCCCGGTTCGTTGCTGAGGAACATGAGGACTTCGTTTCCGTCTTGTTTAATAATATGGTACTCCGAACCTCCCGTCTTTGTTCGTCGTGCTTTTTATTGAAGGAATAAGTTCATGAATATCCTGACTGAGGATAAAAGAGATGGACATTGATCCGAGGGACTTAATTCTTCGGAGAATATGAAACTGCTTGAAGACTTCGTCGAGCGGGAAGCATAAGATATTACTTGAAGAGTTATGTATGGATATCTGTAAAGATTACCCTGTGGGGATGAACCGGCGAAGCTTCGTTGAATTCCTACCCTCGTTCGTCCTAAGTAAATATTATTACTGCATTTTATGCATTTCTGGTAAACATCAATCATATTCAAAATCATACACATATTCAAATATAACCAATGGACGTTTTCGCTTAAGTAAACAAGGGAAAAGTAAAATTGAATTCAAAGACGAGACTTTATTTATTTAGAGAATGGCCTATAAACAGGCAAGTTTGTACAAGGAGACAGAAATCCTAGTAAGAGGAATTTGCCATAAAAGTTTTACAAAAACAAAGAAAAGCAACTATGTGAAAATAATCATATTAAGTTTCAATTCCATTATTGCCATTATCTTCAAGTATCTCATCCTTTACTTTCGAGATAGAAATGATTGGATTGATCTTTATCTGTTTGAACTTGATTCAGGTAGCACAAATAGCTGGAGTTACATGAGTGATCTAACGAGACGTAGTCATACGCTTTAATCCCTAACTTTTGCCTGGATTGCCTTTTCAGGTTTTCAATCCACCGGGATACCCTTTTTTTTGCCCAAGCCTCCCTTTCGGGTTTTCGACTTGCCGGGTGTACAATCTTTTATATATATATATATATCCCTAATTTTTGCCCGAACCCTTTTGGTTCGCCGGGATGCCCTTATTTTTTCCTAGGCCAGTCAACCTAGCGGGTCTCTTTTTATGCGTAGTATTTTTTAACTATGTCTGCATTCACGGGTTGTGGGAAATCTTCACCATCCATAGTAGTAAGCATCATGGCACCTCTTGAAAATACCCTTTTGACTACAAATGGTCCTTCATATGTAAGAGTCCACTTGCCCCTAGGATCACCTTGTGGTAATACGATACGCTTGATTACCAAGTCTCTAGTCTGGTATACCTTTTGCTTAACCTTCTTATTAAAAGCTTTGATCATTCGTTTCTGGTACATCTGACTGTGACAATCAACTACTAGCCTTTTCTCATCAATCAAATTTATCTGGTCAAGTCGAGTCTGAATCCACTCATCTTCATCCAAGCTTGCATCCTTCATGATTCTTAAGGAGGGGATCTGAACTTCAATGGGTAGAACGGCTTCCATACCATAGACTAAGGAGAATGGGGTTGCCCCTGTTGAAGTACGTATTGTAGTACGATAACCATGAAGAGCAAATGGTAACATCTCATGCCAATCCTTATACGTAACAATCATCTTCTGTAGAATCTTCTTGATGTTATTATTGGCAGCTTCTACTGCACCATTCATCTTTGGACGATACAGAGAAGAATTATGATGCTTAATCTTGAATTGTGTGCAGAGGTCAGTAATCATAGTGTTATTCAGATTAGAGCCATTATCTGTGATAATCCTTTCAGGGATGCCATACCTACATATGAGATTATTCTTAATGAATCGAGCCACAACATTCTAAGTAACAGATGCAAATGAGGCTGCCTCCACCCACTTTGTAAAGTAATCAATGGAAACAAGGATGAAACGATGCCCATTGGAAGCAATAGGCTTGATCTCACCAATCATATCAGTGCCCCACATGTCAAAAGGCCAAGGAGCAGTCAACACATTCAACGGAACTGGAGGTACATGCACCTTATCAGTATAAATCTGACACTTGTGACATGTTTTGGAATGTTGATAGCAGTCAGCTTCCATGGTAGACCAACAGTAACCTGCTCTCAATATCTTCTTTGCCATGGTATGACCACTAGAATGAGTGCCAAAGATCCCATCATGCATGTCTTCCATAATCTCTGTTGCTTCCTTCTTATCCACACAACGAAGCAAAGTTGAATCATGATTGCACTTGTACAAAATTCCATTACTCAAGAAGAACTTAGCAGAAAACCTCCTCAGAAACTTTTTATCATTGACAGATGCCCCTTCAGGGAACTCCTGAGCTTCAAGATACCTATTCACCTCATAGAACCAAGGCTTTCCCTCTACTCCTTCAGTATCAATCTCATTAAGATATGCAAGCTTCTCAAATCTATCAATAGTGATTCTGGGAGCTTCATCATCCCAACTAATCTCAAACATAGATGCCATGGTGGCTAAAGCATCTGCCAACTGATTCTCTTCTCGTGGAATATGTCCAAAGGTAATCTCTTCAAAGTACGGGATCAAAGACAACACACGTTCTCTGTAAAGAATGAGATTTGGGTGCTTGGTATCCCAATCTCCTTTAATCTGACTAACTACCAGGGCTGAATCTCCATATACGTCCAGAAACTAAATATTCATCTCAATGGCATCTTTGATACCCATGATACATGCTTCATATTCAACCATGTTATTGGTACAATAGAAACAAAGTCTAGCAGTAATTGGGGTATGACAACCTTCAGGGGAAATGATCACAACACCAACACCATTACCAAGCGCATTAGAAGCTCCATCAAAAACCATAGTCCATTGGGATCCCTGTTCAGGTCCGTCATATTGTCTAGGTTCTTTAGTAACAATCATAATGTCTTCATCCGTGAACTCAAAATTCATAGACTGATAATTATCCACTGCCTGATGAGCTAAATGATCAGCTACCACACTGCCCTTAATGGCCTTCTGAGTGGTGTACTGTATATCATATTCTGTTAAAATCATTTGCCATCTCGCTATTCGTCCGGAGAGAGCAGGTTTCTCGAATATGTACTTGATTGGATCCATCTTTGAAATCAACAAGGTAGTATGAGTCAACATATACTGTCTTAGTCGGCGAGAAGCCCATACCAAAGCGCATCAAGTTTTCTCGAGCAGTGAGTATCTTGTTTCACAGTCGGTAAACTTTTTTCTAAGGTAGTATATTGCCTGCTCTTTTCGACCAGACTCGTCATGTTGTCCCAACACACACCCCATTGAGTTGTCTAATACTGTTAAGTACATAATCAAGGGTCTTCCATCAACTGGTGGCATCAAAATTGGAGGTTCTTGGAGGTATTTCTTGATCTCATCAAAGGCTACCTGGCACTCGTCATTCCATTCCATTACCTGATCTTTCTTCAACAACTTTAAGATTGGCTCACAGGTAGCAGTTAGCTGGAAAATAAATCTTGCAATGTAATTCAGTCGTCCCGAGAAACCTCTGACTTCCTTCTCACTATAGGGAGCATGCATCTCTTGTATAACTTTTACTTTTGCAGAATCTACTTCAATACCTTTACCACTGACAATAAAACCCAGAAGTTTACCAGATCTAACTCCAAAAGTACATTTGTTTGGATTTAATCTCAACTTGTATTTCTTCAACCTCTCAAACAACTTGTACAGGTGATCAAGGTGCTCTTCTTCATTCTGAGATCTGGCTATCATATCATCCACATATACCTCTATCTCATGGTGAATCATATCATGGAACAAAGCTACCATAGCACGCTGATATGTTGCCCCAACATTCTTCAAACCAAATGGCATTACCTTGTAGCAGAAAGTGCCCCATTGTGTAACAAATGTAGTCTTCTCCATATCTTATGGTTCCATCTTAATCTGATTATAACCAGAGAAACCATCCATGAAAGAGAATACCTTATGCTGAGCAGTGTTGTCTACCAAAACATCAATATGTGGAAGTGGAAAGTCATCTTTAGGACTAGCCTTATTCAAATCCCTGTAATCCACACACATGCGTACCTTACCATCCTTCTTAGGTACCGGTACCACGTTTACAACCCATTGAGGATAAGAAGTCATAGCTAAGAACCCTGCATCAAACTGCTTCATCACTTTTGCTTTAATCTTTTCTGACATTTCAGGACGCATGCGACGAACCTTTTGCTTCTTTGGACGACAGTCTTCTTTTACCGGTAGACGGTGAACTACAATGTCAGTATCCAACCCTGACATATCTTCATATGACCAAGCAAAGATCTCCACATAGTCACATAACATCTGGATTAGTCTGTTCTTAACACCATCTTCTAGTTCAGCCCCTATCTTGACCTCTTTCTTGTTTTCCTTAGTTCCCAGATTCACAACTTCGATTGGGTCTTCATGTGGCTGTATAGCTTTTTCTTCTTGTTGCAACAACCTAGCAAGCTCTACAGGTACCTCACAATCTTCCTCTTTCCCATCTTCAGCTTGATAGATCAGATTCTCGAAATTATAATTGGCAATAGTGGAACTGTTATCAACAGGATCCAGAGTGGATGAAAATCTGCATTTTAGTGATGTGGGTGTATGTAAGAACACATAGCTGATAAAATAGAAATAATAATAAAAGAAAGACAATGAGCACAATATTTACGAAAATGAAACGTCCATTGATTTTATTGAATGAAGTATGCAAATGAAATGACATCCCGAAACAAGCATACCATTGTGCCCCAGGTAAGACACAAGGCTTAAAAGGTTTTATTGTTCGAAATTACAAACTTAAAACAAAATACAATAATAGTATTTACTCTTGACTAAAGGAGATAAGAATAACGTCTTTAGTCTTCCAATTGTTGAGCCCATCACCCATGGTAGGAAAGATCCAATCATCCAGGTTGTAGTCTTCATTATAGTCACCCACAACATTGATTTGATCTCTTACGACCCCTTCATTAGTGATACGAACAACACAAGCACGACAAACAACCCTTTGAGATTCTTCAGTGAAACCCAAACCAAACTTGTCAGACTTGTAAGGGATGTTGGGAAGCTGACCCCAAATAGAACAACCACCTTTTTCAACCACAGCCTTAACATCTTTGAGGGAGGCCATTGCAGGAGGTATTCTAGTAACCACAAGAGCTCTTTCAGAAGCAGGGACAAACTGAGGAACAGGAGCATGGTAAGGAACAACCTCAAATGTTTGACACGGAGTTTCAACCAATTCACCCTCAATTTCTACATATTTGAAAGTATTCACATGGCTAACCATGTACTCTTCTTCACCATAGACAGTGTCAATTTTGTTTTTCACCGGATATTTCAACTTCTGATGCAAGGTGGAAGTCACAACACCTGCCCCATGGATCCAGGGGTGCCCAAGCAAACAAGAATACGCATGACGGATATCCATCACATAGAAAGTAGAGTTGAAGACTTGAGAGCCTACTTTAATTGGGAGGTCTACTTCTCCGTGTACCATTCTTCTTGAACCATCAAAGGCCCTTACCACGACATTACTTGGCCTTAACACAACATCTTCAGGACTGAGCTTGTCCAGAACCTCTTTAGGGAGCACATTTAATGAAGAACCATTGTCCACCAGTACATGAGACAAAGTAGTGCCCCTACATTCAATGGAGATATGCAGAGCTCTGTTATAGTTTCTCTTGGCAGGAGTCAGATCAACATCAGAAAAGCCCAAACCATTATCACTAGTCAGATGTGCGACACAATTCTTAAACTGATCCACAGAAATTTCATCTGGCACATAAGCAGCCTTTAAGAACTTGATTAAGGCTTTAGCATGGGCCTCCGAACACAACAAAAAAGATACCATGGGGATTTTGGAGGGAGTATGCCCCAACTGGTCAACAATATCATAATCACTCTTGCGAATGATCTTCAGTACTTCTTCCATCTGTTTAGAAAGATTTTCAGCAGTTGGTGCCTCAGCTTGCACAGGTTCAATCACAGGACCTTTGCCCCGGGCATCAGTACTTGGCCCAGAATTAGAGGTATGAGTTAGAGTAACTGTATTTTTAGAGGTATCTTGAGGGGAGAAGATTCTTCCACTTCTGGTGACCTTACTAGATCCAGCAATATTGTCCACATCAAGATTAACATCAGTAATAGGTGCATCAGTCAAAGGCTCTTGTTTGACACCATGAATATAAACATCAGAACCATAATTCCAGGGTATAGCTTTATCAAAAGTATAAGTAACATGGCCAGGAGTGGTAATGATCATGGGAGCCACTATAGCTTCAGCAACAGTCTTCACAGGGCCTTCAGCAGTAATCCTGACAGGACCTTCAGAGGTGATTCTGACAGGACCTTTGGAGGTAATCTTTACTGGTATTTTATCAACCATAGCTACATCTTCAAGCTTCGTGATTCGAGTCAGATGTTCACACATACTTTCCACAGAAGGAGTCCTCTCAAACAATATAGTGTAATTGTCCATGAGGCGTTGAATACCATCCTTCAACTTCCAACATCTATCCGGTTTATAGGCACAGTAAAAACAGTCTTCCTTGCAACCTAGAAAGAACCCAACCTGCACCAGCTTCTTCTTGATGATGGATAGAGGAATAGTCAAATCTGTTACTGAGGATACATAAGAATTTTCATCAATAGCATTAACAGTCTTCTCATGATTGGGCATAGGAGCAGTGATCACATTTGGTCCCAAGAGGGTCAAATTCAATTTCCCCAGCTTCGATCATCTCTTGAATCTTGTTTTTCAACACCCAGCAGTTGTTGGTGTCATGTCCCGGACTATTAGAATGATATGCACATCTTGCATTAGGATTGTACCGAGGAGAGGATGTATTAGGATTCTGAGGAGGATCCCTTAAAGTAATTAGCTCCCCTTTCAACATGTGTTGCAAGGCTTGGGCTAGTGACATGTTGATCTTGGTGAACTGTCTTCTAGGCTTCTATTGATTGTTCTGTTGTTGATCTGGTGCTGTAAGGGCAGGATTGGAGATGTGAACTGCTCCCACAGATTGGTGACTCCTGTTACGACTATGTTGACCATACACAACATTAGACTCTTTCTTTCCACTAGGGGGATTCTTAGTAGTGCTTGATGAAGAGGCACTCACCTGTATCTTACCACTTCTTATCCCACTTTCCACATGTTCTCCAGTCATTATCAGCTCAGTGAAAGCATATGATGAGCTTCCAATGAGGTGACTATAAAAAGGACCATTCAGCGTACCCATAAACATATCCACTAGCTCCCTGTCAGTCAGAGGAGGTTGAACTCTGCCAGCCAGGTCTCTCCATTTCTGGGCATACTCTTTGAAACTCTCCTTAGCATCCATAGACATGCTTTGGAGCTGCATGCGAGTTGGTGCTAAATTAGCATTATATTGGTTCTGCCTGTAGAAGGCCTCAACAAGATCATTCCAATCATGAATATTAATACTTTCAAGTTGATAATACCATTCCAATTGAGCTCCAGATAAACTCTCTTGGAAGAAATGAATCCACAGTTTCTTGTCAGCAGTATGTGGTTGAATCCTCCGAACATAGGACCTAAAGTGCAGTTTAGGACATGAAACACCATCGTACACCACAAAAGCAGGAACCTTGAAGCCAATAGGTATAACCACTCCAGAAACTAAACTCAAATCTTCAAAATCAAGCCCAAAAGATTTTTGTAGTTCCATAGCGTTCATTCTGTCTACCAACATCTTATACTTCTCCTCACTGGCAGGATCATGATAATAGTTCTCCTCAGAATCAAAATCTTCCACAGTATCATGGAGACTACCTCCTTCTCTCAGTATTTTCAGACTCAAGATCCTGAACCTCTTCTTTTATCTTTAAAGGACCTCTGAATCTTCTACCCAGGTTGATGAGGCCCCCTGATTTTCTAGTCTTTTTCTTCTTCTTAGTCAGAAGTGCCTTCAGCTCATCTTGTCCCTTAGACAAGTTCAGGATCATTTCTTGAAATTGTGCATTCTGAGCATGAAGATCCTTAACAGTTTGTTCGAGAGCCATTTCTGCTGAAATAAACAGCGAGAAGATAAGATACATGTTCATAAGAAACCTGTGATGCAATGATATGGTATGTAGATGCAATGTTTTCAAGGACCACAGGATTTAAATTTGTTTAAACAACCAGAAATGAAACTTTTATTAGTAAGCAATAAACTTGTTTGCCTCTTGGGCTTACAATAAAATGAAATAAATACAAAGATGGGGTTTTAAGTCTCCCATGGACGTTTCCTCTTTGTATGGAGGTATGTGTTGAGATTCCGCTCCTCGTGAAGTTGTCTTGTCAGCTCCAGAATTCTTTCTTGACTAGCTTTGAAATGAGTCTCAAAAGTATCCCTTTGTTCCTTCAATTGGATCCAGGACCTCTGCAACTCCTCCATGTCAGTGGGCATGTCTGGATGAAGGATGATATAAGGAGTATCTCCTTCAGCAACAGGCTCCATGGTGATTGGCAGGATAGTAGGATATGGCATCATAAGAGTCTGAGCACGTGCTCGTACCCATCTGAGATAAGGTTCCATAGGAATGGAGTACTTTGGTTCCAGAGTCTTACTGTCAACCTTTTTTACTGTACCCCAAGCTTGTACGAATCTTTGACGGTAACCTTGCAGATCGTTGTCGTAGTCGAACACAATACCCTAAATAAGCATGTCATGAGGACCATTACTCCGAGCATAACCAAACTGGCGTAGAGCTAAAGAAGGGTTGTAAGTAATGCCCCCTCTTATGCCAAGGAGTGGCACATTAGGGAACTCCCCACAACGGTCAATGATAGTAACATTCTCCATGGATCTAGAGCACTAATGAATGTCTGAATGAGAAAGTGACATGATCCTCTTGGACCACCTTAACCCTTGTTCATTCTTCATCAGTGATCGAGGAAGGTGAGAAATGAACCACCTAGACAATAGAGGTATGCAGCACATCAGAGTTCCTCGTGCCTTCGTAGTACGGGTATGGAGAGAATGTAAGATGTCTCCAAGTAATGTAGGCACTGGATTGCGAGTCAGAAATATGTTGATGGCGTGTACGTCTATGAGCTGGTCTGGATTAGGGAACAACACTAGGCCATAGATTAATAATGCCAAGATCTCCTCAAAAGCATCATAACTCATAGCCTTCAGGAACACTTGAGCTTTCTCCATCAATACCTTAGCAAGGATACCCTTAATTCCACTTCTCGTTTCTAGGACAATATCTGATTTCTTCAGATGTAAGGCTGCAACAATGACTTCAGGTTTAGGCTCTTTTTCTAAGCCTGTGAAGAGTCTATGATCAAGGAAAGGTATACCCAATAGTTTGGAGAATTCCTCCATTGTAGGAACCAGCTGATAATCGGGGAATGTGAAGCAATGATGTTTAGGGTCAAAGAACTGAAACAGGACACTCATCATGTCTTCATCAAATCCTGAAGTAACCAAGTCAAGTAGGTGACCATGCTTCTTGATGAACTGGGATCTTTCAGAAACTTGAGAGACTAATTCCTTAAGCTTAGGAGGTATCCCTACAAAGTTGATCCGGATAGTATTCCGATGAGTAGAAGCCATGACCTACAACAAAGAACAAAGATAAATCCTTTGGTCCTTGAAATGGTTAGTGAAAATGCTATGCTTATGATGTCATGATGTTATGATGTTATGCTCAATCACAAACATGTGGCACAAACAAACAAGTCACACCATAGCCCTAGGTTTAGAGGCTTGCATGAGGTTTAAAGGTAAGTACCTTCCCCTGAAGTTAGTTGGTTCATCCTGTCCTACAAAAGTAACCGGGTTCTAAGGGATCTCAATATCACTGATCCTTCCCAAGGGTGGTTGTTCAGTAGGCAACTTACTTGCCAACCAAAACCCTCCAAGTTTAGGATCTCAATGAGCGTAGTATCGAGTATCAACCAACTTCAGTCTTCACCAAAGCCGGTTATTTCACTACTTTCTAAAGGCCAAGATGGGATGACTAAGGTTCTAAAAGTCAGTTAGTGTATTGACAACATATGGCAACCTCATATTATCCTCAACTTACTTAAGGAACATAAGCACCAACCAAGAAGTCACACTAACTATGGCCACCAGATCAACCATATCGGTATACGTCGTACAGTTTCCTTGGTCTATTGCCATTTACCTAAGGTACACTAGATCCGGGTTAGGATCTTTCACATATAAAGCCCAGCAAATAATATAAAGCAAACAAGGCAAACAATTTAAGTGATCTAATTCTTAAGGGTACCCCTCTTTTATTAAATCCCCAGCAGAGTCGCCAGTTCTGTAACACGGTGGGAGAACTGACTTTTAGTCATGTTGCGGATAGCAAGAGTCGCCACCGACTTTTATTTTATCCATAAGTAAAGGGCATAAAAGAACAGGAAAAACCTATTTTTAAAAGACTTGGGTTTGGGGGGTAGGTTATATAAAGGAAAGGTGTTAGCACCCTTTATATCCATGGTTATCCATGGTCTCTTAGTTACTTAGCTCACTTAAATTGTTTTTGAAAAGTGTAGTGTGTGATTAGAAATTTTATAAGTACTTTGTAATGATCCTCATATGGATGTATACAAAGCCTTGTTTGAAAATATTTTGAAAATATTGTGAGGTGTGAAAAGTATTTTTGAAGAGTGAGCAAGTAACTATGAGGTACCTACCCTAGACTAAGTCATTCATGTTCTTATATGTCCTTTCATGGGTAAGACTATCTCTATTATTAAGGAATAAGTAGTCATTACCTTGGATTTGTTTAAGGGACGAGCGTAGGGTCATCGTATGGTCAATGAAGGCAACTTAAGGGATGTCTTTAGCAATTTGTAGGGACTTATCATCATTTATTCGAAGGGACAAGATCTTTATTTCGTAGGCAACCTCGAAGGGACTTGATCTTTTAAACTGTAGGGACTATGATGATTCATACTTTGAAGGGACTTTGCTTAAGACATACCTATATTCGAGGGACTTGACCATATTATTTTAAGGCAACCAAGAGGAATACCCTAGGAAGTGTAAGATGGCGATCAAAGATCGACTTACGTATGTGAGTGTTTATTTTCAAATATTTATCTTTTTAAAATTAATTTTCTAAGTTAATTTTAATTACATTTAGGTTATACACACCCTAAAGTTACTAACCATAGCAATTATAATAAAGTAAATAAAATACGGAAATATAAAATCTACACTATTACATGGCTTATGGACAGTTACAAAATAATCGAGCAAGAAAAATAAATTATAATATAATAACCTATACACTTTTCTAATAAGATAAATAAAATAAAAATTAAATATAAAATAATAAAGCAACATTAAATAAATAATAAAGCAAAAAGAATAACAAAATAAAAATATTAAAATAAAAATTAGGGTTAGTAAGTTAGATTTTTTTATAAATAAATTAGAAATTAATTAAAATTTATAAAAGAAAATGATATGTTTAAATAATAATAAGAATAAAGTATTTACAAAATAAAAAAAAATTATGAATATATTCAAATTAGGGTTTAGAAAAATAAATTTAATTTTTAGGGTTGATAGAAAAAAATAGGTTTAATTAAAGAAATTAGGGTTTTTAATCATAATTAAAACACATTATTTTTATTTACAAAATATATATAATAATTATATACAAATATATTATAAAAATTAATACAATTAATAAATATTAAGAAAATAATTATGAGTTTTAGAAAATATAAAATTTATAAAAATATTATTGGTTATTGATTTAGAAAACATTTTAATTATATTAATTAGGTTTAATTAAAGAAAATAGGAAAAATAAGAAAATATGGAAAAAAATGGCTAAAAAGATAGGACCTGGGATTTGAACCCAGGTCCCTTACCTCAATAGCATTATACAAAACCAACTGAGCCAGCACGCGCTGGTGTTAGTATAACAACATCCTTTGATTATATGTTAATCCTGCTAAAAATCAGTGAGATAAAAAATATTTGCTTTAGCCAAGGATCGAACCTAGGCTTCTGGCTCCATACACACACATCAAAACCACCAGGCCATCTGCGCCTTTGAGATATATATCCTACATAAAAATATATGAAATAAGATTAATATTTAAATCCAGATTTTGGCGCCAGACTTCATCTTCAACCTCCATCTGTCCAGTTAGCCTGTAATGACGCTTTTGCCTGTAACAAGAGGTTTTAGTGACGGCTCGTCCGTCACTATAGGACCTGCATCTTTGTAAAATCTCATTCAAACAATATGAATTAGTTCTATCAATACAAATCAACTAAAGAACGTCTCAAAAGTCTCATTAAACCAACAATTTATCCTTAGATGACTTTTTTAGAGAGTTCCTAATTTGAAGCTTCGAAACCCTATCAATGGCGAAATCACAAAACGACAACGAATCTCATAATAATTTATCCATAATTCATCTACATCATCAAACAAACAACATTATATATTCAAAATCCATTAATCATATCACAAATATATGAATCGAAAAAAATAAGAATGACATGAAAACAAATTCGATTTATGAGTTATATGATGTTTTGGAGGATGGTGATGATTTAGATATGTCCAAAATGCTTCAAGGAAACAATTGGAACCTTCAAAAGCCTTTGAAAGTTGCTGTAAATATGAAACCGAATTTGAGTTGTTTCTTGAAATTTTGGAAGTTGGAATATGACTCTCTTGTGCTAATTTTCGTCCCCTTGTGTATTGGTCATGTTATGCTTATGTAGTAGAGTCAAATTAGGTCAAAAAAACATATGACTCTTGTGGGCTTTTGGATGACTTGAATGTGAAGAAATCTTCTTGCCAAATTAGTCAAAAAATCAAATATATTCATGCCCAATTGTCTTAGCACGAATTTGTATGTGATCAAATCAATTTAAATGGTCTTTAAGAGTTTCTAAAAGAAGAATCACATCTAAATATTGAGTTTTCATATTTTATTTTGATTTAAATTGATTTTTAATGAATAAAATCAAAATAAATATAAAATAAATTATAAAAATCTGAATAAATGAGAATTGGGTCGTGCATGATGTCATGGTAAAGATTGGATCACAAAATTGCAAGCCCATGTGGAAAGAATTGGTTTTAAGACCTCATTTGCTCAATATACCTCTCAAAAATTTCCCAACTTTGCAAAGGCACAAATCCCTCAATTTTAAAGCTATAAAGGTGTTCTTGTACATTTTGGAAATCTTAGAGAGTCCTCTAACCAACCTATTTGGTCTCATGTCCATATCCTTTACCATTTTCAAATTATGCCCTTTGGAAGATGTTGACTTTTTGTTGACTTTTAAAATGACCTATAATGTTTTAGCTCATACCTTCCAAATGAAGCATTTTTAGGCTTGGCTTGTGAGACACAAAGTTGTAGAGAATTCAATTTCCTTCAAAATGAGCTTTGGATGGAAAATTTTTGATGAAGCATGTGAAAGTTATGGCTGGTCAAAGTTCAGTTGACTTTTCTTAAGAAAACCCTAATTTAGAAACTCCTGATTCTTGATGATCTGAAATCTCTTTGATGAATCATGATCAACCCTTGATCAAATGATGAATTTTACTTCATAAACTTGATGTTGGCAAAAAATCATGAAGTTTGACTTTGGTTTGACCACAGTTGACCTCAGTTTGAGTTTTTAACCACTTTGACTGATTTTTGCATATCTGATCATCTGACTGAGCAAACCTTTTGGGAAAGCCTTGAAACTTGACATAGGGATTATTGAAGACATGTAGGATGTTATGAATCTCATTTGAGGCCTTTAAAGTCCATTTATCCTGATGAAATTCAAAACCCTAGTTTAGGGTGCATTGCTTAGGAGGATGCTTTGTCTGAGGGAATTGTCAAACTTTCTGACTAATTGTGAACCTTGTGAACCTCTTGGGACACCTTGGAGCACAATGTATTGACTAGAGGAGGGAAAATTTTGGGGTGCAACAGGTATCAACAGTCTGATTAAGGAAGGCATCCTGCAGATAACATCAACAGTTCAAGCTTCTACAACTGCAACAGAAATCACTTCTACAAATACACTAAAAATCATTTCAACAGAATCGGCTACAACAACAATAAACACCAACAGTGATATTTCAACAGTCACTATCTACTACGACCCGGCAACGGTCCCTGTTCCAGAATCTCACAACAACAACTTCCAGCAACATTCTCATCTACAAAGTCCCAGCAACATTCTCTCATCAGTTTGTCAGCTTCCTGCACTTGTGCCACCTTCAATCAGACCCCCTGTTACTATATACTATAACCCGCAGACAATCATGACTCCTTTTGCTGCAATTAGTCCGGTGACCATCATGGTGCTTGGACCAATTCCTTATGATAACAACAGTGTTGTGCCTTGGCATTATGGTTCAGATATTTACTGCCACGAAAGAAAAGTCACTATTGACTCCTCAACATCTGCACCACAGGTAGACAATATAGGGGGAGACAGAGGCTTCACTAGAAGCGGACGTCTCTTCGCTTCACAAATTCCCAGAACTAATGCCGAAGCAGAAGCAACTACCAAAGCTAAAGGTAAAAGTGTGGTGCCAGAAGAACCCACTGCAAAAGAAACTCAGAAGACGCCCTTTGATCAGGATGTAGATGAGTTTATGAGGATTATCAAAAGAAGTGACTACAAAATCGTGGATCATCTCCACCAAACACCCTCCAAGATCTCCATATTATCACTGCTTATGTGTTCTAAGGCTCACCAGAATGCACTACTCAAAGTCTTGCACGCAACTTATGTGCCTGAAGAGATCACTATCAATAAGTTGGAATCAGTAGTCGCAAATGTCAATACTAGTCATGGACTAGGCTTTACCGATGCTGATTTGACTATAGAGGGGCGTAACCACAACAAGGCATTACACATCACTCTGGAATGTAAAGGGGTTGTTCTCTCGCACGTCCTTGTTGACACTGGATCATCACTCAACATCCTGCCAAAGAAAGCCTTAGTCAAACTGGAGTATGATGGTCTAGCCCTCCGTCCAAGCAATCTAGTTGTAAGAGCTTTTGATGGTTCTAAGAGATCGGTTCTCGGAGAGGTGGAGCTACCCGTGGTAATTGTCCCACAAATTTTCAAAACTATCTTCTACGTGATGGACATTCAGCCTGCCTACAGCTGTTTGTTAGGTCGACCATGGATCCATGCCGCCGGCGCGGTAACATCAACCCTTCACCAGAAGTTAAAATATTAGTGGGAAGGTCAGATTATCACTACCTGTGGAGAAGAAGATATCTTTGTCAGTCACTTGGCTACGTACAAGTACATAGAGATGGATGAAGAAATCCATGAAACCATGAGCCAAGGTTTTGAAGCTTTAAATGTCAACGAAGCTACAACTAAGGTGTCTGTTGCATCCCAAGAGGAGATGATGGGTACCTCAATTTCTTCCTACTAGCAGACTCGGAAGGTTGTGGAAAAGGGAATGCCCAAGGCTGGGGCAAGCTGCTGAAGGTGGAAATGAAAGAAGACAAATTCGGTTTGGGTTACAGACCATCCCGACAAGTTCAAGAGGAGGCTGCTGGAGGGCCAAAGTTCTTAAGTGGGGGAATGCTGACACCTGATGCTGTCAACACTCTGGAAGACGAGGCTGAGAGTGACTACAACCTGGAAAACTAGATCAGTCCAAGAATCCCGGGCCGACAAGTCCTCAACTGGTCTTCCCAGGAAATTATAAGGGTTATTGCTGCGGAGTAATTATTATTTCCTTTTAAGCATGCATCAAAGTCCTGTATCTTGCCCAAGATGTCGGGACTCATTTTGTAATAGGGCCATATGTACTTATGCAAATTGAATATTAATGAACAATGGACATCTTTTTGCAAACAACTTTTTTCGCTCACTATCTTTTCATTTTTGTTATCTTTGCACAAAGCAATAAATGGCAATGTTTTTCTAAATAAAAACTTCATTTACTTACTTTTTCTAAAACAAAATAAAATCAATCACTAAAATGAACCAAATCTCAACCCTTGCAGAAATAGCCCTCTAGATTGCACTGACAACGACACTGCTATGACCTTGTATGACTTCGACAATCCGATTAATCAAGCAGATGAAGGGGTTGAAGAAGACTACGATTTACCTGAAGAGTTAGCCAAGTTATTGATACAAGAGGAAAAGGTGATTGCTCCTCACCAGGAGGAGGTTAAGACTATTAATCTTGGTACCAAGGAAGTTGTGAAAGAAGTGAAGATTGGAGCCATTTTGCAAACTCCGGTAAAAGAACAACTTATCAGTATGCTGCGAGAATATGTCGATGTCTTTGCTTGGTCCTACCAAGATATGGCGGGTTTGGATACAAATATTGTCATGCACAGGTTTCCATTAAAGGAGGATTTCCCACCGGTCAAACATAAATTGCGCCGTACTCGCCCGGACATGGCCATGAAAATCAAAGAGGAAGTACAAAAATAGTGGGACGCCAGTTTTCTTGCTGTAACTAGTTACCCGCCATGGGTTGCTAACATTGTACCCGTACCTAAGAAGGATGGAAAGGCGCGTATGTGTGTCGATTACCAGGATCTGAACAGAGCAAGCCCGAAAGATGACTTCCTATTACCTCACATTGATGTATTGGTAGACAACACAGCTCAGTTCTCGGTATTTTCCTTCATGGATGGATTTTCTGGATACAATCAGATCAAGATGTCGCCTGAAGACATGGAGAAGACAACCTTCATCACACCATGGGGCACATTCTGCTACAAAGTAATGCCGTTTGGTTTGAAGAACGCCGGTGCAACATATCAACGAGCTATGGTAACATTATTCCAAAACATGATCCATAAAGAAATTGAGTGCTACGTGGATGACATGATTGCCAAGTCCCTCACAGAGGAAGAGCATTTGGTAAATCTATTGAAACTTTTCAAGCGTCTGAGAAAATATCAGTTAAGGTTAAACCCCAACAATTTCACATTCGGGGTACGTTCTGGTAAGCTACTGGGGTTTATTATGAGCGGAAGAGGAATTGAGTTTGACCCCGACAAAGTTAAAGCAATTCAGGAAATGCCTGCACCTAAGACTGAGAAAGAAGTTCGAGGGTTCTTGGGTAGATTGAACTACATTTCAAGGTTCATATCTCACCTCACTGCAACCTACAAACCCTTGTTCAAACTGCTAAGAAAGGAACAAACAGTCAGGTGGAACGATGATTGTCAGAAAGCTTTTGAAAAGATCAAGGAGTATCTGCAAGAACCTCCAATTCTCATGCCTCCAGTTGAAGGAAGACCTCTAATAATGTACCTGACAGTATTAGATGAATCGATGGGATGTGTGTTGGGCCAACATGATGAGTCTGGTCGAAAAAGAGTATGCAATATACTACCTAATCAAAAAGTTTACCGACTGTGAACAATGTTACCCACTGCTCGAGAAAACTTGCTATGCTTTAGCGTGGGCTGCTCGTCGACTAAGACAGTATATGTTGACTCATACTACCTTGTTGATCTCAAAGATGGACCCAGTCAAGTACATATTTGAGAAGCCAACACTTACCGGAAGGGTTGCAAGGTGACAAATGATTCTGACAGAATATGATATTCAGTACACCTCTCAAAAGGCCATCAAAGGCAGTGTGTTGTCTGACTATCTGGCTGGGCAACCCATTGATGATTACCAACCCATGAGATTTGATTTCCCCGATGAAGAGATCATGTTCTTAAAATAAAAAGATTGTGAAGAGCCTATTCACACTAAAGGTCCGTATCCAGAAGGAGCATGGACCATGATGTTCGATGTGGCAGTTAATTATAACGGTCGTGGGGTTGGTGCAGTGCTTATTACACCCGAAGGAGTCCATCTGCCTTTATCAACAAGGCTCACCTTTGCCTGCACTAACAATGAAGCATAGTACGAAGCTTGTATCATGGGTCTTGAGGAAGCCATTGACCTCAGGATCAAAACCTTGAATGTATTCAGAGATTCGGCTTTGGTGATCAACTGGCAAGTGGTATACTCATCAAGAGCATCTGGTTCCCTACCGTGACTATACAAGGAGATTGTTGACTTTCTTTACAAAAGTCAAGCTTGAATACATCCCTCGAGATGAAAATCAGTTTGCAGACGCCTTGGCTATTATTTCAACTATGATCAAAGTACAGACTGCTAGCTATGTACCTCGGATTTTAGTATCCAGACTAAACCGACCGGCATACATCTTCTCTGTGGACACTGTCATTGACAACAAACCTTGGTTCCACGACATCAAATGCTTTTTGGAGACTCAGACGTACCCGCCTGGGGCATCGTCTAGTGATAAGAAGACCTTAAGAAGGCTAGCCGGCAGTTTCTTCCTCAATGTTGATGGTTCCTTATACAAGCGAAACTTCGACATGGTCTTGCTCAAATGTGTTGACAAAAAGGAAGCAGACCTACTGATGCACGAAGTACACGAGGGTTCTTTCGGTACCCATGCCGGAGGACATGCAATGGCGAAGAAATTGTTGAGATCAGGTTACTATTGGATCACAATGGATGCAGACTGTTGTGCATATTCCAGAAAATGCCATAAAAGCCAGATCTACGCAGACAAAGTGCATGTGCCTCCAAATCCTTTGAATGTATTGTCTTCACCCTGGCCCTTCGCCGTGTGGGGAATTGATATGATCAGAAAGATTGAACCAACTGCTTCAAATGGTCACAAATTCATCCTGGTAGCCATTGATTACTTCACCAAATGGGTCGAAGCAGCTTCGTATGCAAACGTCACCAAGCAAGTGGTAACCCGATTTCTGAAAAAGGATATCATTTGTCGATATGGAGTTCCCGAGCGAATCATTACTGATAATGGTTCAAACCTTAACAATAAAATGATGACAAAACTATGCCGGGATTTCAAGATTCAACATCACAACTTTTCTCCTTACAGGCCAAAGATGAATGGCGTTGTTGAGGCAGCTAACAAGAACATTAAGAAGATTGTGCAAAAGATGGTAGTCACATACATAGACTGGCACGAAATGTTACCATTCGCCTTACATGGGTACCGAACTTCCATCAGAAAATCTACCGGGGCAACGCCTTATCAGCTCGTGTATGGTATGTAAGTCGTTCTACCTGTTGAAGTTGAATTACACTCCTTGCGGGTAATGATGGATGTGAAACTGGACGAAGCAGAATGAGTCTGATCTCGTTATAATCAACTAAGCCTGATTGAATAAAAGAGATTAGCAGCTATTTGTCATGGTCAGTTATATCAGAAACGAATGAAAAGAGCCTTCGATCAAAAGGTGAGACCTCGGGAATATCAAGTGGGAAAGCTTGTACTGAAAAGACTCATTCCTCATCATACAGACCACAGGGGCAAGTGGACGCCAAACTATGAAGGTCCCTACATGATAACTAAAGTCTTCTCAGGCAGAGCACTGATGCTCGCAACCATGGATGGCGAAAATTTCCCATCTCCTATGAATTCAGATGCAGTTAAAAAATACTTCGCATAAATGACTCGCTGGACATAAAAACAGAATGTAAGTTCAGGCAAAAAACAAGGCATCCCGACGAGTCAAAAACAGAATAAAAGACTCGGGCAAAAATAAGGGAAAATTTTAAAAAATGTGTACACCCGCTTAGTTGAAAAGCCATATCGAACAACTCAGACAAAAATGGGTATCCCAGTGGATTGAAAACCCGAAAAGGGCGATCTACGCAAAATCAGGGAACAAGCGAACAACTGCATTCCGAATTCGTCTGTATTACACTTACATAACTTGGCAAGTTTCGAAAGGACAAAGCGTCGATCATAATCAACTTTCCTTAGAAAGCAAGATAAGAAGAGCGTTTGAGGTCATACATGTCATAGCAAGAGGAAGCTTATTGGAGCGTCGACTCCAGCATTTCCAAATATGACATTGTTATTTTTCTCAATTTTACAGCAATCTCCTCATTTCATGGATTAGCTTCTTCATTGTACTTGCCTATTCAGGGCACACAAATCAATAAAGTCAAATGTTCATTCACACTTTGTTTTGTGCCTTTTCGTTTTTTGTTTGCAAAATGTCCAAAATTCGTAATACAACCTTTGCGTGGAAGACATATAGGCCATTTTAATAAATGCTTGCAGGAAATATGCGCTCTTAAGCGAATCTAACTCCTATGATGGAATCCATTTGAGGATGCCTCAGGACGCTTGTACGTTTCCTCTGTTTAACAGGTTGCAGGTACTCAAGGAAGATAATATTTTACAAGCATGGGGCATATGAAGCACTGTATCCCCCAACCAAGTCAGTAGTCGCATCCTCAGCAGGATCACTTGACGAGAGTAATCCCCATGAAGTTAATCATTCCCCCAAGATACAACCTAGACGAAAGAATTACAACATATTACTTCCCAGAAGTTCTCTTTTCTCCAAGAAGGACCTCCCGAGCAATGGCTGAAACTTTTTCTTCTCCAACGAAGACAACTACCAACAACTTGGGGCTTTCCTCACCCCTAGCTTAAGTATCCCTACAGATTTCTCCAGAAAGATCGCCCAATGATCCTTTCTCCCTGCAGAGTTCAGATCCCGTATCGGCTCTCTCTTTTGCATAATCATAGCATTCGCATCATCCTCCCCAAACAAAGTGTAGCATTTCGTCTAATACGGAGCATTACGGCAAAAATCAAACATACATTTGCATGATCATAAGTCAAGTTCAAGCCTTTCACCTGTGGATACCAAAATTACTCCTCCAGCAGTATGCAAGAACATCTCCCCTGCAGATAAAGCCATAATACCTTTTGCACTCTCAATACAAATACTTGTTCATACATGTACATAGTTCTTTTGATACTATCCGTGTCTTGCATATACTACTCCCCAACAGATCAAACACTCGTCCGTGTTCCTTGCTTAAGCAATTGGTACCCGTCTGTATCATCATCCTTAAAACATGCATCGGCGTTTGTTTCTATCGATACTCGTCTGTATCGTGGTCCTAAAGATGCTCGTCCATATCTTTAGTCTATACACATTGTCGAAACACTTATACTTTTTATTTTAGGGCTTAAACACTCGTCCGTGTTTAATCCCTTCCCACAACAAAACTACTTTCTATCCGACATTCATCCTATGTCGTGATATATTTCAGCAACCGTACCCTACTAGGTGATCGCCCTTCACCTTTTGATGACCGTCCCTCATCATTTATTCGATGGCCATCTCCATCCTTGATCTTTCTATCCGACATTCTTCCTATGTCGTGATATATTTCAGTAGCCGTATCCTGCCAGGTGATCGTCCTTCACCTTTTGATGACCGTCCCTCATCATTTATCCGATGGTCGTCCCCATCGTTGATCTTTCTATCCGACATTCGTCCTATGTCGTGATATATTTCAACAGCCGTACCCTGCTAGGTGATCGTCCTTCACCTTTTGATGACCGTCCCTCATCATTTATCCGATGGTCGTCCTCATCGTTGATCTTTCTATCTGACATTCGTCCTATATCGTGATATATTTCAGCAGCCGTCCCCTGTTAGGTGATCATCCTTCACCTTATGATGACCGTCCTTCATCATTATTTCATTTATTCTTTACCCGATGGCCGTCCCCGTCGTGGATTCTTTATTCTTTAGCCTGATGGCCATCCCCGTTAGTGCATTTTCTCACTTTTTAAGCCCTAACAGTCGTCCTCTGCTCGATGGTCGTCCTCAATTGCTATCATTTAATGTTCATTCTACATCGTCTTGTTTTGTGAATAACAATTTATATCCCTTTTCTTCTTATACCAGAGAGCGCAAATTTTGGACTGTCTTGGTATTCAACCACAAGTTATCTTGTTAGCCTGCTAAGCCTGGCGCTTACATCCTGCACAACTAACTCATGCTTGAATATGGGCAGCTGTAAACACCCTAAATTTTCCCTCTCACTTTCTCATGCCTTGGCTTATGATCACACATATTGCATAGCATATCATTACATCTCACATTGCATAATTATCCTTTAGCAACTCACTACATAACTAGGGTTTGTGATCAGGTGAACCCAAGAAGTGATTTGAGCAATCTCAGAGGCCTTGAAGCATGCCAGGAGGGTCCTTGAGTGTTCTATGGTTGTTTTATACCCCCAAGGTTTCTTTGAAGTCAAGAAATCTCAAGGGATTGCAGAGCTATCCAGGAAAGCTTGAAGCTCCTACACAGATGACTTGAAAATTAGGGTTTTGGGTGTGATGCCCTTACACCCAAATTTTTTGGTCATTCTTGATGCCATTGGTCTTTATATGATATAGGGAGCTTGTGTATGAAGTTTGATGCAAAAATTCACTGAGGAAGTCATCTGATCAACCTGTAACTTGTTGTACAAGAAAAGTCAGGATTAGGGCATCTGAGGCCTCAATCAAGGGTTCCAAAGGTTCATTCCCATCATTTTGAAGTCCTAAGACCTTTATTTGGTCTTAGGAGAGGTTGGATGATTACAAGATTGAAGAATTTTGAGCCAAGTCAAAAGTTGCAAAAAATGGACATTACTTGAAATGCAAACTTTCCACTTTGGGAAAGATTTTCAACCTCCTCTTTCTTAATAAAAAGAGCTTCAAATGGAATCTTGTTAAACATGAAAGTTGTAGATTGGATCTTCCCATTTTCAAAAAGTACAAGAACTCCTCTTGATTAATCCTAGAACTCAAGATATGGCAAGTCAAAGTTGGGAAAAATCTTGTAATTTTCAAGTTTAGGCCAAAGAGGGAAATGTGCAAAGGTGAATTTCAGGCCTATATGTGACTTCTAATCCACTCAAATGCATCATGGCATGATCAAAAAATATCTCAAGATCAGATTTGGGCTTTGAACCAAGGGATTTCATGACTTGTTTCTCAAGAAATCACAAAGTTGAAAAATTGCAAAACCTATGCAAACTCATGATCCAAGCCTTACAGCTCATAACAATTGATACTAGGGCTTTCCTTGAAGCCAGCTGAAGCAGCTCAAGCCCTCAAATCAGTTCTGCCATGGTCCATACCTCAAGTACACAAAATTTGACTTTTTGGCCAATTGAACCATACCAATCCCACAGTGCATATCAACTCTTCTGACTCATTTCATTTGTTTATACAATGCCTAAGGACCATAAAAGAGAACTCACAAGAACTCAGAACCATCACATGCTCAGTTTGCACAAAAATCCCTCAAAACTTCCTCTCTTCGATTCTCTCAATCCAGCCATCAAACTTCATAAATTCCTTCACCAATCAACCACATATCACTCATAGAACAAGAATCAACCATTAAAATGGCCTGAAACATCACATATCAAAACCTCCATTTTTGCTACATCAGAACTGGACATCCCAAACCAGCCACTTTCAAAGCATTCCAAGCATTCCATTAGCCTTAGGAGGTTCAAAGGAAGCCATTTGTGCAAGAGGGATGCTCTGAAAGCTCATATTTGTAGGTCACCAGCTCATGTATACTCAAAAACATTTTGTCTCAAAGCTTCAATTTCTTGTCATAGAATGAAAATACATGCTCTAGGGATCACATAGATGTCTTTAGAATTGAAAATGATGAAGAATTGATCATGTTATGTGTTTCTGAAATTTTGCCCGTGTTCTTGATTTGCTTCAATTCAGCTTATTCTTGTGTTATAAATTATGTTTGATGGCTGATTTGAGTTCCTGGGAGTGTGGGGATTGATTCTGGTTAGGTTAGAGGTCTTGTAGTGGCCTAGGGAAGAAGTTTGATGTTTTGTCTCGCCGGAGAAGATGACCGGAGCACTGTTCCGGTCATCTGAAAGTGATTAGGGTTAGAGTTTCCAGATTGAGTGTAGGCCATTGGATCTTGATTAATTTAAGAAGTGGACGGTCTTGATGCACCATTAGCTTTAATTTTAATTAATTAAAATAAATTATAATTAATTTACTCACAATTAATAAGGACCATTGGATCACGCGCGTTTAACAAGTTTAAATCTGGAGCCTAGGATGAGCATACCCCCAGCCAAGCTGACTTGCGCCCAGGACCCTTGATCTTGCTTCCATGCAATATGAGCCCTCCATTTTAATTACTTTGCATTTTATTTTCTTTTTATTCATTTTATTTTCTTTTATTTATTAAAAATAGTAAAATACTTTTAAAAATTATGATTTTTTGAAATTTTACTCTAATTAATTTTAAAAACCCAAAAAAAATTATTTTTATTTTTTGCATTAAAAATTTATTTTTAAATCATTTAATTGTATTATTTAATTAATTAATTCATTTTAATTAATTAAAAATACTTTTAGGTATTTAAAAATAACAAAAAAAATCATGAAGAATCTTTGAACATTATAATCAATTTACAAACTCATTTCACTCATTTATTTTAGGTATTGATTCTATTTTGAGAATTAAACTTGAATTAGGGTTTTTCAACATCCCCTTTTTCACAACCTAATTTCTAAAATTCACTTCTGGTAAATGAAAATGAGTTTGTACTTGATTATTTTTGCATTCTTTTACATGTTGCATCTAGTATCTAGGAAATTTAAATCATATTTTTTCATTGCATTTTCAATTTGATATGCATTTTTCTTTGAGAGGTACCCAAAACCCTAGCCTAACTTAGAAAAACCATAACTTGACTTTGGTATAGCTTCTGACCTCCATCTTTGGGGAATGTTCTTGTGTGTGTTTAGGGTTTGTTTGGTTTCAATTTCAAATTTGTATCATGTGTTTTGCTTCTGTTTTGATCATGGACATCTCATACATCCTAAAAACCCTAATTTGCCATGTATACTTGCATTCATCTTTGCATATCCTCATCATATAAACTTGTCATGACATCTCATGCATTTGTATGTCATATTAGACACCTTAGGTCATGTGAGAACATTGGTTGATCATTGTTACATTCATTTGGTATGCTTTGTATGCATTACATCTTATGTATGTTCATGTATTTTCAAGCTTCTAACATGTTTGTTTTTGCATCCAACACTTGTATGATCATACATATGCATTGTACATGACTTTGCATCTTTTCATGACACATTTTCATCATGTGTTCTCTTCTGGTTTGGATCATTGCACCTTCATTTGTTTCATTTCATCTTATTTCATACCTTATGCATTCATACTAACCCTTTCAGGTGCTTCAGGTAAGTTGATCAGGATGTGGATGTGCATCCACATCCAACCTCTTCTTATCCTTTCATATGCATCTTTACTTGTCTTTTAAGTGAATTTGATTCACTTGTGTTATCTCTTGCTCTTATCCCACTCTTAGGTTACTTAACTTCTTCAGGAAGCAAGTAACATATTCTTCTATCTCCTTCCTTTTTCATCTGCTTCTCCTTCCTTGGTGGCCAAACTGAAGACTTTCTTTATGCCTCACAAACCATAGGAACTACCAAGAATGATATCTTTAGGGTTGTGAATAGTCCCCCTTAGTTTTTACCTTTTGAGTCTCCTTGAGTATCTGCTTCTCATCTCAATAACAAAGGTTAAACAAATAAAGTTTTGAGGCTCTGTATTAGGGTTATGCCTGTATCTTTATCTTAGGATGGAGTGTATAATTATAATACTTAGTGTTAAACCTTTAAGTTATTTTCACCTTCTAATCAAAACACCTAATAATTATCAAGACTTAAGCTTGTAACTTGGGCCTTATATTAGGGTTACATCCCTGCCTCTGGGTCAGAGGGACTAACCCTAGTGTTTAATGGACAAGTCCCCCTCAGGTTTAGTCTTACGAACATAAAATTCACTTCTTAATCTAACCTCTAATCAAAATCCACTTTAATAAAGGTTTGTTATATAATGATTTTAATCCCTGACCATGGATTAAGTTATGGTATCTTCCTCATCTTAAGTGTCCTCATCTATCACCCTTCTCTTAGGATGGTGTAATGAGTTCACTAATCCCTGATTAGAAATTAAACTCATTACTTAACACAAAACAAAAATCCAAGAAAGCACTTGATAATTACAAGTAGGTTAATGATCTTAATCCTACATCATTAGGGTAATTAAGTTGGGATATTCATCTCACACTTAAGTAGACTCATTATCCCTAGTCAGGGGTGATATAATGAGTTTACGACCCTTGATTAAGGCTTAAGCTCATTATCCTATGCAAAACCCCAAAAACAAATAAAAAACTAAAAACACAAAACAAACAATAAATGTCTCCTCCGGGATTCTTTTCTCATCACATTCACTCTGAAAACGAGAACTCGCTTCTTCCGTCTAATGCAAGACATTCAGCACTCGAGCCAGACGAGTCATACACTTGAGCAAAGACAAGCAAGCAGTTCACACTAAAACACCAAGTATTTTTGAGTTGAACTACGGTGTTCTGACTTCCTCATTGCACGAGAGGATACGTAGGCATAACTTAACGATTATCGAACAAAAGTCCCCAGGTCTCCCCCTATTCTCTTTCTAGCTTTCTTTCTTTAGCCTCAGTTTGAACTCCTATTCTTTTTGCACTATCATTCTGTACATCCATCCTTTTTATACACAGTTAGCACATACACTTCCCCCTTTTTCGTTTTAAACACAATCAGGTAAGCGTGGATCCTATCGAGTACGACGGACGATCTGGGTGCTAATACCTTCCCAGGTCGTAACTAACCCCCTTACCCAATCTCTTTGGTTCGAAACTGTCGTATCCACTTCTTTCTAGGTTTATGCAGTATTACCTTTCCTTCGGGATAAAAATGCCTAGCTGGCGACTCTATTCAACCTTCACCATCCGACCATTCTCGCTGATAGTTCGCGTTTGCACCGCGACGAAAGTCCGGGGAGCGACAGTTTGGAAAGAGAGCGTTGCCCCTTGGTTGAGGATGAATTGTCCCACAATGGAAGTATCTGAATGAAACTACCTCAAGAGAAATAAGCAGAATACCCCACAATAATATGCCCCTGGCATCGTGAACTCTGTAATGTTACCTTTGGTAATTCAGATAGATGAGGAGATCTGCCCCTGAGTACTTAAGCATAGTTGAATCTTGACCTGATTTCCCCAAATGAATTGGACAGTAATATGGCATGCCCTCTTGATTGGGAGATAGTGACTATTCCCCTTTGTATACATTAACCTTGATTCAGGAAGCAACTTTGTCTATCAGAAGGACTTTGGTTTATTGAACATTCATCCTGTAAGTTTCTCTGTTTGTCAAACACTCAATTATATGCAAACAATGATATTTAAAAAATGCAATGCTTACGCCTGTCTTGAAGTTTTGAAAAAAAAAGAAGTTATTTTGGTAAAACAATGTTTGTAAAAACTGTGATATTAACTCAAGGTTTATAATAAGCCCTAAAGGAGTCAAGATACCTTTTTGTAGTAGTACGCTTTCGAACTAACCATACTTCAGTTAGGACTTTTAAAGGGTTATAACATGGTCTGGTTCACGGTTTAAGAAACAAAGGATAAATGCTCAAATTTTATTTGTACCCAACCCCTTCTTCATGATGTTCTTCAGTCCTATGTTCGGTTAACTTATGCATTGAGGCGCCAAATGTGTTTGGAATCGTAACACTGACATTTGAGATGATTCAGAAACCATAACTTTATTTTAAAAGTCACCTCTCTTTTTTTGTTGAGGATTTGTAGTGACCTCTTTTTCTTTTGTCTTTATTATCCCTTCTTTTTTCCTGAACTGTTTATTTCAAGGTTACAGTCAACGGAATGTCTTAATTTTTTTTATACTAAGTCTCCTTCATAGGTTTTGACTTAGTGAGCTTCTCTTTTGATAAATATTGACTGTCAAACTTAATGATTATAAGGAACCATCATTAGTTGTGTACAACACATATAATTGGCATAGTTGAATTAACCGAGTAACTACCCTGCCCCAGGTTATGAATAAGGGTTTTAACTTGCGTGAGAATGAAAACTCCTACTTCATAGGCTCAAAAGGGTTGACTAGGGATTAACTTCCTTATATCTCCACTGTTTAGGAATTGAAACAATGCATGTACATCGTCAACATAGTCTGTTCAAAAGAATACTGCATAAGATTATGGTATTGTTTTCGCCATCCTCCCTTTACAGGCTTATAGCTTTATCAGGAGTTAAAGATCACAAAATAGAAATATGAAGCATAGTTCAAAATATAGTGAAACAAATGGATTAATTCAAGACAAACATATGAAATTCATTAATGAAAACAAAAGTTTGACATAGTAGTAAGTGTTTAAACAAACAAAAGAAATTACAAATGAAAATTCAAATGTTCTCAAAGCCTCTTCCTCTAAACTAGTTACTCCAGATGTATGGACGCTTTGATGTTTGATGGGTGATAGAAGAACTCAATCTGGCCTTCTGGCGTAACCTCAAGGATTCCTTCGTCAATCAGGTCTTGAATCCTTTTCTTCAATGCCCAACAACTATTAGTATCATGTCCGGGATAGTTGGAGTGATACATACACCTTGCCTTGGGATTATAGCGAGAAGAGGAAGTATTAGGATTTTGAGGAGGATTTTCCAAGGAAATTAGCTTCATATCCAACAAGCATTGCAAAGCTTGCGACATTGGAGTGCTGAATATGATAAACTGTCTTTTACATTCCTTGTGTCGAAGTGGATTAATCTTACAAGGTCTCTTTTCTTCAACTGAAGAACAATCAGTGGTAGCCTGTCTCTTTCCTTCTCTTATCATTATCTTCTTTTCGACCAAGTCAGCTTGTTTTTTCGGAGGTTGACTGACGATTAGATTCCCAATTCCATTACTTTGAAGTTTGTGGACAAAGGTTCTCAATTCTTCTTGCCCATGAGCTAAACTTTGAATAAGAGCCACTTGGCTATTCATCTGGATCCTCATTTCTGCCATCTCAACTTGCAATTGTTCCAACCGACCATTCTTGTTATCTTCATGATTTTCAGAGAGGAGTGCTTTCAACTCTTCTTGCCCCTTGGACAAATTCAGGATCACTTCTTGAAACCGAGCATTCTGAGCTTGGAGATCCTTGACAGATTGTTCGAGAGCCATTTTTGCTGAAATAAACAACGAGAAGATTGAGAAACCTGTTGTGAAAACCTGTTATGAAATGAGATGGTATGTAGATGCATATGCAATGTTTTCAAGGACCGCAGGATTTAAATTTGTTTAAACAAAAGAAAACAAAACTTTTATTAGTAAACTTGAAGTAATATTTCCCCTTGTGATTACAGAAAAAAATAACACTCATAAATAAAGACAAAGGAAAACATATGGGGTTTTAAGTCTCCCACGGACGCTTCCTCTTTGTGTTGAGGTAGGTGTTGAGATTCCGCTCCTCGTGAAGTTGCCTTGTCAGCTCTAGAATTCTTTCTTGACTAGCTCTGAAATGAGTCTCAAAAGTATCCCTTTGCTCCCACAACTGAATCCAGGACTTCTGCAACTCTTCCAAATCAGTGGGCATGTCTGGATGAAGAATGATATAAGGAACATCTCCTTCAGCAACAAGCTCCATAGTGACTGGTAGAACAGCAGGATATGGCATCATAAGAGTTTGAGCACGAGATCGAACCCATCTGAGATAAGGCTCCATAGGAATAGAATACTTTGGCTCCAGAGTCTTGCTATCAATCCTATTCACCTTGTTCCAAGCTCGTACAAACCTTTGATGGTAACCCTGAAGATCATTGTCGTAGTCGAACACAATACCCTGAATAAGCATGTCATGAGGACCATTACTCCGAGCATAACCAAACTGACGTAGAGCTAAAGAAGGGTTGTAGGTAATTCCCCCTCTTATTCCAAGGAGTAGCACATTAGGGAACTCCTCACAACGATCAATGATAGTAACATTCTCCATAGATCGAGAGCACTAATGAATATCTGAATGAGAAAGTGACATAATCCTCATAGACCACCTTAACCCTTGTTCATTCTTCATCAGTGATCGAGGAAGGTGAGAAATAAACCACCTAGCCAGTAAAGTTATGCAACACATCAGAGTTCCCCTCGTCTTCGTAGTACGAGTGTGAAGAGAATGTAAGATGTCTCCAAGTAATGTAGGCACTGGATTGCGAGTTAGAAATATGTTGATGGCGTGTACGTCTATGAACTGGTCTGGATTAGGGAACAACACTAAGCCATATATCAATAGGGTTAGGATCTCCTCAAAAGCATCATAACTCATAGCCTTCAAGAACACTTGAGCTTTCTCCATCAATACCTTAGCAAGAATACCCTTAACTCTGCTTCTCGTTTCTAGGACAATGTCTGATTTCTTCAAATGTAGGGCTGCAACAATGACTTCAGGTTTAGGCTCTTTCTCTAAGCCTGTGAAGGGTCTCTGATCAAGGATAGGTATACCCAGTAATTTGGAGAACTCCTCCATTGTAGGAACCAACTGATAGTCAGGGAATGTGAAGCAATGATGTTTAGGATCAAAGAACTGAAATAGGACACTCATCATGTCTTCATTGAACCCTGAAGTAACTAGATCCAGTAGGTGACCATGTCTCTTGATGAATTGGGAGTTTTCAGAAACTTGAAAGACCAATTCCTTAAGCTTAGAAGGTATCCCTACAAAGTTGATCCGGATAGTATTCCTACGAGCGGAAGCCATGACCTACAACAAAGAACAAAGATAAATCCTTTGGTCTTTAAAATGGTTAGTTAAAATGCTATGCTTATGATGCATGATGTCATGATGTTATGCTCAATCACAAACACGTGGAACACACAAACAAGTCACACAATAACCCTAGGTTTGAAGGCTTGTATGAGATTTAAAGGTAAGTACCCTCCCCTGAAGTTTAGTTGGTTCATCCTGTCCTACAAAAGTAACCATGTTCTAAGGGATCTCAATATCACTGATCCTTCCCAAGGGTGGTTGTTCAGTAGGCAACTTACTTACCAACCAAAACCCTCCAAGTTTAGGATCTCAATGAGCATAGCATCGAGTCTCAACCAACTTCAGTCTTCACCAAAGCCGGCTATTTCACTACTTTCTAAAGGCCAAGATGAGATAACTAGGGTTCTAAAAGTCAGTTAGTGTATTGACAACATATGGAAGCCCCATATTATCCTTAACTTACTTAAGGAACATAAGCACCAACCAAGAAGTCACACTAACTATGGCCACCAGATCAACCATATCGGTATACGTTGTACAGTTTCCTTGGTCTATTGCCATTTACCTAGGGTACACTAGATCCGGGTTAGGATCTTTCACACAAAAAGCCTAAAAAATAATATAAAGCAAACAAAGCAAACAATTTAAGTGATCTAATTCCTAAGGGTGCCCCTCTTTTACTTAGTACTCCTTAGCAGAGTCGCCAATTCTATAACACGGTGGGAGAACTGACTTTTTATAAATGTTGCGGATAGCAAGAGTCGCCACCGATTTTCATTTTATCCAAGTGGAAAGGACATAAAAGAACAGGAAAGACCTATTTTAAAAGACTTGAGTTCGGGGGGTAGGTTATATAGAAGGAAGGTGTTAGCACCCTTTATATCCATGGTTATCCATGGGCTCTTAGTTACTTAGCTCACTTAAATGTTTTTGAAAAGTGTAGTGTGTGATTAGACATTTTCTAAGTACTTTGTAATGATCCTCGTATGGATGTATACAAAGCCTTGTTTGGAAATATTTGAAAATATTATGAGGTGTGAAAAGTATTTTTATTTTGAAGAGTGAGCAAGTAACTATGAGGTACCTACCCTATACTAAGTCATTCATGTTCTTTTATATTCTTTCAAGGGTAAAACTATCCCTATTATTAAGGAATAGGTAGTCATTACCTTGGATTTATTTAAGGGACAGGTGTAGGGTCATCGTATGGTCAATGAAGGCAACTTGAGGGTGTCTTTAACAATTCGTAGGGACTATCATCATTCATTCGAAGGGACGAGATCATTGTTCCGTAGGAAACCTCAAAATGACTTGATCTTTTAAATCTGTAGGGACTTAATGATTTATACGTTAAGGGACTTTTCTTAAGACACCCCCACTTTCGAGGGACTTGACCATTTGAATAAGGCAACCAAGAGGAATACCCTAGGAAGTGCAGATGGCGATCATATATCGACTTACGTCTGTGAGTGTTTGTTTTCAGATATCTTATCTTTTTTTTTTAAATTAATTATCTAAGTCAAATTAATCTCAAATATGTTTTCACACCCTATTTACTAACCACACAGTTTATAGTAAAGAATAAGAAGCAAAAAGAAAATTATAAACTATTACAAGGCTTATGGGCAGATACAGAATAATCGGATGAAAATAAATTACGATAATAAAGTAAGAATATATAATAAGGCAAGAATAATAATAAAGCAAGAATAATAAATAAAATAAGGCAATAATAATAAGATTAGAATAAAGAAACAAAATAAATTAAAGAACTAAGATGAGAAATTTAATTAAAAAGGAATAAGTTTAGATTAGATAAATTAGGGTTAATTAGAAATTAATAAGAAAATATAAATTTAATTAGTTAATTATTAATAATAAAAATAAATTTAGTTATTTACAAAAATTAAAGTTTTAAATTAATAAAAAAATAAAGTTCTAAACAAATTAGGTTTTATAATGAAAAGTTATTTAAAGAAAAAAAATTAACTAATTTTCATATATACATTTTGTTATTATTTAATTTTTACAAAATTATAAAGTCATTTATACAAAGAAAATAAATTATAAGTTAATTAAAAAACAAATGAATTAATTTGATTTTAGAAAACATAGAAAAATATTTATTTGGTTTTTATTAATTAAATATTTTATAATAATAATAGTTTAAATAAAACAAAACAAAATAAAAACAAACCTGCAGGAGCCTGGGGTCGAACCCAGGTCTCCACCCTCCACTTACAAACCCTTAGCTAACTGAGCTATGCCTGCGCTTGGTGATATTGATCAGCCTCCAATCATTATATTTTAATCTTGTCAAAATCAATGACTAATACAAAAAAAAATTGGTCTCAGCCAGATTCGAACCCTTGCCCTTTAATACTCTGCGTGTATGCCTTTGCCACCAGACCACTGCATCATTCAAATAAAATATAGAAAACAAAACATTATAAGATAAAACATTTTTTTTGAAAAACCAGAAATTGGCGCCATCATTGGTCATCTTCTTCCTCTGAATTTCGCAGGTTTTCCTGCGAAATTTGTTGTGCACTTTGCTGCGAATTTTCCTACGCGTAAAACCTGCGAAACAAGTACTACCACAAAAACGTACTAATTCACCAAATTGATCATGCCAACATGATTTAGATAGTTCATTTAATTCAATTATGGTCTTAGAATTCATTTATAACCATTAAATTAGAAAACCCTAATTGGAAGGTATGAACCCTAATAATGGCCGATTGCATTTTAGGTCATGGTTCATCATGAAAATTATCCAAAAAGCTTGCATTCTTCCTTCTAAACACAAAACCACAAACAAAATTGATTATTGATGCATAAAAGTATGAAATCAAAGAAAACAAGGAAGTGATGAATATGAGTCCGGTTAGGGCATATGGAGGCGGATTGAATGATGCAAATGATCAAGATAACTTCAAGAGATATCCATGATCATGTCTCTACCTTTAAAACGTCTGAAAAACAACAAAATATGAGGATCCAAATTTGAGTTGTTCTTTGATTTTTTGAGTTTGGTTCTTGTTATTGGCTGCTGCAAAATCGTCCCCTATGCATTAGTCCTCTTGTGTACTTATAGGTGAATCATTTTAGGTCAGAAAATTGGTATGCTATATGGGCTTTTGGATGCCTTGAGTGTGAAGAAATCTCATCCATAATTTTGTCCAAAAATCAAATGATATCCTTCCCAATTGGTGGTGCACGAAATTGGATAGCATCTAATCCTCTTGAATGTCATTTAAGAGCTTCTAGAAGAAGAATCAAATATTTGTATTTTCATATTTTATTTTGATTTAAAATGAACTTTAATGAATAAAATCCAAATAAATTATAAATAAATTATAAAAATCAGAAATTATTTGAATTGGGTCGTGCATGGTTTTATCATGAAGACTGGGTTGCAAAATTACAAGCCCATTGGGAAAAAATTGGATTTAAGACCTCATTTGCTTCATGCACCCCTTGAAAATTTCCCGACTTTGTCAAGGTATAACTTCCTCAATTTTAAGGATATGAAGGTGTTCTTGGACTTTTTGGAAAGCTTATGGAGTCCTCTAACAAACCTCTTTGGTATCATGTCCATATCGTTTACCATTTTCAAATTATGCTCTTTGGAAAAAGTTGACTTTTTGTCGACTTTTGAAATGACCTGTAATGTTTTAGCTCATACCCTCCAAATGAAGCATTTTTAGGCCTGGCTTGTGAGACACAAAGTTGTAGACAATTCAATTTCCTTCAAAATGAGCTTTTGATGGGAAATATTTGATGAAGTATGTGAAAGTTATGGCTAGTCAAATTTCAGTTGACTTTTCCTAGGACCCCCTAATTTTGAAACTTCCTGATTCTTGATGATTTGAGATTTCCTTGATGAATCATGATCAAACCTTGATCAAATGATGAAATTTATTTCATAATATTGATGTTGGCAAAAAATCTTGAAGTTTGACTTTAATTTGACCACAGTTGACCTCAGTTTGACTTTTTAACTACTTTGACTGATTTTTTCATATCTGATCATTTGACTGGTCAAACTTATTGAGAAAGCCTTGCAATTTGACATGAGGATTCTTGAATACAAGTGGGATGTTATGAAGCTCACTTGAGGCCTTGTAAGTCCATTTAGCTCAGATGAATTAAAACCCTAGTTGTGGATCCATTGCTTAGGAGGATGCTTTGTCTAGGATAACTTTCAAATTTTCTGACCAATTGTGAATCTTGTGAACCTTGTGAACCTTGATAGAACTCTAGGGACACATTGCCTTGATTGTGGGAGGGAAAATTTTGGGGTACAACAACACCTTTCGCCAACAGGACCGTCGGACCCAAGTGGTTCACCAAGCAACTTCCCGTGGAACACCAAAAGGAAGAAGACAATTTCTTAGCCATATGGAAATTGTTTCTTACACCCAGGCTCTTATTCTATTACCCAACTATGTACAACTCCAAAGTGGCCTTAATATTTTATCAGCCGAATTTAGTTGCTCGACAATTTGGGCTGATACAACTGAAACCAAGGTCAATCTATCCTAAGAAAGGCTCCATTCTCTTTTACAATTTGTTCCTCACTGGGTCAAAGAGTATAGAGATCTCAGAAAAACTCAATGATGCTGCTTTGGAGATTCAACCAGTGGTATTTCGACCGACCTTCTTCTGTACTCAAGAGTTTGACGTTTGGTGGAAGGAGTACTATTTCACCAGATTTTATGACGTAACTACCTTTAACACTCTTCTGACAAATGCCTTTGCTTTTGTGTAGGATCGAACCAAGAAAGGTACACAACAACATGTTAAAGAGATTCAAAAGTTCCAAAAATATTTTGAAACAATTTATAGGCCAGATGATCTTAGGTGAACCATAAGCAAAGCAACTGTGACTCTGAAGCATAAATTCGCAGAAAGAATGGGGAAATTGGCATTGCCCCCATACGTTCCACTAGTGGTGCGTTATAACTTGGCGTATACTTGCTATCCACCAAAGTTTCCACCTCTACCATATGCTGATTTTGGTGTGGCTCTGAGCCCACCTTTTCCAGATTGGTTCGTATGTGGATCCGACTTAAAACTGCTTCAAGAGTCACGGAAAAAGCTTGCTGAGCGTGTGGTTCCGACCAAATATCATCTGGATAATTACCCAGGGCACCTTCATATTGGAATAGAACACGTTCGCGTGGAATCTACTATTCTTGAAGGTGTAACCACAATTTCAATCTCATCTTTGTGTTCATATCTTTTTGTTTTATTTTCTTCTTTTTCTAACTTCTCTTTTCCTTTTCAGCTGTTAAGATCACTGGCAAAAAGAACTTTGTCAAAGACAAGCCTGGCAAATCTACCAAGAAATCTTCCTCCACTTTGAAAAAGGTTATTTTCTTTTTCTTTTACGAAGAGACTACCTTAATCATGCAATTATCTTAGTCTTGGGCTTATTGAACACTCCCTGATGTTTCAGGTGAGTCGAAAACCACATACTCCTAAAAAATGGAAGAAAGAGGAAGTGCAGGTGCCTTCTGAAGACTCTGGTGATGAATCCCCAAACCAACAACCTTTGAAAAGGAAAAAACCCGCAAATATAAAGACGACCGCCTCCCAAAGATCACTTGTGACGTCGAAAAAGACCCCTGCTGCAAGCCCAATAATTAGGCCTGCGCAAGATGCAGAAAGTGGGAATTCTAGTTTCCACACTGAGATCCCCCAGGTAACTATCTTTCGACTAAATTTAATTTTGATCTTTGTATACTCTTGCGTTTTTTAAAATCTATTTTGCTTCAGGTTCAAATCAACACTAATGAACCTCCCATCAATTCTGGCCCTCTACCCCAAGCTGATTCGATTAAAGAATCAGAAGCAAAGAAAGACCAACTGCAAAACTCCCCTCTTGGCAAAACCATCTTGGAAGAAAAGGTCCAAGAAGAAATACCTCCAAGGGTGATATGCTGGAACCCCAAACCGTGGCTGAATTCGACATCACCATGGAGGAATGTTCTGCGGACAATTCCCATGATCATCCAAAGTCCACTACTAACAAAGAAAGTCCCACCAAAGATGACAAAGGCAAAAGGGCTGATGTCGGATCCAATGTCCAAGAAGGGGAAGAGAAAAAAAATCCAAAGATGCTAGTGAAAAGGACCTTAATGCCAAGACTACAGAAGGCAAAGGTCAGTCGAAAAAGGAGGTTGGGCCTAGCACTCACATCAATCCTGATCCATTACAAAGCAATCCTCTATCTTCTGGTTCGACTATCTTCTCTCGTGAGGAGCTTGAGAACCTGAAAAACAAGGAAACCTTTGGAGTATTTGAAGTCCATGCTCAGCAACTGCTACAACTTCTAGGACTCCTCCATCAGTTCGACTACCTCTGGGGCTACTTCTGAGGTTAAAACTCTCAGCTCCATCATGGCTGAAGTTAAGGCAAAAGTGTTTGGTGTCGATTTGTTCAAAATCTTTGAGGAGGATCCCACCCAACAATCTGAACTAAAAGCGCTCCTTAAACAAGTGAATGTCTTGGAGGCCAGTGCTGATGAGACTCGTCTGGTAATGGACCTTGCTCACATAATTGATGTAGCAAGTGGGGATCTCAGTCGTCGAAAGGAGTATGTCCAAATGATCTCCAAAAATACTGACACCCGGGCTGCTGAGTGGGATGCTGTGGAAGCTTCAACTGAGAAGGTCTCAGAGTTGTCAAAACTCTTTGAGACTTATTCCAAAGAAGTGGCTGAATATGAAAAAAACATTCAAGACTTCAAGGAACAGATAGCCCAACTCGAAATCAAGATTTATCAAGAAAGGAAGCGCAAGGCAGATCTTCAACAACCCAAGAGTGAAGAAATTGAAGAAGAAATCAAGGTGGGGCTTCATCACGCAGATAGGGCTCAACAACTAGGCAAAGAGATTGACGAAATTTCTTATAATAAGAGTCTGTGTGATTGTCGAATCTCGGTCCAGAAGAGGAAGTTCATAGAGCTTAAGGAGTCTTTCCTTTAGAACTAGAACTTGTAATAGAAAATAGGCTATGTATTTTCTTTTGTTTAGCAGCCCTAGAAGGCACTTCTTGTAATGACTTCAATACCGCTTATTTGGCGAAGTACTTAATATAATTATTCTACGTTTATTTTTACTTCTTGTAGAATTGGTTTATATTTTTTCAAGTATTTGCCATTTATTTTTAATATTCTTTCGTCTTTGCCTATTTCTTCGACTTCATAAGCACCATTCGAAAAAACGCTTATAATTTTGAAAGGCCCTTCCCATTTGGGGGACCATTTTCCCATTAATCTGTCTTTTCGATTCATGGGATTTATTACCTTCCAAACTAAATCCCCCACACAAAGGATTTTTGACTTTACTCTCTTATTGTAAGATTTTTCAACTCTTCCTTTTTGTCTTCTTATCAAGTCTAACGCGCGTAACCTTTCTTCGTCTAAATCCACCAATTCGTCCATCATCATGCTCCAATATATCTCTGAAGGGATTTCATGATGTCTTTGAACACGTATAGACTGTAAGTAGATTTCGACTGAAAGCACTGCATCATGTCCATATGTCAGTTTAAATGGAGTAGAGTTAGTGGCTTCTTTGGGTGACGTTCGACAAGCCCATAAAATCTAATCTAAGGTTTTATGCCAGTTTCTAGGCTTTTTACCTACATGCTTCTTGATCAAATTTATTACCACCTTGTTTGCCGCTCCGACTTGTCCATTTGCCTGGGCATAATAGGGTGTAGAGGTTAATAACTTAAACCCCATATCTTTTGTGAAAGCTTGCATAGTTCTACTAGTAAACACAAGCCCTTGGTCAGTGGTTATTGTTTCCGGTATTCCAAATCTATAAATTATATATTTTTGGTTAAACTCTATGATTGCCTCCTGATCCACATTCACCAATGGTATGGTTTCGATCCATTTAGTAAAGTAATCGACTCCTACTAAAATGTATTTTTGTCCTTTCGATGAAGCTGGTCGAATTTCTCCAATTAAATCTAAAGCCCATCCTCTGAATGGCCAAGGCTTTATAATCGAATGCAATTCGCTCGCAGAGACATGTGGTATACCTGCATGGAATTGGTATTCTTGGCAACCCTTTGCGAGTTCGACACAATCTTTTAGCATGGCTGGCCAATATAAACCTTGTATAAACAACAACCATTTCTTCTTATGCCCTGCTTGGTGTGCACCACATGTACCGCTATGTACATTCGACAATGCTACATAAGCTTCTTCTTCGCCCAAGTATCTTAGCAAGACTCCCTCTGCAGTCTTCTTAAGTAATTCGTTTCCAAAGAGTACGTAGCTTAGAGCTCTGTATCTTACTTTTCTTTCCACCTTTTTGTTTGGGTCTTGTAGATACTCTTTGATGAGTTTTCTCCAATCTTCCATCTCTGAATTATCTATGTTAAAGATTTCAAAGCTTTCGTCATCCCCATAACCCAGTTTTATTGTTTCCAAATATGATGGGGATAATTTGGTTGATATAACCCTTCCCCTTACTTCAATAGTACTCTCCAGTTTTTCTTCCGACACTTTGTAACCTGATGCGATTTGAGCCAAGTCATTGGCCTCTTGATTTTTTATTCTAGGAATATGTTTAAAGGCCACAGTGTAGAATTCTTTGAGGAGTCTATTGGCTATAACTAAGTACATAATCAGATTTTCTTTGACACATCTGTATTCTTTGTCAGTTGTTTTATTACTAGTTCTGAGTCGCCCATTATATCGACTCTTGTTGCCCCCAATTCCAATAACATTTCAAGTCCATAAATTAAAGCTTCATATTCGTCTTTATTGTTTGAACATGGGTCTTCGACCCTGTACTTGAATTTTGTTGGAATTTTATCAGGAGAAATAAGTAATATTCCAATACCGGCACCATTCTTGTGGCTTGAACTGTCAAAACATAATCTCCATGGCTGTAATTCGACGTATTTTATTTCATTTTCGTCTATGGAATGGTCAACTATAAAGTCAGCCACCACTTGTCCTCTTACAACCTTTAAAGGTAGATATTTCAAGGAATACTCAGTTAATGCTAGAGCCCACTTCCCAATTCGATTATGTAAAATGGATTTAGACAACATATATTTTATTACGTCAAAATGAGATGATACCAATACATCAACTAGTTTTATATAGTGCTTTAATTTTGTACAAGAAAAATACACACATAAATATAATTTTTCTATTACACTATATCTAGTTTCAGCCTCGTTTAAGACTCTGCTAAGATAGTAAATGGCTCTTTCGACGCCATTTTCATCCTCCTGACACAACATGCTTCCTAGGGTCTTGTCGGATGCTGAGATGTACAACCTCATGCTTCTTTTTCTACTAGGGGACATCAAGACTGGGGGACTGGCTAGATATCCCTTGATCTTGTCGAAAGCGTCCTGTTGCTCTTGCCCCCATGCGAAGTCTTCTTTTTTTAGTCGAAGCAGAGGAGAGAAAGCTTGCGTTTTCCCAATGAGGTTTGAAATAAATATTCTTAGAAAATTAATTTTTTCCAGCAGCGATTGCAATCCTTTCTTCGTTGATGGCGCTTTCGCCTCCATTATTGCTTTAGCTTTGTTGGCGTTTATTTCGATTCCCTTTTTGTGGACCATAAAACCTAGGAAATCTCTAGCCTGCACACCAAACGCACATTTGAGGGGATTCATCTTTAAACCAAATTTTCTCATCCTTTCAAAGGATTGTCGAAGATGGTCTAAATGATGTTTTCCTGAAACAGACTTTATTACAATGTCATCAATATATACTTGCATGAATTTTTCAATGAAATCATGAAAAATAGAATTCATGGCCCTTTGGTACGTAGCTCCAACATTTTTTAAACCAAAGGGCATAACTACCCATTCGTAAGTCCCTATTGCTCTAGGAGAATGAAAGGCTGTTTTGGCAACATCTTCCTTTGCAATGAAGATTTGATTGTAGCCAGAGTATCCATCTAGCACGCTTAGGTACTCATGGCTTACTGCAGAGTCTACTAACATTTCTACTACTGGCATAAGATATTCATCCTTAGGGGTGGCTGAATTCAAGTCTCGAAAATCAATACACACCCTCAATGTGCCATTTTTCTTTATCACGGGTACAATATTTGCAATCCATTCGACATACCTGGTTGGGCGAATGAACTTGCATTTGAGAAGTCTTTCGACCTCTTCTTTTATTTTTGACAGGACCTCTGGTGTGAACCGCCTTGGAGTCTGCTTTACAGGCTTCTTTCCCTCTATTATAGGAAGCTTTAGTTCGACCAGGCTTTTATCGATGCCAGACATTTCGTCATAGTCCCATGCGAAGCAATCTTTAAACTCTTTCAGCAACTGGACTAATTCGACTCTGGACTGGGGGTCCATATTAGCGCTTATATAGGTTGGTCTTTTTTCTGCCCCCAGTCCTAGATTGATTTCTTCCTAAGGGTCTTGTGCCACCATCTTCAAGCTAGTTGATATTGGGTCTTTTTCGAATCCCAAAGGTTCGTCATCATAGATGGCGTCAAGCTTCTGATCCTGCCATTCGCCTATCTGGTTGTCTTTATCTTCTCCATCAGTGCCTTGGTGAGGGCATGGTGGGTCTAGATTTTCTTCATTGGCTTCGACAACCATATATTTTACTTCGGCTTCTAGAGCCGCTTTCAATTTATTTTCGGCCATATAGGCCGTTAGTCTATTCAATGCTGATACTTCACTCATCGTCATCGTCGAACTCACTTCCCCAACCAGTTGGCTCTATATTAGAGGTTCCTCATACATAGCTTGGTTCACCAATCACCTCCTTGTCCCATTGAAACCCATGTGTTGGATGTAGGTACATGGAACAATAGGCATTGTCTGATGTCTTCAGATCGAACTCAGCTGGGCTGCAAGGAGCTATGTGAGCCAAATTTCTGTCGAAGCTTCGACTGGTTACGTTGTTTACTTCAGTCATGAAGTAGCTTTGGTCTGCTTAGATGTTTTCGCCGATGCCATCAGGGCGCCAGATGACTATGCGCTGATGCATGGACGAAGGGACAACTCCTACTCCATGGATCCACTCCCTTCCCAACAACAAATTGTAGTTAGCCCTAGAAGTTATAACTATAAACATTGTTGGCCTGATGATAGTGCCAACTGTCAGATCCACTTAAATAACACCCATAGTTGTGCCCACTTTTCCTTCATAGTTCGACAGGACCATGTTGCGTGGTTTTGCATCAGAGTTATCTTTCCCAATTTTTCTTAGCATGTAATGGGGCATTAGATTCACTACAGCTCCCCCATCCACCAATATTTTGTTGACGCCTACATTTTCGACCTTCCCTTTTATGAATAAAGGTTTCAAATTCCCCCTCATTGATTCGTCTGGCTTCTCAAAGAAGGCGTCATGTTCTTCGACACAACCGTTATTCATGACGTAATAACACATGGGTCTTGGTCCCACGGTACTATCTATCATGTTCTCTTCTTCGTCTTTGATTTCCATCACCCTGTCATAGTCTCTAGGGAGGACTGACACTACATTGCATATTACGTCGAACGAACCTTCTTCATTAGACTCAAAGTTGTTAGTTGCTTCGTCACCTTCTGACATTGTGTTGGTGAGCTTCGACAATTGCAACATGTTGTAGGTGTTGTTCCTTTTGTGAGGTTTGTCTTTCTCTGCTGTCTGAGTGTTTATGCTAGATTCTTCTTTGTCTTCGTTAGTGTCTTTCTTATTGACGTTGAGCCCGTCTGCTGCTTCTTTCTCAGCCCTTTTCTACGTCTGGGATCTCCTCCATTGAGACTTTGACATGAGGCTTTTTCCTTTATAATTCTCTGAGGGGTACGGTCTTGGCTTCTGTTTCCAAATTTCTTTCTTTATTTAGACTAAAGATCCTCTTTGGACTTCGAAATTCTTCCATTTTCTTGGTCCTTGAGCATCTCTAGTGGGTTGCACCCATCTATCATCAGGTACCTTGCCAGAAAGTTTGTAGGTGTTGTAGTATCTGCCCCCAGGATTCTGAAAGTGATACTTGCTTTTTCTTGGATCATATCTACATGCTTCGATTGCTAGCCTTGGCGCCCAATTTCCTCTTATTTTGGTCTTTTCCACAGCCTCCAAGTTTGCTGCTACTTTTCTGTCGAATATGGCGCTACATCATGGACATATCATTATTTCAGTCTTTTTCTTTTGACATCTTTGAATGAATTCTGCCAAGTTCTTATCCTCTTTTGGGTAGGCTGTCCTTTGGTATTCCTCTCGCCGGCGTTCCATTTCACCCTTCTCTTTACTCTTTTGAGAGACTGATACCATGTTGATATCTATTTCATGTCCTCCAGCAATGCTCAGCTTATCCATCTTCTTGATGAGGACTTCTTCGATAGTTTCCATCCTGACTTCTGCAATGCTCTCGTTTGCAGTCTCGACAGCATTGATGAGGTTCCCAATATCATCTTCTTTTGCTTGGTCAGGAGTAACACCTTCAGCAGTTTTGTCTTCATTGTTGAGGCCTTCAGTAGCCTTCTTCTCAATGCTGAGGGGAACATCCGATTTTTCCTCAGTGCTCTCAAGGATGTCTTCCCAACCAGTTGGTTGGATTTTGTTGATGTCGATATGGGCACTGGCAAAAGCAGTATATTTCACCAGGTAGTCGAACTTTCCGCTAGGCTCTCCCAAGGTGTCCCATATTACTCCGTCTTCAGCCAAGTTGTTGTTTATCTTGTTGAAGCCTTCAGTAGCTTCCTTCTTCAAACACTCAGAGCTTTCAGTAACCCTGGTCTTGTCTTGTTGGTCGAAACCCTCAGTGGCCTCAACCTTGTTCTGGTTGTTGAAATCTTCAATAATCTCAACGTTAGTGGCGTTGTCGAGACCCATAGTAGTCTCAACCTGTTTTGGAACGTCGAAACCCTCAGTGGCCTTGACATTATTCTTCACCTCAAGATCATCAGTAACCTTGATCAATACGGGCATGGTTAGCTCGGTTTTGGACACTTCCTCCACATTGGGCTGGATAGGGAGATCTTCAGTAATCCCCACCATGTTAACGTAGGTGTCGAAACCTTCAGTCGCTTGAATCATCTTGAAGCCATCATCAGACATCTTTTCCATTTCGACCATATTCACGTCGAATGGTTCAACATAGTTGGCTTTTAGGATCTGTATAGGATTGGTGTCAATCCTCATTTGTTGCATCGACTTATCCACAAACTTCAGCCTTCCATCCTGAATTGCATTTTGAACTAGATCCCTGAAAAGAAAACATTGAGAAGTTTTATGGCCCAGAAAATTATGGTACTTACAAAAACCTCTCTTTTTCTGTTGGTCAATAGGGGGTTCTTTAACGCCTAGTGGTCTTATTAGTTGACCATCTTTTATCAACAAATCAAAGATTTCGTCACACTTGGTGACGTCGAACGTATATGTTATTTTAGGGAATTTATTGTTCTTCTCCGGTTCGACAAGATTCTTTCCAATCGTCGGAGTTAACATTTTGCAAGAATATGGTGGACCTTGCTTTAATTCTTCTAGGTCAATTTCTTGGTCGTCGAAAACGACTGATTCGTCTTCGTCACGGTCATCCTCTTGGCATATTCCTACATAGGCCCCTATTTATTTTTTACTTTTGTTAGCCCTAAACTTCTCAGCTTTTAGTCTTTCGATCTGCCTTACCCTATCTGCTAACTGTGCCATATTGTAAACACCCCAAATTTTCCCTCACTAATTTCACACCATTGGCTTGTGATCTTTCATGTTTGCATTAGTATAAGCATACCATCTCATATTGTATTTTTATTTCACTGCATAGTTCAAGTTCATCTACATCTAAGGTTTGTGATCTGAGCAATCCAAGGATCCATCTGAGCCACTCCAAAGGTCTCCAATTGTTCCAAGAGGGTCCATGTGTGTTCTATCATCATATTGTACCCCTCAAAGTTCAAGGAAGTCAAGAAATCACAAGAATTGGCAAGGCATGGAAGCAGAGCTAGGGTTTTCACTACATAGATGACCAAAATTAGGGTTTTGGTTTTAGAGGTCTTAACTCCAAATTTTTGGGCCATTCTTGTTTCTAATGTTCTTAAGATGTTATAAGGATCATGTGTACCAAGTTTGATTAAGAAATTCATTATAGAAGTCATCTGTTCATTAGGTAACTTCTTGAGCAAGTCAGAGCAAAATCAGGGCATCTGAGGCCCCCAACAATGGAACCAAAGGGGTATTTTCATCAAATTGAAGTTATATGATCTTTATTTGATCATTGAAGTGATTAGAATTTCACAAAATTGAAGAAATTTGAGCTAAACCAAAAGTTTCCAAAAATGGAAATGACTTGTAATGGAAACTTTCCATTTTGGGAAAGTCCTTCAACCTCCTCTTTCTCAACCAAAAGTGCTTCAAATGAAAAATTCTTGGTCATGAAAGTTGTAGATTAGGTCTTTCCCTTTTCAAAAAGTACAAAAATATGTTCTAATTCATTATGGAACTCAAGTTATGATCCTTCAAAGTTGGCAAAAATCCTATAATTTTCAAGAATGCACCAAAGAGGATTTTTTTTGCAAAACCACTTGCCAAGCCATTTAATGACCTCTAATGCATCTCTAAAAATCATACCATCATAGTACAACTCATTTTGATCAGAATTGGCCCAAGAATCATGCATTTTCATGCCTTGAACTTCAAGAAATTCCAAAAGGGCCAAAACTTCTCAAATTTGCAAAATGGCATGAATCTTCCCATACACTTGTGCCAGCATGACAAATCTGTTTCTATGGACCTCCTTGAACTAGGATGAGGCCAGACACCCCTTGCAACCAGGCCTTCCATGACCCATACCTCAAGTACAACCAAACTTGACTTTTTGCAAAATCACCCATACCAATCAGCATAGTCCACACCAACTATTCTGACCTATCACAGCTTCACATACATTCCTCAAGGGACTCACTTTCATATACACATAAGTCTGCAAGCTCTCACATTTTCAGATTGCCAAAAATCCTCTCAAACTTCATCTCTTCGAAATTCATAAACCAGCCATCAAAACTCCAGGCAAACTTCACCAATCATCTCTATACACCCTCCAGATCATTTCCCAACCCTTAAACAAGCCTGAGACCTCAAGAATCCAAAACACGATTTCACTCACCTCTGAACTAAAACCTTCAAAGCAACCTATATAAACTCCTATCAAGCATTCCAGAAGCATAAGGGGATCAAGGGGAGTGGTTTAACACCAAAGAAGAGCCCAGAAGGTCCCAGTTTCGAAAGCTTCAACTCAGGTAACCTCAAGAACATTTTTTCCAGAAATGTATTTTTAAGTTCCTAAATGATTCCTCATGCTTCACTGATCATGCTGATGTAATTTGTTTCGAAAATGGTTGAGTATTAAGCATGTATTGAGTTTCTGAAATTTCTGTTCAGTTTCACGTTTTGCTTCGAATCTCATGATTGATGAATGATAAATATATTTTGAGGGTAGATTTATGGTTAAGAAGGTTAGGGGATTGTTTCTGGAGATTTAGAGGCTTTGATTTGGCCCAGGGAAGAAGATAGGGTGAAGGTCTCGCCGGAGAAGATGACCCGATCACTGTTCCGGTCATCTGAAAGTGATTAGGGCTTAATTAGGGTTTTATTTGCTAGACGTGTTCTGGGCCTTTGGATCAGGATTAGATTAGGAACGAGTGGTCAAGATTAGTTCGCTTAGGGTTTAATTCTGATTAATTAAATTAATTAAATAATTAGGCCAGTTTGAATGTGAACCACTGGATCTGGCGCGCAGTCAATTCCCTCCATTTTCCCTTTGAATCTCAGCCACCAGATGTGATTACTTCCCTTTTATTTCATTTTTATTTTTATTTTATTGCATTTTCTTTCACATTTATTTTAAAATAGCAAAAATCATTAAAAAATTCTGAAATTTTTTATCATGACTTTTATTAATTTTCAGAAACCAAAAATATTTTTATTTTTATTTTTTGCATAAAAATTGTATTTTTAAAATATTTAAATGTTTGTTTTAATTAATTAATGGAAATTAATTAATTAAAATAGCATTTAGGTTTCTAAAAATCACCAAAAAATTCATGTTGCATCTTAACACATTTAGAAACATTTTCAAACACTTCATACAAATTTCTTTTTGGTTTTGATCATCATTTGACAATTTTCTTTGAATTTAGGGTTCATAAAATCACATTTTTTAAGCCTAACCTTTGAAAAAGCGTTTTTGCCTAACCATGAAGGGTTTGAAGTTGGTTATTTTTGCATTGTTTCACATATATCATGTAGTATTTATGATAGTTTTGGCATTAATTTATCTTGAATTTCCAATTTGTTTGGCATTTTACATTAAGGATCACCCAAAAAACCCTAGAAACTTAGGAAATTCATAACTCCTTCTAGGTTTAGCTTCTGACCTCCCCCTTTGGATGGTAACCTAGTATAGGTTTATGGTTCCTTTGAGTTCATTTTCAATTTTTTATCATGTCATTTGCTTCTGTCTTTGCCATTTGCATCTCATCCTTTCATGTAACCCTAATTTTGCATCTTCACTTGCATTCATCTTGCATATGCATCCATACATGAACTTGCGATGACATTTCATGCATTCATATGTCATCTTAAACATATTAGGACATGTTAGAATCATGCTTGATCATTTATTCATTCATTTGACATGATTTGCATTCATTTCCTTTCATTAACTTTCATGAACTTTCAAACTTCAAAGCATGCTTCATTTGCATTCATTCTTTGTATGATCATTTATATACACTTTGTATGTCTTTGCATCATGTCATAGCATAATTTGAATCATGTGTATGCTTCTGGTTTTGATATTTGTCTTTGCATATGCATCATTCCATTTCATTTCTTTCCTTATGCATCTTGTGCTAACTTTTCAGGTTAATGGTAAGTTGTTTGAGAGGTGAATTTGCCTTCACCTCCCACTTCTTCTCATCTTTTTTATATTGACTCTTTGCTGCATTTTTGATTGTCTTTGAGTGGGCTTGCTCATTTGTGTTCATCTATCATTTTCTTTCTTTAAGTTACTTATCTTCTTCAATGAAGTAAGTAACTTATTTCTTTTGCTTCCTCCTCCTTTCATCTGCTTCTTCAATTGGTGGCTTCCTTGAAGATCTTTCTCTTTAGCCTCACAAACCCTAGGACTTACAAGCATGATAACTTTTAGGACTTATTAGTTTCCCTTAGACTTTTTTCTTTTAGTCTTCTTTGTGTCTCTTTTCTCATCTCATCATTAGAGACTAAACCTTTAAGGTTTTAAGACTTTGGAATTAGGGTTATGCCTGCATCCATCTCTTAGGATGGAGTGTATAACTTTAATCCTAAGTGTTAAACCCTTAATTTGTTTAAACCTCTTAATTAACCCATCTAATAATCACTAAGACATTAACTTGTAACTTGGGCCTTACATTAGGGTTCTAATTCTTCCTTTATGGTTAAGAAGGACTAACCCTAGTGTTTAATGGACAAGTCCCCCTCAAGTTGTCTTACAAATCATAAAACTCACTTCTTAATTTCATCTTCAATTAAAATCCATTTAATAAAGGTTTGTTTTTTCATGAATTTAATCCCTAACCATGGATTAAGTTGAGGTATCTTCCTCAGCTTAAGTGTTCTCATCTATCATCCTTCTATTAGGATGGTGTAATGAGTTCACTAATCCTTGATTATGGCTTAAACTCATTACTTAACACTAAACAAAAACCCAAAAACATCTAATTAATCACAAGTGGGTTAATGATCTTAATCCTACATCATCATGACAATTAAGTTGAGATGCTTATCTCAAACTTAAAGTAGGCTCATTATCCCTAATCAAGGAGGATATAATGAGTTTACAAGCCTTTGATTTAGGCTTAAGCTCATTAATTTATGACAAACACCAAAAAAAAATAAAAGATTGAAAACACAAAAAACAAACAATAATCGTCCCCTTCAGGATTCCTTTCTCATCATCTTCATTCATAAACGAGAACTTGCTCCTTTCGTCTAATGCAAGACTGTTAGCACTCGAGCCAGACGAGTCATACACTTGAGCATAGACAAGCAAGCAGTTCACAGTCAATTTCATTTTCAGTCTCTTTGAGTCGAACTACGGTGTTCTGACTTCCTCATTGCACGAGAGGATACGTAGGCATAACTTAACTGTTATCGAACAAAAGTCTCTGTGTTCTCCCCTTCTTTCAGCATTCTCTTTTAAGCCTCAGTTCCTGAGCATTCACCTTTTGCACTGACACTTGTATACTCTTTTCCAGCTTTTGCATACAGATAGCACATACACTTACCCTTTTAAGCACAAACTTTCAAGCGTGGATCCCGTCGAGTACGACGGACAATCTGGGTGCTAATACCTTCCCAGGTTGTAACCAATCCCCTTTCTCAGTTTCTCTGGTTCGCAACCGTCTTATCCATCCTTTTTCTAGGTTTATGTAGCATTACCTTTCCTTCGGGATAAAAATGCCTAGCTGGCAACTCTATTCATCTTCTCCTTTCGCCGACCGTTCGCGCTTGTACCGGGATGCAAATCTTCGGGAGCGACAGCTTGGCGAGGACCCTTATATTGCAACCAGGGCTTCTGGTTCTTTTTGTGGGTTCCTCCTAGCGCTTGTTTGATTTGTGTTTACAGGGGTATTATGTGCTACTTGTGCTTATTTATTGCTTTCTGTACAACTTTATTTATTGCTTTCATTTACAGTTTTATGCATTTTATACTGTCATTATCATATGTGTTGGATCTACTGTTTCTTTGGTGGGTGGGGATCATTGAGTGATTAAGGTTCCATATCGGGGACCTGAGTGACACATAGGCTAGATTCGCTTCATATTCTTTCCCATTCCATTTCGGTCTGGTGCGGGAATATGAAACACGGTTTAGACATGGGTTTCTTCTTGAGAACTCTGTGCTACGGATTTCCTGTAGTACTAGGGCTATCTGGGAAGCCTGCTAAGTCTGGATGACCTTTTATGACCTTCAACATCTGAGGTGAGTTAGAGGAGGATCTTTTATGGTTATTGTAAACACTGTACCTCCGGGTTAGAAGTGTTTACACTTCTCATAACTGATCCAAGTCTGAGGATCCTTGTTCTAGAACCATACATGTGAGGGGGTTGGGATGTTTACAGGTTTGCAGGAACCCTTGGCCTCATCATACCCTGTTACCAGTTTTGTTTTAAGAGTGCATCACTTTGGACAATTCTTGTGAAAACCTTGGGTTTGTGGCTCTTTATTTGAGTCCCCCACCTGGTTACTAGTTTTCTAAGCCTCCATCCGGACTTATGAACATATGGACCCCATCAAGGCAGATAATAGATCTAGCACTTGATCACAAACCCTTTGCATATCATTTTGCATACATCATTTTGCATCATTTAACATTTGCCTATTTGTTTTACAGGGTATCCGCATCTTATCTTTGGTTTGGTTTTGACCTATTTTGCTGCTCAGACTTCTTCAGCTATCTACACCAGCATCTTCATCAGTGTTCCTTCTCCAGCACCTTCATCATTTTGTCTTTATCAGAGATTCCTCTCCAATTTGTCTTCATCAGAGACCTTTCTTCAGCATCTTCTTCAGTGACCTTCATCAACAGTCACCCTCAATACTCTTCACCAGCACCCATCATCAGCATGGACACTTCCAGGAAGAGCAATGTCACATACCATTTCTTTGAGCCTACTCTGACAGGCATCAGACAGATCCAATCTCTCATCACCCTTAATCATGTCCCACTATTCAGGGAGAATTATGGGGGCATATTGGACATGATCATGGACCTGGATGCATCCCAGAGGATCATGATCCATACTTGCTTGCAGTTTTATAATCCTCCTCTCAGATGCTTCACATTCCCTGATTTTCAGTTGGGACCTCTGCTAGAAGAGTTCTCCATGTTGTTAGGTGTCCCTATCAGGAGGGGGATTCCTTTCAACCCTGAGATGGTTGCTCCCAAGAATGAAGACATAACTAAGGCATTGCATTTGGAACCTGCCCTCATTGATCAGAGCATGACATCCAAGGTTGGGGTTCCAGGCCTTCACCTAGATTTCCTGATCTCCCAGGCCACCCTGCATGCTGCAGCAGGGAAATGGGATGTTGTTTGTGCACTCCGAGCCCTCATCATATATGGAGTTATCTTGTTTGCAGAAGAGCCAAAGTTTGTAAGCAAGAATGCTATTCACCTGTTTTTACTAAGGAACCCAGTGCCTACTGTAAACACCCCAAATTTTCCCTCACTAATTTCACACCATGGCTTGTGATCTTTCATCTTTGCATAAGTTCAGGCATATCATATCATATTGCATCTTTGTTTCATCTGCATAGTTCAAATTCACCTGCATCTAGGGTTTGTGGTCTGAGCAATCCAAGGACCCATCTGAGCCACTCCAAAGGTCTCCAATCATTCCAAGAGGGTCCATGGGTGTTCTATCATCATATTATATCCCTCAAAGATCAAGTAAGTCAAGAAATCACAAGAACTGGGAATGCATGGAAGCAGAGCTAGGGTTTCACCGCACAGATGACCTAAAATTAGGGTTTTGGTTTCAGAGGCCATAACTCCATTTTTTGGTCATTCTTGTTTCTAATAGTCTCAATATGTTATAAGGATCATGTGTACCAAATTTGATGAAGAAATTCATTGTGGAAGTCATCTGTTCACTGGGTAACTTCTTGAGCAAGTCAGAGCAAAATCAGGGCATCTGAGGCCCCCAACAATGGAACCAAAGTGGATTTTTCATCAAATTGAAGTTATATGATCTTTATTTGATCATTTAAGTGATTGGGAGTTCACAAAATTGAAGAAAATTGAGCTAAACAAAAAGTTGCCAAAAATGGAAATGACTTGTAATGGAAACTTTCCATTTTGGGAAAGTTTTTCAACCTCCTCTTTCTCAACCAAAAATGCTTCAAATGAAAAATTGTTGGTCATGAAAGTTGTAGATTGGATCATTCCCTTCTCAAAAAGTACAAGAACAAGTTCTAATTCATTATGGAACTCAAGTTATGGCTTGGCAAAGTTGGCAAAAATCACATAATTTTCACTTTCACACCAAAGAGGATTTTTTGCAAATTCACAAACCAAGTCATTTTGTGACCTCTAATCACTCTCTAAACATCATACACACATGATACAATGAATTGTGACCAAGATTGCCCGAAGAACCACTTGCTTTCATGCCTTGCACTTCAAGGTTTCTCAAAGGGGGAAAATCACATAACACTTGCAAAACCTATGAGATCTTTGCTTCTAAGCCATCCAGCTGCATAATCCCAATCCCATGGCTCTCCTTGATCAATGCTGAGGCCAGACATGCCTCTGTACAACCCTTGCCATAGCTCATACCTCAAGTACAAGTTATGTTGACATTTTGGCAACTTGCCCATACCAATCACCACAGGCCACCACCCACTTTCTGACCTATCAAACATTGTTATGTGGATCAAAAGAAACTCATAACATACATCACACTAGGCTGGAACCTCAGAATCCCCAAGTTTCTCAAAATCACCCCAAAATCAAAAGCTTTCGAAACACTCTGCTCAGCCACTAAAATCACAAACAAACTTCACCATTCAACTCACCATCATTATTAGAACATAAACCAACCATCAAACAAGCTTTAAAGCCCCTCTACACAAAACACGATTCAGGTGCAGCAAGAGTGCAAGCTTTCATCCCAGCCATTCTAAGCTCCATCAAAGCATTCCAACATCATCAGGAGGTCAAGAGGAGTGGGTTTGCACAAGAGAAGAGGCCCAAAAGCTCCAAACTGAGAAAGCTCAAGCTCAGGTAACCTCAAGAACATTTTTTCCAGAAATGAAATTTTAAGTTCTTAAATGGTTCCTTATGCTCCACGGATCATTGGGATGTGTTTAGTTTTGAAAATGATTGAGAAATGAGTGTGTGTGGTTGCTCTGAAATTTTTGACCTAGAACTTGTTTTCTTCGATTCAGCTTTAATATGCATGATAAATGATTTTTGTTTGTGGATTCATGTTCTTGGATGTTAGAGGAGTGATTCTGGGCAATAAATTAGGAGTTTTGATGCGTGTGTGAGGTTCTGAAAATTTGGATGGCCGGAGAAGATGACTGGAGCTAGCTCCGGTCACCTGAAAGTGATTAGGGTTAGCAATTAGGGTTAATCAGCCAAGTTTAAATCTGGACCCTAAGATCTTAGTTCCCGCGCGCATGGATGGTTCAGATCACTTCATTTAAGTTTAAATATTGATTAATTAAGTTAATTATATAATTAAGCCATATTCAATCCTACCCACACATCTGCGCGTGCAGTCAACATAAGTTCAAACCTGGTCCATTGGATCAGTTGACCAGCCCTTTAATTCATTTTATTGCATTTATTTTGTACATTTTATTTAAAATACTTAGAAAATTCCAAAAATATTTTTCTTCTGCATTTTGACTTCAAATATTTTTCTTCACCCAAAAACATTTTTATTTTTATTTTTTGCATTAAAAAATCATTTTAAAAATATTTAAATGTTTATTTTAATTAATTAATGGAAATTAATTAATTAAAATATCATTTAGGTTTCTAAAAATTCCAAAAAAAATCACACTGCATCTTAGGACATTTAGAAACATTGTCAAACCATTCATACAAATTTCTTTTTGGTTTTGATCCAATTTTGACATTTTTCTTGAATTTAGGGTTCATAAAAATTCCTTTTTGGAACCCTAACTTTGAAAATTCTTTTCTGCCTAAATGAAGGATTTTACATTGGTTCTTTTTGCATTCTTATTCATATAGCATTTAGTATCTAGAATATTTTTGTCACAAATTTATCTTGCATTTTCCATTTGATTTGCATTTTTCCTCTTAAGGTACCCAAAAACCCTAGTTAACTTAGAAATATCACAACTTTCTTTAGGTTAAGAGTTAGACCTTCTCCTTTTGGGTGTGATATCATATGGGGTTGGGGTTCCTTTGAGTTCATTTGAAATTTTTTGTCACAAATTTATCTTGCATTTTCCATTTGATTTGCATTTTTCCTCTTAAGGTACCCAAAAACCCTAGTTAACTTAGAAAAATCACAACTTTCTTTAGGTTAAGAGTTAGACCTTCTCCTTTTGGGTGTGATATCATATGGGGCTGGGGTTCCTTTGAGTTAATTTGCAAATTTTTATCATGTGGTTTGCTTATGTGTTTGACATTTGCATCTCATACTTTCATGTAACCCTAATCTTGCATCCATACTTGCATCCTACATTGCATTGCATGTATATGTGAGCTTGCCATGACATTCTAAGCACTTGTATGCCATCTTAGACATCTTAAGACATTTCTTCATGTGTTTTATTGGTCATTTATTCATACATTTGCCATGCTTTGCATCCATTTCATTTCATAAGCATACATGTGTTTTCATGCTTCCTACATGCTTCATTTGCATTCTTTCTCTTTGTATGAAAATTCATTGCACTTGATTTGCCTTTGCATCATCTCATAGCATCATTTGCATCATGTGTTTGCTTCTAGTTTTGGTTTTTACCTTTGCATATGTTTCATCTTTATTTCATTTCTTTCCTTATGCTAACCTTTTCAGGTGGTAAGTAGTTTGAGAAGTGAATTTGCCTTCACTTCTTATTTCTCTTCTCATTCTTCTTATGCATCCTTGCTGAATTTTGCTTTGCCTTAGAGTGAGCTTGCTCATTCATGTTCATCTCTCACTTTCTTTCTCCAAGTTACTTATCTTCTTCAATGAAGTAAGTAACTTGTTTCTTCTGAATCTCCTCCTTTCATCTGCTTCTTCCATTGGTGGCTTCTCTGAAGATCTTTCTCAAGCCTTACAAACCATAGGAACATCCAAGAATGACAATAATTAGGGTTGTGATTAGTCCCCCTTTAGCTTTTACCTTTGTGTCTTCTTTGTTTCTCTCTTTTCACCTCATCATTAGAGACTAAACCTTTAAGGTTTTAAGACTTTGTGATTAGGGTTATGCCTGCATCCTTCTCTTAGGATGAAGTGTATAACTTTAATCCTAAGTGTTAAACCCTTAATTTGTTTAAACCTCTTAATCAATCCATCTTAATAATCACTAAGACACTAGCTTGTAACTTGGGCCTTGCATTAGGGTTCTAATTCTTCCTTTATTGGTTAAGAAGGACTAACCCTAGTGTTTAATGGACAAGTCCCCCTCAAGTTGTCTTACAAACCATAAAACTCACTTCTTAATCTTACCCTTAATTAAAATCCATTTTAATAAAGACTTGTTTTGTCATGAGGTTAATCCCTAATCATGGATTAAGTTGAGGTATCTTCCTCAGCTTAAGTGTGCTCATCTATTATCCTTCTATTAGGATGGTGTTATGAGTTCACTAATCCTTGATTATGGCTTAAACTCATTACTTAACACTAAATAAAAACCCAAAAACATCTAAATAATCACAAGTAGGTTAATGATCTTAATCCTACATCATCATGGTAATTAAGTTTGAGGTGTTTATCTCATACTTAAGGTATTCTCATTATCCCTAATCAAAGGGAGGATATGATGAGTTTACTAACCCTTGGTTTAGGCTTAAGCTCATTAACTTATGACAAACACAAAAAAGCAATAAAAGATTGAAAACACAAAAACAAACAATAATCGTCTCCTCCGGGATTCTTTTCTCATCACACTCATTCACAAGCGAGAACTTGCTTCTTCCGTCTAATGCAAGACAGTTAGCACTCGAGCCAGACGAGTCATACACTTGAGCATAGACAAGCAAGCAGTTCACAAGTCAATTTATCTTTCAGTCTCTTTGAGTCAAACTACGGTGTTCTGACTTCCTCATTGCACGAGAGGATACGTAGGCATAACTTAACTGTTATCGAACAAAAGTCTCTGTGTCTTCCCCCTCTTTCAGCTTTCTTTTTAAGCCTCAGCTCCTGAGCATTCACCCATTTTACACTGACACTTGTACATTCTTTTCCAGCTTTTGCATACAGATAACACAGAAACTACCCCTTTAAACAAAATCTTTTAAGCGTGGATCCCGTCGAGTAATGTAAACACCCCAAATTTGCCCTCACTCATTCACACCATGGCTTGTGATCTTTTCATATGCATAAGTTCAATCATAGCATCTCATACCACATTTTTGATTCACTGCATTGTTTCTAAGTCATTTGCATCTAGGGTTTGTGATCTGAGCAATCCAAGAGCCATTGGAGCCACTCCAAAGGTCATCAATCACTTCAAAGGGGTCCATGTATGTTCAAGCATCATATTATATCTTCACAAAGTCAAGAAAACCAAAGAATCACAAGAACTGAGAAAGGCATGGAAGCAGAGCCAGGTTTAACTGCACAGATGACCTAGAATTAGGGTTTTGGTTTCAGAGGCCATAACTCCAAAATTTTTGGTCATTCTTGTTTCTATTGGTCTCTATATGTTATAAGGATCATGCATATCAAGTTGCATGAAGAAACTCCATGGGGAAGGCATCTAATCAAGAATTGACTTCTTGAGCAAGTCAGTGCAAAATCAGGGCATCTGAGGCCCCCAATGACCCAACCAAAGGGTGTTCTTCATCATTTTGAATATGTGTGATCTTTATTTGATCATAGAAGGTGTTAGAAGTTCACAAAATTGGAAAATTTCAAGTCATTTGCAAAGTTGCCTTTTTGGGAAAATGACTTGTAATGGAAATTTGCCATTTTGGGAAAGTTTTTCAACCTCCTCAAATTGATTCAAAAATGCTTCAAATGAGAAAACTTTGGTCATGAAAGTTGTAGAATGGATCCTACCATTTTCAAAAAGTACAAGAACTCATTCTAATTCATTTTGGATCAAAAGTTATGGCCTTACAAAGTTGGATAAAATCATTGAAATTTCACTTTTGCACAAAATGGAAAACTTGCAAATTCTCATGACAAGCCTTTATGTGATTTCAATGTGACCTCTAATCATCATAAAAATACAATGCATGACCTAAAATTCAGTTTGGCCCAAGGAATTTCCCATTTCTATGCCTTAAGTTTCAAGTAACCATAAGCCATTTTTCATGAAAATGCAAAAAGGGGATTTCTTGCAAAATGATTCTCAAAGGATTGTATGATCTCTAGCTGGTCTCAAGACATTACCATAACCTCATGAGGCATTTCACACCAAAAATTCAGCAAGACTTATCACATGTTCATGGCCAAAAATCATGAAATGTAACAAGTTGCCATATTGCAAAAACACTTCAAACTTGTGATCCAATGCACCCAACTGTCTTCTCTTGATCCTAAGGCCTTCCTTGACTCAAGCTAAGGCAGGACAAGCCCTAAGATTGCCTCTGACCCGAGCCATACTTGAAGTACACAAGATCTTGACTTTCTTGCATTTTTCCCATACCAATCCCACAGTGCCACCACCAACTCTCGGCCCAATCAGAGTCAAATATGTGGCCATCAAGCAACCCTAAACACACCATACACAAGCAAGAAACTCCCACATTGCAGCACACACAAAAACTGTCAAAAACCTTTCCCTCTTCAAATCTCTCAACACAGCCTTCAAACATCCAAAATTTCTTCACCCACAAACCACAAATCACTCATAGAACAAGAAGCACCCTCTGAAATAGCCTGAAACATCACATATCCAACTCTCCAAATCTGTTACACCAAAACCAAAACCTTCGAACCAGGCCATACAAACTCATTCTAAGCCTCATTTCATCATCCAGAGGTTCATAGGAAGGGATTTGCAACAAAGGAGAGTCCAGAAAGCCCAGAAACAGAAGGTTCAATCTCAGGTATACTTCATGAACTTTTTTCTCAGAAGCTTGTTTTTAAGTTCATTTATGATTCCTTAAGTTCCCCTGGTCATGGGGATATGGTTATTATTGAAAATGGTTGAGAAACCACCATGTATGCAAGCTCTGAAATTTTGCTCGTAAAAATGTTTGGCTTCGATTCTCTTGATTCATGCTTGATAAATGATGTTTGATGATGGATTTGGGTTTAGTTTGAATAGGAGAACGTTTATGGGCAATTAATTTGGATTGGGGTGGCCTGTAGAGGAAGCTAGGTTTTTGGTTTCGCCGGAGAAGACGATCGGAACACTGTTCCGTCCGTCTGAGTTTGATTAAGCCCTAATTAGGTTTAGCAGCGTAATTAATGAGAGTTTGAATTTGGACCGTAGATGCAGTTGACTGGGGTTGACTCCCGCGCGTGTGTGTGGCCTAGATCACATCATTAAAACCTAATTTGTTTTTATTAATTTAATAAATCACATTTAAGTTAATTAAGCCAGAAGAGATCCTGACCTTCCAATAGCGCGCGCAATCAACCATTGACTCCCAAGTTTGAATCTCAGCCATGGATTGTGCATACTTTCATTTATTTTAATTTTTTATTTCATTTAATTTGATTTATCTTTTACGAATTTTTAAAAATAGTAAAATACATTAAAAAATTATGAAAATTTTTATCCAATCTTTTATTAATTTTCAGAACCCAAAAATATTTTTATTTTTATTTTTTGCATTAAAAATCATTTTTAAATTATTTAAATGTTTATTTTTAATTAATTAATGGAAATTAATTAATTAAAAATGCATTTAGGTATTTAAAAATCACCAAAAAAATTCACATTGCATTTAGAAAAATTATCCAACTCTCAAACCAAATTTCTTTTTTGTTCTTGTAGTCTTTTGATCATTTTCATTGGAATTAAATTCATTTTAAGGCAATATTTTGTTTCAAACTTTGAAAAATTCATTCTGCCTAACCATTGAGAGTTTGATGATGGTTCTTCTTGTATTGCATCCTTCATGGCATGTAGTTTATAGGATAAAATTGGTTTGATTTGATCTTGCATTTTCAATTTGTTTGGTGTTTTTCTTGATGAGGTACCTTGAAACCCTAGCCAACTTGAGAAATTCATAACTTTCACTAGGTTAAGAGATAAATCCCCTCCTTTGGGCAGTGAACTTGTATAGGTTTAGGGTATCTTTGATTGCATTTTCAATTTTTTATCATGTCATATGATTCTGATTTTGAAATTTGCTTTGTGTGTTGATCATAAACCCTAATTTGTGCCCTCCCTTTGCATCCACTTCTCATTTGCTTGCATCCAATGACTTGCCATGACATTTTGTACATCCACATGATTCAAAATACATCTTAGGGCATATTATAATCATGTTTGATCATTGCATCTTTCATTTGCCATGTTATATGTTCATTTCATTTCATAAACATTCATGAACTTCTATGGTTCAAAGCATGCCTCCTTTGCATCTTTATGCTTGTTTGATTACTCTCATCTCTTGCCATATGTTTGCATCATCTCTTAGCATCATCAACTTCATGTTCTTGCTTCTGGTTTTGGTTTGCATCATGACATTGCATCTCATTTGCATTGCATTTCATTTTCTTGTGCTAACGTTTCAGGTGGTAAGTTGTTTGAGAAGTGAATTTGCCTTCACTTCTCACAATCTCTTTTCATCTCTTTCATACTTTATTTGCTGCATTTTGTATGTGTATTAGAGTGAGCTTGCTCATTCATGTTCATCTCTTACTTTCTTTCTTCAAGCAACTTGTCTTCTTAAGTGAAGCAAGTTGTCTTGCTTCTCTCTGCTTCTTGCTCCTTTCATTTGTTTCTTTCCTGGTGGTTTCTCTGAAAATCTTCTTGCAAACCTCATAAACCCTAGGAACAACCAAGCATGATAATAATTAGGGTTTGATTATTCCCCCATTTAGTTTTGCCTTTGTGTCATCTTTGAGTCTTCTCTTCTCATCTCATAATCAGGGACTAAACCCTAAAGGCTTTAAGGCTTTGTGATTAAGCTTATGCCTGCATCCTTCTATTAGGATGGAGTGTATAACTTTAATCCTAAGTGTTAAACCCTTAATGTGTTTAAATCCTTTAATCAATCCACTTAATAATCATCAAGACATCAAGCTTGTAACTTGGGCCTTGCATTAGGGTTCTAATTCTTCCTTAATTGGTTAAGAAGGACTAACCCTAGTGTTAATGGACAAGTCCCCCTCAAGTTGTCTTACAAACCATAAAAATCACTTCTTCATCTTATCATTAACAAAAATCCACTTTAATAAAGGCTTTGTTTTGTCATGAGGTTAATCCCTAATCATGGATTAAGTTGAGGAGTCTTTCTCAGCTTAAATGTTCTCATCTATTATCCTTCTATTAGGATGGTGTAATGAGTCCATTAAATCTTTGATTATGGCTTAAACTCATTACTTAACACTAAACAAAAACAACAAAAACATCTGAATAATCACAAGTAGGTTAATGATCTTAATCCTACATCATGGAAATTAAGTGTTAGGTGCTTACTTCATACTTAAGGTATTCTCATTACCCCTAATCAGAGGGAAGATGTGATGAGTTTACTAACCCTTGGTTTAAGCTTAAGCTCGTTTTCTTATGACAAACACAAAAAGCAATAAAAGACTGAAAACACAAAAAATAAACAATAATCGTCTCCTCCGGGATTCTTTTCTCATCTCACTCACTCATAAACGAGAACTCGCTTCTTCCGTCTAAAGCAAACTTGATAGGCTAGTAATCATCAATCGGTTGATGTACCAAATGGTCAGCCAAGATACTACCTTTTATAGCTTTTTGAGCTCGGTACTCAATATCATATTCTGACAACAACATTTGCCAACGAGCAATCCTCCCCGTCAAAGAAGGCTTTTCAAAGATATACTTGATCAAATCTATTTTAGAGATCAACCAAGTTGTATGATTCAGCATATACTGGCGAAGACGCTTTGCAGCCCAAGCTAAGGCGCAAAAAGTTTTTTCAAGCATGGAGTACCGAGACTCACAATCAGTGAATGTCTTACTCAAGTAGTAAATTGCATATTCTTTTATTCCAGATTCATCTTGCTGACCAAGCACACAACCCATGGAATCTTCCAACACAGTCAAGTACATAATCAACGGTATATCTTCCACCGGAGGAGACAAGATAGGAGGTTCAAGCAGATACTCTTTGATACTTTCAAACGCCTTCTGACAATCATCTGTCCAGACACAACCTTAGTCTTTCTGAAGCAACTTGAAGATCGAAGCACATGTGGCAGTCATATGAGAGATAAACCTCGAAATATAATTCAAAAGACCCAAGAAACCTCTTACTTGCTTTTCAGTTCTTGGAGCAGGCATTTCCCGAATAACTTTCACTTTATCAAGATCAACTTCAATTCCTCTTTGGCTGACAATGAAACCTAACAACTTTCCAGAATGTACACCAAACGTGCACTTATTCGGATTCAAACGATGCTTAAACTTTCTTAACCTCTGGAACAACTTCAGCAAATGTTCAACATGATCCTCTTTAGTCCTTGACTTAGCGATCATATCATCAACAAATACCTCAATTTATTTGTGCATCATATCATGGAAAAGCATGGTCATAACTCTTTGGTATGTCGCACCAACATTCTTCAAGGCATCACTTTGTAGCAAAATGTTCCCCATGGTCTAATAAATGTGGTATTTCCCATGTCCTCGGGTGCCATCTTAATTTGATTATAACCGGAAAATCCGTCCATAAAAGAGAACACATCAAACTTAGCCGCATTATCTACCAACACATCAATGTGTGGTAATGGAAAATCATCTTTCGGTCTGGCTTTATTCAAATCTCTATAATCAACACACATTTGGACTTTTCCATCTTTCTTTGGAATGGGCACAATATTGGCCACCCATTGAGGATAATTAGATGTCACAGTAAACCTGCATCAATTTGCTTTTGAACCTCCTCATTGATCTTTACTTCCATATCAGGATGAGTTCTTCTTAACTTTTGCTTCACAGGTGGACATTCAGGCTTCAACAGCAATCTATGCTCCACAATATTAGTATCAAGACCCGACATATCTTGATAAGACCAAGCAAACACATCAACATAATATCTAAGAAGGTCTACCATCCCCTTCTTAACGTCAGAACCAAGCAATGCTCCCATCTTGACTACTTTCTTATCATATTCAGAACCTAAGTTGACCATTTCTGTAGACTCTCCATGAGGCTGAATAACCTTCTCCTCATGCTCAAACAACCGAGAAATCTCATCAGGAATCTCTTCAACATCCTCTTCCTCAGCTTTGAACACAGGGAATTCAAAGTTTGGAGTGGACATAGGATCATTGTTTTCAATGGGTTTATCAGTCAATCTGCACAATGAATTTATATTTATTTTAGAGTATGAACAAAAGTGCAAACATTATGCAGATAAACAATGATTATTATTTTGGGTTTTTTATGTTACCATTTTTCAGAATAAAGCAAAAAGGAAAAAACATATGGAAAAAACAAAATAACATTTTATTGATGATGATAAAATTTGAAACAAAGCCCGACAAACATCACTTTCACCTTGGGCAGAGTGAAAGGATTTTTAAAAGAAAATAAAACAAATTACTTTGAAGCATGAACAAAAGAAGGAACCTTAACATCAATCCAGTTCTTGCAAATCTTTCTGTGCGTAACAAAGTTAGGCATTTCTTCATCTTCATCATCTTCAATGATGGCAGCAGCGGAATGATCATTGATAAACCCAACACTTCGGAATCCTTCCTGAATAATCTTCGGGTCATTGAGAGCCACACCTGGTGCAAAACCAATACCAAATCCTTCTTTGTTGTCAACAACATCAATAACTCGTCCCCAACCGTCAGATCGACCAGTTTCAAGCACGCACAGAACATCCTTGAGAGAAGACATATGCATAACATTCTTCTTAGCAACATTATCAACAAAAAAAAGAACCTGGAATGAAGTTCCCACCTCTTCTTCAGCATCAATATAGGAGAACGATGACAAATTGCTCACTAGCATCGCCTGTTCACCGCTAATAGTAACTAATTTCCCATCTTTCACAAACTTCAGCTTCTGATGGAGAGTAGATGTCACAGCTCCTGCCTCATGAATCCAGTGTCTTCCAAGGAGACAACTGTAGACGGGTAGTATATCCATTACTTGAAAAGTGATTTGGAATATAAACGATCCAATCAAAATAGGAAGATCAACTTCACCAATCGCAGTTTTCTTCGATTCGTCAAAAGCTTTCACAATAATCCCACTATGCCTCATGGGAGCACATTGGTACGTAAGCTTGGACAAAGTCGGCTTCGGCATCACATTCAAAGAAGAACCAGTATCAACTAACACTTTAGACATAACATCTTCCTGACAGTTCTCTGAAATATGTAGAGCCAAATTATGGTTCCTTCCTTCTTCAGGCAAGTCATCATCACAGAAACTCAGATTATTGCATGATGTGATATTAGCCATAATACTATAGAACTGATCAATAGTCACATCATGATCAACATAAGCTTGATCAAGAATCTTCTGCAAAGACTGCCTATGAGCCTTAGAGCACATCAAGAGTGATAAAACTGATATCTTCGACGGAGTATGCAAAAACTTCTCAGTAACGTTGTACTCGCTCTTCTTTATCAATTTCAACACCTCATCTTCACTAGCTTTCAAACTGGAATCACCAAATTGAACTGATCGGGAAACATCATCCTCAATCTGCTTACTCTCACTTGTATCTTCAGCTCTCTTCGAAGGATCCACAACATAAACTCTACCACTTCGAGTAACCTTTGTCACATCAGCAACGCTAACCACAGACTTCGGAGAAGGAATAGGACCTTCCTTACCATTTTCTACCATCGTAGCATTATACCAGTACAGGACGGCTTTATCATACTCATACGGCATTTGATCAGGCAAATTGATCACCAATGGAGTAACAACATATTTGCGACTATCAAAAGAAATAATCACATTCTCAGGAACAACCTTCTCAGGGATATTGAAGTGAGGCACAATAACATTCAAATCATTATCATACTCATATCTTTTTGCTATCACTTCAATCAACTTATCATCCATCTTCTTTAATGTCTCTCTTAACAATCACGCAACCACGAGGGTTCACCGAGAAAATGCAACAACCAGCATAATTGTGATCAATATTGTGGTATTCACTTAAGAAAGCTTGCATCTCAATGTAACACGGTGGGAGAACTGACTTTAGTTATATGTTGCGGATAGCAAGAGTCGCCACCGACTTTTATTTTATCCAAAGGAAAGGCATAAAAGAACAGGAAAGACCTTAAAAGATTTTTGGGTTCGGGGGGTAGGTTATGTAAAGGGAAGGTGTTAGCACCCTTTACATCCATGGTTATCCATGGGCTCTTAGTTACTTAGCTCACTTTAAAAAGTTTTGAGAAGTGTAGTGTGTGATTAAAAATTTTCTTAAGTACTTTATAATAATCCTTGTACGGATATATATAAAGACTTTGTTTTGAAAATTGTTTGAAATGTGAAGTGTAATGAAGTATTTTTTGAAGAAAAGTGAGCAAGTACTTAAGAGGAACCTACCCTATGTTAAATCTTTACTGTTCTTATATGTTCTTTCAATGGTAAGACTATCCCTATTATTAAGGAATAGGTAGTCATTACCTTGGATGTTTAAGGGACAGGCGTAGGGTCATCGTATGGTCAATGAAGGCAACATAAGGGGTGTCTTTAGCAATTCGTAGGGACTATCATCATATTTACCGAAGGGACAAGATCATTATATCGTAGGCAACCTCGTAGGGACTTGATCTTTTAAGTTTATAGGGACTTGATGATTTTTCTGTTTGAAGGGATTTTGCTTAAGACACCCCTATTTTCGAGGGACTTGACCATTTAAAGAAAGCAACCAAGAGGAATACCCTAGGAAGTACAGATGGCGATCAAAGATCGACTTACGTGTGTGAGTGTTATTTTTCAGATATTTGTCTTGAATTTAATTTTCTAAGTTCAATTATTTACAGTTAGTTTTTTGCACTCCCTAAATTACTAACCACGCAATAAATATTTACAAAAATAAAAGCAAGAAAAATAAATTCCTAAACTATTACATGGCTATGGGACATATACATAATAATCAGGCGAGAAAGAATAAATTTACAACCTATACATTTTTTCCTAATATTATAAATAAAACAAAATTAAAATAAGGAAAATAATGAAGCAAAAATAGAATAGATAAAAGCAAATAATAATAAAATAAAAAATAAAAAATGGTAATAAAGCAATAATAAAATAACAATAATAATAAAGTGATAATAAAAAGGTTAGAATTTTAAAAGAAATTATTTTAGATTAAACAAGTTAGATTTTTTTAGAAGTTATTAGAAAAATATGAGTTTAAAATAAATTAGCAATAATAAAAGAATTTAAAAAAATATTAATGTACAAATTATAAAATAAAAGAGTTATATGAAAAATATTAAGTTAGTTATTTACAAAATAAATAAAGATTATAGAAAATATCAAATTATTAGATTAATAGGTTTATTATTATTATTCAATTAGAAAAATGGTCAATTAGATTTTATTTACAAAATATATAAGGATTTATTAGTATAAGTAAGTAATTAAAAAAAGTTATTAAAATAGTTAGTATTTATTATTTATTTACAAAAAATATAAAGGTTATAGAAAAATATTAAATAATTAATTTAGTAGGTTTTCACGCCCTACATTACTAAACCACGCAGTTAATATAGGATCAATGGCAGGAATTTAAATGGCAGGAAAATAAATGGCAGAAAAATAAAATGGCAGAAAATAAATGACGGAAAATAAAATCCTAACTATTACAACGCTTTGGTGCAGTTACATAATAAAGATGGCGAAAAGTAAAACTGAAAATATTACAGGTTAAAACTTAAAATATTACAAGGGCGAAGCAGTTACAGTGTATGAATAACATAAATATGAGCGAAAATAGGAAATAATAATAAGGTTTGTTAAGGTTTAAGAAAATGTTTATGGTTTAGAGAAAATAACACGGTTATAGTTTTAGGTTTGAAATTTAGAGTTTGTGGCGAAATTGTCAAGGTTTATGAAAAAATCAGGGTAGTTAGTTATCTGCGCAGATCTAAATATATGTATATAAATAATATAAAAAATAATATGAATTAAAAAAGGGAATAACAACGTTGCTAACGCAAAAATTGCGATCATCGCAACTGGATCAGATCAACATAAGTGTCACGCCTCATACACACGAATGTGCGAACAGCGTATCGACACGATCTGATCCGAATAATCTAAATATTAACTTAGAATTAACAATATATATATATATATATATATATATATATATATATATATATATATATATATATATATATATATATATATATATATATATATATATATATATATATAAAAGACGCTGCAAATGTGTAAAGAAAAAAAAAACATTCTGTGAAAAAACAATGATGTATGCATTTGCTAAGAAAACCTAAGTATATAGACAAGTATATATAATATAAAAAATTCTTAAACATGTATATATAATATAACAAAAAAAAAACAACCTTAGTAGCCAATGAATCCAAATCCTGTTTATGATACTACCGGAACCGCATCAAGCAACTTTCGTCTCTTCTTTTCTTTTTTTTCTTTTTTCGGTCCTTCTAGCAGCACACAACATAAATATATATAGAGGTCAATTAGGGTTAGTGATAATGGGCCTAAATATCTATTTTGGAACCCAATAAAATATTAATATAAATAATTAAATAAAGTTAAATAAAAATAGTTAAAATTAAAATAAAAACTAATTAATCTATTTATTTATTCTAGACCCAATATAAAAATAAATAGATTCAAAAAAATAAAAGTTGGGCACCAAAATACTCGAAAAAATAAAATGAACACGTCAAAATAATCAGCGCGAAATAAATGACTCGGAAAAATACAGCGTTTGGTCGGATTTTGATATAAAAATTATGACCGTTTAAACTGCTCAGACTGATCAACATATGACCAAAAATAGTCGTACAAATATTTTTAGCATGTCAAATTAAACCACGTGAACCGCAGATTAATGTTACCGACATTTACAAACTTAAACATGACATTTTTTCGTTGACTAATTTTAGGCACAGTTAAAAAGTTAGTTTGACCAGTCTGTCTGTAAATTCCGAGAAATTATTCCGGCTAATATTAAGACGGAAAAAAAATGTTATGCTTTGAATATGATGCAAATGAATGCGAAACAAAAAGTCGGTTAGAGTTAAAAATAGAGGGCAAATTTTGGGGTGCAACAGCTGCCCCTGTTCAATTTTCTGAAACCTGAGGAGTTAGATTGACCTGTGTGTCATTCGTGACTTGGAAGGTTGAAGGGGATTGAACACAAAAGCCCAAAAATTTGCACTCGCCGGTGCATAAAGTAACACTGATGATTAGTTGTATATACTTGAGTGGGGCTTGAAGATGCCACTTGGAAGGACTGGAGATGGGCTTATAGATGCCATGGAAGAACTGGAGATGGGCTTAGAGATGCCATCTAAAATATCAGGATGTGATGATGTCTTTATGTTGATACTGGATATCAATACTAGGTCTTCGTATAGGCCGTCTCTGAATCGTTTATGCAACATGATTTGAATTGTTGAATAGACCAGTAGAAATAAATCTTTGTGACGATTATCTCTTTTGGGAATATCTTGGATTAGGGAATGGGTCGTTGTACAGACCGTTTGCCTACTCTCCAAGGACAAAAGAATATCAGGATTAATTCTTCTGAAAAATATCTTGAACTAGGGAATGGATCTTTGTACATACCGTTTGCCTGCTATTGAAGGGACAATAGATTAAATCTTCTGAAAATATCTTGAACAAGGGAATGGATCTTTGTACAGACCGTTTGCCTGCTATTCAAGACCAGATAGATTAAATCTTCTGAAAATATCTTGGATTAGGGAATGGATCTTCTTACAGACCGTTTGCCTACTCTCCAAGGTCAAAAGAACGTCAGGATTTGTTCTTCTGAAAATATCTTGAACCAGGGAATGGATCTTTGTACAGACCGTTTGCCTGCTATACAAGGGCCAATATATTAAATCTTCTGAAAATATCTTGAACCAGGGAATGGATCTTTGTACAGACCGTTTGCCTGCTATTCAAGACCAGATAGATGAAATCTTCTGGAAATATCCTGGATTAGGGAATGGATCTTCTTACAGACCGTTTGCCTACTCTCCAAGGTCAAAAGAACGTCAGGATTTGTTCTTCTGGAAAATATCTTGAACCAGGGAATGGATCTTTGTACAGACCGTTTGCTTGCTATTCAAGGGCCAATAGATTAAATCTTCTAAAAATATCTTGAACCAGGGAATGGATCTTTGTACAGACCGTTTGCCTGCTATTCAAGACCAGATAGATGAAATCTTCGGGAAATATCCTGGATTAGGGAATGGATCTTTGTACAGACCGTTTGCCTGCTATTCAAGACCAGATAGATGAAATCTTCTGGAAATATCCTGGATTAGGGAATGGATCTTCTTACAGACCGTTTGCCTACTCTCAAAGGTCAAAAGAACGTCAGGATTAGTTCTTCTGAAAATTATCTTGAACTAGGGAATGGATCTTTTTACAGACCGTTTGCCTACTATTCAAGCAAATAGATTAAATCTTCTGAAAATATCTTGAACCAGGGAATGGATCTTTGTACAGACCGTTTGCCTGCTATTCAAGACCAGATAGATGAAATCTTCTGGAAATATCCTGGATTAGGGAATGGATCTTCTTACAGACCGTTTGCCTACTCTCAAAGGACAAAAGAATATCAGGATTAATTCTTCTGAAAAATATCTTGAACTAGGGAATGGATCTTTGTACAGACCGTTTGCCAACTATTCAAGCAAATAGATTAAATCTTGTGAAAATATCTTGAACCAGGGAATGGATCTTTGTATAGACCGTTTGCCTGCTATTCAAGACCAGATAGATGAAATCTTCTAGAAATATCCTGGATTAGGGAATGGATCTTCTTACAGACCGTTTGCCTACTCTTCGAGGACATTTTGAGTAATGTATGGATCATTTCTGACGCAAAAATGAATTGTTGATGCTATTTTATCTGCATATAACTATCCTGCAAGGAGAATGTTAGTTTATGCAATATGTATGCATGCATAGTATGATGCACCTAAGTAAATGTATTATGCATTTATGGATATGTTACGGTATGATGTAAAAGATGTATGTATGAATCATGCAGCCTGAAGCGTCTGGATATCTTTGTATAACAACTGCTGGCTAGGGAAAATAAATCTCGACTCGTTGCTGAAGAATATGAGAAACTCGTTCCCGTCTTGTTTGATAATATAGTATTTATAACTTCCCATCTTCGTTCGTCGTACTTCTATTGAAGGAATAAGTTCCTGAGTATCCCGACTGAGGATAAAAGAGATGGACATAAATTCAAGGGGAGATGTAACTCGGAGTATCTATCAAGATAGATTTGCCCTTTCTGGGGATTTGTAGTTGTTTTGTGGGGATGAACCGGCGAAGCTTCGTTGAACTACCACCCTCGTTCGTCCTTAGTAAATACTATTACTGCATTTTATGCATTTCTGGTAAACATCAATCATATTCAAGCATCTTATGCATTTCTGGTAAACATCAATCATATTCAAAAGCATACATACATTCAAACACAACCAATAGACGTTTTTCGCTTTAGTAAAAGAGGAAAAGTAATCCTGAATAAAGAGGGAAAAGTAAAGCTGAACTCAAAAACAGAATCGTTTCAACTTTGAGAGTGTATAACCAATTGGATTTAGAGCTCCTGAGATTCTTAACTTTCCTGAATACCTTCCCAGAAATCCTCATAGCTGGATCTGAAGACATGATACTGTCACCATCTGATACTACTGGCGTAGACAATTAATTTCCACAATGGCTTCTGCTGAGAATCCAATATCAAGGTAATACAATGAGAGGAATGTGTCTTCAAATTGTGATGGACCATATACGCTCCGGATATTAGATTTGAAAAGAAAGCATTGCCCCTTGGTTGAGGATGAATTGTCCCATAATGGAAGTATCTGAAGGTAGTTACCTCAAGAGAAATAAGCAGAACGCCCCACAATAATATGCCCCTGACATCATGAACTTCGTAATGTTACCCTTGGTAATTCAAATACATGAGGAAAGCTGCCCCTGACTATTAAGCACTGTTGAATCTGGACCTGATTGCCCCGAATGAATTGAACAGTAACTTGGTATGCCCCCTTGATTGGGAAACAGTGACTATGCCCCTGGCATTATGAATTCTGTAATGTTACCCTTGGTAATTTAGATAGATGAGGAGATCTGCCCCTGGATACTTAAACATAATTGAATCCTGTCCTGATTGCCCCAAATGAGTTAGGAAGTATCATGGCCTGCCCCCTTGATTGGGAGATAATGACTATGCCCCTTTATATACATGGACTTTGATCCAGGAAGCAACTTTGTTTATCAGAAGGACTTTGGTTTATTGAAAATTCATCCTATAAGTTTCTCTGTTTATCAAACACTCAGGTATATGCAAACAAATATATTCAAAAATACAATGCTTATGTCTGTCTTGAAGTTTTGAAAAAGAGTTATTTTATGAAAAACAGTTTTTGTGAAAACTGTGATATTAACTCAAGTTTTATAATAAGCCCTATAGGAGTCAGGATACCTTTTTGTAGCAGTACGCTTTCGAACTAACCATGCTTCAGTTAGGACTTTTAAAGGGTTGTAACGTGGCCTGGTTCACGGTTTAAGAAACAAAGGATAAAGGCTCAAATTTTATTTGTACCCAACCCAATCTCCATGATGTTCTTCAGTCCTATACTCAGTTAACTTATGCATTGAGGCTCAAAGGAGTTTGAAATTGTAACACTGACATTTATGATGGTTCAAAAACCAAAAATTTATTTGAACATTCAGTCATCTTTCTTTGTTGAGGATTCATAGTGACCTCTTTTTTTCTTTTGACTTTGTTATCCCTTCTTTTTGCCTGAACTGTTTGTTTCAAAATTACAGTCAGCGGAATTTCTCAATTTTTTTTACTAAGTCTCCTTCATAGGTTTTGACTTAGTGTGTTTTTCTTTTGCTGGATATTGACTGTCAGGTTTAATGATTACAGAGAACCATCATTAGTTGTGTACAACACAGATAATTGGCATATTTGAGTTAACCGAGTAACTACCCTTCCCCAGGTTATGAATAAGGGTTTTAATTTGTGCGAGAATGAAAACTCCTACTTCATAGGCTCAAAAGGGTTGACTAGGGATTAACTTCCTTATATCTCCACTGTTTAGGAATTGAAACAATGCCTGTACATCGTCAGCATAGTCTGTTCAAAAGCATACTGCCTAATATTATGGTATTGTTTTCGTCATCCTCCCTCTACAGGCTTATAGCTTTATCAGGAGTTAAATATCACAAGATAGAAATAAGAAGCATAGTTTTAAATATAGTGAAACGAATGGTTAATTCAAGACAAACATATGCAATGCATTAATGAAAACAAAAGTTTAACATAATAGTAAGTGTTTAAACAAACAAAAGAAATTACAAATGAAAATTCAAATGTTCTCAAAGCCTCTTCCTCTAAACTCATCACTCCAGTTATTTGGAAACTTTGATGCTTGATGGACGATAGAAGAATTCAACCTGGCCTTCTGGCGTAACCTCGAGTATTCCTTCGTCAATTAGGTCTTGAATCTTATTCTTCAATGCCTAACAGTTATTAGTGTCATGTCCAGGATAGTCGGAGTGATACATACACCTTGCCTTGGGATTATAGCAAGGAGAAGAGGTATTAGGATTTTTAGGAGAATTTTCCAAGGAAATCAGCTTCATATCCAACAGGCATTGCAAAACTTGTGACATTGGTGTGCTGAATCGGATGAATTGTCTTCTACATTCCTTGTATCGAAGTGGATTAACCTTACAAGGTCTTCTTTCTTCAATTGAAGGATGATTAGGAGTAGCCTGTCTCTTTCCTTCTTTTATCATTATCTTCCTTTCAACCAAGTCGGCTTGTTTCAACGGAGGTTGACTGATGATTAGATTCCCAACTCCGTTATGTTGAAGCTTATTGACAAAGCTTCTCAACTCTTCTTGCCCCTGGGCCAAACTCTGGATAAGAGCCATTTGGCCATTCATCTGGATCCTCATCTCTGCCATCTCAGATTGTAGTTGTTTCAGCTGATCATCCTTGTTGTCCTCAGGATTCTTCTTCTTCATGTCCTTAGAGAGGAGTGCTTTCAACTCTTCTTGCCCCTTGGACAAATTCAGAATCACTTCCTGAAACTGAGCATTCTGAGCTTGAAGATCTTTGACAGATTGTTCGAGAGACATTTCTGCTGAAATAAACAGCGAGAAGATGAGAAACCTGTTCATAAGAAACCTGTGATGCAATGATATGATATGCATATGCAATGTTTTCAAGGACCGCAGGATTTAAATTTGTTTAAACAACCAAAAAGTAAGCTTTTATTAGCAATCAATACACTTGTTTGTCCCTTGGGCTTACAATAAAAATGAGATGAATGCAAAAAATGGGGTTTTAAGTCTCCCATGGACGTTTCCTCTTTGTGTTGAGGTATGAGTTGAGATTCCGCTCCTCGTGAAGTTGTTTTGTTAGCTCCAGGATTCTTTCTTGACTTGCTTTGTAATGAGTCTCAAAAGTATCTCTTTGCTCCTTCAACTGGATCCAGGACCTCTGTAACTCTTCCATGTCAGTGGGCATGTTTGGATGAAGAATGATATAAGAAGTATCTCCTTCAGCAACAGGATCCATGGTAACTGGCAGGATAGCAGGATATGGCATCATAAGAGTCTGAGCACGAGATCGTACCCATCTGAGATAAGGTTCCATAGGAATAGTGTACTTTGGTTCCAGAGTCTTGCTGTCAACCTTGTTCACTTTACCTCATGCTCGTATAAACCTTTGACGGTAACCTTGTAGATCGTTGTCGTAGTCGAACACAATACCCTGAATAAGCATGTCATGAGGACCATCACTCCGAGCATAACCAAACTGACATAGAGCTAAGGAAGGATTGTAGGTAATGCCCCCTCTTATGCCAAGGAGTGGCACATTAGGGAACTCCCCACAATGGTCAATGATAGTAACATTCTCCATAGATCTAGAACACCAATGAATATCTGAATGTGAAAGTGACATAATTCTCTTAGACCACCTGAACCCTTGTTCATTCTTCATCACTGATCGAGGAAGGTGAGAAATAAACCACCTAGACAATAAAGGTATGCAGCACATCAGAGTTCCTCTTGCCTTCGTAGTACGGGTATGAAGAGAGTGTAAGATGTCTCCAAGTAATGTAGGCACTGGATTATGAGTCAGAAATATGTTGATGGCGTGTACATCTATGAACTAGTATGGATTAGGGAACAACATTAAGCCATAGATTAATAAGGCTAAGATCTCCTCAAAAGCATCATAGCTCATAGCATCCAAGAATATCTGAGCTTTCTCCATCAATACTTTAGCAAAAATACCCTTAACTCCACTCCTTGTTTCTAAGACAATGTCTGATTTCTTCAAATGTAGGGCTGCAACAATGACTTCAGGTTTAGGCTCTTTCTCTAAGCCTGTGAAGGGTTTCTGATCCAGGATAGGTATACCCAGAAGCTTAGAGAACTCTTCCATTGTAGGAACCAGCTGATAGTCGGGGAATGTGAAGCAATGATGTTTATGATCAAAGAACTGAAATAGGACACTCATCATCTCTTCATTGAACCTTGAAGTGACCAGATCAAGTAAGTGACCATGCCTCTTGATGAACTGGGAGTTTTCAGAAACTTGAGAGACCAATTCTTTAAGCTTAGGAGGTATTCCTACAAAGTTGATCCGGATAGTATTCCTACGAGCAGAAGCCATGACCTGCAACAAAGAACAAAGATAAATCCTTTGGTCCTTGAAATGGTTAGTGAAAATGCTATGCTTATGATGCATGATGATGCTATGATGTTATGCTCAATCATAAACATGTGGCACACACAAACAAGTCACACAATAGCCCTAGGTTTGAAGGCTTGTATGAGGTTTAAAGGTAAGTACCCTCCCTTGAAGTTTAGTTGGTTCATCCTGTCCTATAAAGTAACCAGGTTCTAAGGGATCTCAATATCATTGATCCTTCACAAGGGTGGTTGTTCAGTAGGCAACTTACATGCCAACCAAAACCCTCAAAGTTTAGAATCTCAATGAGCGTAGTATCGAGTATCAACCAACTTCAGTCTGCACCAAAGCCGGTTATCTCACTACTTTTCTAAAGGCCAAGATGGGATAACGAGGGTTCTAAAAATTAGTTAGTGCATTGACAACATATGGCAGCCTCATATTATCCTCAACTTGACTTAAGGAACATAAGCACCAACCAAGAAGTCACACTAACTATGGCCACCAAATCAACCATATCGGTATACGCCGTACAGTTTCCTTGGTCTATTGCCATTTACCTAAGGTACACTAGATCCGGGTTAGGATCTTTCACACATAAGAGCACCCAACAGATAAGTATAAAGCAAACAAAGCAAACAATTTAAAGTGATCTAATTCCTAAGGGTACCCCTCTTTTATTAAATCCCCAGCAGAGTCGCCAGTTCTGTAACACGGTGGGAGAACTGACTTTAGTTAAATGTTGCGGATAGCAAGAGTCGCCACCGACTTTTATTTTATCCAAAGGAAAGGCATAAAAGAACAGGAAAGACCTTAAAAGATTTTTGGGTTCGGGGGGTAGGTTATGTAAAGGGAAGGTGTTAGCACCCTTTACATCCATGGTTATCCATGGGCTCTTAGTTACTTAGCTCACTTTAAAAAGTTTTGAGAAGTGTAGTGTGTGATTAAAAAATTTCTTAAGTACTTTATAATGATCCTTGTACGGATATATATAAAGACTTTGTTTTGAAAATTGTTTGAAATGTGAAGTGTAATGAAGTATTTTTTGAAGAAAAGTGAGCAAGTACTTAAGAGGAACCTACCTTATGTTAAATCTTTACTGTTCTTATATGTTCTTTCAATGGTAAGACTATCCCTATTATTAAGGAATAGGTAGTCATTACCTTGGATGTTTAAGGGACGGGCGTAGGGTCATCGTATGGTCAATGAAGGCAACATAAGGGGTGTCTTTAGCAATTCGTAGGGACTATCATCATATTTACCGAAGGGACAAAATCATTATATCGTAGGCAACCTCGTAGGGACTTGATCTTTTAAGTTTATAGGGACTTGATGATTTTTCTATTTGAAGGGATTTTGCTTAAGACACCCCTATTTTCGAGGGACTTGACCATTTAAAGAAAGCAACCAAGAGGAATACCCTAGGAAGTACAGATGGCGATCAAAGATCGACTTACGTGTGTGAGTGTTATATTTCAGATATTTGTCTTGAATTTAATTTTCTAAGTTCAATTATTTACAGTTAGTTTTTTGCACTCCCTAAATTACTAACCACGCAATAAATATTTACAAAAATAAAAGCAAGAAAAATAAATTCCTAAACTATTACATGGCTATGGGACAGATACATAATAATCAGGCGAGAAAGAATAAATTTACAACCTATACATTTTTTCCTAATATTATAAATAAAACAAAATTAAAATAAGGAAAATAATGAAGCAAAATAGAAAAGATAAAAGCAAATAATAATAAAATAATAAATAAACAATGGTAATAAAGCAATAATAAAATAACAATAATAATAAAGTGATAATAAAAAGGTTAGAATTTTAAAAGAAATTATTTTAGATTAAACAAGTTAGATTTTTTTAGAAGTTATTAGAAAAATATGAGTTAAAAATAAATTAGCAATAATAAAAGAATTTAAAAATATATTAATGCACAAATTATAAAATAAAAGAGTTATATGAAAAATATTAAGTTAGTTATTTACAAAATAAATAAAGATTATAGAAAATATCAAATTATTAGATTAATAGGTTTATTATTATTATTCAATTAGAAAAATGGTCAATTAAATTTTATTTACAAAATATATAAGGATTTATTATTATAAGTAAGTAATTAAAAAAAGTTATTAAAATAGTTAGTATTTATTATTTATTTACAAAAAATATAAAGGTTATAGAAAAATATTAAATAATTAATTTAGTAGGTTTTCACGCCCTACATTACTAAACCACGCAGTTAATATAGGATCAATGGCAGGAATATAAATGGCAGAAAAATAAAATGGCAGAAAATAAATGGCAGAAAATAAAAACCTAACTATTACAACGCTTTGGTGCAGTTACATAATAAAGATGGCGAAAAGTAAAACTGAAAATATTACAAGTTAAAACTTAAAATATTACAAGGGCGAAGCAGTTACAGTGTATGAATAACATAAATATGAGCGAAAATAGGAAATAATAATAAGGTTTGTTAAGGTTTAAGAAAAGGTTTATGGTTTAGAGAAAATAACACGGTTACAGTTTTAGGTTTGAAATTTAGAGTTTGTGGCGAAATTGTCAAGGTTTATGAAAAAATCAGGGTAGTTAGTTATCTGTGCAGATCTAAATATATGTATATAAATAACATAAAAAATAATATGAATTAAAAAAGGGAATAACAACGTTGCTAACGCAAAAATTGCGATCATCGCAACTGGATCAGATCAACATAAGTGTCACGCCTCATACACACGAATGTGCGAACAGCGTATCGACACGATCTGATCCGAATAATCTAAATATTAACTTAGAATTAACAATATATATATATATATATATATATATATATATATATATATATATATATATATATATATATATATATATATATATATATATATATATATATAAGACGCTGCAAATGTGTAAAGAAAAAAAAACCATTCTGTGAAAAAACATTGATGTATGCATTTGCTAAGAAAACGTAAGTATATAGACAAGTATATATAATATAAAAAATTCTTAAACATGTATATATAATATAACAAAAAAAACAACCTTAGTAGCCAATGAATCCAAATCCTGTTTATGATACTACCGGAACCGCATCAAGCAACTTTCGTCTCTTCTTTTCTTTTTTTTTCTTTTTTCGGTTCTTCTAGCAGCACACAACATAAATATATATAGAGGTCAATTAGGGTTAGTGATAATGGGCCTAAATATTTATTTTGGAACCCAATAAAATATTAATATAAATAATTAAATAATGTTAAATAAAAATAGTTAAAATTAAAATAAAAACTAATTAATCTATTTATTTATTCTAGACCCAATATAAAAATAAATAGATTAAAAAAATAAAAGTTGGGCACCAAAATGCTCGAAAAAATAAAATGAACACGTCAAAATAATCAGCGCGAAATAAATGACTCGGAAAAATACAGCGTTTGGTCGGATTTTGAAATAAAAATTATGACCGTTTAAACTGCTCAGACTGATCAACATATGACCAAAAATAGTCGTAAAAATATTTTTAGCATGTCAAATTAAACCACGTGAACCGCAGATTAATGTTACCGACATTTACAAACTTAAACTTGACATTTTTTCGTTGACTAATTTTAGGCACAGTTAAAAAGTTAGTTTGACCAGTCTGTCTCTAAATTCCGAGAAATTATTCCGGCTAATATTAAGACGGAAAAAAAAATGTTATGCTTTGAATATGATGCAAATGAATGCGAAACAAAAAGTCGGTTAGAGTTAAAAATAGAGGTCAAATTTTGGGGTGCAACACTCAACCAGAGACCTTCGAATATGGCGGACCTCATAAATCTTGAACAAACCAGGACAACCATCAACCATATTCACAGACGTATTACCATGCTACGGAAGTGGATTTATCTTCACATTTGGATTAACATCATTGAAAGACATAACATTGCTCCTTATCAATTTCTGCACTTTAGACTTCAATGGATAACAATTGTCAATATCATGCCTCGGGGCACCTTGATGAAAATCACAATGAGCTTCTGGTTTATACCACCATGGGATAGACTCTGGAACTGGAGGCGGAAAACGTGTTTGCACAAGATTCTTCTCAATAAGAGATGGAAGAAAATTTGCAAACAACATTGGAATGGGATCAAAGCTTGGCTTAACACGAACCTGTTGATTACCACTCTGTTGCACATAAGGCTATTAATAACGAGCCTAATACTTTGGAGCTACCGGCACAGTTGGAGTCACATTAATCATTGGAGTTACAGAAGTTACATGCTGCTGATGACGATTCCCACGACCACGAGGTCTTCTGTAACTTTCACGAGACACATCATTAGTCTCACCTTCGTTCTTTTTACCAAAGTTGAACCTCTTAGAACTTGAGCCAGTACTACTATCTTTGCTCAATCGTTCCTCACGAAAACCTTCTTCTAGTCGCATCCCCATACTCACCATTTCAGTGAAATCAGAAGGAGCACTTGAAATCATCTTCTCATAGTAGAAAGAACTTAAAGTCTTCAAAAAGATCTTCGTCATCTCTTTCTCTTCTAGAGGAGGAACAATATGAGCTGCTAGCTTGCACCATCTCTGCGCATACTCTTTGAAAGTTTCTTTGTCCTTTTGGGACATAGCACGAAGCTGATCTCTTTCCGGTGCCATATCAACATTATACTTGTATTTCCTAACAAAAGCCTCTCCCAAATCATTGAAAGTCTTGATTTGACTGCTATCCAAACTCATGTACCATCTCATGGCTGCACCAGTCAGATTATCCTGGAAATAATGAATCAGAAGCTGATCATTGTCCATTTGAGTAGACATCTTTCTAGCATACATAGTCAAATGACTTAGAGGATAAGTATTTCCCTTATACTTCTCGAACTGAGACAACTTGAACTTGTACAGAACCTTGACATTAGGAACCAAATAGAGATCATAAGCATCTTTACCAAACAAATCTTTATGCCTCAAGGCCTTCATCTCCTTTTGTATCTCAGTAAAACGACCTTGAAAATCATCAAGTCTTTCAATCACCCCAATGCCTTCACTGGGCTCAACATGGTAAATCATTTCATCATGGTGCTGAGTAGTGTGCATCACAGGCGGTGCATTAGTCATCACTGGATGAAGAGTATTAAATGCAGCAGTCTCGGGAGGAGGAGGATAACCAGCAGGAATGAAATCAACAGGCATACCCTACGGTGTGCTAGAAGGCATATGGTAGCGAGGAGAAATTACAGTTTCAACAAGAATCGATGCAGTGACAATCTTAGAGATGACTGTATGTTGTATCAGAGAATTAGGAATAGGGGGTGGCTGATTCTGAGCAGCCACCAAGATTTCCATCATGGAAGTGATCCTTTCCAAGCTATCTTTCAGAGATGAAACCTCCTCGCGTAGCTCACGATTCTCTTATTGTAAGGCTTCCAACATCTTCCTTCGATTAGCTCAAGTATCAACCTTGTGTGTCAGCTTGACAGGAGAACTGAATGAAGACCAAGAAACAACATAAGATCCCTGCACAACTCTCAAGAAGAAAGACCAATGCGGGCATGATGCATGGTATGCGTATGCAAATGCAAAGATTTCAAAGGACTACAAGATAATTGCAATATTTATAAAAGAAACACTTTTTGAAGTACTAAAAACTCATTCTCATTAAAATCAAAGTCAGGATTACAAGTGAAGTACAAGTCTCAACAATTCTAATACATGAGAGAAAAGTAAACTAGGCCTAGGGGATCATATCTGAAGAAGATCCGAATCCCGACGGGTACTTCATGTGAATCCTCTTAATCTCTTTCTTGAATCGATTCTCCATGTCTTCCTTATCCTTCATCAACTGGTCAACAATAGCCTTCCAAGCACAGGATGTAGGAGGAATGGTAGATGGAATACTAGAGGAAAATAAATCCTCTCTTGGCCTCTTCGTAACACGTCTCTCAAATAACTCAATGAGATCATCTTTCTCCTTCAGTTGCTCTTGCATCGTCTTCTTCTCAAGTAGCCAATCTTATTTCTCTTTATTCATCTTGTCCAATTCTTCTTGAAGAGAAACCTTATCATCAATGGGATGAAGAAAAGCGGACAATGGGAGTATAGGAAACAAAGGTTCCTCAGGTGGATAAGGCATCTTGAGCTTGGAAGCCCTGGATCGAACCCACTAGATGTAACACTCGGAGGGAGCAAGGTGTTCTCTTCCCAATTGACCCTTATCTTTCTGATTTTAAACACCCCAAATTTGCCCTCACTAATATCACACTATGGCTTGTGATCTTTCATTTTTGCATAAGCATAAGCATACCACATTATATTGCATATTTGTTTCATTTGCATAGTTCAAGTTCATCTGCATCCAGGGTTTGTGATTTGAGCAATCCAAGATTCCATCTGAGCCATCCTAGAGGTCTCAAAGCTTATGCAAAACAAAGTGCATGTTCCTCCGAATCCTTTGAACGTAATGTCTTCACCTTGGCCCTTTTCCATGTGGGGCATTGACATGATTGGAAAGATCGAACCAAATGCTTCAAATGGCCACAAATTCATCCTGGAAGCCATTGATTACTTCACCAAATTGGTTGAAGCAGCTTCATATGCAAACGTCACCAGACAAGTGGTAGCCAGATTTATGAAAAGAGACATCATCTGTCGATATGGAGTACCCGAGCGAATCATTACTGATAATGGTTCCAATTTGAACAACAAAATGATGGCAGAACTGTGCCGGGACTTCAAAATTCAGCATCACAACTCTTCTCCTTACAGGCCAAAGATGTATGGCGCTGTTGAGGCAGCTAACAAAAACATCAAGAAGATTGTGAAAAAGATGGTGGTTACATACAAAGACTGGCATGAAATGCTACCATTTTCCTTGCATGGGTATCGTACCTCAATCAGAACGTCTACTGGGGCAACGCCTTATCAGCTTGTGTATGGTATGGAAGATGTCCTACCCGTTGAAGTTGAACTACCCTCCTTGCGGGTAATGATGGATGTAAAGCTGAATGAAGCAGAATGGGTCCGGTCTCGGTACAATCAATTGAATCTGATCGAAGAAAAGAGATTAACTGCAATCTGTCATGGGCAGTTATATCAGAAAAGAATAAAGAAAGCCTTCGATCAGAAAGTCGGACTTCGGGAATACCAAGTGGGAGATCTTGTGCTGAAAAGACTTCTTCCTCCTCATACAGACCACAGGGGCAAGTGGACTCCTAATTACAATGGTCCATTCATAGTAAAGTAGGTTTTCTCTGGTGGAGCACTGATGCTCACTACTATGGATGGTGAAGATTTCTTATCCCATGTGAATTCAGATGCAGTTAAAAAATACTTCGCATAAAATGACACGCTGGACATAAAAACAGAATGTAAGTCCAGGCAAAAATAAGGCATCCCGGCGAGTCAAAAACAGAATAAAAGACTCGGGCAAAAATAAGGGAAAAAAAAAAAAAATTGTGTACACCCGCTGAGTTGAAAAGCCGCATTGGACAGCTCAGGCAAAAATGGGTATCCCGGTGGATTGAAAACCCGAAAGGGCGATCCACACAAAATCAGGGAATAAGCGAACAACTGCATTTTGAATTCGTCTGTATCACTCACAACACGGCGAGCTTCGAAAGGATAAGGCATCAGTCAGAATCAACCTTCTTCAGAAAGCAAGATGAAAAGAACGTCAAGGTCATACAGGTCATAGCAAAGGAAGCTCATCGGAGCGTCATCAACATTGCCAACACTTTTACTTTTCTCAATTAATAGAAATCTCCTCATTCTAGGGGATTTGTTTCTTTGATTGTATTTGCCAATTCAGGGCACCCAGATTAATAAAATCAGAGTTTTCAGTCACACCGCGTTTTGTACATTCTTGTTTTGTTTGCAAAATGTCCAATGTTCATGATAAGTATTTGTATATTACAAATGAGCCATTTTTAATAAATGCTTGCAGGAAATATATTTACTTCCAGGAATATCTGACTCATATGACGGAATCCGGTAAGGGATACCTCGGGATACTTGTGTGTTTCTTTGTCTTAACAGGTTGCAGGTATTCAATACGCAACATGGGGCATGCCAAGCACACTTCCCCAGCATACCTCCTCCCTAAGCAATATCTGGAACTCTTTTCCCCAACGGAGTTGTCAAAGCCTCCTCATCCCTAGCACAGGTCTATTCAATAAGAGCATCCCCAGCCAAGTTCCCCACAGAGTTTCCATCCTCTCCCCAGAAGAGCAATGCCTGAAACTCTTACGCAACAAAGTGACGAAAGTATTCTTCTCCCCAACTGAGTTCTCCTTACGGGATAGATCTATCAATGATCTATTTTCCCAAGCAGAGTTATATCTCCTGACTGATCTACCAATGATCTCTTCCCCAGCTAGGGATATCCCTCTAAGAAGATCAGCCAGAGATCTTTGTCACAGCAGGATCCGAATCCCAGATCGGTTTCTATTTTGCATAATCATAGCATTCACATCATAAATCACTGAAATAAGCGTAGCATTCTGTCTAATACGGAGCATTACGGAAAAAATCAAACATTTGCATGATCACAAGCCAGGTTCGAGCCAGTCACCTGCAATTACCATCAGTATTTCATCAACAATATATATAAAAGCTCACATCCCCTGCAAATAAAAGCCAAAGCGTCCCCTTTGCACTCTCCAACACAAATACCTGTTCATATATACCCTTGTCGACGCTCGTCCGTGTCGTATTATTCCCCGCAGATATAAAGCCAATGTACCTCCTTTGCACTCTCGAAAATAGATATACATACTCTTGTGACATTTGTCCGTATCACCTCTCCCCAGCATGGTTGCAAAAACACTTGATGCAAACCAAACACTTGTTTTTAACACGCCCTTTTCGACACCTGTCCATGTCATCCTATCCCCACTGTAACACCCCAAATTTTCCCTCTTCTTTTTAAGCATCATATCATATCATATTCATCATGAACATATCATATTCTTGGCATCTTAGCATGGAAAGATGAGGCATAACATTCTCATGACCTAGCATTAGGCATATGATCATCTGTGGAGGGTTTTGAGGCATCACAAGCTATGACAAGGGGCCCAATGGATTTGTCCAAGTCCTATGAGGGGTCTATGTTGCATTCACAAGTTCAAGATCATTCACAAAAGCTCATAAGGTTGGAAGATCATCAGGGAATTCAGGCTAGGGCAAAGCTCCTACACAATGATCCCAAATTAGGGTTTGAATTTCAAGCATGAAAGCCTTATGACTTTGGACATTTCATTTGGTAAAAGTCTCTCATATGTTAAGAGGATCCTAGGGATGAAATTTGGTGAGAAAATTCCTTGTGGAAGTCAAGTATTTCTTCAGTTGCTTGTAAATGAAGTAATTGGTCAACTGTGCCTTATAAAAGTCAATTGTGAGATTTCAAAGGGTCCAACCCCATTTTTCTAGCCAAGAGATGTTCTTATAACATTAGAAGAGGTTTGGCAAGGTCAAAGATCAAGAATCATGAGGTTTTGAGGTGTTTTGCAAAATTGGCATAAGTTTGGTCATGGAAAATTCCATTTTTAGTAAGTTTTTGCCCTAATTTACAAGTAAGCATAACTTGGTGAAAAAAGCTGCAAATGAACCAAAGCCAAACATGAAAGTTGAAGATTAAAGCCTCCCATTTTCAAAAAGTACAAGAGCATTTTTGTAGCTCTCATGGTTAAAGAGACAAGGCCCTCGAAAATTGCATGAAAACTAGGGCATGACATGAATTTCCAAGCTTCCACAAATGCAAAAAGTCATGAAACTTGTTTTCAAGTTGTTTTATGGGCCAAGTGAGGTCACAGACCTATAAGGCATTGCAAGAAAGCCATTTTGCTCCAAGAGTTTTGCCAAATTCGTGCATGATATGAGAATATTTCATAAGGTGTAAAATTTGCATGAACGTGGGAAAAATGTGATCCCCACATCCAAGGGCCAGAACAATTGTTGTTTTAAATCAAGGGTGAGATTTTGAGAGCACATGGGCAAGGAATGAGAGGAATGCACAAGTAGAATACCTCATCACACCAAACTTGCCAATTTTGCAAATTCTCTCCCACACTCCCATAAAAGAAAATTAGGGTTTTAGTTTGCCTCAGATCCATCTCATTTCAACACTCCATAGTTTTTACACCCAAAGAAAATTCCTTCGAATCTCTTTGTTCTCTCACTCTCTTCACAAACCAATCACATATTCTGAATCCTTGAGTCACAAGGATCACTAATCCATCACTTATTCAAGCTAGAAGTGGAAGATTAGAAAGGTGCCATTCAAAGGCAGGTTGCTTCGAAGCTTCAGATTCAAGCTCTCCCAAGCTTCCTCTTGCATTTATTTTGCAAGAGGAGATCAAAAGGGTTAGATCTGCAGCATTTGGATCCTTATCTTGGTGGTTTTGAAGTGTCTTCGTCTCAGGTAAGCTTCTGAATCCATGGATCTAGAATTTGTTTTTTATGTGTGCATTTAGATCTGTGAAGTATGTTGATTACACTGCACGTTTTAGATTTGAAAATGGTGCATTATTGAGGATGTGTTGATGATTTAAAGTTTCATGGTGAAACCTGCTTGTCTTCGATCTGGAGTGTTCTTGGATCCATTGTGATTTTTGTTGTTATTTTCGGATTCAGCATGGTTTGTTTATTCAATCTGGAGATTTTGAGTTATTTTTATTGAAGTTTGTTCATAGTTTGCATTTTCCGGTGCCGGAGCCCTAGCGCCGGTCACCGGATTCTGGGTTTGTGTTTTTAGGGTTTCATTGAGGAAGACAACCTCAGGGCCCTTGGATCTCTCATCTTAACGTTCACCAGCTTGCCACCTCATTATTGAAGGACCCTCTCCCTCACGTGTTTCTTTTTTGTATTTTTCATTATGATTAATATCCATGTTGTGCACCACACAATTATGAACTTGCGCTTACCTTTTCCTGGGCCTTGACTTCTATTCCCACCCCCCATACGCATAAGCCCAATAATTTGAACTGATCCTGCTTGCTATTCATACCCCCAACCTCATCCATTTTATTTTATTTTCTTTTTATTTCCATTTTAATTTCAGTTTGGATTTTAATTTTTAAAATTAGTTTTAGGCTTCCAAAAATTCTAAAATAATTCATGAATGTTATTTTTAGTTTTCTTTAATTTTTGACATTTTTATTTTCCATGTATTTTCATCTGACACGTGTAAATTAATTGTTCACTTTAATTAATTCATTTTATTTCATTTTCAAGCATGTTGACTTGTCCATTTTCTATCTTGATCATCATTTTGAATTTTTGGTTGGTTCTTTTTGCTTTGGACTCATGATAGGATGTAGTTTCTGTGTGATTTTTTGTTCTGATTTTTAGAATCTTGATTAATTGGTTTTGGTCCTTAACTTGTGAGTGAAGTTTCTTAACCCTAGTTCATGTTTGTATCCTCATTTGACTTGGTTAGCTTCTAAATTTCTTCCTCTCCTTTTGGCATGTTGTTATGGTATGATTGAAGATCTCTTGTCAAAGGTTGTGGAATTTTTAGGTGCATACTTGTTTTGATTTGAATTTTTGTTCTTGACTTGTCCCATTTTGCTTCTTTTTGATCATAAGTCCTCTCTTTAGCTTAGAAGGGCATTTGTGCCAACTTCTTCATCTTGTTTAGAGTCTTTTTAGGGCATTGATACCTCTCTGATCTTGGGTTGGGGTTTGTGTTTTGGAAATCTTGTATTTTTTTTGCCTTTGGAGTTCTTCCATTATTATGTATATCCACCTCACTTCCCTTGCTTCTTTCTTCCCATAATGTGATTGCTTGACCATATGCTTCTCTTCTCTTCATCTCTCATGCTCTTTAGACACTTTTCTAACTTGATTAGGGTTCTGGTCTTGTACCTCGGGGTTGTGATTTGTTCATTTTGTTTTGCATCTTCTCATGTTTGTTTTGATTTGTCATAAGTGATTCATGTTGCCTCATGTTTGGTTGCATGTTTCTTTTCCCATTCTTGTGACTTGTGTTTGCATTTGATGTTTATGTGCATGACTTCACTTCTGTTTGTATGATGTTGGTATGGCATTTTGATCATTTTATATTGCCTTTATACTTGTGTTACTAACCTTTTTCAGGGGCTTAGGTATGTGAGAGGTGTGGATGTGATTCCCATATCTCCAAATCTTATCTCTTCTCTTCTTATCACTATTTGTTCTAACCTTGTGATTGTTGGGCTTAGGCCTTTCTTCCTCTTCTTCTATTCTTCTTTATTCTTATTCTCTTCTTCTTTCTTTCTTCTTTAAGATAGTAAACCTCACTAACCTAGGATTTCCATGCATGACAACACTTAGGATTCATTAGTCCCCCATTAAACTTTTGCCTTTGTGATCCTTTTGGTTCTTTTCGCTTCTCATCTCAAAGTTATAAAGAAGACACCTAATAAAGATTAAAGTGATACCTTGAGCAATAGCCTTATCCCATGAGACACTTGTAGTCTTCCCATCTTGGGATAGTACAAGCTTGCCTTGTGATGCACAAGTCTGATCAGGGTATCATCTTCACCAAGAAAATCATAAAAAAACACTTCTTCATTGTAAATACCAAAAACACTTAATAAGTTAATGAGTTAGTGAGCTTAAGCCCTAATCTCTGGGTTCAAGTTTTGGGGATCTTCTCCTTACTTGAGTGTGCTTGTTCTATTATTCCATCTTGGAATGTAGTGACAAGTGCACATTCCATGGAAAAGAGCTTGAATTCACTTCCTTGTGACACACTCATAAAAGCTTCATAAAAAACACAAACCAACAATAAGCGTCTTTCCTTCAGGAATTCTTTTCTCATCGCATTCGCTCCGTACGCGAACTTGCTCCTACTTGTCATTTTGCAAGACGGTTACGCACTCGTCGTCCGAGCCTGCAACACCTGAGCATTGGCATAGGCAGTTCAAGCCTTAATTCACAAGCAATCTTTTCCACCCCTAGTTAGGGGAACTACGACGACTCTGATCCTCATTGTCTAGATGAGGTACGTAGGCAGCGGGGTAGGGCCCGTTCGAGCACAATCTTTATTTTCCCTACATTTTTTCCTTTTCATTTCTTTTTCAGTTCCCTTTTCATTTCTTTTATTCAGTTCATTTTCTTTGCAGCAGCTTTCATTTCTTCACCCTTTGAAACAGTTTCTTTGCAAGCGTGGATCCTGTCGGGTACGGCGGACGATCTGGGTGCTAATACCTTCCCAGGTCGTAAACGACTCCCGAACTCAGTCTCTTTGGTTCGCAGGACCCGTGTCCTTCCTTTTCTTTTCTTCTGGTTTGTGCAGCATTACATTTCCCGTTCCTTTGGGATAAAAATGCCTAGCTGGCGACTCTATTCTTTTCCGCACCACTTTCGCGTTTGTACTAGGATGGAAATCCGGGGAGCGACAGCTGGCGACTCTGCTGGGGAAATCCTAACCAGAGTATCTCTGGTTCCCCTGCGAGTCTCTCCTAGCGCTTGATTGTTTCTGTTTCTTTGGGTGTTGATTTGCTTGCTATTGTGTGTTGTATTTTACTGTTGTTTATTTATAGTTTATTTAGAGCTTTATTTACAGTTTTAAGTATTTATTTTCTGCATCATATTACTACTGGACTGTCTGGACTGGATCTTCTGTTTGGTGGGTTTGGGTGACACTGTTTCTGAGAGATGAGCTCATTACCATGGCTCGAGTGCACCTTAGGACTTAGAGTGGTTCCACTTTGGCCTCATGAGATCTTGTCATGGGGGTAGTAGTGAGTTCCACACCCAGATTTGCGACCGTCTTAGAAATGTCTTGATTTGGGGATCTTCCTCTCTCATTGCATAACCTTGACAGTTATGTGCAGCTGGGGACCGATCATTGAGAACCTTGTGGAAATATCCCTCTTTAGTGATGACAGTGGCATACCACATTTCGTGGAAAACCCATTCGCATCCGAGGGCCCACCTGGGACTTGCATAGGATGACCTTGTCTTCCCGGACTCAGCTGAGGCCTCCCTGCGTAGTATATAATGCCAAACCGATTCCCTGATCTGGTCATGTGCCATTTCTCGGAAATGGTGAAAGTATTATTTCTATTCGGCTTTGAGAGTCCGTGATGTTTGACCCGGAGCATACCAGTGAGATTGGGAGGGGTTTACAGGTTTGTAGGAACCATTGACCTCAACATACACTCATTATCAGTGGTCCTTGTTGAGATTTGGTCCTATGGTTCTGGTGTTCTGGTTTTCTTGGTACTATGGTTTTGTGAATTTCTATCAGAGGGTTGTGACTCAGAGGATCTTGGTTTGCAGTTATTCAGAGGGTCCTTGTGTTCAGTGTCCAGTATCCAGATGGTCCCAGATTGATCATATGCCTGCATTGCATTTGCATTTGCATCATTCTTGCATTAACTGTTTATGTTTCCATTTTTCAGGTTATTGTTCATAGTCAGCTCCCAGTTCTGGTAAATCTTATCTCCAGATGGCAGAAGTCAGAAGAATTACAAGGAAAAAGAATGTTCACTATACTTTTCTTCAACCTGAAGTTAGGAGTGTTCAGAAATTAGCAGGTTTGATGAATGACCAAGTCTTGGGAAATTTCAGGAAAAGGTATGGCCATATATTGAAGTATGTGGACAAACCCACTACAGACCAGAAGGACAGCTTGCATACCTTGCTTCAGTTTTATGACCCCCTGTTGTGGTGCTTTGTGTTTCCAAATTACATCTTGGCTCCTACCTTGGAGGAGATTTCCAGCATTTTGAATGTTCCAGTCAGAGATACCTTGCCTTTCTATGGGTCTGAGGTGGTGCTTACGGAAGAGGACATAGCCAAAGTCTGTCGTTTGCCAGCTGCTACAGTCAAGAAGGCTCTGAAGGATAGTGAAGGCAAAGGACTCCCTTGGAGTGTGCTCATACCAGAGGCTGAGGAATATGCTAAAGAGGGTAAATGGGGGGATTTTGGTGCTTTGCTGGCTTTGATGGTGTATGGGTCTAGCTTGTTCCCGGGAGAGAAATAATTTGTGAGCTTGGAAGTGATCTCTATCTTTGCTAAAGGCAATCCTGTGCCAACTCTGTTGGGAGATTTCTACTACAAAGTTCATTACTGAAATGAGAAAGGTAGAGGTGGACCGGTGGGCTGTTGTGCTTCATTGTTTGCTGAGTGGGTTTCCAGACAATTGCCAAAATCAGGTGCTTTCAAGGAAATGAGGGATGAGTGGAGATGGTCTAGAAGGTTGATGGGGCTAACTGCTGAGGATATAGCTTGGGGATATGACAGAGATCTGCTGGGAAAAGAGTTGTTGGTCAGTTGTGGAAGATTTGCTGGAGTGCCTTTACTAGGAAGGAAAGGTGTGATCAGTTATCATCCAACAATAGCCAGGAAGCAATTTGGTTATCCTTCGAGAGTTCCACCATAGATGGAAGAGTTTTCTGAGTCTTTGTATTTTCCCGTGGAAGGAAACAAGGAGTTAGTTCTATAAGCATCTCAGGCTTGGGCTCACAGAGTGACAAAGGGTAAGAAAGACTTTGGTAGAGTAGATCCCAAGACGTATCCTCCTTTTGCTACATGGTTGCAAAAACATGTAGAAGAAGTTCTCATGCCTTTCTCAGTAGAAGCTCCACTTTATCCCAAAGAAGTGCCAAGCCAGAGTACTGTCTCCCTTGAAGAGTATAAGAAATTGGAAGCTCAGCTGCATGAAGTTCGAGTGGAGATCAATGCTAAAATGGTTAGCCTGTACCATCTTGCCAACCGGGCCAAAAATGAAGCAGAGGGAAAGCTGTAGAAGATACAATCCTCTTTGGAAGCTAAAGAGAAAGACTTTGCTGGAAGGGAAGCTTACTTTCAAAGGTTAGGTCTGATGGAAGCAAAAAGAGAAGCGGAACGCAAAAAGACTCTGAAGACTCTCAAGGAAGCTCGCCAGTCCATCGTTTGGTTTCAAGGCCAAAGGGAGGAGGAGCAAAAGAAGTTTAAAGAAAAAGAAGAGTTTTTCGAGGAGAAAATGGCCTTCAAGAAGGAAGAGGTGGAGCAAGTCCACAACATACGAAGGAAAAATACTCAGCAGTTGGCACAAAGCCAGTTAGCCTTAGAGGAGGCACGGAAGGAGATTGAAGAGCTCAAGTTGAGAGCAGGTGTGAAGAAGAACAGAGCAGAGGTGGCTGCAGAAGAACCTGGGTCTCTAATTTAGTTTATTTATTTATTCAGACTACCTACAGACTTGTTGTAGGAGTCTTGCTTTACTCTTTTGTCTTTTGTATTGACTTGTAACCCTTCGGGGAATATTTTTGTTGGTGCTCTAACTTTTAGCCAGCAATGGGTTGTCCATGATAAATAGTGTTAATATGCAAATTATCATTTCTGAATATGCAAGACTTGTTTGTCTGATACTGCTAATATCTGAACACTCTTCAAAGAGAAAGTCTGAAAGTTAATACTCAAAGTGGCTGTCTGGAGCAAATACCAGAACTGGGGCATACAAATGCTTAAAACTTGGAAACATGAGCTGTTACATTGCATGCATATGACGTGTTTGTTTGTTTTGCAGGTAGTGCTTCAGTTTCTAATGTTTATGTTGTTTCAGGCACTATAGCTCCCAGGAAGGTTCGAGAACAGCCAGTCATACACAGATATCCCACAAGAGTTAACAGAGAAAGAGTCATGGATCAAATGCAGGCTGATTTAGCTGACTTGAGACTGAGGATGGACAATTTTATGACCCTTATGACAGGAATGGGTCAGAATCAGGAATGTCTACGTGAGTTGGTTGAAAATAGTCAAGCCAGGAACAACGGTACTGCTGATGGAGGTAATCGTAACGGTGCGGGCGCCTGTCAGGTTGAAATCCCTATAGCACAGCCAGGAGTCACCATTATCAATGATGGACTGAACAATGTACAGATGGACGGTCAAGACAAACAGTTTACGTTGCTGGACAAAACTGAAGGCCAGGGGGCTGAAATGAACAGGAAATTTGAAGAGATGGCAGAACAGATCAGGGCTATTCAATCTCAGAACTCTCTGGGGTTCGACATTACTAACTTGGGCTTGGTTCCAGGGGTTAGAATCCCTTAAAAGTTCAAGGTCCCAACTTTCGAGAAGTACAACGGCACATCGTGTCCAAAGACTCATCTTCAGTCCTTTGTAGGAAGGATTGCTGCCCACACTGATGATGAAAAGCTATGGATGTACTATTTCCAGGAAAGCCTGGTTGGGGCCTCCTTGGAATGGTATATGAAGCTAAGTAGACTCAACATTAAGAGCTGGAAGGACCTGGAAGAGGCTTTCGTGAAGCAATACCAGTACAATTTAGACATGGCTCCAAATCGCACTCAATTGCAAAACATGTCTCAAACTGCTAAGGAGGGGTTTAAAGAATATGCTCAAAGGTGGCGTCAGCTCGCTGCCAGAGTGCAACCACCTTTGCTGGAGAATGAGATGGCTGATATGTTCATGGGGACATTGCAAGGAGTGTTTATCAAAAGATTGGCGTCTTGTTCGGCTACCAAGTTCAATGATATAGTAATTGCTGGAGAGAGGGTCGAGACTTTGTTAAAGATGGGAAAGATTTAGGATACAAGTGCGAGCTGCTCGAATGGCGTAAGAAAAGATTTCAGCGGGCCCCCGAGAAGAAGGGAAGGTGAGACTAACGCTGTGTTTGGCCGGGGACGGGGCCGAGGATATAGAAGATCGTATGAGCAAGTGGCAGCTGTCACAATCCCTTCCAGTCCTGTGCAGCAGGTACAACCTTAACAACAACAACAACAACAACAGCCACAACGTAACAACTATCAACAAAGACCTTATCAGCCAAGACAAGCTCGTTCGGCTAATAGGGTGCTTGAGGCAATTCCCATGACATATACTGCATTGCTGCAGAGATTGCTGGACCTGAATTTGATACAACTGAGGACTTTGGCACCACCACCACCTGGAGAGCTTCCAGTGGGGTACGATGCAAATGCTAGATGCGCTTTCCATTCAGGGGCACCCGGGCACTCAACTGAGAAGTGCAGGGCGCTACAGCACAAAGTTCAAGATTTGATCGACTCCAAGGCGATTAACTTCGCACCACCGCCTAATGTTACTTCAAACCCTATTCCAAACCATGGAGGGGCTAGAATAAATGTTGTTGACGAAGGTGAGAAGTTAAGCCTGATTCTGAACGTAGAAGAAGTGAAGACTCCGCTGTTGGTAGTGAAGGAGAGGCTGTTGAAAGGACAAGTGTTTCCGGGATGCAGTTCTGATTGTGAAAAGTTTGTGAATTCAGTGAATGGTTGTGAAGACCTGAAGATGGGGTTGCAGAATTTGATTAATGAAGGATCATTGCAGTTTGACAAAGTTGATAATGAAGTTGATGATGTGTCCACTATAACCATCTTTTATGATCCAGCTGAGATGCCTGCTAGAAGAGAACCTGTGACCATTTATGCTCCTGAAGTCAGTCCTGTGACTATTACTGTGCCTGTGCCTGTTCCTTATACAGATGATAAAGCCATTCCATGGCACTACGGCTCAGATGTGTATGTGGAAGGACAGAAGATCGAGAGTAAGTCAGCAGCTATTGACCCGACTGTAGTGAATGTCGAAGGGGTTGGAGGCTTTACGAGAAGTGGTCATCTATTTGCTCCTCCAGTTCTGAGAGGAAATCCTAAGGCTGAGGCTTCGACGAAGGCTAAAGGAAAGCAAACAACGACTGAAGAAATAGCCACTCCTGCTGCTGGACAGGGTACCTTTGAGAAGGAGGTGGAGGAATTTATGCGCATAATTAAAAAGTGTGATTATAAGGTGGTCGAACAGTTGAACCAGACGCCGTCCAAAATATCAATTCTGTCTCTGCTGGTGTGCTCTCCAACACATAAAGAAGCCTTGCTGAAAGTGTTGCAGATCGCATACGTTCCTCAAGAAATAACTGTTTATCAACTGGAAGCTATAGTGGGCAGTGTGAATGCAAGCCACATGCTGGGCTTTACAGATAGAGACCTTACGTCAGAGGGCCGTAACCATAACAAAGCACTGCATATTACTATGGAGTGTAAGGGTGCTGTTTTGTCGCATGTCCTGGTTGACACAGGTTCTTCTCTTAATATACTCCCGAAGAAAGCATTGATGAAGCTTAATGTTGATGGTATCATCTTAAGACCCAGTGATTTGATAGTTAAAGCTTTTGATGGGTCCAGAAGGTCAGTGTTCGGAGAAGTTGAGTTACCCGTGAAAATAGGGTCTCAAGTATTCAAAAGCACCTTCTATGTCATGGACATTCAGCCCGCGTACAGTTGCTTGTTGGGACGTCCATGGATTCACGCTGCCGGAGTTGTAACATCCACTCTGCATCAAAAGCTCAAGTACGTGGTGGATGGCCAAGTAATCATTGTGTGCGGAGAGGAAGACATCTTTGTGAGCCACTTATCAACTTTCAAATATGTGGAGATGGACGGAGAGATCCATGAAACGCTGTGTCAGGCCTTTAAAGCGGTTAATGTCAGCATTTTGACTTCAGTAGAGAAGAACAATGAAAAAGAAGGTACCTCCATTCACTCCTACAAGCAGGCGAAGGAAGTGGTTCAGTCAGGAAGCACCCAAGACTGGGGCAAATTGCTGGAATTGGAGAAGAAAGACGACAAGTTTGGTTTGGGTTATCAGCCTAGTGGGTCTAATTGGTCTCCAAGTGGTAAAGCTATTACTTTTACAAGCGCTGGGATGCTCGACCACAACCATATCTGTGTGACAAGCCAAGAAGAGGGAGACAGTGATGGTGACTGGGACAACTGGATTCATCCGTGTGCGCCCGAAGAGGAGCTGAAGAACTGGTCTGCTGAAGACACCGTCCAAGTTACCTGGCAATCAGAGTAATTTATTTGTTTCCTTTTCTTATCATGCTGCATTGTCAAATCCTGCACTCTGCCCAAGGTGCAAGGATCCATTGTAAGGGCCACCATGTTTGTTATGCACTTATTTTACCATGAAATAAAGGACATTTTCAGACAAATTGTGTTCTCTTTCTTTCGTTTTAAATTTTTCACAAAAAATACAAAAAATGGCAATGTGTTTTTCTTTTTTTGTTTTTGTGTTTGCGTCTCTTTTGAAAATAAACAGATTCTGAAATCAGCACATCATCTGTGCAGTGTTGATCATCCGGATTCTGTTGATAACGTTCCTGCTATGACCACGCGTGACTTTGACAATCCTATCTACCAAGCTGATGAAGGGGTTGAGGAAGACTGTGAACTCCCTGAAGAATTGGTCAGATTGTTGAAACAAGAGGAACGAGTTATTTAGCCTCATCAGGAAGAAATTGAGATCATCAACATCAGCACTGAAGATATGAAGAAAGAGATCAAGATTGGGGCCAGTCTGTAGGCCGAAGTAAAGAAAGAGCTGATTGGTATGCTGCGTGAGTATGTGGATATCTTTGCCTGGTCGTATCAAGATATGCCAGGGTTGGATACTGACATCGTTGTGCATAAGCTACCATAGAGAGAAGACTGTCCTCCTGTGAAACAGAAGTTGAGAAGAACGCGTCCTGACATGGCGATGAAGATCAAGGAGGAAGTTCAGAAGCAATGGGATGTCGGATTCCTTGCCGTAACTAGTTACCCGCCTTGGGTAGCTAACATTGTACCTGTACCAAAGAAGGACGGCAAGGTCCGGATGTGCGTTGATTACCGGGATTTAAATAGAGAGAGCTTAAAAGATGACTTTCCATTACCGCACATTGATGTGTTTGTAGATAACACTGCTCAATTCTCGGTATTTTCCTTCATGGATGGTTTCTCCGGGTATAACCAGATTAAGATGGCACCGGAAGACATGGAGAAAACAACGTTCATTACCCCGTGGGGTACATTCTGCTACAAGGTGATGCCCTTTGGTTTGAAGAACGCCGGGGAAACATACCAGCGGGCCATGGTCACATTGTTCCACGATATGATACACAAGGAGATAGAGTGTTATGTGGACGATATGATTGCTAAGTCCCGAGACGAAGAAGAGCATCTGGTCAATCTCAAGAAGCTGTTTGATAGGCTGATAAAGTATAAGATGAGGTTGAATCCAAACAAGTGCACTTTCGGAGTGCGTTCCGGGAAATTGCTGGGTTTCATTGTTAGCCAGAAGGGAATCGAGGTAGATCCTGCAAAAGTAAAAGCAATACAAGATATGCCTGCACCGAAAATAGAAAAAGAAGTGCGCGGGTTTTTAGGGAGGTTGAACTACATTTCACGGTTCATATCTCATCTAACTGCCACGTGTGAACCAATATTCAAATTGCTAAGAAAAGAGCAAACGGTCAGGTGGAATGAGGACTGCCAAAGAGCTTTTGATAAGATAAAAGAATATTTGCAGGAGCCTCCGATTCTAATGCCTCCAGTTCCAGGACGGCCGCTTATCATGTACTTGACTGTGCTAGAAGGGTCAATGGGATGTGTTCTAGGCCAACATGATGAGTCTGGTCGAAAAGAGTACGCTATTTATTACCTTAGCAAAAAGTTTACCGACTGTGAATCCCGTTACTCATTGCTCGAGAAAACTTGTTGCGCTTTGGTATGGGCTGCTCGCCGAATGAGACAGTACATGTTGACCCATACCACACTGCTAATTTCCAAAATGGATCCTGTCAAGTACATCTTTGAGAAACCAGCGTTAACCGGAAGGGTTGCTAGGTGGCAAATGATCTTAACAGAGTATGACATACAATATACTTTGCAGAAAGCCATCAAGGGAAGTGTATTGTCGGATTACCTTGCACAACAACCTCTTGAAGATGATTATAAGCCAATGAAGTTTGATTTCCCTGATGAGGACATCATGTACCTCAAAGCAAATGATTGCGAGGAACCACTTCCGGAGGAGGGGCCAGACCCTGAATCCAAATGGAAGTTGATGTTTGATGGGGCAGTCAATATCAATGGACGTGGAGTTGGTGCTATTCTTATCACTCCCGAAGGTGTTCACTTTCCCTTCGCTGCCAGAATTACTTTTGGCTGCACCAACAATGAAGCGGAATACGAGGTGTGCATAATGGGAATAGAGGAGGCTATTAATCTTCGGATTAAGACCCTCGATATATTCGGAGATTCAGCCGTCGTTATCAACCAGGTTATCGGCAAGTGGTATACGCATCAAGAGCATCTAATTCCTTACAGGGATTATGCCAGAAAACTGTTGACGTTCTTCACAACAGTTAAGCTTCAGTATATACCACGTGATGAGAATCAATTTTCTGACGCATTGGCTACTCTTTATTTGTCCATCAAAGTCTTGTGTTGGAATTATGTGCCCAGGATTGACATTTCCAGGCTTGACGCACCAGCTCATGCCTTCTCTGTAGACGCATTGTCTGATGAGAAACCTTGGTATTTTAATATCAAGCTCTTCCTGGAAAAGCAAGAATACCCAGCTGGGGCATCATCCAATGACAAGAAGACCTTAAGACGACTTGTTGCCAGTTTCTTCTTGAATACAGATGGGGTTTTGTATAAGAGGAACTTTGACATGGTCTTGCTCAGATGCGTGGATAGACACGAAGTAAGCCTGTTAATGCAAGAAGTCCATGAGGGATCTTTCGGTACTCATGCAGGAGGACATGCTATGGCTAAGAAGTTGTTGAGATCGGGATACTATTGGATGACAATGGATGCAGACTGTTGTTCATACGCCCGTAAATGCCACAAGTGCCAGATATATGCAGACAAAGTGCATGTTCCTCCTAGCCCACTCAACGTCATGTCATCTCCTTGTCCCTTTTCTATGTGGGGCATTGATATGATTGGAAAAATAGAGCCTACTGCTTCAAATGGTCATCGCTTCATCTTGGTCGCGATTGATTACTTCACTAAGTGGGTTGAAGCAGCATCTTATGCCAATGTCACTCGTCAAGTGGTAGCAAGATTTCTGAAAAGAGACATCATTTGCAGATACGGAGTTCCCGAAAGAATCATTACTGACAATGGTTCTAACTTGAACAACAAGATGATGGCAGAGTTGTGTCGGGACTTCAAGATCCAACATCACAATTCTTCTCCTTACCGACCAAAGATGAATGGTGCGGTAGAGGCAGCAAATAAGAATATCAAGAAGATTGTGCAGAAGATGGTTGTCACCTACAAAGATTGGCATGAGATGTTACCATTAGTGTTGCATGGGTACCGAACGCCAGTCAGGACGTCAACTGGGGCAACTCCCTTCTCATTGGTATATGGTATGGAGGCAGTTTTGCCTGTTGAAGTAGAGATTCCCTCATTGCGTGTGATGATGGATGTGAAGCTGGATGAGGCTGAATGGGTGCGTGCTCGATATAATCAGCTGTGTCTAATTGAGGAAAAGAGATTAGCGGCTATCTGTCATGGTCAGCTTTATCAGAGGAGAATGAAGCGAGCATTCGACCAACGAGTACGTACTCGGGAGTATCAAGTAGGAGAGCTTGTGCTCAAAAGGATTGTTCCTCCAGGTTCAGATCACATGGGCAAGTGGACCCCAAACTACGAAGGACCATTCATAGTGAAGAAAGTTTTCTCAGGAGGAGCGCTGATGCTCACCACTATGGATGGAGAAGATTTCCAATCCCCTGTTAACTCGGACGCAGTTAAAAAATACTTCGCATAAAAAGACCCGCTGGACACAAAAACAAAATTAAAGTCCAGGAAAGAAAAGGGCATCCCGGCGAGCTAAAAACAGAATAAAAAGCTCAGGCAAAAGTTAGGAAAAAAAAATGTACACCCGCTGAGTTGAAAAGCCACATTGGACAACTCAGGCAAAAAAAGGTATCCTGGTGGATTGAAAACCCGAAAGGGCGATCCACGCAAAATAAGGGAATAAGCGAACAACTGTGATCCGAGTAATTTGAAACATATCATTGTTTCGTACAGCTTGACAATATCAGAAGGATAGGAATCAGTCCCCTCATCTTCTCAGAAAGCAAAGGCAAGAATGGAGAGTTTTGAAGACATGCTGGTCATAGCAGAAAGGGAACTCATGGGGATGCCGTGCCCATTGCCATTAGGATAGTTATTTTCTCAATTTTATGGTAGCTACCTCTTTCCAGGTGGTCGCTTCTCGATGTAAAACTTTGCCTATTCAGAGGCCTTTCAATAAAAGAATATTCAGTCAAAAAGCTGTGTTGTGTTTATTTTTGTTTGCAAAATGTCCTGAGTTTTTGGCAAAAATAGCATTGCATTTAAAACATGGTGATAATTTGAAAGAAAAATGACATTGCAGGGAAACATTTGAAATTTTCTTTGAGTGTCGGGTGACGATGGATGAACAGATCATACCATGCAAGTCCCCGGGGCACATATGTGTTTTCTGTTGTTGCAGGTTTTGTAGGATGGCGTCACATTCTCCCAAGCAGCATTTTCCCCCAGCTAAGTCATGGCTGGTGGAATCCCCAAGCAGTTTATCTTCCCTAGTGGAGTATGCCCAGAAAGCAGTGAGAGCATTCCCCACAGAGTTTATCTGTCAAAACTCTTTTTCATAACAAAGGATATTTGAGGAAGCATCTCCCCAGCCGTGTTGGAAGATCGTCGTTTCCCCACACTCGTCTGTGTTCTTACTTTATTGCTGACCCGTCTGCATCTCTCAACACTCGTTTGTGTTATCACTTTGGTATTGCTTGTTTGCTTTTCCCCAGTAGTTGCCCATGATTACTTGGTTGTTGCTCGTCTGCACATCCCAACACTCGTCTGTGCTTGATGCTTGATACTTGTGGTTGCTCGTTTGCATTCTCCAGCACTCGTCTATGTTTATTATCTGTTTGAAGCTCGTCTGCATTTGTTTGGATACTCATCTGTATCATTCCTCACACTCGTCCGTGATAGCTTATATCCATATGTTGATTTTACAATTACCTCGATACTCGTCTGCATTGCTACTCCAAATAATCGTCTGTGTTTGAACTTCTGGTATTCGTCTATACCAGTGGCTGATATTCGTCTGTATCATCGCCTGAAATGCTCGTCTGTGTTTCTTGGATCATCGTCTGGTATTTGTTTGTATCATTGACTTATGGCACTTGTCTGTGTTCTCTTGATGATCATCCAATACTCGTCCATATTGAAGAGGTTTGAAATCCTGACTATGGGAATAAATGTCAAAATGGTTACCGGTCCTGGCGTAACAGGTATATCCGAAGGAGATTCGTCTGTCCCAAGCTCCAATTAGTAAGGTTTCACCTGGCGTAACAGGTTTGCTCGAAGAAGGCTCGTTTGTCTTAGATCATATATCCACGGATAATATATGGAGAGGGTTCGTCTACCTTGTTTATGCATATCTATCCCACAGACTTTAATGCATCACCGGTCCTGGCGTAACAGGTTTATCCGAAGGAGATTCGTCTGTCTCAAGTCGTATGTTTTGCAAAGTATGTGAGGGCTCGTATGTCCAGTTCCTGGCGTAACAGGATTGTTCGAAGAAGACTCGTCCGTCAAAGTATTCTGGTTCCAAATAACAGTTTCAACTTAGAAGGAGCTCGTCTGCTTTCTCTCCATTTTAGTCACCAAAGCGTCATTTGGTTGGGTTTATTTCCCAGTTTTTGCATTCTTCGTCAGAGTGCAAATTTCAGGTCTTCTTGGTATTCAACCACAATTTATCTTGAACGGTCGATAGCCCGTGCTACCGTCCTTTTCAGATTAACAGTTGTTTGAATAGGGACAGCTGTAACACCCCAAATTTGCCCTCTTCTTTTTAAGCATCATATCATATCATATTCATCATGAACATATCATATTCTTGGCATCTTAGCATGGAAAGATGAGGCATAACATTCTCATGAACTAACATTAGGCATATGATCATATGTGGAGGGTTTTGAGGCATCACAAGCTATGACAAGGGGCCCAATGGATTTGTCCAAGTCCTATGAGGGGTCTATGTTGCATTCACAAGTTCAAGATCATTCACAAAAGCTCAGAAGGTTGGAAGATCATCAGGGAATTCAGGCTAGGGCAAAGCTCCTACACAATGATCCCAAATTAGGGTTTGAATTTCAAGCATGAAAGCCTTATGACTTTGGCCATTTCATTTGGTAAAAGTCTCTCATATGTTAAGAGGATCCCAGGGATGAAATTTGGTGAGAAAATTCCTTGTGGAAGTCAAGTATTTCTTCCGTTGCGTGTAAATGAAGTAATTGGTCAATTGTGCCTTATAAAAGTCAACTGTGAGATTTCAAAGGTTCCAACCCCATTTTTCTAGCCAAGATATGTTCTATAACATTATAAGAGGTTTGGCAAGGTCAAAGATCAAGAATCATGAGGTTTTGAGGTGTTTTGCAAAATTGGCATAAGTTTGGTCATGGAAAATTCCATTTTTAGTAAGTTTTTGCCCTAATTTTCAAGTAAGCATAACTTGGTGAAAAAAGCTGAAAATGAACCAAAGCCAAACATGAAAGTTGAATATTAAATCCTCCCATTTTCAAAAAGTACAAGAGCATTTTTGTAGCCCTCATGGTTAAAGAGATAAGGCCCTCGAAAATTGCATGAAAACTAGGGCATGACATGAATTTACAAGCTTCTACAAATGCAAAAAGTCATGAAACTTGTTTTCAAGTTGTTTTATGGGCCAAGTGAGGTCACAAACCTATAAGGCATTGCAAGAAAGCCATTTTCTCCAAGAGTTTTTCCAAATTCGTGCATGATATGAGAATATTTCATAAGGTGTAAAATTTGCATGAACATGGGAAAAGTGTGATCCCCACATCCAAGGGCCAGAACAATTGTTGTTTTAAATCAAGGGTGAGATTTTTAGAGCACATGGGCAAGGAATGAGAGGAATGCACGAGTAGAATACCTCATCACACCAAACTTGCCAATTTTGCAAATTCTCTCCCACACTCCCATCTCACGTGCATTCTCCCTCACTCTTTCAGCATTGCTTTTTAGGATCATATAAAAGAAAATTAGGGTTTTAGTTTGCCTCAGATCCATCTCATTTCATCACTCCATAGTTTTTGCACCCAAAGCAATTTCCTTCGAATCTCTTTGTTCTCTCACTCTCTTCACAAACCAATCACATATTCTGAATCCTTGAGTCACAAGGATCACTAATCCATCACTTATTCAAGCTGGAAGTGGAAGATTAGAAAGGTGCCATTCAAAGGCAGGTTGCTTCGAAGCTTCAGATTCAAGCTCTCCTAAGCTTCCTCTTGCATTTATTTTGCAAGAGGAGATCAAAAGGGTTAGATCTGCAGCATTATGATCCTTATCTTGGTGGTTTTGAAGTGTCTTCATCTCAAGTAAGCTTCTGAATCCATGGATCTGGAATTTGTTTTTTATGTGTGCATTTTGATCTGTGAAGTATGCTGATTACACTGCACGTTTTAGATTTGAAAATGGTGCATTATTGAGGATGTATTGATGATTTAAAGTTTCATGGTGAAACCTGTTTGTCTTCGATCTGGAGTGTTCTTGGATCCATTGTGATTTTTGTTGTTATTTTCGGATTCAACATGGTTTGTTTATTCAATTTGGAGATTTTGAGTTATTTTTATTGAAGTTTGTTCATAGTTTGCATTTTCCGGTGCCGGAGCCCTAGCTCTGGTCACCGGATTCTGGGTTTGTGTTTTTAGGGTTTCATTGAGGAAGACAACCTCAGGGCCCTTGGATCTCTCATCTTAACTTTCACTAGCTTGCCACCTCATTAATGAAGGACCCTCTCCCTCACGTGTTTCTTTTTTGTATTTTTCATTCTGATTAATATCCATGTTGCGCACCACATAATAATAACATGTTCCCACACTCCAAACCAATTAATTTATGACTTTAATTAATGAGTTGACTAATCTCCTGCGTCCCTTTGATCTGATGGTCCCTGATTTTTCCAGATTTAATTGAATTTCCACCACATAATTGTGAACTTGCGCTGACCTTTTCCTGGGCCTTGACTTCTATTCCCACCCCCCATACGCATAAGCCCAATAATTTGAATTGATCCTGCTTGCTATTCATACCCCCAACCTCATCCATTTTCTTTTCTTTTCTTTTTATTTCCATTTTAATTTCAGTTTGGATTTTAATTTTTAAAATTAGTTTTAGGCTTCCAAAAATTCTAAAATAATTCATGAATGTTATTTTTAGTTTTCTTTAATTTTTGACATTTTTATTTTCCATATATTTTCATCTGACACGTGTAAATTAATTGTTCACTTTAATTAATTCATTTTATTTCATTTTCAAGCATGCTGACTTGTCCATTTTCTATCTTGATCATCATTTTGAATTTTTGGTTGGTTCTTTTTGCTTTGGACTCATGATAGGATGTAGTTTCTGTGTGATTTTTTGTTCTGATTTTTAGAATCTTGATTAATTGGTTTTGGTCCTTAACTTGTGAGTGAAGTTTCTTAACCCTAGTTCATGTTTGTATCCTCATTTGACTTGGTTAGCTTCTGAATTTCTTCCTCTCCTTTTGGCATGTTGTTATGGTATGATTGAAGATCTCTTGTCCAAGGTTGTGGAAGTTTTGGGTGCATACTTGTTTTGATTTGAATTTTTGTTCTTGACTTGTCCCATTTTGCTTCTTTTTGATCATAAGTCCTCTCCTTAGCTTAGAAGGGCACTTATGCCAACTTCTTCATCTTGTTTAGAGTCTTTTTAGGGCATTGATACCTCTCTGATCTTGGGTTGGGGTTTGTGTTTTGGAAATATTGTATTTTGTTTTCCCTTGGAGTTCTTCCATTCTTATGTATATCCACCTCACTTCCTTTGCTTCTTTCTTCCCATAATGTGATTACTTGACTATATGCTTCTCTTCTCTTCATCTCTCATGCTCTTTAGACACTTTTCTAACTTGATTAGGGTTCTGGTCTTGTACCTTGGGGTTGTGATTTGTTCATTTTGTTTTGCATCTTCTCATGTTTGTTTTGATTTGTCATAAGTGATTCATGTTGCCTCATGTTTAGTTGCATGTTTCTTTTCCCATTCTTGTGACTTGTGTTTGCATTTGATGTTTATGTGCATGACTTCACTTCTGTTTGTATGATGTTGGTATGACATTTTGATCATTTTATATTGCCTTTATACTTGTGTTACTAACCTTTTCAGGGGCTTAGGTAAGTGAGAGGTGTGGATGTGATTCCCACATCTCCAAATCTTATCTCTTCTCTTCTTATCACTATTTGTTCTAACCTTGTGATCGTAGGGCTTAAGCCTTTCTTCCTCTTTTTCTATTCTTCTTTATTCTTCTTCTCTTCTTCTTTCTTTCTTCTTTAAGATAGTAAACCTCACTAACCTAGGATTTCCATGCATGACAATACTTAAGATTCATTAGTCCCCCATTAGACTTTTGCCTTTGTGATCCTTTTGGTTCTTTTCTCTTCTCATCTCAAAGTTATAAAGAAGACACCTAATAAAGATTGAAGTGATACCTTGAGCAATAGCCTTATCCCATGAGACACTTGTAGTCTTCCCATCTAGGGATAGTACAAGCTTGCCTTGTGATGCACAAGTCTGATCAGGGTATCATCTTCACCAAGAAAATCATAAAAAAACACTTCTTCATTGTAAATACCAAAAACACTTAATAAGTTAATGAGTTAGTGAGCTTAAGCCCTAATCTCTGGGTTCAAGTTTTGGGGATCTTCTCCTTACTTGAGTGTGCTTGTTCTATTATTCCATCTTGGAATGTAGTGACAAGTGCACATTCCATGGTAAAGAGCTTGAATTCACTTCCTTGTGACACACTCATAAAAGCTTCATAAAAAACACAAACCAACAATAAGCGTCTTTCCTTCGGGAATTCTTTTCTCATCGCATTTGCTCCGTACGCGAACTTGCTCCTACTTGTCATTTTTGCAAGACGGTTACGCACTCGTCGTCCGAGCCTGCAACACCTGAGCATTGGCATAGGCAGTTCAAGCCTTAATTCACAAGCAATCTTTTACACCCCTAGTTAGGGGAACTACGGCGACTCTGATCCGCATTGTCCAGATGAGGTACGTAGGCAGCGGGGTAGGGCCCGTTCGAGCACTATCTTTATTTTCCCTACATTTTTTCCTTTTCATTTCTTTTTCAGTTCCCTTTTCATTTCTTTTATTCAGTTCATTTTCTTTGCAACAACTTTCATTTCTTCACCCTTTGAAACAGTTTCTTTGCAAGCGTGGATCCCGTCGGGTACGGCGGACGATCTGGGTGCTAATACCTTCCCAGGTCATAACCGACTCCCGAACTCAGTCTCTTTGGTTCGTAGGACCCATGTCTTTCCTTTTCTTTTCTTCTGGTTTTTGCAACATTACCATTCCCGTTCCTTCGGGATAAAAATGCCTGGCTGGCGATTCTATTCTTTTCCGCGCCACTTTCGCGTTTGTACCAGGATGGAAATCCGGGGAGCGACACCCACAGGTCGCCAGAACACCTTTTACACTCTCACATACAAATATTTGTTCATAACTTATACAAAATTTGACACTCGTCCGTGTCACACATTCCCCAGCAAGTTGAACACTCGTCCGTGTCTTGCTCATACTTCTCCAACAAACCAGCACTCATACTTATACAGGAGTCTCAGATACTCGTCCGTATCTCTGTTTACATATCACTCCTCAAACAGATCCGACACTCGTCTGTATTCTTTGTTAAACCATTGGTACTCGTCTGTATCATCATCTCAGAACACACGTCAGTGTTTGTTTCTATCGATACTCGTCTGTATCATGGTCTTAAGGATGCTCGTCCGCATCTTTAATCTATACACATCATCAAATACTTATACCTTTTGTTCTTAAGCGGAAGCACTCGTCCGTGTTTACCATTCCCCAGTAAGTCACCAACAAAGCAATTTTCTTCTATCCGACATTCGTCCTATGTCGTGATACTTTCGGCAGCCGTCCCCTGCCAGGTGACTGTCCTTCACCTTTGGATGACCGTCCCTCATCCCTTCCCCAATGGAGTCCCCATTAGATGAACCTTTTTCTATCCGACATTCGTCCTATGTCGTGATAAAGAGCAGTCGTCCCCTGCTAGGTGATCGTCCTTTACCTTTTGATGACCGTCCCTCATCATTTATCCGATGGCCGTCCCCATCGTTGATCTTGTTATCCGACATTCATCCTATGTCGTGATAAACCCCGAGAGCAGTCGTACCCTGCTAGATGCATCCTTCATCATTTTGTCCGATGGCTATCCCCATCGTCGACCTTTTCTATCCGACATTCGTGATATGTCGTGATAACAAGCAGTCGTCCCCTGCTAGGTGATCGTCTTTCACCTTTGATGACCATCCCTCATCATTATTTCATTTATTCTTTAAGCCGATGGCCGTCCCCGTCGTTGTTTACTTTACTTTTCAAACCTGATGGTCGTCCCCATCATTGCCTTTACTTTAATCCCCAGAGAATCTTATCTCCTAACCTGATGGTCGTCCCCGTCATGGTCTCTTTATTTACCCAGCTTGTCGGTCGTCCCTGTCATTGCTTTACTTACCGCTTTATCCCCAGCAGTCATCCTCTGCTCGATGGTCGTCCTCCATCGCCCGCATTTTATAATCATACTATACTATCTTTTACAATTTATATCCCTTTTCTTCTTCTATCCAGCGAGTGCAAATTTTGGACTGTCTTTGGTATTCAACCACAAGTTATCTTGTTTGTCTGATAAGCCAAGCGCTTACACCCTGAACAGCTAACTCATGTTTGAATAGGGGCAGCAATAAACACCCCAAATTTTCCCTCACTAATATCACACCATGGCTTGTGATCTTTCATTTTTTCATAAGCATAACCATACCACATCATATTGCATATTTGTTTCATCTGCACAGTTCAAGTTGATCGGCATCTAGGGTTTGTGATTTGAGCAATCTAAGATTCCATCTAAGCCATCCCAGAGGTCTCAAAGCTTACCAAGAGGGTCCATGTGTGTTCTATCATCATATTATGTCCCTCAAAGTTCATGGAAGTCAAGAAATCACAAGAACTAGCAAAGCATGGAAGCAGAGCAAAGGGTTTTCACTACATAGATGACCAAAATTAGGGTTTTGGTTTCAGAGGCCTCAACTCAAAATTTTTGGGCCATTCTTGTTTCTAATGTTCTTAAGATGTTATAAGGATCATGTGTACCAAGTTTGATGAGGAAATTCATTGTGGAAGTCATATGTTCACTGGGTAACTTCTTGAGCATGTTAAGTCAAAATCATGGCATCTGAGGCCCCCAACAATGGAACCAAAGGGGTATTTTCATCAAAATGAAGTTCTATGATCTTTATTTGATCTTAAAGGAGGCTGGCAGTTCACAAGATTGAAGAATTTTGAACAATTTGCAAACTTACCAAAAATGGAAATGACTTGTAATGGAAACTTTCCATTTTGGGAAAGTTTTTCAACCTCCTCTTTCTTAATCAAAAATGCTTCAAATGAAAAATTCTTGGTCATGAAAGTTGTAGGATGGATCTTCCCATTTTCAAAAAGTAAAAGAACTCCTTCTAATTCATTATAGAACTCAAGTTATGATCCTTCAAAGTTGGCAAAAATCCTATAATTTTCAAGAATGCACCAAAGAGGGTTTTTGCAAAACCACTTGACAAGGCCTCAAATGACTTCAAATGTGTACAAATATGCCATAACATGATCAAACAACTTCAAAGCATCAAAATAGGCCCAAGAATTGGATCATTTCATGCCTTGAATCACAAGAAACACTAAAGAGGGAAAATTTGCAAAAACACATAGAAACCCTAGCTGCAAGTGTTCCAGCTCTTCAATTTCAATCCTATGACCTTCCTTGATCCATGCTGAGCACAACCATGCCCCTAATCTAGCTCTGACTCGTGCCATGCCTCAAGTACACCTAAGCTTGACTTTTTGCAAAACCACCCATACCAATCAAGCTAGGCCACCACCCACTCTCTAACCAATCAAGACATGATATACCAACATTATGGAACCAAAACACACAATGCTTGAAGCCTAAAACCTCCCCAAACTCAGATTACACAAAACTTGCATAAAACTTCATCTCTTCGAATCTCCCAACTCAGCCAAAAAAAATTTCAAAATTCTTTCACCAATCATCTCCACACAACCCCAGGATCATTTCCCACCCCTCACATTGGCCTGAAATCATCTCAAACAAAAACACGATTTCAGCTTCCTTTGAACTGAAACTCACAAAACAGCCTACATAAACTTGTTTCAAGCTTTCCAGAAGCACCAAGAGGTTCATTGGAGTGGAAAAGCACCAAGGAGGTGGCCAGAAAGCTCCAGATAAAAAAGCTTCATCTAAGGTATACCTCAAGAACATTTTTTCCAGAAACTTGTTTTTAAGTTCCTAAATGAATCTATGTGATGTGCTGATCATGCTGATATGTTTATTTTTGCAAATGGTTAAGTATTGAGTATGTATGAAGCTTCTGAATTTTTTTGACCTAAAAACATTTTGATTCGATTCAACTTTAATACGTGAAATAAATGTGTTTTGGTTGATGATTCTTGTTGTATGATGTCTGGGGTTTGATTCTGGGCAGAGAGATTGAGTTTTAGAGACCTAGGGAGAAGTTGAGGTTTTGGTTCGTCGGAGAAGATGACCAGAACACTGTTTCGGTCATCTGAAAGTTGTTATGGTTAAGCCTCATTAATTAAGCAAGTTTGAATATTGGCCCTTGGATGTGAGTTCCCGCGCGCGTTTCAGTGGTCCAGATCATGTCATTAAGCCCTAATTTCTGATTAATTAACTTAATTAAATCAATTTAGTCAGGACAAGTCTCAGCCACCCATTCACACACCAGTCAACCCTCCCCCCTTGAGTTTGAATCCTGGCCTTTGGATCTCCATACTTCCCTTTTATTTTATTTTTATTTCATTTTCTTTATATTTTTCTTTCCCATTTTATTTAAAATAGTTAAAAAACTTCAAAAAATATTTCCTTTGGCATTTTTGTTCCAAATATTTTTATTAATCAGAAAATGATTTTTATTTTATTTTTTGCATTAAAAAAGTATTTTTAAATCATTTAAATGTTTTATTTAATTAATTAATTAATTATAATTAATTAAAAATATATTTAGGTATTTAAAAATCACCAAAAAAATCAGAGAGCATTCTTAGACATTTAGAAACATTTACAAACTCACCTTACAAATTTCTTTTTGGTTTTGATCATGCTTTGACATTTTTCATTGAATTAGGGTTCCTAAAATGACCTATTTTCTAACCCTAACTTCAAGAATTCATAACTTTTAAACCAAGATGAGTTTGTACATGATTCTTTTTGCATTGTTTCATACATGACCTATAGTTTCTAAAAACATTTTTGTTTCATTTTTACCCTGCATTTTCAATTTGTTTGGCATTTTACATTGAAGATCACCCAAAAACCCTAGTAAATTTAGAAAATCCATAACTTCTTCTAGGTTTAGCTTCTGACCTCTCCCTTTGGATGGTAACCTAGTATAGGTTTAGGTTTCCTATGAGTGCATTTTCAATTTTTTATCTTGTGCATTGCTTTTGTTTTGCTCATGTGCATCCCATACATTCATAAAACCCTAATATTATATGTTCATTTGCATTCATCTTGCATATGCATCCATACATGAACTTTCCATGACATTTCTTGCATTCATATGTCATCTTAGACATCTTAGGACATGGTAGAATCATGCTTGGTCATTTCTTCATTCATTTTCCATGATTTGCATTCATTTCCTTTCATTAACTTTCAAACTTCAAAGCATGCTTACATGACATCTCATCTTTGTATGATCATACATATGCACTTTGTATGCCTTTGCATCATCTCACATGACATTAACATTTCATAAACACTTCTGACTTTGCTATAATCATCTCATCTCATCTCATTTCACTTCATTTCTTTTTGTTTCATACTTTATGCATTCATGCTAACATTTTCAGGTGGTAAGTTACTTTGAGAAGTGGATTTGCCTTCACTTCTCATTTCTCTTTATCTCTTTCATTTGCATCTTGCTGGTTTTAAAGTGAACTTGTTCACTTGTGTTCTTTCTTTCTCACTTTCTTTCTTCAAGTCACTTATCTTCTTCATTGAAGTAAGTAACTTGTTTCTTTTGCTTTTTCCTCCTTTCATCTGCTTCTTCCATTGATGGCTTCCTTCAAGATCTTTCTTAAGCCTTACAAACCATAGGAACATCCAAGAATGATAATAATTAGGGTTGTGATTAGTCCCCCTAGCTTTTTACCTTTGATTATCCTTGAGTCTCTCTTCCCATCTTCATAATCAGAGACTAAACTCTTAAAGTTTTAGGACTTTGGAATTAGGGTTATGCCTGCATCCTTCTCTTAGGATGGAGTGTATAACTTTAATCCTAAGTGTTAAACCTTTAATTTGTTTGAAACTATTAATCAAATCATCTTAATAATCACTAAGACTTCATCTTGTAACTTGGGCCTTACATTAGGGTTCTATTTCTTCCTTTATGGTTAAGAAGGATTAACCCTTGTGTTTAATGGACAAGTCCCCTTCAAGTTGTCTTACAAACCATAAAATTCACTTCTTAATCTCATCCTTAATTAAAATCCACTTAATAAAGGCTTTGTTATATAATGAATTTAATCCCTAACCATGGATTAAGTTGAGGTATCTTCCTCAGCTTAAGTGTTCTCATCTATTATCCTTCTATTAGGATGGTGTAATAAGTTCACTAATCTGTGATTAGAGATTAAACTCATTACTTAACACTAAACAAAAACCCAAAAACATCTAAATAATCATAAGTAGGTTAATAGTCTTAATCCTACCTCATCATGGTAATTAAGTTGAGATGTTTATCTCATACTTAAGTAGGCTCATTATCCCTAATCAGGGAGGATATAATGAGTTTACAAGCCTTTGATTTAGGCTTAAGTTCATCAACTTATGCAAAACACCAAAAACAATAACAAAACTGAAAACACCAAAAAAAAATAATCTTCTCCTCCGGGATTCTCTTCTCATAATCTTCATTCACAAACGAGAACTTGCTTCTTCCGTCTAATGCAAGACAGTTAGCACTCGAGCCAGACGAGTCATACACTTGAGCACAGAAAAGCAAGCAGTTCACAGTCAATTTATCTTTCAGTCTCTTTGAGTCGAACTACAATGTTCTGACATCCTCATTGCACGAGTGGATACGTAGGCATAACTTAACTATTATCGAACAAAAGTCTTTGTGTCTTCCCCCTCTTTCAGCATTCTTTCTAAGCCTCAGTTTCTGAGCATTCACCCTTTTACACTGACACTTGTATATTCTTTTCCAACTATTGCACACAGATAGCACATACACTTACCCCTTTAAACACAATCTTTTAAGCGTGGATCCCGTCGAATACGATGGACAATCTGGGTGCTAATACCTTCCCAGGTTGTAACCAACCCCTTTCTTAGTTTCTCTGGCTCGCAACCGTCTTATCCATCTTTTTCTAGGTTTATGCAGCATTACCTTTCCTTCGGGATAAAAATGTCTAGCTGGCGACTCTATTCAGTTCACTTTATTTTCTTCTTTCGCCGACCGTTCGCGCTTGTACCGGGGGATGAAAATCTTCGGGAGCGACACTGATGAACCGCATGCCAAGAATTAGCAATCCTTTTCTTCATTACTACATGATCTGCACTGTTAAGAAAGAAGAAACTGGATAATGACATGTTGCTTGGTATGTCCTTCAAGTAATATCCCAACTGGCGCCTAGCCAGAATAGGGTTGTAACTAATTCCTCCACGTGTACCAAGAAGAGGTACATTAGGAAACTCTCCACAACCATCAATAATCACTCAAGTATAATAATAGGAACAATACCAAGTCATATCCTTATGAGAAAGAGACATAATCCTTTGAGACCATCTTCGCTTCTCTCTATTATCCTTGAAGACGTCAGACTTTGGTAGGTGCAAAATAAACCACATATAGAGAAGAGGTGCATAACACACAATCTCTCCATCATCTTTGGAGGTCCTATGATGAAAGGCATGATAAATGTCTCCAAGAAAAGTAGGTACCAGATTTCTCTTCAAGAAAATCTGAATGACACTCTCGTCCATAATACCATCTAAGTTAGGAAACAAAATAATCCCATAAATGAGAAAAGCAAGAATAGCCTCAAATTCATCCAAATGACCCAAAGTAAAAGAAGTAGAATCTTTCCCTATTAAGAACTTGGCATTAATACCACGGGTACTCCCGTTTGGAAGAAACTTCCCACTAAGATCGAACTCTTTGAGAAAAAGGGCTTTAGCGATGACTTTGGTTGTAAGCTCCTTCTCTAAACCACTAAAAAGAAATCCTTTGTCCAAAATAAGTAAACCCATCCAATGAGAGTACTCCTCCAAGGTCGGAACAAGCTGATAATCAGGAAAGGTAAAGAAATGATGCAAAAGATCATAAAACTGAGACAAGGTAGGGAAAATCCCCTCTGGTACATCAGGGTCCAAGATAAAAAAAAGCTTTCCATCACATTTCCGAAACTCCTCGGTGTCAACCACTAAAGCTCCTATCTTTCTCAACTCTACTAGATTAGGGTTCTTGAAACTGTACTTCCTTGTATTCCTCCTTTCAACATTCATAACCATAGACATCTGAAATTTTGCAAAAGCATCTATGAGTCCCTTGAAATCTCAAGAAAAATGCTCATGAATGCATGAGTGCATGTATGCAACAACCACAAACAAGATCACACAAAGCACACTGGTTTAGGTTCCGAGTCACGAGCATGAATTCAAGGTAGCAGAACACCTCCCACATAGGTAAGTACTAAGGTTTTGTCTTCATTGTACATGCAGAAAACCAAAAGGGTGCTAACAGAGGTGCCCGGAGTTAACAACCATCTTTAGAATATTATCGTTAAGTTGGATTACTCCCCAACCAATAACATTCTTAAAATAGACCTTGTCCGAGTGTAGTATCGCGTGACAACCACCTTAGGTTTACACCCGAATAGTTTCTGCACTACGTTCCTAAATTGGCTTGGATGGGTTAAGGGTTCTACGGTCCTTAGTATGATCAACTCAAGGTCGGAAAATAATTCCATATTACGATTACTCATTATGGAATTGATAATCCAAGAGAGCCTAACCGAGTGGAGATTATCGAATTGATATAGCTTTGGACTACTCCATTGTGCATCGCTTCAAATATCGTCGTCCTATCATAAGTTCAACTCAGATCCGTGTTAGAATCTATCTCACTCATAGAGGATCACCAAAATCGAAATAAAATAAACAAATAACAAACAAATCAAACCAAAGCAGTAAATAATTCAAAGTATTCCGAATCCACTTAGAGATTACTCCGCAGCAGAGTCGCCACTTTTCTGTAGCGGTAAAATCATGAGTGTAAGCTATTGGTTAACTTAACTCAAAGTAAACAGAGTCGCCACCATGATTTTTTTTATTCCAAGAGGAAAAGGAAAAAAGAGCGAACAAATCCTAATGATTTTAAAAGCAAAAAGCTAAACAAAACAAGTAAAGAAACCGGGTAAGGGGATAGGTTACAAAATGGGAAGGTTTTACGCACCCAAAATGTCCATGGTACTCCACGGGAGCCATTAGAAAATTTTACTGCTTTTGGTTTGAAAATGGTTTGTTAAAAGAGATTGGAGGGATGAGAGAAGAATTATTTTTTAATATTTTGTGTTTGGAGAGGTTTACCACCTCATGCCTACGTACCCACAAAGTGCAATGCGAGATCAAAACCCCGTAGTTCATGGTACAAATAGTGAAAAGGGTTGGTTATGATTAATTTTATTAAGTGGAGATAATTTTTCATTTTCAAGTGGATAGCCAAACAAATCTACCATGAGAATGAAGGCATGGACTCATACATCATTATGGGGAGGGCGACAACTCGGATAAAATCAACGAGTATGCCACTAAACCCCCACGAATGACAAGAGACTCAATTACATCAAACTACAACCATGGAGATTGAGAGACTTGCACCCGACTAAAGAATAACGACTCATAATCGATACTTTTTTAAAGAAAACAAACAAAAGTGCACAAAGGTACAAAACAACTTGAATGAGTTTGGTTCTTTTTAATTTTTGAATTAAAGTCAAAATGATTATATTCATTGATTTTGTAAGAGAAAAGAAAATAGTAAAATCCGCTTGACAAAAGTCAAGGTTTTATTTATTAAAGAAGTGATGATCTTGGAAAACAAGAATCCTTTGAAAAAGAGGGAAGATTTTGAAAATTAAATAAGGAGTGAAGATGAAGAGACTATCCTAGAAAAGAAAATAAGGAGATAAAGGAAGAAATATCTAACCAAACTTGATGATACTTCCAATTATGAGCATAAGAGTTCTATCCTTATAAGCTAGCAAATGGCCAAATAAAGGCAAGTACCAACTTCATGAAGATCAAAGCAAAGGAGAGATGTCCTAAAATCTAAGTCCAAAACTCCATTCCAAAGCCAAGGATAGTAACCAATAGTCCAAAGATTAAGATCACAAGTTTTTTTAGAAATTTAATCCTTTATTAATATTTTTGTGTCCAAATGGACAAAAGAAAAATCAACACAACAAAAATAAGAGCAAGAAATATAAACATGATAATGGATGGATAAAACATAATACAACATAATAAAATAAAAGCAATAAAGGTGAAAGAAATTAAATGTTAGTAGCAAAAGCAATTAAAGTGCAAGAATCTAAAATATTAATAGTAGTAATAGTATAATAATATTTACATAATAGTGGTATGGTGAACTTAATCAACCACAACCAAAAGAGTAACCAAAATCGAAAGGCAACCGGATCCGCTTAGTATCTTACACTATAGTGATTAATCAAGGAAAACCGTACCAAATTCAATGAAATTTGAAAGGAAATTGGGAGACCCAAAGAACCTACGCATCAAACATTCATAAGTATTGATTCTTAATGCAATATAATCGAACGATTTGGGATTACACGACCAACAAGAGGTCCGGTCCATGAAAGTGCAAGTATCTAATTGGATTTTTATTCTGAATTCGGGACACATTTAGGTATATGTTAAGCAATCACCGAGTAATTTACGAAGTAATTACCCTACAAATGAGGTCGGCCACCACCAATTAAGGTGAACAGTGTTAGTGCTAATGCATGCAAGATAAACGATATTTAAATCGCTATCCGGATGCAATACCGCACAAAACTAAAGATGAATACCAAATTGAGTCAAACTCATGGTATTATTCCATCCTTAAGTTCAATCACTCATCTTGGTAGATTCAAACATGAAAATGTATCACTAATTAAAAATACCTTAAATGAATTGAATAATTCACTCAAAGGTAGTTTTGAATTAATGAACATTAACTACTATAATCTACACCCAAAGTTCATTGAAATTAAGAGAAATCACTCCCAAAAGTGCTTCCTAGGGTAAAAATAAAAAAGGAGGAAGAAGAAGAAGAAAGAGGAACCAAAAATGAGCTTAAAATAAGCCAAAAACAACCTCTGATTTGTGTTAACCAGTTAACCAAAATGCAGTGGAAATGGTTAACCAGTTAACGCAACCAGTTTTCAAAACCTGCACCATTTTCCACTAGTTAACCGGTTGTCGCTCCCGATAGATGGGACTGGCCCAAATAAAGGTACAGACGCGAACGGTCGGCGAAAGGGACAATGAGAACACACAGCCGTGAACTCACTGGAGAATGAAAAGAGTCGCCAGCTAGGCATTTTTATCCCGGAGGAAAGGCAATGCTGCATAGACCTAGAAAGATATGGATAAGACGGTTGCGAACCAGAGAAACTGAGAAAGGGGGTTGGTTACAACCTGGGAAGGTATTAGCACCCAGATTGTTCGTCGTACTCGACGGGATCCACGCTTAAAAGATTTGTGTTTTAAAGGGGTAGTGTCAGTGCAATCTGTGTATAAAATAGCTGGAAAAAGATGTACAGGTGTCGGTGCAAAAGAAATGTGAAGTGTATAAATGTACAGTGTCAGTGTAAGAACAGAGTGAAATGCTCAAGATCATGAGGCTTAAAGGATAATGATGAAAGGAGGGGGAATATACAGAGACTTTTGTTCGATAACGGTTAAGTTATGCCTACGTATCCTCTCGTGCAATGAGGATGTTAGAACACCGTAGTTCGACCCAAAGAGACTGATAGATGAATTGACTGTGAACTGCTTGCTTGTCTATGCTCAAGTGTATGACCTGTCTGGCTCAGGTGCAAACTGTCTTGCATTAGACGGAAGAAGCAAGTTCTCGTTTGTGAGTGAATGAGATGAGAAAAGAATCCCGGAGGAGACGATTATTGTTTGTTTTTGAGTTTTCAGTCTTTTATTGCTTTTGAAAGTTTGTCATAAGATAATGAGCTTAAGCCTAAACCAATGGGTTAGTAAACTCATCACATCTTCCCTCTGATTAGGGGTAATGAGAATACCTTAAGTGTGAAGTCAGCTTCTCACACTTAATCACCATGGAGTAGGGTTAAGATCATTAACCTACTTGTTGATTATTTAGATGTTTTTGTTGTTTTTGTTTAGTGTTGAGGAATGAGATTAAGCCATAATCAGGGATTAAACAGACTCATTACACCATCCTAATAGAAGGATAATAGATGAGAATGTTTAAGCTGAGGAATGCTCCTCAACTTAATCCATGATTAGGGATTAAACTCATGACAAAACAAAGCCTTTATTAAGTGGATTTTATTTAATGATGTGATGAAGAAGTGAATTTTATGGTTTGTAAGACAACTTGAGGGGGACTTGTCCATTAACACTAGGGTTAGTCCTTCTTAACCATTTAAGGAAGAATTAGAACCCTAATGCAAGGCCCAAGTTACAAGTGTGATGTCTTGATGATTATTAAGTGGATTGATTAAGGGATTTAAACACATTAAGGGTCTAACACTTAGGATTAAAGTTATGCACTCCATCCTAATAGAAGGATGCAGGCATAAGCTTAATCACAAAGCCTTAAAACCTTTAGGGTTTAGTCCCTGATTATGAGGTGAGGAGAGAAGACTCAAGAGAGACACAAAGGTAAAACTAAGAGGGGAGACTAATCAAAACCCTAATCATTGTCATGCTTGGTTGTTCCTAAGGTTTGTGAGGTTTGCAAGGAGAAATCTTCAATGGAACCACCAGGAAGCGGATGAAAGGATCAAGAGAAGCAAAGCAACTTGCTTCATTCAAGAAGTCAAGTCACTTGAAGAAAGAAAGTAAGGAGAAGAAGAGTGAGCAAGCTCAATCTCAAACACAAGCATAAATGTAGCAAGGATGCATGAAAAGAGATGAAGAGAAGTTATGAGAAGTGAAGGCAAATTCACTTCTCAAGATGACTTACCACCTGAAAAGTTAGTGAAAGAAATGCAATGCAATGCAAAATGAGATGAAATGACATGAGTCAAACCAAAACCAGAAGCATATATGAGATGATAATGGTGCTATGAGATGATGAAAACATGAAACAAGGCATGGTGATGATCATACAAGCTTATGGATGCAGATGAAGCAAGTTAAGAAGCATGAACATACATGAAAAGTTATGAAGTGCACATGGCATACAACATGGCAAATACATGATGCAATGATCAAACATGCTTTCAACATGTCTTATGATGTCAAATGAATCAAATGGATGCTTGAAATGCCATGGCAAGTCATGTTATGCAAGAGAATGCAAGATGGATGCATATGGAAGCCCAAATTAGGGTTTATGAACAATTCATCAAACAAAAATCAAAATCAGAAGCAAACCCTAAGATAAAAAAAATTGAAAATGCACTCAAAGGACCCCTAATCCTATACTAAACCAATGCCCAAAGGAGAGGTTTCAACTCCTAACCAATTTCAAGTTATGGTTTTCTTAAGATTTCTAGGGTTTTAGGGTTTCCAAACAAAAGAAATGCCAAACAAATTGAAAATGAGGGATCAAATCATGGCCATTTAATCTCACAAACTAAATGCTAAACACAATGCAGTGCAAAAAGAATCAATGTCCAACTCTTCATGGATAGGCAGAAATGATTTTTGGAACTTTGGATCAAAATAATGCATAAAAATGACTTTAATTCAATGAAAAATTCTCAAAATGCATCAAGATCAAAAAAGAAATTTGGTTTGAAGGTTGAACAATGTTTCTAAATGTCTTAGAACATTTCATGAATTTTTTGGTGATTTTTAAATACCTAAAAGTATTTTTAATAAATTAATTTTCATTAATCAATTAAAAATAAACTTTTAAATATTTAAAAATACTTTTTTAATGCTAAAAATGAAAATAAAAATATTTTTGTGTTTTAAAAATTAATGAAACTCTTGACAAAAAGTTTCATAATTTTTAAAACAATTTTGCTATTTTAAATAAATTGGATAAAACAAATATGAAATAAATGAATTAAAACAAAAAATAAAAAAGTCAACTGAATGGAGGGCTGGGATGGATCCTGGGTTTGAAATGGTTGACCGCGCGCGTTTTTAAAGGGCCTGGATTGCATCTGATTAAACTAATTTAATTATGATTAATTAAAACTAACTAAAGGGATTAGGGCAAATGAACAGATCTGGGCCATACATGCACGCGGGAAGTCAACAAAGTCAAGCAATCTGACGCATGAGATTCAAATGAGAGTTAATGACTGGGATTAGGGCAAATGACATTCAGGTGACCGGAGGGAAGCTCCGGTCATCTTCTCCGGCGACAACAAAACCCTAGATCCTGATTCAGGCTTCTAAACAACAAATTAAACACAACCAAGTGATCCTCTAACAACCTAGGTCACGAATCCACCTTCAAACATCATTTAAACATCAAGAAACAAGCAAATCGAAAGAAACAAATTTCACGGGTGAAATTTCAGAGTGACAATACAAACTCATTTCTAACTCATTTTCGATTCTAAGAGTATCCCCATGACCAGCAAGACATAAGCAACCAATTTATAACTCAAAATGCAAGCTCTGAGAAAAAATGTTCATGGCCATACCTGAGATGGAGACTCCTGTTTCTGGGCTTTCAGAGCTATTCTTTAGTGCAAGCTTGCTCCACTGACTCCCCTGGTGCTAATGGAAGGCTTGGAATGAGCTTAAACAAGCTAATTTGAGAAGTCCAGTTCTGGTGTAGCAGGTTTCACAGTCAGGAAATGTGAGGTTTCAGGCTAATCCAATGGTGGATTCTTGCTCCTTTGGGTGTGTTTGACTTGTTGGTGAAGAGAAATGGGGTGTTTGATGGCTGGAGAGTGAGATTCGAAGGTTCTGGCTTTGAGGATGAAAAATGGTGAAGCTCAGTTCTTGCTTAGTTCAGGCCTGAGTCTTGCTGGTTTTGGCTCAGTGAAGCAAGGTGAGTTGATCAATGGACTTGTTTTTTGTGTTTGTGAGCTGTGTAGCGAAATTCGAAGAGAAATGCTTGAGGGAGTGAGTTTGTGAATGGTGAGTTCTTGTGTGTTTCAGCCTTGCTTGATATGTGAAATGGCTAGCCTTTGGTTTGCATAAAATAATCTCATTGGTCAGATGATGTGACCTGGCCTGCTGTGATAGGTAAGTTCACTTTTGCAAATTGTCAACCTTTGTGTAAGAGAGGCATGGGTTGTGTTCTAGGCTAGTACAAAGGTGTGGGCTGGTGCAGCATGGTGAGGGGAAAGGCTATGGTTGGTTCAGCAGCCAAGGCAACAAGTGGATGGAAGTGTGATGATGATTTTGCAACTTGATCACTTTTGAAACTTCATGAAAATCTCTTGCTTTGCCAACCATGAACATGTGACCTTTTGGTTCAAATCTGATTTTTAGAACTTGTATGATGCTTGCACATTGGTTAGACATGAACTAGAAGTCACAAATGCCTTGGTACAAAGTTTTTGCAAGTTTCTCATTTGGTGCATGTCTTGAAAATTAGTGATTTTTGCCAACTTTGACACACCATAACTTTTGATCCAAGAAGAATTAGATCATGTTCTTGTACTTTTTGAAAAGGGAAGGGTCTAATCTACAACTTTCATGACCAAAGTTTTTCCATTTGAAGCATTTTGGGATCAAAAAGTAAGGCTTGAAAAGTGGCATAAAATGACATATTCCTTAAAAGTCAACCATGCCCTAAAAATTCAACTTTGCAAAAACTTGTAATTCTTGAATTTTGTGAACTTCAATCCTCTTCCATGATCAAATAAAGATCAAGTACACTCAAAATGATGAAGATCACCCCTTGGTTGGGTCATTGGGGGCCTCAGATGCCCTGATTTTGCACTGACTTGTCCAGAAAGTCAACCTTTGATCAGATGACTTCCCCATGGAATGTCTTCATGAAAATTGATGTGCATACTCCCTATACCATATAGAGACCAATAGAAACAAGAATGACCAAAAAATTTGAAGTTATGGCCTTTGAAACCAAAACCCTAATTTTAGGTCATCTGTGCAGTCTAGCCTGGCTCTGCTTCCATACAAACCTCAGTTCCTGTGATTCTTTGGCATTTTTGACTTTGAGGGGGTGTAATATGACATAAGAACACACATGGATCCCTTTGAAGTGATTGATGGCCTTTGGAGTGGCTCAGAAAGCTCCTGGATTGCTCAGATCACAAACCCTAGGTGCAGATGACTTAGAACCTATGCAGTGAATCAAAAATGAGATATGAGATGATATGATTGAGTTTATGCATATGAAATGATCACAAGCCATGGTGTGAATGGGTGAGGGCAAATTTGGGGTGTTTACAGCTGCCCCTATTCAAACATGAGTTAGCTGTGCAGGATGTAAGCTATGACTTAACAGGCAAACAAGATAACTTGTGGTTGAATACCAAAGACAGTCCGAAATTTGCACTCACAGAATGAAGAAGAAAAGGGATATAGATTGTAAAAGGAAAATAAAGTATATTGTAAAGTGTGGGCGACGGAGGACGACCGTCGAGCAGAGGACGACTGCTGGGTAAATAACAATGACGGGGACGGCCGACATGCTGGGAGAAGTGCGGGAAATACAGCAATGACGGGGACGGCCGACATGCTGGGGATAAAAGAGTAAAGCTAAGACGGGGACGGCCGACTAGCTGGAAAAATAAGATATTATGATGGGGACGACCATCAAGATAAAGTAAAGTAACCGACGATGGGGACGGCCATCGGGCTAAAAAAAGAAAAGGGACCATGACGGGGACGGCCATCGGGTTAAAGAATAAATGAAATAAACAGATGATGAGGTACGGTCATCAAAGGTGAAGGACGATCACCTAGCAGGGGACGGCTGCTCTGTTGGGGTTAAGATGAGGGACGGTCATCTAAGGTGGAGGACGACCACCAGGCAGGGTACGGCTGCCGAAAATATCGCGACATAGGACGAATGCCGGATAAAAGGTCAACGATGGGGACGGCCATCGGACGAGCATGATGGAGGACGACCATCAAGAGGTGGAGGACGACCACCCAGCAGGGGACGGCTGCTCTCAAGGTTTATCATGACATAGGACGAATGCCAGATAACTAAAATCAACAATGGGGACGGCCATTGGATAAAATGATGAAGGACGATCATCAAAAGGTGGAGGACGACCACCTAGCAGGGGACGGCTGCTAAAAATCAACGATGGGGACGGCCATCGGATGAGCATGATGGAGGACGACCATCAAGAGGTGGAGGACGACCACCTAGCAGGGTACGGCTGCTCTCAAGGCTTATCATGACACAGGACGAGTGCCAGATAAGAAGGAAGATTTGCTTACGGGGCGATCTACTGGGGATATAGTGAACACGGACGAGTGTTTACAACCAAGAAAAGAAAGTATAAGTGTTTAGATGTTGTATATAGATTAAAGATGCGGACGAGCATCCCTAAGACTATGATACGGACGAGTATCAGGTAGAAACAAATACTGACACGTGTTCAGAAATGATGATACGGACGAGTATCAACTGGTTAACAAAGAACATGGACGAGTGTTGAATCTGAGGGGACTCTTCTGGGGAATAATAGACACAGACGAGTATCTATATTCAAGAGGACAAAAGTGTTTGACACGGTGTATGGATTAAAGATGCGGACGAGCATCCTTAAGACTATGATACGGACGAGTATCAGGTAGAAACAAACACTTGACGCATATTCTGAGATGATGGTACGGACGAGTACCAACTAGTTAACAAAGAACACGGACCAATGCCGAATCTGTGGGGATATGAGTGGTGTATACAAGATACGGACGAGTATCTGTATAAGTATATCATGAGTAGTATGAGTGGCGTATAGATGAGTATCTATCTGCTGGGGAGGGTGACACGGACGAGTGTCAAGAGAGAAAAGTATAATAATAAACAGGTATATGGGTTGTAAAAGTGTAGGCGACTGCGCTGGGGATATGACACGGACGGGTGTCAAGAAAATGTATATACAAGTATAGGTGAGTGCAAAGATAATGTCTTTGGCTTTCCGCTGGGGATATGGCATGGACGGGTGTCAGGAAGTATCTGTAGTACGAGTGGTCTTGTTTGCAAAGAAAGTTCAGGCGACTTTACTTGGGGAGTGATGACACGGACAGGCGTCAAAAGGAGTATATGATGGTGTTTTGTGATTTGTGAGGCAGCTGCTTTTGCCGGGGACTCTGGTGAGGATTTTGGGGAAAGTATTCTGCATTCTGATGAATGGTTATTATTCACAAGGGTCTGATTCACAACATGGCTTATGATTATGCTATGTGTTTGATTTTTGCCGTAATGCTCCGTATTAGACGGAATGCTACGCTTTGTGGGGTGAATATGATGCGAATGTTATGATTATGCAAGGATAACGGTCCAGGATTCAGATCCTGTTGCTGTGAAGATCTCTGGCTGATCTGTTTGAAATAGACATCCCAGCTGGGGATAAGATCATTGGTGGATCTGAAGAGATGTATCTGCTTGGGGATATAGGTCACTGATTGACATATCCTTGTAATATAGGACCCAGCTGGGATTTGTAGAAGCCTTCTGTACTCTGTTGTGACTCCTTCATGCATTGCTCTTCTGAATAGAGGCTGAGGATTCTGTGGGGAGATGATTCCCTGACTTTGTATTCTGTTGAGGAAGAATGCTTGACATCTCGACTTGGGAGGAGTGACAAGTGGCAAACTAGATGGGGAAAGTTGTTGGCAACTCAGCTGGGGAGAAAAACACCTGGGTGCTAAGACTGAGCGAGTATTGATTTGTCAGCTTGCTGGGGTGAAGCTTTCATGCCCCAAGTCGTGTTCTGGATACCTGCAATCCTGCAAAGATAAGGAAACGCACAAATGGTCCCGAGGTATCCTTTACTGGATTCCGTCATAGGAGTTAAGCACTTTCGAGAGTAAGTATGTTCCCTGTAAGCACGCGTTTTTATTTTCTTAGAGAAAAACATCTGTACTCATGCAATTAGTTTTTTAGAGACATCAGACATCATTTGCAAATAAAAATGTATAAGACGAGACATGACTGAAAAATCTGATTTTATTAATTCCTGTGTCCTGAATTGGCAAGATACAGTCAAGGAAACATATCTCCTGAAATGAGGAGATTATTACAAATTGAGAAACAAAGTGCTGGCGATGTTGATGACGCTTTCAATGGAGCTCCCTCTTCTGCTATGACTCGTATGACTTTTGACGTTCTTCTCATCTTGCGTTCTGGAGAAGGTTGATTCTGATTGAAGCTGGATCCTTTGGAGGCTTACCAAGTTGCGGATAATACAGACGAATTCAGAATGCAGTTGTTCGCTTATTCCCTTATTTTGCATGGATCGCCCTTTGGGGTTTTCAATCCATCGGGATACCCATTTTTGCCTGAGCTGTCCAATGCGGCTTTTCAACTCAGCGGGTGTACAAATTTTTTTTGTTTATTTTCCCTTATTTTTGCCCGAGTCTTTTATTCTGTTTTTGACTCGCCGGGATGCCCTATTTTTGCCTGGACTTACATTCTGTTTTTGTGTCCAGCGGGTCATTTTTTTATGCGAAGTATTTTTTAACTGCATCTGAATTCACAGGGGACGGGAAATCTTCACCATCCATGGTGCTGAGCATCAGTGCTCCACCAGAAAAAACTTTCTTCACCACGAATGGTCCTTCATAATTCGGAGTCCATTTGCCCCTGTGGTCTGTATGAGGAGGGAGGATTCTCTTCAGCACAAGATCTCCCACTTGGTACTCTCGGTGCCTGACTTTCTGATCAAAGGCTCTCTTCATTCTCTTTTGATACAGCTGCCCGTGACAGATTGCAGCCAATCTTTTCTCTTCAATCAGACTCAGTTGTTCGTATCGGGCCCGAACCCATTCTGCTTCGTTCAGCTTGACATCCATCAATACTCGTAAAGAGGGTAATTCAACTTCAACTGGTAGGACTGCCTCCATACCATACACGAGTTGATACGGCGTTGCCCCAGTGGATGTTCTGATTGATGTGCGGTACCCATGCATGGCAAACGGTAGCATCTCATGCCAGTCTTTGTAAGTGACTACCATCTTCTGCACAATCTTCTTGATATTCTTATTAGCCGCCTCAACAGCGCCATTCATCTTTGGCCTGTAAGGAGAAGAATTGTGGTGTTGGATCTTGAAGTCCCGGCATAACTCAGCCATCATCTTGTTGTTCAAGTTGGAACCATTATCAGTAATGATTCGCTCGGGAACTCCATATCGACAGATGATATCTCTCTTCAGGAATCGGGCTACCACTTGCCTTGTAACATTTGCATATGAGGCTGCTTCAACCCACTTGGTGAAATAGTCAATGGCGACCAGGATGAATCTGTGGCCGTTCGAAGCAGTTGGCTCAATCTTGCCAATCATATCAATGCCCCACATGGCAAAGGGCCATGGTGAAGACATGATGTTCAAAGGATTGGGAGGCACATGCACCTTATCCGCATAAATCTGGCATTTATGGCACTTTCTGGCATAGGCACAACAGTCTGCATCCATTGTGATCCAATAATAACCTGATCTTAACAGCTTCTTAGCCATGGCATGCCCTCCAGCATGGGTACCAAAAGATCCTTCGTGCACTTCGTGCATTAACACGTCTGCTTCTGTCTTATCAACACATCTGAGGAGTACCATATCAATGTTCCTTTTGTATAAAGACCCATCAGTGTTCAGAAAGAAACTACCAGCAAGCCTTCTCAAAGTCTTCTTATCATTGGAAGATGCCCCAGGTGGGTATGCTTGATCCTCCAAGAAGCATTTAATGTCATGGAACCAAGGCTTATCATTTTCGACAACATCTGCTGCAAATACATATGCTGGTCTATCAAGTCTGGACACTGAAATCTGAGGTACAAAGTTGACAGCTTGAACTTTGATCATGGATGAAATGGTAGCCAGAGCATCTGCAAACTGATTCTCGTCCCGAGGGATATACTCAAGCTTGACTGTTGTGAAGAAAGTCAATAACCTTCTTGTATAATCCCTGTAAGGTATCAGATGATCCTGGTGTGTGTACCATTTTCCGTTGGTTTGATTAACTACCAGAGCTGAATCTCCGAATACAGTCAATGTCTTGATCCTGAGGTCAATGGCTTCCTCAAGACCCATAATGCAAGCTTCGTATTCAGCTTCGTTGTTAGTGCAGTTGAAAGTGAGTTTTGCCGAGAAAGGCATGTGAACTCCTTTTGGTGTAATGAGTACTGCACCAACACCACGACCATTCATGTTAACAGCCCCATCAAACATCATAGTCCATTCTTCTTCCGGGTCAGGCCCTTCAGTATGAACAGGCTCTTCATGATCTTTTGCTTTAATGAACATGATGTCTTCATCAGGGAAGTCAAACCTCATAGGCTGGTAGTCATCAATAGGTTGCTCAGCAAGATATTCAGACAATACACTGCCCTTGATGGCTTTCTGAGAAGTGTACTGAATGTCATATTCTGTGAGAATCATTTGCCATCTTGCAACCCGTCCGGTAAGTGCTGGCTTCTCGAAAATGTACTTAACTGGGTCCATTTTTGAGATCAATAAAGTAGTGTGGGTCAACATATACTGTCTCAGTCGGCGAGCAGCCCACGCTAAAGCACAGCAAGTTTTCTCGAGCAGTGAATAACGTTGTTCACAGTCGGTAAACTTTTTGCTCAGGTAGTAAATTGCATACTCTTTTCGACCAGACTCGTCATGCTGGCCCAACACGCACCCCATCGACTCTTCTAATACTGTCAAGTACATTATCAGAGGCCTTCCTTCAACTGGAGGAATGAGGATTGGAGGCTCTTGTAAGTACTCCTTGATCTTGTCAAAAGCCCTTTGGCAGTCTTCGTTCCACCTGACCGTCTGTTCTTTTCTTAACAACTTAAACAAAGGTTCACAGGTTGCTGTAAGGTGAGATATGAACCGTGAGATGTAGTTCAATCGACCTAAGAACCCTCGAACTTCTTTCTCTGTTTTCGGTGCAGGCATCTCTTGAATAGCTTTGACTTTATCAGGGTCAACTTCAATCCCTTTCTCGCTTACAATAAAACCCAGCAGCTTACCAGATCGCACCCCGAATGTGCACTTGTTGGGGTTCAGCTTCAGTTGGTACTTCCTCAGACGTTTGAATAGTTTTAGCAGATTTACCAGGTGGTCTTCCTCAGTAAGGGACTTGGCGATCATGTCGTCCACATAACATTCTATTTCTTTATGAATCATATCGTGGAATAATGTCACCATAGCCCGTTGATATGTGGCACCAGCATTCTTCAGTCCGAATGGCATCACTTTGTAACAGAACGTGCCCCAAGGTGTAAGGAAGGTTGTCTTCTCCATGTCTTCAGGTGACATCTTGATCTGATTGTATCCTGAAAATCCATCCATGAAGGAGAATACCGAGAACTGAGCCGTGTTATCCACCAATACATCAATGTGAGGTAATGGGAAGTCATCTTTCGGGTTGGCTCTGTTCAGATCCCGGTAGTCAACACACATCCTTACCTTTCCATCTTTCTTAGGCACAGGTACTATGTTAGCAACCCACGGCGGGTAGCTAGTTACAGCAAGGAACCCGGCGTCCCATTGCTTTTGTACCTCTTCTTTGATTTTCATTGCCATGTCTGGGCGAGTACGGCGCAGCTTCTGTTTAACTGGTGGGCATTCTTCTCTCAAAGGCAGCTTGTGCACAACAATGTCGGTGTCCAACCCTGGCATATCTTGATACGACCAAGCAAACACATCCACATATTCTTGAAGCAGGTCAATCAGTTGTCTCTTCACTGAGTCTTGCAGGCAGGCCCCGATTTTAACCTCTTTCACGTCTTCATCTGTACCAAGATTAATCACTTCAACCTCCTCCTGGTGAGGAGTAATAACCTTTTCCTCTTGTCTCAGCAACCTGGCTAGCTCTTCAGGAAACTCATATTCTTCTTCAACCCCTTCATCAGCTTGATTGATCGGATTGTCAAAGTCATACGAAGTCATAACCGTGCTGTTGTCGGTGCTGTCTGGAAGGCACTCTCTGCAAGGGTTCAGTTTGTTCATTTTAGTGATTGATTTTGATCTTGTTAAAAAAAAAAGTGAAATAAAGTTATCATTTTGAAAACATCGCCATTTATTTTTTTGTACAAAAAGAAAAATGGAAAAATAGTGAGCGGAAAAGAAAAGGACTCATTTGCAAAAAGATGTCTGATATTTCATTGGTTAATCTTGTTTGCACAAAAAGTACAGATGGCCCGATTACAAAATGAGTCTTGTCATCTTGGGCAAGATGCAAGACTTTGATGCATGCTATAAAAATACAGGAAATAATAATTACTCTGCATGAGTAACTCTTATAATTTCCTAGGAAGACCAGTTTGAGATACTGCTCCCCGGGATCTTTGGATGAATCCAATTCTCCAGATTGCGTTCTTCTTCCAGCTCGTCTTCCAAATTGTTGATAGCATCAGGGGTGAGCATCCCCCCACTGACAAAACCGGGCTTCTCAACAGCCTCTGCTTGATTTTGTTGAATTGGTCTGTAACCCAACCCAAATTTGTCCTTCTTCTCCTCCACAGATAAAACCTTGCCCCAGCCTTGGGCAGTTCCTTCTTCAACAACCTTCCGGGCTTGTTGATAAGATGACATGGAGATTCCAGATACAGCAAATGCTTCATTAACATTCAGGGCCTCAAACCCTTGGCTCATTGTTTCATGGATCTCCCCATCCATCTCAATATACTTATAAGTAGCCAGATGGCTAACAAATATGTCCTCCCCCCCACAGATAGTAACGACTTGGCCTTCCCACTCAAATTTTAACTTCTGGTGAAGGGTAGACGTTACTGCGCCAGCGGCATGAATCCATGGTCTACCCAACAAACAGCTGTAGGCAGGCTAAATGTCCATCACATAGAAGATCGTTGTAAAAGTTTGTGGGCCAATCGTCACAGGCAGCTCAATTTCCCCCAGAACCGATCTCTTAGAACCATCAAAGGCTCTTACTACCAGGTTACTGGGACGCAATGCCAATCCTTCATACTCTAGCTTCACCAGGGCCTTTTTCGGTAAGACATTAAGGGATGATCCTGTGTCTACCAGCACATGGGAAAGGACTGCACCTTTACATTCCATGGTGATGTGCAAGGCCTTGTTATGGTTGCGGCCTTCCGTTGTCAAGTCAGTATTGGTGAACCCTAGCCCATTGCTAGCAGTAACATTTCCAACCACGGTTTCCAACTGATTGACGGTGATCTCTTCAGGCACGTAAGCTGCGTGCAAGACTTTGAGTAGTGCATTCCGATGGGCTTCGGAGCACATAAGCAATGATAGGATAGAGATCTTGGAAGGCATCTGATGAAGCTGATCCACTATTTTGTAATCACTCTTTTTGATGATTCTCATGAACTCATCAACTTCTTGATCGAATGGTGTTCTCAAAGCTTCCTTAACAGCTTGATCTTCCTGCACCGGGCTCTTTCCTTTTGCCTTGGCAGCAGCTTCTGCTTCGGCAGTGGGTCTTTGAATTTGTGGAGCAAAGAGACGTCCGCTTCGAGTGAAGCCTCCGCCTCCTCCCACATTGTCTATTTGTGGTGCAGGGGTTGATGTATCAAGAATGATTCTTTGTCCCTCGCAGTATATGTCAGAGCCGTAGTGCCAAGGGATGGCCCTATTGCTTTCATAAGGTACTGGTCCAGGCACTGTGACAGTGACTGGACTGATGACAGCTGCAGAAGGGACTGTGATAGTTTGTGGATCATAATAAATTGTGACTGGTGCTCTGATGGGAGCAGCACTTTCTGAGTTGTAGGCAGAGTTGTTTTCAGGATCATAAAATATTGTGACAGTTGAAACATCTTCATGATTTGTTGCTGATGTTGTAGGAGACATTGTCGGAAGGATGGGTGTTGTTGTTGTAGGAGATTCAAAATGGAGTGATGCTGAAGTTGTAGAAGGAACATTTGTTGATAACTGATCAGTTGAGATGACAGATGAAGTACTTGTGGATGAAGCCGAAGAGTTGTCGGGAACAATGGTTGTTGCAGTTGTAGGAGATACAGGAATTGCCGCTGATGAGATTGCTGGATTTGTTGGAAATGATGTGGTGATTTGAAGCTGGCCACTCTGAATGAGACCATCTATGCCATTCCTCAGGTTATCGCACCCATTTACTGAAATATTACAGTAAGCACACCCTAACTCACACCCCGGGAACATTTGACATTCGAGGAGTTGAGCCTTAATTTCTACCAACGGTGTCCGAATCTGACCCACACTGGTTATTAAATAAGACGGCTTGTCTTCTTCAATTGCATTGATTCTGGGACCCCCGTGGTTTGGCATGGGGTTCTTGTTAACATTGGGTGGTGGTGCGAAATTCAGGGCCTTAGAGTCTACCAGGTCTTGTACCTTCATGTGCAAGGCTCTGCACTTTTCTGTACTGTGGCCAGGTGCGTTTGAATGGAAGGCACATCTGGCGCTGGAGTCATAATTCCTGGGTAGACTGTTGGGATCTGGAGGTGCCAACGTCCTTAGCTCAACTAGGTTGAGTTTCAGGAGTTGTGGCAGCAATGTAGCATATGGCATAGGGATCGGATCGATCACCCTGTTGGCTTGAGATGGCCTCTGCTGGAATGGCCTTTGCTGATTATTGTTGTTGGTGTTGCTGTTGTTGTAATTTCTCGGAGGGTACTGATTTTGTTGATGGTACTGAGGTTGTTGCTGATAGTTTTGCTGTGAAGGCTGATAGGCCGGTTGTGGATGAGCTGGAGCGGGAATGGTGACTGCTGCCACAGATCTATGAACATATTGGGGCCTGCCCCTGTTGGTGTGGATGGCATTGGTCTCACCAGTCCTTCTTGGGCCCGCAAAAGGCTTTCTTGCATTACTGGATGAGCTTGCACCGTTGTCTGAGATCTTACCCATCTTTAATAGGCTTTCAATTCTTTCCCCGGCTATGACTACATCTGCAAAGCTGGTGGATGAGAAGGCAGCTAGCCTATCAATGTAAGTCCCCTGAAGGGTGTTCATGAACATATCAGCCATCTCCCTTTCTGACATAGGTGGCTGGACAGCAGCAGCAAGCTGTCTCCATCTTTGAGCATACTCTCGGAAGCTCTCTCTAGATGACTGTGACATTCCCATTAGGAGGGTCCTGTTGGGTGCCATATCCAGGTTATATTGATACTGTCTGATGAAGGCCTCTGCCAGGTCCTTCCAGCATCTAATAGTTGCTCTTGTCAGATGGGAATACCATTCCCTCGAAACTCCAGTCAAGCTATCCTCGAAATAGAACATCCACAGCTTCTCGTCCATGGTATAGGCCTTTAGCCTCCCGAGGAAAGATTGTAGATGGGTTCGGGGACAGGAAGTCCCATTATACTTCTCAAAGCATGGTGGCTTAAACTTGTGGGGAATCCTGACCCCATCTACCAAGCCCATATCCATAACATCAAAACCCAAAGAGTTTTGAGACTCTAAGGATCTTAACTTCTCAGCTATCTCATCCAACCTTCTATCATAAGCTTCCTCCCTGGCTCCCATTACTGTGAACTGGTCTTCTTGGGGGTCTTCTTGCAATACCCTTCCTGCTGTGGCAGTCCCTTGTATGTTGACAGGGATGTTGGCTTCTGGATGGAGGTGGGGTCCAAAGACTGGGGGATTGACATGAGGTTGGACTCTTTCATTGTTGCTAGTCCCAGCAGTCCCTGGCTGATGATCTTCCTGATTTCTCCCTTCCACCAGTGCTCTGAGCCTCTCCTGGCTTTGAGCCATGTTGTTCATTACCTCCATAAACTGTGTCATTTGGTTCCTTATTTCCAACCTTTCGTTGGTCATTTGGTTCCTGACCTCTGTAAGGTCCTGCTGCATCTGATCCATCTGTATGCCCAGAAGATTGTTACGGGTGGGGTACCTGTGTGGTCGATTGAGTGGAAACCCTCGTCGTCGAGCAATAATTCCTGAACATCACAACAGAGTTAGCAACAATAAAACAAACACCTACAAAACAAAGGGTTAGCATGCAATGCAGTATGCTTATTTGTTTTCAAGGTATCCGGCTTGGCATTCAGTTTTGACCCTTCCAGACCCTTGAAGATGCTGTTGATGTTGCTTTCGAAGCGGAACAAACTAATACATATATTACAAAAGGCCAATGGTACACAGTTTGTTTTACAAATACAAGCCCTCTGAGGGGTCAAAATATATTACAAGAAAATAAAAGTACATGGAATGAAAGCAACAACAGGCAAATGGTCAAACACCAAGACCAAACTCATCCTCCCGAACTTCCTTGAGAAGTGCTTCGGTCACAGGATCGGCCGGACGCTCCGTGAGGTTCCTGATAAGGAGGTTCCGGGTAGTAACAGCTGTAATTAACTTCTTGTGTTGACTCTGGTCCTTTGTCCTCTTCACTCCAGCTCTGATCTTCAGCTCTGATATCTCCCTCTGGGCTGCTGCCAGGGCTTCCTGTTGCTCTTTTGCACTAGCTTCCATCTGCTCTATCTTGTCTTGGACCCTCTTGTCCTCTAGAGTACGAGCCTCGGTGATCCTGACCCACCTAGCCTGACTCTCCTTCAGATACAAGTCTGTCCTGGCTCTCTAGAATTGGGCTTCCTTGCAAGCATTCTTCAAGATCTGCTCTCCAGCCCTAGACTTCTTAATGTAATCTTCAGACTTCTCAATTCTAGCCAAGTGCTCCAACTTCAACTTTTCTAACCTCTCAATATCCAACCTACCATCACTTCTCTCCCAGAGGGTCTTCTGTAGAGCTTGAGTCAGCTTCTCATTTCTCTCTTTCAACTTCTCAAACTCCTCTAAGCTGACAGTTGCTGGAGGTGGTGCTGTGGAAGGCCCAGGCATATCTTCTATAGTAAAGGGCATCCCAGAGAATTGAGCCCTGGCATGGGACCAATCATAATATTGTGCTGATGCCACATTGTTACACTTCCCCAGGATGGTTACCCCCTTAGTCTGCACATTGTCCCAGGCCCAGGCTGCCTGTCTAACAATAACCAGATTAGGCTTGTTCTCACAATAAAGAGTCTCCACCAAGTCTTGTGCCTTAGGAGTGTGGACCAGTGCATAGCCCAGTTGTCTTTTGAACAGCAGAGGGTTGTAGTTAATACTACCCTTAACTCCTATTAGGGGCACATTGGGAAAATGCCCGCAGCTGGTGATGATATCCCTGCCTTTTGTGCTTTGAGTGCACCACCTGATATCAGCTGAAGTTAGAGTAGTAAGTCTTCCAGCCCAGTTCTTCTGCTGATGAGGGTTCAAAAATGCATCTGTCCTGGGCAAATGCCTGAGAAGCCAAGTATGGAACAAAGGAGCACATCATCTTACTAATCTTCCCCTCTGCTTTTCATTCCTCTGATGCACTGAATAGTAGAGATCCCCTAATAAAGTTGGCACTGGGTTCCTTAGAATGAACAGATGGATTGCATTCTTACTAATGAATCGAGGCTCATCTGCAAATAATATAATCCCATATATGCTCAAGGCCAATAAAGCACCGACTGCTTTCCAATCTCCTAAAGAAGCTTTCAGGGTGGCTTGAGAGATCAAGAAATCCAGATGTAGGCCAGGGATTCCAGCCTTAGAAGTCATATGCTGCCCAATCAGGACTGGTTCCAAATGTAATGCCTTTGCTACCTCTTCATTACCAGGAAAGACCATCTCAGGGTTGAAAGGGACTCCACCCCTGATAGGTATACCAACTAATGAGGAGTACTCTTCCAATAAAGGGCCCAACTGAAAGTCCTGAAAAGTGAAACATCTCAGTGGGGGATCATAAAACTGAAGGCAAGTGTGGATCAGGCTTCTCTGTGAGGGGTCCAGATCCATAACCATATCAAGTATATCTCCATGGTGTTCCCTGAACAGTGGTATATGGTCTGGAGTGATCAGGGTTTGAATCCTCCTGATGTCTGCTAACTCTGGCTGGAAGAAGTGGTAGGTGATGTTGCTCTTTTTAGGTGCCATGATGTTGAGACTGAGTAGAGACAAGTGCTGATGATGATGCTGAAGAATGGGCCACTGATTGGCTGGTGCAAGTGACTGAAGTAGACAGATGATAGCTGAAGCAGGTGCTGATGAAGATAGGTCAATACTGAAGATGGGGTCAAAACCAAAACCAAATGAAGATGGATACCCTGAAACACAAATAAGCAAATGCCAATATGATGCAATGATTATGTATGCAAATGATATGCAAAGGGTTTGTGACTGAGCTGGATCTGATCAAGTGCTCTGATATAAGTCCATGTGTGTAAGAAATCCAGATGGAGGTCTATAAGTCCAGTAACCAAGGTGGGGGGCTCAAATAAAGAGCCACATGTCCAGGGCTTAGAATCACAAGAACTGTCCCAACATGGAGTATTCTTAATCAAATCAAAGTAACAAGGTATTCTGAGGTCAAGGTACCTGCACACCTGTAAACAGCCCAACCCCCTCACAGGTGGTGTTCTAAAACAAGGATCCTCAGACTTGGATCAGTTATGAGAAGTGTAAACACTTCTAACCCGGAGGTACAGTGTTTACAATAACCATAAAAGTTCCTCCTCTAATTCACCTCAAATTCTGAAGGTCAATACTAAAAGGTCATCCAGACTTAGCAGGCTTCCCAGATAGCCCTAGTACTGCAGGAAATCTGCAACACAGAGTTCTCAAGAAGAAACCCATATCTGAACCGTGTTTCATATTCCCGCACCAGACCGAGATGGAATGGGAAAAAACATGATTCACTCTAGCCTAAGTGTCACTCAGGTCCCAGGTATAGGACCTTAACTCTCAATGGAACACCCACCCACCAAAGCAAACAACAGATCCAGCCAGCAGCACAGTATGACAATATGATATAATGCAAAGCTATAAAGAAAGCAGTAATCAACTGTACATAAAGCAAAAATAAATACAAATATACAAACACAAATAAGCACATAAAACCCCAGTAAACACAAATCAAACAAGCGCTAGGAGGAACCCACAAAAAGAACCAGAAGCCCTGGTTGCAGTATAAGGGTCCCCAGCAGAGTCGCCAAGCTGTCGCTCCCGATAGATGGGACTGGCCCAAATAAAGGTACAAACGCGAACGATCGGCGAAAGGGACAATGAGAACACACAGCCGTGAACTCACTGGAGAATGAAAAGAGTCGCCAGCTAGGCATTTTTATCCCGGAGGAAAGGCAATGCTGCATAGACCTAGAAAGATATGGATAAGACGGTTGCGAACCAGAGAAACTGAGAAAGGGGGTTGGTTACAACCTGGGAAGGTATTAGCACCCAGATTGTCCGTCGTACTCGACGGGATCCACGCTTAAAAGATTTGTGTTTTAAAGGGGTAGTGTCAGTGCAATCTGTGTATAAAATAGCTGGAAAAAGATGTACAGGTGTCGGTGCAAAAGAAATGTGAAGTGTATAAATGTACAGTGTCAGTGTAAAAACAGAGTGAAATGCTCAAGATCATGAGGCTTAAAGGATAATGCTGAAAGGAGGGGGAATATACAGAGACTTTTGTTCGATAACGGTTAAGTTATGCCTACGTATCCTCTCGTGCAATGAGGAAGTCAGAACACCGTAGTTCGGCCCAAAGAGACTGATAGATGAATTGACTGTGAACTGCTTGCTTGTCTATGCTCAAGTGTATAACCTGTCTGGCTCAGGTGCAAACTGTCTTGCATTAGACGGAAGAAGCAAGTTCTCGTTTGTGAGTGAATGAGATGAGAAAAGAATCCCGGAGGAGACGATTATTGTTTGTTTTTGAGTTTTCAGTCTTTTATTGCTTTTGAAAGTTTGTCATAAGCTAATGAGCTTAAGCCTAAACCAATGGGTTAGTAAACTCATCACATCTTCCCTCTGATTAGGGGTAATGAGAATACCTTAAGTGTGAAGTCAGCTTCTCACACTTAATCACCATGGAGTAGGGTTAAGATCATTAACCTACTTGTTGATTATTTAGATGTTTTTGTTGTTTTTGTTTAGTGTTGAGGAATGAGATTAAGCCATAATCAGGGATTAAACAGACTCATTACACCATCCTAATAGAAGGATAATAGATGAGAATGTTTAAGCTGAGGAATGCTCCTCAACTTAATCCATGATTAGGGATTAAACTCATGACAAAACAAAGCCTTTATTAAGTGGATTTTATTAAATGATGTGATGAAGAAGTGAATTTTATGGTTTGTAAGACAACTTGAGGGGGACTTGTCCATTAACACTAGGGTTAGTCCTTCTTAACCATTTAAGGAAGAATTAGAAACCTAATGCAAGGCCCAAGTTACAAGTGTGATGTCTTGATGATTATTAAGTGGATTGATTAAGGGATTTAAACACATTAAGGGTCTAACACTTAGGATTAAAGTTATGCACTCCATCCTAATAGAAGGATGCAGGCATAAGCTTAATCACAAAGCCTTAAAACCTTTAGGGTTTAGTCCCTGATTATGAGGTGAGGAGAGAAGACTCAAGAGAGACACAAAGGTAAAACTAAGAGGGGAGACTAATCAAAACCCTAATCATTGTCATGCTTGGTTGTTCCTAAGGTTTGTGAGGTTTGCAAGGAGAAATCTTCAATGGAACCACCAGGAAGCGGATGAAAGGATCAAGAGAAGCAAAGCAACTTGCTTCATTCAAGAAGTCAAGTCACTTGAAGAAAGAAAGTAAGGAGAAGAAGAGTGAGCAAGCTCAATCTCAAACACAAGCATAAATGCAGCAAGGATGCATGAAAAGAGATGAAGAGAAGTTATGACAAGTGAAGGCAAATTCACTTCTCAAGATGACTTACCACCTGAAAAGTTAGTGAAAGAAATGCAATGCAATGCAAAATGAGATGAAATGACATGAGTCAAACCAAAACCAGAAGCATATATGAGATGATAATGGTGCTATGAGATGATGCAAACATGAAACAAGGCATGGTGATGATCATACAAGCTTATGGATGCAGATGAAGCAAGTTAAGAAGCATGAACATACATGAAAAGTTATGAAGTGCACATGGCATACAACATGGCAAATACATGATGCAATGATCAAACATGCTTTCAACATGTCTTATGATGTCAAATGAATCAAATGGATGCTTGAAATGCCATGGCAAGTCATGTTATGCAAGAGAATGCAAGATGGATGCATATGGAAGCCCAAATTAGGGTTTATGAACAATACATCAAACAAAAATCAAAATCAGAAGCAAACCCTAAGATAAAAAAAATTGAAAATGCACTCAAAGGACCCCTAATCCTATACTAAACCAATGCCCAAAGGAGAGGTTTCAACTCCTAACCAATTTCAAGTTATGGTTTTCTTAAGATTTCTAGGGTTTTAGGGTTTCCAAACAAAAGAAATTCCAAACAAATTGAAAATTAGGGATCAAATCATGGCCATTTAATCTCACAAACTACATGCTAAACACAATGCAGTGCAAAAAGAATCAATGTCCAACTCTTCATGGATAGGCAGAAATGATTTTTGGAACTTTGGATCAAAATAATGCATAAAAATGACTTTAATTCAATGAAAAATTCTCAAAATGCATCAAGATCAAAAAAGAAATTTGGTTTGAAGGTTGAACAATGTTTCTAAATGTCTTAGAACATTTCATGAATTTTTTGGTGATTTTTAAATACCTAAAAGTATTTTTAATAAATTAATTTTCATTAATCAATTAAAAATAAACTTTTAAATATTTAAAAATACTTTTTTAATGCTAAAAATGAAAATAAAAATATTTTTGTGTTTTAAAAATTAATGAAACTCTTGACAAAAAGTTTCATAATTTTTAAAACAATTTTGCTATTTTAAATAAATTGGATAAAACAAATATGAAATAAATGAATTAAAACAAAGAAAATAAAAAAGTCAACTGAATGGAGGGCTGGGATGGATCCTGGGTTTGAAATGGTTGACTGCGCGCGTTTTTAAAGGGCCTGGATTGCATCTGATTAAACTAATTTAATTATGATTAATTAAAACTAACTAAAGGGATTAGGGCAAATGAACAGATCTGGGCCATACATGCACGCGGGAAGTCAACAAAGTCAAGCGATCTGACGCATGAGATTCAAATGAGAGTTAATGACTGGGATTAGGGAAAATGACATTCAGGTGACCGGAGGGAAGCTCCGGTCATCTTCTCCGGCGACAACAAAACCCTAGATCCTGATTCAGGCTTCTAAACAACAAATTAAACACAACCAAGTGATCCTCTAACAACCTAGGTCACGAATCCACCTTCAAACATCATTTAAACATCAAGAAACAAGCAAATCGAAAGAAACAAATTTCACGGGTGAAATTTCAGAGTGACAATACAAACTCATTTCTAACTCATTTTCGATTCTAAGAGTATCCCCATGACCAGCAAGACATAAGCAACCAATTTATAACTCAAAATGCAAGCTCTGAGAAAAAATGTTCATGGCCATACCTGAGATGGAGACTCCTGTTTCTGGGCTTTCAGAGCTATTCTTTAGTGCAAGCTTGCTCCACTGACTCCCCTGGTGCTAATGGAAGGCTTGGAATGAGCTTAAACAAGCTAATTTGAGAAGTCCAGTTCTGGTGTAGCAGGTTTCACAGTCAGGAAATGTGAGGTTTCAGGCTAATCCAATGGTGGATTCTTGCTCCTTTGGGTGTGTTTGACTTGTTGGTGAAGAGAAATGGGGTGTTTGATGGCTGGAGAGTGAGATTCGAAGGTTCTGGCTTTGAGGATGAAAAATGGTGAAGCTCAGTTCTTGCTTAGTTCAGGCCTGAGTCTTGCTGGTTTTGGCTCAGTGAAGCAAGGTGAGTTGATCAATGGACTTGTTTTTTGTGTTTGTGAGCTGTGTAGCGAAATTCGAAGAGAAATGCTTGAGGGAGTGAGTTTGTGAATGGTGAGTTCTTGTGTGTTTCAGCCTTGCTTGATATGTGAAATGGCTAGCCTTTGGTTTGCATAAAATAATCTCATTGGTCAGATGATGTGACCTGGCCTGCTGTGATAGGTAAGTTCACTTTTGCAAATTGTCAACCTTTGTGTAAGAGAGGCATGGGTTGTGTTCTAGGCTAGTACAAAGGTGTGGGCTGGTGCAGCATGGTGAGGGGAAAGGCTATGGTTGGTTCAGCAGCCAAGGCAACAAGTGGATGGAAGTGTGATGATGATTTTGCAACTTGATCACTTTTGAAACTTCATGAAAATCTCTTGCTTTGCCAACCATGAACATGTGACCTTTTGGTTCAAATCTGATTTTTAGAACTTGTATGATGCTTGCACATTGGTTAGACATGAACTAGAAGTCACAAATGCCTTGGTACAAAGTTTTTGCAAGTTTCTCATTTGGTGCATGTCTTGAAAATTAGTGATTTTTGCCAACTTTGACACACCATAACTTTTGATCCAAGAAGAATTAGATCATGTTCTTGTACTTTTTGAAAAGGGAAGGGTCTAATCTACAACTTTCATGACCAAAGTTTTTCCATTTGAAGCATTTTGGGATCAAAAAGTAAGGCTTGAAAAGTGGCATAAAATGACATATTCCTTAAAAGTCAACCATGCCCTAAAAAGTCAACTTTGCAAAAACTTGTAATTCTTGAATTTTGTGAACTTCAATCCTCTTCCATGATCAAATAAAGATCAAGTACACTCAAAATGATGAAGATCACCCCTTGGTTGGGTCATTGGGGGCCTCAGATGCCCTGATTTTGCACTGACTTGTCCAGAAAGTCAACCTTTGATCAGATGACTTCCCCATGGAATTTCTTCATGAAAATTGATGTGCATACTCCCTATACCATATAGAGACCAATAGAAACAAGAATGACCAAAAAATTTGAAGTTATGGCCTTTGAAACCAAAACCCTAATTTTAGGTCATCTGTGCAGTCTAGCCTGGCTCTGCTTCCATACAAACCTCAGTTCCTGTGATTCTTTGGCATTTTTGACTTTGAGGGGGTGTAATATGACATAAGAACACACATGGATCCCTTTGAAGTGATTGATGGCCTTTGGAGTGGCTCAGAAAGCTCCTGGATTGCTCAGATCACAAACCCTAGGTGCAGATGACTTAGAACCTATGCAGTGAATCAAAAATGAGATATGAGATGATATGATTGAGTTTATGCATATGAAATGATCACAAGCCATGGTGTGAATGGGTGAGGGAAAATTTGGGGTGTTTACACCGGTCAACCAAAATACACTGAAAATGGTTAACCGGTTAACACTGAACCAGTAGCAGAAAAAATGTTAAAATTCAACATGATCCATTTTCAAAACCTTTTTTCTGTCACTTGATGATCATGATCTGAATTTGCACGATTTTTAAAACCAAAATACAGTGAAATCTCTGCAATCAAACAACCATTTAAGATCCAAAGGATCTAGAATCAAAGGCACCAAATATCTACATCTTGAATGTTGATGATGAAGATGGATTTATGGAAAGAGTGAATTACCAAAAGCACTTCTTCAAATTGGACCAAATCAAGCTAGATCTACTGAAATTGATGAACAAGAAAAGAATAGGATGAATGTTTAGCTCAAGTTGATCAAGAATTCAATATGAATTCTTGATAACTTCAAAAGAAGGAAATAAGAGCTTTAATGGAATTTTGGTTTTGGGGGAGTATTTTGCAAGAGATTTGTTGGCTCTCAAAAGCTTCTTGAATCAATGAAATTAGAGTGTTATTTAAAGACTTTAGGTATGGGAATTTGGTGGAATGGAGCTTGCTTTGGTAATTCAAATTAGGTTTGGTAATTGAAATTTGTTGGGAAATAGAAAAGAGTGATGATTAGTGAGGGTTTATGGTAGGAAATGATCAAAGGGATGTAGATAATTCAGAGGGAAATGGATCTAGAATATTCCAAATGAGATCAATGATCAAAGGGTGTTGAATTTGAATAAAATATTCAAATTTCGCACTAGTTAACCGGTTAACCAAATTACACTGAAAATGGTTAACCGGTTAACCAAGCTAAAATTTGAATATTTTATTCAAATGTGATTGCTTGGTTGTTGTGGCCCGATTCTTTTGTACATCAAAGAAGGCATGGAAATAAACACATGAACCTTGGAATTCCTTGAATGAATCAATTAACTTGGGAAATCCTTGATCAGATAAATTTGAATTACTTGCGGATCAACTTCGACTTTTGTCTGTGAAATTTTACTCGAACTGCAAGACTGTTTTTTTTTTTTGCATTTTCAATTGTTCCTCTTCCTGAAAATGTTAGTGAAAGGAAACAAAATATTTTTGGATTTTAATTAATGGTTAGTAAACATAAACAAATAAAGCAATTAAAAGCAATTGTGATCCACTGTGAGACATAAACCTACACCCGAGAAGAACCGAGCAACCAGTGAGATCTTGTTTGTATGCAAGATGCAGATGAAATGCGAAGAAAACTTAGGGCAAAAATTAGGGTGTTATAAACAACAAGTTTATTGTTGGCATCAGGAGCATCAATGTCAACAATCTCCTCCTTTGGTTTGTTAGTCAAACCACATGCAATAAAGGAAAACATGTAAAGATAAGAACATATAACATGTCTCTTTGCTTAGTTAATTTTTAACAGCAAAACAAAACCAACAAACCTTTCTTCTAGCTGTGATAACAAAAGCAAGAGTGCATGATGATTTCTTCATGGACCTCCATTAAAGCAGCGGGAAGAGGAACGGGTGCAGGTGCCACATTAGCACATACTTGTTTCTTCAATTTAAATATACAAAAAAGCAAACATCAATCTCAGAAAACAACCATCTATCATTAACCAAGGAATATTCACGCCGCAACACTTGCAACGACAACACATGATGCTACACAGAAAACAACGATGGGAGCAACAATATCGAAATCAAATAAACAAAATGAACTTCCAACAACATTCATTATACTGATACCGAATCAAAATTTACAAATTTACTTGAGTGAATGGATGGCTTAAATTTACCTACCGAATCAAACTTCCAAAATCCACAAAGGAAGCAAGCATCCTGTTGACAATAAACCATTGTTAGAACTAAAATTTCACAATAAACATGGTTTTATTGACATTCACATGATATTGAGCATCAATTTGAATTAAAATTGGTAACACAAGGTATAGATAAGCATAAACAGAAAATTCTACAAATTTACTATTTCCAATACTTGATTTTCAATGGCACAAAATAAGAAAAATACTCTAAATCTAAAACAGAGAAATTTTTTCGGAAAAAGTTTTCAACAATTGTAACAGATCAAAGGGAAGATAATATAATTTCACATAAATTCAGAATATATTTTAACAGAATCTCGGAGAAAACTTCTAAATCCATAACCATTTCAGATCTATGTGGTTGCCGCAAGGACACAATGAATCACTTGTCAAAAAATTCTTCAAATCTTTGAATTAGTCTTCTCAACAGTCTGCTTATTGATAAACTGCAGCAACATTCACGAATACTGCAACAACATTCACACAAACATTAATATCCAAAACTGAAAGGAGCACCTTTATGACTAACAAATTTTTCTAAATCAATTGTGAACAAAAATCAAACACTTGGTATGATATATTCACCCTCTCATGACCATCACCAACAACAACAAATGCATAGATAAAACCAGTTTTCTGAATCCTTAAATACCACTCAAACAACTTCACATACTCCGAAACTGGTTGGTCCCATTGAGTTGCACACTGCTTAAATTCCTCTTCCAGTGCTGACAAATTACAAAACCCATAAAAAAACTCAAAGAAAATGAGTAATGGAACATTTTAAAGTTAAGGAGCTTAAACTACAAATTTAAATTCAAATATACGTCCACACCAGAACATAATGCAATGTTAGCCTCAACTATCTCAACTTCTATTTTTTCGGGTTCCTGTAACAGGATTAAAAACATAGTCTAAGAAAATGGAATTAACAAAATATTATTGATTTCATATACATAAGAATATGGAAAAGTTCCTGAAAGTATAAAAAGGAAGAGAAGTAGAAAAAACTAAGGATATGGTTTAATTGGGGTAAAGAAAAAAACAGAATAGTGTACCGTTGGAAATGGACGATGCAAACACAGTGAAATCCCTAAAAGTAGTTGGAAATTGTAGAACAAAGTTGGCCATGTTTTCTTCTTCCATATACCAATTTCTTCTTCATGTAGTTCAATATTTCAACTTATCTTTATTTTTCAACTTTTAAAAAACGAAGTTGCAGACATGCAAATATTACTAAAAATTTATGGTTTAAGAAATTACTTGTTTCACAAATTAATATAATCATCATGGGTAACATTAAAAAAGAAATCAAAAATAAAGAAATCCTTACACACAGTTGAGAAACCCTAAAAAAAATGAAAGAGAATCACCAAAACCATACCCACCGCCTGGTTTTACCGAAACGTTGTTCAAATCATTCTTCAAAACATTGGTTTACCCGTCGAAATCCGGTTCAACACTTCCTGATAGAACAACAACAAAAGTTAAATACTAAATGGAAAGAAACAGAAATTTGTATCTTTGTGAAGATACGAAATCGCATCTGTAGAATCGAGATCGATTGATTTATCATGTTCAGTTAAGGTGTTATTATTGGAAGAAGAAGAAAGGAGAGAAGGAAGAAGAGAGAAAGAGAGAAAAGACAGAGAGAAAGGAAAAGAGAGAGGGAAAATATGTGAGTTAAATTTCAAAATGTGGAAAATGTGAGAGAAAAAGTGAGAAAAGTTGAATCAATAAAGGAAGTGTCTCCCCTGAATGACACGTGTAAAAAATAACATAAGAGTAAAATCATTGGAGCAAATTTTTCTTATATGGTAGATATTTTAAAACTACGTTTCAATATTTTTTTTCTCATATTGTTCTCATCTTTCCTTTAAATTTTACTTTGATATTCAAACTAGTAAAAAAAACTCTTGCCTTCGTTATTAAGTATTCTATATATGCATAACTATATTATAATTCTACATACATACATGTACATCTACCATTAAATAAAATTATTTTATACTAATTTTACTTTGATTTCAAAATTAAGATAATTGAAAAATTAGAATTCAAAGATTTAAAAAGTATTTAATATTAATAGGAAATATCATAATATATTAGCATACTATTAATAGGAAATATCATAATTTAAAGGGAAAACAAATAGTTGTTAAACAAACTCATAATCTTGTTTATTATATGTATTTCATTTGAATTTTTCAAGTATTATTTTTAATTTATTATTTCTTCTTGACCAATTTATTATAAAATGATTTTTTAATTTTAAATAATAAAATTAAAATAACATTCTTTAATATTAAAAGTAATTTAAATTTTATTGAAAATAATACAAAATTATTACAATTTATTTCAAATCTAAAATTATAAAAAAAAAAAAATACATTAGTAGTATATTTTTTACAGTTAGTTAAATTTAACAATTAAAATAGAAATTGAAAAAAAAATATATTTATCTTTGAAATTTTTTTTATCTTTTTTTTTATCACATCATTAATATTATTACTATTATATAGTATTATTTTTAATTGGTTGGTACAAAATATATGAACCAATTATATTACGTTAGTCTTATTGATATTATTAAAATTGAAACAAAATAAAATTTAATTCATCCCATTTGAGTCATTCACGTGAAAAGGAAAAAAATTCTAACATTTCATTATTTGCCCCGCTAATTTATTATTATATTATATAATAATATAAAATTTTATTTATCATATTAATGTTTATTACTATTATTTAGTATTATTCTTAATTGATTGATAAAAAATATATGAACCAATTATATTACATTAATATTAATTGTTATTATTAAAATTGGAATAAAATAACAAATCAAGTGCATTTGATTTTCTATGCAATTAATTCTTTATAGGAAAAGATACGAATGAGAAAAATAAATTGATAAAATGGTTTTTAATTCTAAATTATAAAATTAAAATAGCATTCTTTAATATTAAAAGTTATTTTAATTTATTATTTAAAATAATACAAATCATTACAATTTATTATAAATCTAAAATTACAGAAAAAATAAAATACGATCTTCTTCTTAGTTAAGCAAAATTTATTCATATTTGATAAATAAATGGTACATAGGATTCTTTTATTCTTTTTATTCTTCAGTACCTTTTATTTAGACCTCCATCCTCCATCCTCCATCAGATTTAGATGTATCTTTTAGACTTCTCGAATGATGTTTCTATTCAAATTGTAGCAACAAAATAAATATCTCCAACCATCTGTTTCCTAAACTATCAAAGATAATGAGCATATCCACCAAAACAACCAACCATCTGTTTCGTAAACTATCAAAGATAATGAGCATATCCACCAAAGCAACACTGGTTGAAAACAAAATTAGGATCTTATATCAAAGAACATGAGCATATTTTCTAAAGAACATGAGCATACCCACCAAAACCATAAAAATAAAAGGCAAAATATTCAAATTGGTCCCTTAACTCTACATCAGGGTCCAATTTGGTCCCTTAACTCTAAAAAGTGACAAAATGGTCCTTTAAGTTTTTAAAAGGGCCCACGTTAGTCCCCACCGTTAGCACCGTTAGTCAAAGTCAACTAAATTGTACACGTGGTGCTGATATGTGATGAGTCATGTGCCATATGGATGCCATGTTGGATTTGAAAACATAAAAAGGAAAGTCTTGAGTGTTATTGGGACAAAAGAGAAATTCTGAAGAAAGTAGCATTGTGGCATGGCCATGAAGCTAAAATTTCAGAAACTTCTCAAACCCATCTTCACCTTCTTCTACCCCATTCTTTACCTAAGATATTCACCCTCTCTGAAACGGAACCAACAACTCTCGTTCCACTCACAGATGAAAACCCCACCTCTATCAACATCAAAATGCAGACTTGTCGCGTTTGCTTCAAGAGGGTAACCTCAATCAAGTTTTGGAACTCATGGGTCAATGTGTTTTTGCTGATTATAATGTTTACATTTTCCTCTTGAAATTTTGTGAGAATTGGAAGTCACTTGAGGTATGGAAATGGGTTGATTAGGATGTATGTGAAATTTGGTAGCTTGAAGGATGCGCGAAGGGTGTTTGTTAAAATGTCTAAGAGAAGGATGAAAGAAGGGTTACACTTAGAATCATCAAGAATCTACGCATTTGTGGAGACTGTCACAATGCTATCAAAATTATGTCAAAGATTGTTGGAAGGGAGCTCATTGTGAGGGACAATGTTGATGTTTGTTAGACTGCACCAAACATGTTGCTTCTTGTAATATGGAAAATCTATATGAATTTTAAATCATTGTAAATTTTAATTCATTAGGTGTTTTCTACATTGAATAAAAATGTTGCTTCTTGTAATATGGAAAATTATGTGGTTGATGGAGTTTTCATAGATTTTCATGTTTATCACAAATTCTCTAATTTTCCTGCATGTTGTAAATGAGTACCTGAATGTTGTAAATGCTCATGCTTAGGCTCATCTTATACTTCATAATCACACTTTGCTTTTGTTTGATTATTTTTTTATTCTTTTTCAAAAATATGTTTTTAGTTTTCAAATACAAAAGAGAAAACAGAAATGGGTGTTTGGTTAATTGTTTTCTTACTGATTTTTTTTCTTGTTAAATAACTACTTACTAGCATTGATTCAATGATCACTTAAATACTAAGGAAATTTTTGATAAACAACTAATTTGTGGCTTATAGCACACAATTTTCTTTTGATCAGCAAGAATCTATGCAATGTATTTTTCTTTTGTGTAGTAAACCTTGATGCAAAATAATAGATATTCTGATAAGGAACACAATGTATGTTGATACCCTGTTAAATAAAGTAGATTAACACAATGTATGTTGATATCTTGATAAGGAACACAATGTATGTTGATACCCTGCAAAGCAATAGTGGCATGTTTTGATATAGAAATTTGATCTATTGGTATTGGTTGAATTAAAGCTTTATTTAGACAAATAACTACAAGATTTATCAACAATTTTGGGGGATAAGTTGAATATCTTACTTCATACTTATCCACATATGTATAGCTTTGAATAAGAGAAATTCAATTTCAATTTTTTTACTCGATCAAATTTATTGTGTATGCTAATGATAACATCTAATTGCAGTCTGGATAACATAGAAGAATATGCTCATTCATACTTCAACAACAGTGTAATCCATGCTTCAAGTGATCTTCGGTGTTGTGTTAAGGTAACGACTTTTGCTTAATTTCGATGCATGTTTAATTAAGAGAAATCCAAGATGTGCTTTCAAGTTCACATGTGCTTGTGGGTTGCAAACAAAGATAGTTGACTGCAAAGAACCTTATTCCTATTATCATGTCCTTTTTACCTCTCTCAAGTCTTAACCTCTTTGCTATCATTTGTAGCCACATAGTGATAAAAAATAAATACGTCTTCTTCTTAGAGTATACCTGATGGATTTATCAAAACAATGGAACGAATGCATCAAGTCCACAATCGAGGAACCTTGTAGTTTTAATTATTGATATTTTTGTACAGAGAATATGAGACATCTAAAAAAAAACCTATTCCAGAAGGCTTTAATGAAGAAGATGAAATATGCCATGTCACCATGCCACATACGTAGGAATAAACGTCCGTTTGGGGGAATTTGGCGGACAGGACCAACGTGGAACCATTTAAAAAATTAAAGGATCTTTTTGAAACTTTTTAAACTTAAGGGACGAAATTGGACCCAGTGGTAGAATTAAGGGACCAATTTGGATATTTTGCCAAAATAGAATTGACCTCACTATAACACGTCTTTCTTTTCCAATTATATCTCCCATTTTAAGGCCATTAAGATAAGCATAAATAATTTATGACTTCCTTTTCCTATTTTATCTCCCATTTTAAGGCCATTAAGATAAGCATAAATAATTTATGTTATTGTTGGAAGCCAATAAATAGTTTCCTTCTCATGACAAACTCTAACCTATTAAAAGATGAAATTGCAAAATCATAAAAATGTGGAAAGACAATTCCTAAACTCAAAGTCCATATCCTCCATTCAAACTTCTTCAAACACAATCCTGCAAACAAAAAAAGAACAACACCAACATATATTTTGCAACCCTTGTATAAAAACTGTCGTAAATTCCTATTTGCGACAGTTTCCACGGCAGTTAACCTTAACTGCCTCAATTTTTTTAACATAACTTAATAAATCTTCATACAAAATACCCATATAAAAAGTATTTGCGACAGTTAAATTGAATTGCCCTTATTTTATAATAATATAATTCTTAATTCCCTAAAAACAATCTGAGAACACGAAAATCTTAGGGATAAGATTTTTTTTAGAAGTACCTCATTTCTTCTCAACCTCTCTGCTATGAAATCAAAAAACCGAAACTCGATTCAAACAATTATTACAGTTCAATGTTCAATCCTTTCTGATTTATAATCCCTATCATCAACTCAAATAGTTGTTAGGGTTCCTTCTTATTTGAGTAGATTTTGCTTCTTGATGCAAAATACTTGCCGACCTTGCTTTTCTTTTTGGAGCTCTTGTTACGACGAAACCCTTTTCTCGCTGAAACTCGTGTATTTTCAGAGACAACCACATACGAAGGTGAAGAGGTGGAACACATGTCCAATAACTAGAAATAGAGGAGGATGATAACCAATCTGAATCGTGTTGCAAATCCGACATCATACCAAGGTTTATTCACTGTTATCTCAACCCATTATTTATCGTACGATTTAATGATCAATCCCTAACAACAACTCAAAGAGTTGTTATAGTTTCTTCAATTTTGAGTGGATTTTAGTTCTTATTGCAAAATCCATGCTAACCTTGCTTCCCATTGTGAAAATATCTAAATGCGGCACCCTTCTTGTGGAAAATCCCTTTTCACGCTGCAACTCTTGCTCCAACCCTCTTAATTTAGGTCTGTATTGAACCCTATTTTGGAGATTGATCTAAACTTTAGTAAAGATCAACAGAGGTATAGTCTCTGATTCATTTTTGAATTCTGGGTATGTTTTGAAATCTAATTTTTGTTTTTATCTTTTTTAATGTTGCAAGATCCTGTTAGAAAGATTACTAAATTAGGTCCATTTGACAGATTAGCAATTGAGACCGTGCAAATGTGGCTACCAGATTTGCATCACATAATGGACATGGCCGAGAAGGAAAATACAGAGGGACGGTGCCCTGCATGTCGTTCTCCATATGATAAGGAAAAGATTGTCGGGATGGCTGCAAACTGTGAGAGGTTGGTGGCTGAAGTTCATATGGAAAGAAAGATGACGAGCCAAAAAGCAAAGTCCAAATCATATGGAACCATGGGGAGATGGAAGAACTTGAGAAACAGTATAGGGATCTTCATCATCAGGAGCCAGAGCTGTAAGATATACTAATTCATATTTTTTGTTTGTTTGTTTGTGTTGTGGATGACACTTTAATTTTTATTGCTAGCTAGCTCTGAAACACTGATAATAACACATGCATCATGCCATCTTACGCCGACATGTAGAAACCGTTATAATTTAGAAAAATGGAAGGGATTGAATGTAACTCGTGTCGACGTTAGAAACTGGCACATGTTGGACACCAGAAATCGTTTTTTTGTCTTAAGTGTTGATAAATGTTATCAAATAGCGTTGCAATGGCTGCTATGTCGGGTATACATGTCGATTTATGGGCTCGTTGTTATGGTAAGTATTAACCGATATTGCGGGTTTTTCTGCTATAATTCGTTGTAGCGACACCACAAAGGGTTGATATGTTGGGATTTTTTTCTCTCCGCCATGGACCGCCATCCGCCACCGACTACACTGGTGTTGATGCTTCATAGTTAGCTAGTGTAAATTCATAGTTGCATTTGAAAACACATGGTAAGACTACCTACAATCTAAAAGAGAGTTTGGCATGACACGTCTAGGTATTTGACTCCGACATATGGTTTCATTCAATCACTTCCATTTTGTTTAACTATTCTTGGCGTCTACGTGTCACTATCAGTGTCATGACTGGTGTCGATGTCATTGCTATATTTCCTACAATAGACCCATAATGGGTCCAACCTTTCCTCGGACCGTGATATGGTAGGAGAGGGAGATTTCAAGTATGAAATTTTCTTTATTACTAGATTCAAAGTTTTAGAGTTATGCAACATGTTAATGTAAGAAATACGGCCTTCTATCAACCTGATGGCTCATGAATCATCTTACTAATTGTTATTATATTTGTTTCTATGGAGGAATTGAGTTACAATGAGCTTATTGTACTATTTTCATTTATTAATCTACATGAGATTTTGTGAATTCTAAAATGAGAATGAGAGTTTTATCTATTTTTAACCTCAGAAACATTTTGAAGAACTTGAAGCACCATAAGGATGAAGATCTTCTGAAAGGACAAGCTACGAAAATTCAGAAGGTGTACTTTCTGTTTCATTATGTAGTAGATTTTTTGTTTGGAGATTTGTTGTCACTTAGTTATTCTTTTGTTTGGAGATTTGTTGTCACTTAGTTATTCTTCGGTTGTCATTGTAGCATTCGTGATTACTATTTTATTACAAAATTTGTTTTGAGTTAAGGCCCTCTGGTACAAAATTATCGAGCTTAGATTCTTACTTCAGAAGCCATTCTCAAGTTCTAACAGGATACCAAGGTATTTTCCTACCCCATTTTTGTGATTTAATGTGATTTGCTATCTTATCGTATCTAAATGTCATAGAAATATGGTAATTCGTCTACAGGAATCAGTAAAAGTTTCATTCTGTGAAACATATGAGACAGTTAAAGTTGCATATGCAGATTTGATAACTTCTTCCAAGGAGACTTTGGATTCTATATTGGAACTGCAAGAGGTATGTGCTATTTTAGAATCTGAACATAAATAAATTGTTTGATGTTGTTTCATTTATATGTTTCTCTATGAGCTAAAAAACTCTTATAAGATAAGTTGGCTGAGGCATTGCATCCAATATTGTTAACATTGCAATTTAAATCTCTCTTTTAACTTATCTGCAAACATCTATATGTAAAATATTCATTAATCGCAACATTTTCTTGTTCCAGGCTCAGATTGCAAAGAATCTGTCAGTAGCCTAAGCTATTAATGGTGATTTCTTCATGCTTTTTACCCATTATTGTTTTTTCTAGATTTCTTTCTTGTTTCCCTTTGTTTTATAGTGACACCTTATTATATTTGATGTTTGCGACATATCTTTGTAGTTATTATCGTGGGTTAGTATTCTCTATAAGCAACTAGTACCACAGTTGCGTTAGGAATGTGGAAGGGATTTATATTGCTTCTATTTTTCTACCATGCACTTGAAGCAATGTTCTAAAGACCAGACTAGAGTTTGAACCGGCGATACGATGCCTTTGGATCATGGTTCAACTTGTTCAATGATTAATAAAATAATAAAAATAAATAAGTATTAAAAATTATATATGAAAAAATTCAACCAAATTTAAATCCGGTTTGATCCAGTTCTGTGGAACTGAGAAAGAACTGTAGCTGAACCAACCGGCAGACTGGCCAGTTCCGGGTCCAACCATCCGGTCCAGTTCTGACAACACTGAGATGTCATCAACTTACCATTTGGAATACTAATGAGATGCCATCAAATTTATTATATATAGATCATTATGCTATGCAACAAGTTTGGAAATCTAGCTCAAAATTGGCCAAGTGTTCGTTATGTCTCTAGTTAATTGTTGCTCAAACTGATAAATTCCATGTCTATTTTTCCTTTCTATTTTTTGACTATTGGAAACAATTGACCCGTGCTGGAGATGAAATTTCTAATGCATGAATTTTAGCTTCCAAAATAACTAAATATTCATTTCTTTTAAAAGTTTCAGATAAGTCATCAAAAGATCTAGAAGTTCCTAATGATATGGATGACAAACTTGATCAAGAGTGGTCACAAATTTCTCGGATGCACAACAGGTATTTCCGTAACGTTCCAAGTGCTCTATTTTTTGTGCTAGGCATTCATTTTCTCAAGACATAATAGCATTTTAGATTTGTAGATTTTGGTTTACAAGCTTTATCTCTGTGTCAATTATGTTTGGAACTTCTTTAAACAACAACTTTTGTTCTTAAGTTTAGCTGCATTTCTATCTTAAGCACGAGTTGTTATTTTTGCATGTATGCTTGGATGATGCTCTCCTTCTTTGTATCTTGCAGTATAGCAACTTTCAGAGACAAGTCTATCAACAAATGGCAGAGGAAGACACAAGTGACACCCGGTGCTGCTGCAATTAAAGGCAAACATGTTTTTAATCAGGTGACGTTCTGTGACTGGAATGCGAATTCGACTATGTGATGACACCAATTATTTTACTCCTAAATTTTTGTCCATCTTGCATGATATAAGCAATCAATTTTCTGGCTATATGAGTGATCCTAGTAGAATGGTCAAGCAGCTACAACTGAGAAAATGAGTTGTTAACGTATTTGGATCTGTAAGTCGATTTTATCTTTATTTGTTTCCGAACAGTAAGAAACTGATTTATTCAGTACATTTCTAAGAATGAAGTCCTAGATTTATTCTGTATCTCTCTTATATATGATATCTTTCTCGTTGTTTTGATCATTTATATTGTACTAATCAATTGATATCTCAATTTTAACTTATAGGAATTGTACATTTTATTTGTTTCTAGGCACATCATTAGTTGATTGACATCATTACGATTGTGTATGATAAAAGATGCTAGATCATTGTTTGTATATGTGATTATTTCTTTTAATTACTTTTTTTTACAGTCAAATGAAAGCATAGATGCAACTATTGGACTTAAAGCTCTAGCACATGACAACGTAATGGATATGGATTCAAAGGTTTTCGCTGAGTTCTCAGTTAGTTACATAGAGGAATCAGAGATAAACTCATATGCTATCAAGACAGCGGATGAAAATAATCAATCTAAAGAAGAGGATAAAATAGATTGTTTTAGATGACATTTTCTTTTAATTGGTTTCTTCCTAATTTTCTCTAGCTAGATGTGGTTTTGGTTCAATTGGGTGGACAATGTTGTTGTTATTATCATTTCAACTTAGTATTTTTCACTATTTAAGGATGAATACATATTTAATACTTTTTACTATTTAAAATAATGGTCTTTGATAATGTAGGATGTTGCTTTTCAAGATTGGTCTGAAAGTATCAATTATGGTATTTTACTGACATGAGGATAAAATGTAGATTTTTTTTTTAAATTAACATAACTAACGGCGGTTACAACTGACGTTATTTTAACATATTATATAATTATGGCGGTTACAACCGTCGTTATTTTTAATTGAATATATAGTATATAATTATGGCGGTTACAACCGTTGTTATTTTTAATTGAATATATATTATATATAATTATGGCGGTTACAACCGTTGTAAGAATATATTGGAGGAGTTTCAAAACCGCCGTAATAATATATTTGAGGCAATTTTAAAACCGTCGTGGAATGTTACGGCAGTTGGAGCGACAATTTTTCAAACCATCGTAAAACAGCCTCGCGACGCACGTATCAATGACAGTGCTGAAACCGTCGTGACTTGAAAATTCCGGCCGTTTTAACCGACGTAACCTGCCAAAATAACCGTCGTAATCTGCCAATTTTCTTGTAGTGATATTTTTATGTTCCAAACAATATTATGTGAATTTCAAAAGTTTAGTAATTTCAAACATCAAAACTTAAATCCTTCATGCAACATCACCGACATCCATTTATACTCAAAATTAAAATAAAGCAGTTGAAACATGGAAAAAGGATATCAATGATGGTGGTGTTTGTCTGATGGACGAAGTCAGCGGATCTAAGGCGAGATGACCAGAGTGAGGGGAAGTGTTGAGGGGCAGTGTTGTTGCGAGAGGGGTGGTTGTGTCGGTGGGAGGTGCCAAAGGAGGTCGACGACGGTTGTCCAAAGAAGAGGGCGTCAAAAATATGACGGAAATAGGCGGTTGGCCGAATCTGAAGAAGGGTGGTTCTTTCGTGTGAGGGCAATCCGTGGTGGGCAGTGGATTGTTTCACTATATTTGTTGATGTTTCCTCTTCTTTAGGGAAGTTGGAAAGCTAACACGAATAAGAAAGCAACTATAGAAAGACGAAATAATTTTACAGATTATAATAATATGAAACATTGGAGAAGTGTAAACACCCCAAATTTGCCCTCTCACTTTCTCACACCTTGGCTTGTGATCCTTCATATTGCATTGCATAAGCATTCCATCTTACACTGCATAGTTTTATTTCACTGCATAGCTAGGGTTTGTGATCAGATGAATCTTAGAAGTGTTCTGAGCAATATCAAAGGTCATGAAGCATTTCAAGAAGGTCCTTGAGTGGTCTATAATCATCTTATGCCCCCACGGGTCATTTAAAGTCAAGAAATGTCAAAGCACTGCAGAGGTATGGAAGTTAAGCTGAGGATTCTTACATAGATGACTTGAAATTAGGGTTTTGGTTTCAAAGGCCTTACACCCAAAAATTTTGGTCATTCTTGTTGCTATTGGTCCATATATGTTATAAGGAGCTTGTGTGTCAAATTTCATGGAAAAATTCAATGTGGAAGCCATCTGATCAAATGGTAACTTCTTGAGCAAGAAAAGTCAGATCCTGGGCATCTGAGGCCCCCAACAAGGGTTCCAAAGGGTCATCATCATCAATTTAAGGTCCTATGATCTTTATTTGATCATTAGAATGCTTGGAAGTTCACAAAGTTGAAGAAAAATGAGCTAATCCAAAACTTTCCAGAAATGGAAATGACTTGTAATGTAAACTTTCTATTTTGGGAAAGATTCTCAACCTCCTCTTTCTTGATCAAAAAGGTTTCAAATGAAATTTCTTCAAACATGAAAGTTGTAGATTGGATCCTCCCATTTTCAAAAAGTATAATAACTCATTCTAATTCATCCTAGAACTCAAGTTATGGCCTTGCAAAGTTGGCAAAAATCACATAATTTCCAAGTTCATGTCAAAGAGGATTTTGTGCATTTTTGCATTTCAAGCATTCACATGACTTATAATGTGCACAAATATGTTACAACATGTCAAGGCAGCATCCAAAGATCAGAATTGACCCAAGAATTTAACCACAAAGAGATCTAACCACAAAAATCTATGTTGCACAAGCCCATACCTCAAGTACACATAAACTTGACTTTTTGCATTTTCCTCCCATACCAATCACACAGTGCCACACCAACTATCCTGACCAATGGTATGTCTCATACAAACCCTAATGGCTATAAATAAACAAGCATGAAGGCCTGAAACAACACACAAGGGCAAAATCCAAAAAATGCCTTGAAACTCTGTCTCTTCGAAACACATAATCCAGCTTACAAAAACCAAAATTTCTTTCACCATTCAACTCCATATATCCTAAGGATCATTTCTCACCCATCACCATAGCCTGAAACGCCCTCAAACTCAAACACGATTTCTGCAACTTATGAAACCAAACACTCAAAATAGCCACTCTAAGCTCCATTCAACTATTCCATTGAGCTCAGGAGATCAAAAGAGGTTAGATCACAAGAGGGAAGCCCAAAAAGCTTCATGAACGTTTTTCCAGAGGCATGATTTTAAGTTCTAAAATGATTCTCCATGCTTCCCTGATCACCCTGATATGATTAAAATTGAAAATGAGTTAGAAAATTGGAGTTTAGAAGCTTGTAGAAGAAGTTGGCATTTTGGTTCACCGGAGAAGATGATCGGGGCTTGTCTTCGGTCACCTGAAAGTAATTAGGGCTAATTAGGGTTTAGGTTGCCAGATTAAATGAGGACCCTTGGATCATGTTTAAATTAGTGTACGGACGGCTCAGATAATTCACTTAACCTTAATTTTGATTAATTAAATTAATTGTAATTAATTAAGTAAGATTAAACCTAGGCCATTGGATCACGCACGAAAAGCAAATTTAAACCTAGGCCCTCAGATCTTCATACCCTTGGTCAAGAAGACTTCTCATCATGGCCTTTGATCTCATCAATTTCGCATCTGGACCATCCATCCTGCATACTTTTCACTTTTCTTTATTTTTATTTCATTTTTTTTCATTAAATTATAAAAAATAGTAAAAATGATTTAAATATTCTGAAAATTTTTGTCAACACTTTAATTAATTTTCAAAAACCAAAATATTTTTATTTTCTTTTTTTTCACAAAAAATGCATTTTTTAAATAATTTAATTGTATATTTTAATTAATTAAATCCTTTTAATTAATTAAAAATACTTTAAAGTATTTAAAAATCACAAAAAAATTCAGAGAGGTTCTTTAAACATTTACAAACTCATCCCACAAATTTCTTTTTGATTTTGATCAAAATTTGCCAATTTTCTTTGAATTAGGGTTTCTAAATTTTTTATTTTTCAACCCTAACTTCAAAAATTCATAACTTTCAAACCAAGATGAGTTTGCATTTGATTCTTTTTGCAATCTTTCACAATTGACCTCTAGTTTCTAAATATATTTTTGTCTCATTTTTATCTTGCACTTTCAAATTGTTTGGCATTTTTCATTGAGAAGTATCCAAAACCCTAGCATATTTTAGGATGACCATAACTTGAACTTGGTAAACCTTTAGAATTACCCCTTTGGATGGTGATTTCATGAGTGCTTAGGGTCCCCTTGGATGCATTTTCAATTTTTTATCTCCTGATTTGTTTATGCTTTTGAATTTGTACATATCTTGCTTTCAAACTAACCATTTCAGGTGCATTTGGTAAGTTAATCAGGATGTGGATGTGCATCCACATCCAACCCCTCTTTCTCTCTTTATTTTTATGCACTTTGTTTATGTTTGAAGTTAATCTCATTCACTTATGTTTTCTCTTGTTCTTAGGTTACTTGACTTCTTCATGAAGTAAATAACCTAATCCTTCTCTCTCTCTCTCTCTCTCTCTCTCTCTTTCTTCTCATCTGCTTCTCTTCCTTTGGTGGCCAACTTGAAGACTTCTCCTGATGCTTCACAAACCCTAGGAATATCCAAGCCTGATAACTTTAGGGTTATAAATAGTCCCCCCCTAGTTTTTACCTTTTGAGTCTCCTTGAGTCTCTAACTCATCTCATAATCAAGGCTAAACAGTTAAAGTTTTGGGACTCTGAATTAGGGTTATGCTTGTATCCTTATCTTAGGATTGAGTGTATAACTTTGATCCTTAGTGCTAAACCTTTAAGTTATTTTCACCTTCAATCAAAAACACCTAATAATCATTAAAGACTTAAGCTTTTAACTTGGGCCTTATATTAGGGTTACATCTCTGCCTGGTGGTTCAGAGGGACTAACCCTAGTGTTCAATGGACAGGTCCCCCTCAGGTTTAGTCTTACAAACATAAAATCCATTTCTTAACTCCAACCTTTAATTAAAATCCACTTAATAAAGGCTTGTTATATAATGAATTTAATCCCTAACCATGGATTAAGTTGAGGTATCTTCCTCTGCTTAAGTGTTCTCATCTATCATCCTTCTCTTAGGATGGTTTAATGAGTTCACTAATCTTTAATTGGAGATTAAACTCATTACTTAACACTAAACAAAAACCCAAAAACACTTAATAAATACCAAGTAGGTCAATGATCTTAATCCTATATCATCATGGTAATTAAGTTGGGATCTTCATCTCATGCTTAAGTAGGCTCATTATCCCTAATCAGGGAGGATATAATGAGTTTACTAACCTTTGATTTAGGCTTAAGCTCATTTCCCTATGCAAAACACCAAAAACAAATAAAAAACTGAAAACACAAAAACAAATAATAAACGTCTCCTTCGGGATTCTTTTCTCATCACATTCACTCTAAAAACGAGAACTTGCTTCTTCTGTCTAATGCAAGACAGTTCGCACTCGAGCCAGACGAGTCATACACTTGAGCATAAACAAGCAAGCAGTTCACAACAAAAGCATCTAAGTCTCAATGAGTCGAACTACAGTGTTCTGACTTCCTCATTGCACGAGAGGATACGTAGGCATAACTTAACAGTTATCGAACAAAAAAAGTCTCTTTGTCTTCCCCCTCTCCTTCTCTCAGTTCTTTTTCTTTAGTCTCAACTTTGAGCATTCACTTTATTTTTGCACTAACACTTTGTACATCCTTTTCTCCCTAGCCTTTTATGCACAGTTTAGCACATACACTTTACCCCCTTTAAAACAAAATCTTGTAAGCGTGGATCCCGTCGAGTACGACGGACGATCTGGGTGCTAATACCTTCCCAGGTCGTAACCAACCCCCTTACTCAGTCTCTTTGGTTCACAACCGTCTTATCCATATCTTTCTAGGTTCATGCAACATTACCTTTCCTTCGGGATAAAAATGCCTAGCTGGCGACTATATTCAACCTCAACCTCCAACATCACCGACGGTTCGTGTTTGCACCGGGACGAAAGTCCGGGGAGCGACAGTTTGACGACTCTGCTGGGGACCTTTGCAACCAGGGCTTCTGGTTCTCTTGTGGGTTTCTCCTAGTGCTTGTTTGTTTGTGTTTATCTGGGGTGTTATGTTCTATTTGTGTTTATGTTTTTTCTATATTTATTGCTTCCTATACAACTTTATTTATCACATTTACTTTATCGCTTTCATTTATTGCTTTTTGCATTTCATTTATTATTATCATATCATTGTGCTGGATTTTTTGGTTTACCTTGGTGGGTGGGGTATTCCAGTGAGAAAGGCTCAACACAAAGGCCTGAGTGACACATAGGATTAGAGTGGTTTCATATTCTTTCCCATTCCATTTCGGTCTGGTGCGGGAATATGAAAACACGACTCAGACATGGGTTTCTTCTTGAGAACTTTGTGCTACGGATTTCCTGTAGTACTAGGTCTATCTGGGAAGCCTGCTAAGTCTGGATGACCTTTTTAGATGACCTTCAGCATCTGAGGTGAATTAGAGGAGGGTTCTTTATGATTAGGGTAAACATTGTACCTCCGGGTTAGAAGTGTTTAAACTTCTCAAAATAGATTCGAATCTGAGGATCCTTGTTCTAGAACAATACCTGTGAGTGGGTTGGGTTGTTTACAGGTTTGCAAGAACTCATGACCTCATTATACCTTGCTACTGGAATGTTATAAGGTTGTACTGTTTTGGACTGATCCCTTGAAACCCTGGACTATTGACTCTTTATTTGAGTCCCCCACTTGGTCATTTGTTTTCAGACTTTCATCCGAAACTTTAGACACTCATAGATCCTACCAAAGGAAACTGATTATCCAACACATGATTACAAAACCTTGCATATCATAAGCATACATCATATTGCATCATTTAACATTTTGTCTATTTGTTTTACAGGGTATCCATCTTCACTTGGTCTGGTTTTGACCGTTCTTCTGCTCAGCTTGTCTGCTGCAGTACTTCTTCAATTATCTTCCTCAGCTATCTTCTTCAAGTTGTCTCCTTCAGCACACATCTTCAACATGGATTCAACTAGGAAAAGCAACATTACCTACCACTTCTTTGAGTATCCTCTGGCAGGCATCAGGCATCAGGCAGATACAGGCCCTTATCACCCCTGATCATGTTCCCTTATTCAGAGAGCATTATGGTGGAATCCTGGACATGATTATGGACTTGGATGCATCGCAGAGGAGCATGATTCACACCTATCTTCAGTTTTATGACCCTCCTCTCTGTTGCTTCACTTTCCCAGATTTTCAGATCGGTCCTTTGCTGGAAGAATACTCTATGTTATTGGGTGTCCCTATCAGAAGAGGAATCCCTTTCAATCCTGAAATGACTTCTCCTAAGAATGAAGACATAGCCAAAGCATTACATCTGGAAGCAACTATCATCGATGAGCATATGACTTCCAAGGCTGGAATCCTAGGCCTTCATCTGGATTTCTTGATTACTCAGGCTACAAAGCAAGCTGCAGTGGAATTGGGAAATTGTATGTGCTCTCCTGGCCCTCAGCATTTATGGTATCATTTTGTTTGCAGATGATCCTAAGTTTGTAAGCAAGAATGCTATTCATATCTTCATGCTAAAGAACCCGGTTCCCACCTTATTGGGAGACTTCTACTACTCAGTTCATCATAGGAATGAGAAACAGAGAGGAAGACTGGTAAGGTGTTGTGCACCTCTCTTCTACAGTTGGTTGATGAAGCATATGCCGAAGACGAAAGCTTTCTTGAACCTGCATCAGACAAGGAATTGGGCTAAGAGAATGATTTCCCTTACTTCAGAAGATATCAGGTGGTGTACTCAGAACACCAAGGGTCGAGACATAATAACAAGCTGTGGGCAATACCCAAATGTGCCACTTATTGGAGTAAAGGGTTGCATCAATTAAAATCCTTTACTTTTCAAGAGACAATTGGGGTATGCCTTGATACATCCACCTAGGGAGCAGGACTTGGTAGAGTCTCTCTACTGTGCTTTTCAAAATAATCATGCCATTGTCCGACAAGCAGCCTGGGCTTGGGACAACATACAGACTAAAGGAACTGATATTTTGGGGAAGTGCAACAACATAGCCTCTGCTCAGTACACTGAATGGTCTCGCATCAGAGGACAAATTACTTGTATGCCATTCACCCTAGAGGATGTGCCAGGGCTATCAGCAGTTGAACCTATAGCCACAGTCAGTCTGGAAGAATTTGAGAAGATGAAAGAAAGAAACACCCAACTAGATGAAGCTTTGAAGAAGACCCTTTGGGAAAGGAATGATGGTCGTCTAGACATTGAGAGGTTAGAGAAGTTGCACATCGAGCATGTAACCAAGATTGAGAAGACTAAAGAATTCATTAGGAAAGCCCGAGCAGGAGAACTTGTGTTGAAGAATGCATGCAAGGAAGCAAAGATTCAAAGGGCAAGAGCTGAGCATTATCTGGAGAAGAGTCAAGATAGATGGGTCAGGATAACTGAAGCTCGTTTGCTAGAAGACCTGAAGATGCAAGCCAAGATAGAGCAGTTAGAGTCTAATGAGAAAAGAAACCAAGAGGCACTGATAGCAGCTCAAAAGGAGATCTCAGAGTTGAAACTCCGGGTGGGGTTAAAGAGATCCAAAGAACATGACAAGTATCAGAAGATGACAAATGCCATTGCAACCAGAAACCTTCTCATCAGAACCATCACAGAACACCTAGTTGGACCAGTGACTGATGCTCTCCTGAAGGAAGTCAGGGAGGATGCATATGGATTAGATGTTTGATTTTCTCTTTGTACTAGTTTTTGTATTTTAAGCTCACCATGGTGATTTTGTTTGTTGTACTCTTGAATTGATTATGGGAGTTTGTTTGTAATTCATGAACTATTTGTATTTTGGCATTGCCACTTGTATTTTTATGGTTATGGATTGGGTGTTATCATGGACTTCGTTTGCTCCAAACATCTTTATCTCCTCCAAGGGGTCTGGAAGGTCAAGACCAAGAACCAAACCGGATACCCTCTGAAGACAAATAGACATATTACATTGCATGCTAACTTCATATCCTTTGCTTTGCATGTGTTTTGTTGTTGTTTTCTCACTCTGCTGATTGTTTCAGGAAATATTACTCGCAGGAGGGTCTTTCCCATCAATCGCATCCACAAATATCTAACCAGACACAACCTTCCGAGTCTACAAATGGATCATCTACAGCAGGAACTAACAGATGTAAGGACTCAGATGACTAATGTAAGGACAAAAGTGAGAACTCAGATGAATCTATTCATGGCTGTGATGACTGGACTGGCACAGGCCCAGGAAAGATTGAGGGAGTTAGTCAAGCGGCAAACTCCGGAAGATAACCATGCAGGCACTGGGGGTACAAGTAACAATGCGCGCGATCAGCCGCGAACGACTCCGGTAGTGTTTGGACCTCACAACAACCCTGAAGTTAATATCCTTGGGGATGGCCAAAGGAACACTGAAGATCGTATTCTGCAGGAAGATCCTCAGGATGAGCAGTTTACAATGCCGAGTGCTGGGGCAGATGAAGCTTATGATCGTTGTCTAGATGAGATCACTGGAATCCCAAAACTCCTTGGGATTTGATGTGATGGATATGGGCTTAGTTGAAGGGGTGAGGATTCCTCAGAAGTTCAAACCCCCGTGTTTTGAAAAGTATAATGGTACCTCCTATCCTCGTACCCATTTGTAGTCTTTTCTGGGAAGGCTGAAGGCATACACCATGGATGAGAAGTTGTGGATGTTTTATTTCGAAGACAGTTTGACTGGTGCATCCAGAGAATGGTATTCACACTTGTCAAAGGCTATCGTCAGGAACTGGAAAGATATAACTGAGGCCTTTATACGCCAATATCAGTACAACCTGGATATGGCCCCCAATAGGACCCTCTTGATGAGTATGTCTCAGTCCTCGTGGGAAAGTTCCCGTGAATACACCCAAAGGTGGAGACAACTTGCTGCTGCTGTCCAGCCACCTATGTCTGAAAGGGAAATGGTTGATATGTTTATGAATACCTTACAGGGGACCTACATTGATAGACTTGCTGCCTTTTCTTCTACCAGTTTTGCTGATGTGGTTATAGCAGGAGAAAGAATTGAAAGCCTATTGAAGATGGGTAAGATTTCTAACAAAGGTGCTAGCTCCAGCAATGCAAGGAAACCCTTCTCAGGACCTAGAAGGACAGGGGAAACTAATGCAGTGTATGTTAACATAGGTAGACCCCAATACTTGTAAAGATCAGTAGCTGCAGTTACCATTCCTACTCCAGCACCTCCGCACCAATGGTATCCTCAACAATAAAAGTTCCCACAACAACAACAAATATCTTATAACAACCACAATCAGCAACAACGTCCTTTCCAACAAAGGCCTTCTCAGATTAATAGGGTGATCGATCTCATCCCTATGCCCTATGTGGTCTTGCTCCCGCGGCTATTGAAGCTTAACCTGACTGAGCTAAGGACTTTGGCTCCACCAGATCCTTTGAATCTTCCAAGGAATTATGATGTCAACGCCAGATGTGCTTTTCACTCCAATGCGCCTGGTCATTCAACAGAGAAGTATATGGCCCTGCACATGAAAGTCCAAGATTTGGTTGACTCCAAAGCTTTGAATTTTGTACCTCCACCAAATGTCACAAAGAATCCAATACCGAATCACGGTGGGCCGAGGATTAATGCTATTGAGGAGGACCAACCAACAATTTTGATTGAGGACATTGCAAGTATTCAAACACCACTGGCTGAAGTGAAAGCTCAGCTATTGAAGTGCTGAGTGTTTCCGGGTTGTGAGGCCCATTGTGAAGCTTGCAAAGTTTCTGCTAATGGTTGTGCAAATCTGAAGAATGGTATCAGCAGTCTTATCAGAGAGGGCATCCTGCAAATCAGATCTACTATGATCCACAGATTATCACAACTCCTTCTTCTGCTGTATTTAGCCTGGTGACCATCACGATGCCTGGACCAGTTCCTTATGATAACAATAGTGTTATGCCTTGGCCTTATGGTTCAGATCTTTACTGCCATGGAAACAAGATCACTCTTGACTCCTTAATATCTGCACCACAAATTGACAATGTCGGGGGAGGCAGAGGCTTCACTCGAAGCAGACGTCTCTTCGCTTCACAGTTTCCTAGAGTTAATGTTGAAGCAGAAGCTGCTGCTAAAGCAAAAGGAAAAATGTGGTACCAAAAGAACCAGCTGCAAAAGAAACTCAAAAGACACCCTTTGATCAGGATGTAGACGAGTTTATGAGGATTATCAAAAGAAGTGACTACAAAGTGGTAGATCAGCTCCACCAAACACCCTCCAAAATCTCCATACTGTCTCTACTCATGTGTTCCGAGGCTCACCGGAATGCACTACTTAAAGTATTGCACGCAACTTATGTTCCTAAGGAGATCACAGTTAATCAGTTAGAAACGGTGGTCGCAAATGTCAATACTAGTCATGGAATAGGTTTCACCAATGCTGACTTGACTACAGAGGGGCGTAATCACAACAAGGCTTTGCATATCACTTTGGAATGTAAAAGTGTCGTACTTTCTCATGTCCTTGTTGATATTGGATCATCACTCAATGTGTTGCCAAAGAAAGCTTTAGTCAAGCTGGAGTATGATGGTCTTGCATTCCGTCCGAGCAACCTAGTTGTTAGAGCTTTTGATGGCTCTAAGAGATCGGTTCTCGGAGAGATTGAGCTGCATGTGATAATTGGCCCGCAAATTTTCAAAACTACCTTCTATGTGATGGACATATAGCCTGCCTACAGTTGTTTGTTGGGTCGACCCTGGATTCATGCCACTGGCGCAGTAACATCGACCCTTCACCAGAAGTTAAAATACGAGTGGGAGGGCCAAATTATCACCATCTGTGGAGAAGAGGATATCTTTGTCAGTCACCTGGCTACATACAAATACATAGAGATGGATGGGGAGATCCATGAAACCATGAGTCAGGGTTTTGAAGCTTTGAACGTCAACGAAGCAACAACTGAGGTGTTTGCTGCATCCCAAGAGGAAAGGATGGGCACCTCAATTGCTTCCTACAAACAGGCTCGGAAGGTTGTGGAAGAAGGGAATGCCCGAGGCTGGGGCAAGTTACTGAAGATTTAGATAAAAGAAGACAAATTCAGTTTGGATTACAGACCATCCCGACAAGTTCCAGAGGAGGCTGCTGAAGCTCCCAAGTTCATAAGTGGGGGAATGTTGACCCCAGATGCTGTCAACACTTTGGAAGACGAGGCTGAGAGCGACTACAACCTGGAAAGCTGGATCCGTCCAAGAGTCCTGCCAACAAGTCCTCAATTGGTCTTCCCAGGAAATTATAAGGGTTACTGCTGCAGAGTAATTATTATTTCCTGTTTTAAGCATGCATCAAAGTCATGCATCTTGCCCAAGATGTCGGGACTCATTTTGTAATAGGGCCATATGTATTTTGTGAAAATTGAATATTTATGAACAATGGACATCTTTTTGCAAACAATCTTTTTTGCTCCCTGTCTTTTCATTTTTGTTATTTTCGCACAAAACAATAAATGGCAATGTTTTTTCTTAATAATAACTTCATTCACTTTTTTCTAAATAAGATAAAATCAATCACTAAAATGAACCAAATCTCAACCCTTGCAGAGATAGCCCTCCAAATTGCACCAACAACAACACTGATATGACCTTGTATGACTTCGACAATCCGATTAATCAAGCAGATGAAAGGGTTGAAGAAGACTACGATTTACCTGAAGAGCTAGCTAGGTTATTGAGACAAGAGGAAAAGGTTATTTCTCCTTATTAGGAGGAGGTTGAGAATATCAATCTTGGTACCGAGGAAGATGTAAAAGAAGTAAATATTGGAACCAGTCTGCAAACTCCAGTAAAAGAACAGCTTATCAGTATGCTATGAGAATATGTCGATGTGTTCGCTTGGTCCTATCAAGATATGCTGGGTTTAGATACAAATATTGTCATGCACAAGCTGCCATTGAAAGAGGATTTTCCGCCAGTTAAACAGAAGTTGGACCGTACTCGCCCAGACATAGCCATGAAAATCAAAGAGGAAGTACAAAAACAGTGGGACGCCAGTTTTCTTGCTGTAACTAGTTACCCTCCGTGGGTTGCTAACATTGTACCCGTACCTAAGAAGGATGGCAAGGTGCGTATGTGTGTCGATTACCGGGATCTGAATAGAGTAAGCCCGAAAGATGACTTCCCATTACCTCACATTGATGTATTGGTAGACAACATAACTCAGTTCTCTGTATTTTCCTTCATGGACAGATTTTCTGGATACAATCAGATCAAGATGTCACCTGAAGACTTGGAGAAGACAACTTTCATCATACCCTGGGGCACCTTCTGCTACAAAGTAATGAAGTTTGGTTTGAAGAACGCCAGTGCAACATATCAACAGGCTATGGTAACATTATTCCACGATATGATCCATAAATAAATAGAGTGCTACGTGGATGACATGATTGCCAAGTCCCAAACAGAGGAAGAGCATTTGGTAAATCTATTGACGTTGTTCAAGCGTTTGAGGAAGTATCAGTTAAGGTTGAACCCCAACAAGTGCACGTTCGGGGTACGTTCTGGTAAGCTTCTAGGTTTTATTGTAAGCGGAAAAGGAATTAAGGTTGATCCCGAAAAAGTCAAAGCAATTCAGGAAATGCCTGCACCTAAGACTGAGAAAGAAGTTCGAGGGTTCTTAGGTAGATTGAACTACATCTCAAGGTTCATATCTCATCTCACTACAACCTGCGAGCCCTTGTTTAAACTTCTAAGAAAGGAACAAACAGTCAGGTGGAATGATGATTGTCAAAAAGCTTTTGACAATATCAAAGAGTATTTACAAGAACCTCCAATTCTCATGCCTCCAGTTGAAGGAAGATCTCTAGTAATGTACCTGACAGTATTGAATGAATCAATAGGGTGTGTGTTGGGCTAGCATGATGAGTCTGGTCGAAAATAGTATGCAATATAATACCTAAACAAAAAGTTTACCGACTGTGAACAACGTTATTCACTGCTCGAGAAAACTTGTTGTGCTTTAGCGTGGGCTTCTCGCCGACTAAGACAGTATATGTTGAGTCATACTACCTTATTGATCTCAAAGATAGACCCCGTCAAGTACATATTTGAGAAGCCAGCACTTACCGAAAAAGTTGCAAGGTGGAAAATGATTCTAACAGAGTATGATATTCAGTACACCTCTCAGAAAGCCATAAAAGGCAGTGTATTGTCTGACTATCTGGATGAGCAACCCATTGATGACTACCAGCCTATGAGATTTGATTTCCCTGATGAAGACATCATGTTCTTAAAGTCAAAGGATTGCGAAGAGCCTATTCACACTGAAGGGCCTGATCCAGAAGAAGCATGGACTATGATGTTCGATGGGGCAGTTAATTATAACGGTCGTGGGGTTGGTGCAGTTCTTATTACACCCAAAGGAGTCCATATGCCTTTCTCAGCGAGGCTTACCTTTTCCTGCACTAACAACGAAGCAGAATACGAAGCTTGTATCATGGGTCTTGAGGAAGCCATTGACCTCAGGATCAAAACCTTGAATGTATTCGGAGATTCAGCTTTGGTGATCAACCAAACTAATGGAAAGTGGTATACTCATCAAGATCATCTGGTTCCCTACCGTGACTATACGAGGAGATTGTTGACTTTCTTCACAACAGTCAAGCTTGAATACATCCCTCGAGATGAGAATCAGTTTGCGGACTCCTTGACCACCATTTCATCTATGAACAAAGTACAGACTACTAACTATGTACCTCGGATTTTAGTATCCATACTAGACCGACCGGCGTATGTATTCTCTATGGAAACTTTCATTGACAACAAACCTTGGTTCCACGACATCAAATGCTTCTTGGAGACTCAGACATACCCATCTGGGGTATCATCTAATGATAAGAAGATATTGAGAAGGCTAGCCATCAATTTCTTCCTCAACAGTGATGGCTCCTTATACAAGCGAAACTTCGACATGGTCTTGCTCAGATGTGTTGACAAGAAAGAAGCAGACTTATTGATGCACGAAGTACATGAAGTTTCTTTCGGTACCCATGCCGGAGGACATGCAATGACAAAGAAATTTTTGAGATCAGGTTACTATTGGATCACAATGGATGCAGATTGTTGTGCATATGCCAAAAAATGCCATAAATGCCAGATCTACGCAGACAAAGTGCATGTGCCTCCAAATCCTTTGAATATATTGTCTTCACCCAGGCCCTTTGCCATGTGGGGCATTGATATGATTGGAAAGAACAAACCGACTACTTCAAATGGTCACAGATTCATCCTGGTAGCCATTGATTACTTCCCCAAATGGGTTGAAGCAGCTTCGTATGCAAACGTCACCAGACAAGTGGTAGCCCGTTTTCTGAAGAAGGATATCATTTGTCGATATGGAGTCCCCGAACGAATCATTACTGATAATGGTTCAAACCTAAACAACAAGATGATGACAGAACTGTGTCGAGACTTCAAAATTCAACATCACAACTCTTCTCCTTACAGGCCAAAGATGAATGGCGTTGTTGAAGTGGCTAACAAGAACATTAAAAGGATTGTATAAAAGATGGTAGTCACGTACAAAGACTGGCATGAGATGTTACCATTCGCCTTGCATGGGTACCGAACTTCCATCAGAACATCTACCGGGGCAACACCTTATCAGCTTGTGTATGGTATGGAAGCAGTCCTACCTGTTGAAGTTGAATTACCCTCCTTGCGGGTAATGATGGATGCAAAGCTGGACGAAGCTAAATGGGTACGATCTCGTTATAACTAACTGAGACTGATTGAAGAAAAGAGGCTAGCAGTTATCTATCATGGTCAGTTATATTAGAAACGGATGAAGAAGGCCTTCGATCAAAAGGTCAGACCTCGCGTATATCAAGTGGGAGAGCTTGTACTGAAAAGACTTCTTCCTCCTCATACAGACCATGGGGGCAAGTGGACGCCAAACTATGAAGGTCCCTTTGTAATAACTAAAGTCTTCTCGGGCGGGGCACTGATGCTCGCGACCATGGATGGCGAAAAATTCTTATCTCCTGTGAATTCAGATGCAGTTAAAAAATAGATCGCATAAATGACCCGCTGGACATAAAAACAGAATGTAAGTCCATGCAAAAATAGGGCATCCCGGCGAGTCAAAAACAGAATAAAAGACTCGGGCAAAAATAAGGGAAAATTAAAAAAAGTGTACACCCGCTGAGTTGAAAAGCCACATCGGACAGCTCAGGCAAAAATGGGTATCTCGGTGGATTGAAAACCCGAAAGGGCGATCCATGCAAAATCAGGGAATAAGCGAACAACTGCATTCTGAATTCTTCTGTATCACTCACATAACATGGCAAACTTCGAAAGGACAAAGCGTCAATCAGAATCAACTTTCTTCAGAAAGCAAGATAAAAAGAGCGTTCAGGTCATATAGGTCATAGCAAAAAAGAAGATTGGAGTGTCAACTTCACCATTTCCAAATAGGACTTTTATTTTCTCAATTTTGTAGCAATCTCCTCCTTTCAGAGATTAACTTCCTCACTGTACTCGCCTATTCAGGGCACACAAATCAATAAAGTCAAATTTTCATTCACACTTTGCTTTGTACCTTTTTTTTTCATTTTCAAAATGTCCAAAGTTCATAATACAACGTTTGCATGAAAATGTATGAGCCATTTTCAATAAATGCTTGCAGGAAATATGTACTCTTAAGCAAATTTAACTCCTGTGACGGAATCCGGTTGAGGATGCCTCAGGACACTTGTGCGTTTTCTTTGTTTAACAGGTTTCAGGTACTCAAGGCGGACAATCTTTCATAGCATGGGGCATATCAAGCACTATATCCCCAACCAAGCCGACAATCACATCATCAGAAGGACCACTTGATTAAAGTGTTCCCCCACGGAGTTTTTATCCCCTCAGAGTATCCCCCACAAAGCTGATTCTCCGGCAGTTTACTTCCCAGAAGTTCTTTCATCCCCAAGCAGGATCTCCGAAGCAATGCCTAAATCACTTTTCCCCAACAAGTGGCCAGATCTTCTCATCCCCAGCATGGGGTCACCACAGAGTTCTTTCCCCAGAGTTCTCCAGAAAGATCGTGCAGTGATCCTTTCACCCCACAGATCGCCCAGTGATCCGTTCTCCCAACAGATTTCAGACCTCGGATCTCGTTTTTCTCGTTTGCATAATCATAACATTCACATCATTTCTCCCCAAACAGAGCGTAGCATTCCGTCTAATACGGAGCATTACGGCAAAAATCAAACATTTGCATGATCATAAACCAGGTTCGAGCCAGTCACCTGCAAATACCAAAATCACTCCTCCAGCAATATGCAAAAAAACTTATCCCCTGCAGATAAAATCCAAAATGTCCTTTTGCATTCTCAATACAAATACTTGTACATACCTATACACAATCCTTCTGATACTCGTCCATATCCTACTTATGCATAATTCTTTGATACTCGTCTGTATCTTATGCATCTCCCCAGCAGATCAACACTCGTCCGTGCTCCTTATTTAAATAGTTGATACTCGTCTGTATCGTCACTCCTTAAACACGCATCATTGTTTGTTCTTATCGATACTCTTCTGTATCGTGGTTCTAAGGATACTTGTCTGTATCTTTAATCTATACACATTGTCGAAACACTTACCATTTTATTTTTAGGGCTTAAACAATCGTCCGTGTTTATTTATCCCCGGAAGTCGCCAACAAAACAACTTTCTATCCGACATTCGTCCTATGTCGTGATATCTTTTAGTTGATCGCCCTTCACCTTTTGATGACTGTACCTCATCATGTTATATGATGGTTGTCCCCATCATCGATCTTTTTTATCCGGCATTCGTCCTATGTCGAGATAATCCCCAACGGAGCAGTCGTCTCCTGCTAGGTGATCGTCCTTCACCTCTTGATGACCGTCCCTCATCATGTTATCTGATGGCCATCCCCATCGTTGATCTTTCTATCCGACATTCGTCATGATATCTTTTAGGTGATCATCCTTCACCTTTTGATGATCGTACCTTATCATTCATCCGATGGCCGCCCCCATCGTCGATCTTTTTTTCTGACATTCGTCCTATGTCGCGATAACTCTCAGCAGCCGTACCCTGCTCGGTGATCGTCCTTCACCTTTTGATGACCGTCCCTCATCATTGATTTTTTTACTCTTCACCTGATGGCCGTCCCCGTCGCGATTTCATTATTCTTCAACCTGACGGTCGTCCCCGTTAGTGCTTTTAAATCCCCAATAAAGTCGTTTTTCTTTACCCGATGGCCGTTTCCATCGCGGATTCTTTATTCCCCAGCATGATGGTCGTCCCCGTCAGTGCATTTCTCACTGTATCTATCCACAGCAGTCGTCCTCTGCTCAATGGTCGTCCCCTTTCGCTACCTTATAATATTCAGTTTATATTGTCTATTACAATTTATATCCCTTTTCTTCTTATAATAAAGAGTGCAAATTTTGGACTGTCTTGGTATTTAACCACAAGTTATCTTGTTTGTCTGTTAAGCCAGGCGCTTACATACTACACATCTAACTCATGCTTAAATAGGGGTAGCTGTAAACTCCCCAAATTTTCCCTCTCACTTTCTCACACCTTGACTTGTGATCCTTCATATTGCATTGCATAAGCATTCCATCTTACACTGCATAGTTTTATTTCACTGCATAGTTAGGGTTTGTGATCAGATGAATCTTAGAAGTGTTCTGAGCAATATCAAAGGTCATGAAGCATTTCAAGAAGGTCCTTGAGTGGTCTATAATCATCTTATGCCCCCACGGGTCATTTAAAGTCAAGAAATGTCAAAGCACTGCAGAGGTATGGAAGTTAAGCTGAGGATTCTTACATAGATGACTTGAAATTAGGGTTTTGGTTTCAAAGGCCTTATACCCAAAAATTTTGGTCATTCTTGTTGCTATTGGTCCATATATGTTATAAGGAGCTTGTGTGTCAAATTTCATGGAAAAATTCAATGTGGAAGCCATCTGATCAAATGGTAACTTCTTGAGCAAGAAAAGTCAGATCCTGGGCATCTGAGGCCCCCAACAAGGGTTCCAAAGGGTCATCATCATCAATTTGAGGTCCTATGATATTTATTTGATCATTAGAATGCTTGGAAGTTCACAAAGTTGAATAAAAATGAGCTAATCCAAAACTTGTCAAAAATGGAAATGACTTGTAATGTAAACTTTCTATTTTGGGAAAGATTCTCAACCTCCTCTTTCTTGATCAAAAAGGTTTCAAATGAAATTTCTTCAAACATGAAAGTTGTAGATTGGATTCGGCCATTTTCAAAAAGTACAAGAACTCATTCTAATTCATCCTAGAACTCAAGTTATGGCCTTGCAAAGTTGGAAAAAATCACATAATTTCCAAGTTCATGTCAAAGAGGATTTTGTGCATTTTGGCATTTCAAGCATTCACATGACTTCTAATGTGAACAAATATGTTACAACATATCAAGGCAGCATCAAAAGACCAGAATTGGCCCAAGAATTTCTTACTTTCATGGCTTGATACATGAGAAATTCAACATGACCAATTATGCATAAAGCTTGCTATCTCTTCATCTATGCATTACAACTGCATTTCTTTGATCCAAGGGCTCTCCATGAAGCATGCTTAAGAGATCTAACCACAGAAATCTATGTTGCACAAGCCCATACCTCAAGTACACATAAACTTGACTTTTTGCATTTTCCTCCCATACCAATCACACAGTGCCACACCAACTATCCTGACCAATGGTATGGCTCATACAAACTCTAATGGCTATAAATAAACAAGCATGAAGGCCTGAAACAACACACAAGGGAAGAATCCAAAAATTGCCTTGAAACTTTGTCTCTTCGAAACACACAATCCAGCCAACAAAAACCAAAATTTCTTTCACCATTCAACTCCACATAGCCTAAGGATCATTTCCCACCCATCACCATAGCCTGAAACACCCTCAAACTCAAACACGATTTCTGCAACTTCAGAAACCAAACACTCAAAATAGCCACTCTAAGCTCCATTCAAGCATTCCATTGAGCTCAGGAGATCAAAAGAGGTTAGATTGCACAAGAGGGAAGCCCAGGAAGCTTCATGAACTTTTTTTCCAGAAGCATGATTTTAAGTTCTAAAATGATTCTCCATGCTTCCCCGATCACCCTGATATGATTAAAATTGAAAATGAGTTAGAATTAAGCATTTCATGATGATCTGAAAGTTTGACCTAGAAATTTATTTGCTTCGATTCAGCTTAATGATGCATGATAAATGAATTTTGTTTGTTGATTAGTGATGTATGATGTTAGGAGAGTGTTTCTAGGCAAGAAAATTGGAGTTTAGAAGCTTGTAGAAGAAGTTGGCATTTTGGTTCACCGGAGAAGATGACCGGGGCTTGTCTCCGGTCACTTGAAAGTAATTAGGGCTAATTAGGGTTTAGGTTGCCAGATTAAATGAGGACCCTTGGAACATGTTTAAATTAGTGTACGGACGGCTCAGATAATTCACTTAAACTTAATTTTGATTAATTAAATTAATTGTAATTAATTAAGTGAGATTAAACCTAGGCCATTGGATCACGCGCGAAAAGCAAATTTAAACCTAGGCCCTCAGATCTTCATACCCTTGGTCAAGAATACTTCTCATCCTGGCCTTTGATCTCATTAATTTCGCATCTGGACCATCCATCGTGCATACTTTTCACTTTTCATTATTTTTATTTCATTTTATTTCATTTTTTTTCATTAAATTATAAAAAATAGTAAAAATGATTTAAAAATTCTGAAAATTTTTGCCAACACTTTAATTAATTTTCAGAAACCAAAATACATTTATTTTCTTTTTTTCACAAAAAATGCATTTTTTAAATAATTTAATTGTATATTTTAATTAATTAAATCCTTTTAATTAATTAAAAATACTTTAAAGTATTTAAAAATCACAAAAAAATTCAGAGTGGTTCTTTAAACATTTACAAACATTTACAAACTCATCCCACAAATTTCTTTTTGATTTTGATCAAAATTTGCCAATTTTATTTGAATTAGGGTTTCTAAATTTTTTATTTTTCAACCCTAACTTCAAAAATTCATAACTTTCAAACCAAGATGAGTTTGCATTTGATTCTTTTTGCGATCTTTCACATTTTACCTCTAGTTTCTAAATATATTTTTGTCTCATTTTTATCTTGAACTTTCAAATTGTTTGGAATTTTTTATTGAGAAGTATCCAAAACCCTAGCAAATTTTAGGATGACCATAACTTGAACTTGGTAAACCTTTAGACCTCCCTCTTTTGATGGTGATTTCATGAGTGCTTAGGGTACCCTTGGATTAATTTTCAATTTTTTATCTCCTGATTTGTTTATGCTTTTGAATTTGTACATATCTTGCTTTCAAACTAACCATTTCAGGTGCATTTGAATTTGTACATATCTTGCTTTCAAACTAACCATTTCATTCAACCTCTCTTTCTATCTTTATTTTTATGCACTTTCTTTGTGTTTGAAGTGAATCTCATTCACTTATGTTTTCTCTTGTTCTTAGGTTACTTAACTTCTACATGAAGTAAGTAACCTAATCCTTCTCTCTCTCTCTCTCTCTCTCTCTCTCTCTCTCTCTCTCTCTCTCTCTCTTTCTTTTCATCTGCTTCTCTTCCTTTGGTGGCCAACTTGAAGACTTCTCCTGATGCCTCACAAACCTTAGGAATATCCAAGCATGATAACTTTAGGGTTGTAAATAGTCCCCCCTAGTTTTTATCTTTTGAGTCTCCTTGAGTCTCTCTCTCATCTCATAATCAAGGCTAAACAATTAAAGTTTTGGGACTCTGAATTAGGGTTATGCCTGTATCCTTATCTTAGGATGGAGTGTATAACTTTGATCCTTAGTGATAAACCTTTAAGTTATTTTCACCTTCAATCAAAAACACCTAATAATCATTAAATACTTAAGCTTTTAACTTGGGCCTTATATTAGGGTTACATCTCTGCCTGGTGGTTCAGAGGGACTAACCCTAGTGTTCAATGGACAAGTCCCCCTCAGGTTTAGTCTTACAAACATAAAATACATTTCTTAACTCCAACCTTTAATTAAAATCCACTTAATAAAGGCTTGTTATATAATGAATTTAATCCCTAACCATGGATTAAGTTGAGGTATCTTCCTCATCTTAAGTGTTCTCATCTATCATCCTTCTCTTAGGATGGTGTAATGAGTTCACTAATCTTTGATTGAAGATTAAACTCATTACTTAACACTAAACAAAAAATAAAAAAACACTTAATAAATACCAAAGTAGGTCAATGATCTTAATCCTATATCATTATGGTAATTAAGTTGAGATCTTCATCTCATGCTTAAGTAGGCTCGTGATCTCTAATCAGGAAGGATATAATGAGTATACTAACCTTTGATTTAGGCTTAAGCTCATTTCCCTATGAAAAACACCAAAAACAAATAAAAAACTGAAAACACAAAAACAAACAATAAACGTCTCCTTCGGGATTCTTTTCTCATCACATTCACTCTTAAAATGAGAACTTTCTTCTTCCGTCTAATGCAAGACAGTTAGCACTCGAGCCAGACGAGTCATACACTTGAGCATAGACAAGCAAGTAGTTCACAACAAAAGCATCTAAGTCTCTTTGAGTCGAACTACGGTGTTCTGACTTCCTCATTGCACGAAAGGATATGTAGGCATAACTTAATAGTTATCGAACAAAAAAAGTCTCTTTGTCTCCCCCCTCTCCTTCTCTCAGTTCTTTTTCTTTAGTCTCAGCTTTGAGCATTCACTTTCTTTTTGAACTAACACTCTGTACATCCTTTTCTCCCAGGCCTTTTATGCACAGTTTAGCACATACACTTTACCCCCTTTAACACACAATTTTGTAAGCGTGGATCCCGTCGAGTACGACGGGCGATCTGGGTGCTAATACCTTCCCAGGTCGTAACCAACCCCCTTACTCAGTCTCTTTGGTTCGCAACCGTCTTATCCATATCTTTCTAGGTTCATGCAGCATTACCTTTCCTTCGGGATAAAAATGCCTAGCTGGCGACTCTATTAAACCTCAACCTCCAACATCACCGACTGTTCGCATTTGCACCGGGACGAAAGTCCGGGGAGCAACAAGAAAGAGGAGACTTTTTTAGTGCTTAAGAATATATATATATATATATATATATATATATATATATATATATATATATATATATATATATATATATATATATATAAGCGTATTTGATGTGTTACAATACAAATGTATTGGTAAGTAAAAAAGGAAGAGAAATAAGTAAGTGAGACATTCAATATTATTCCCCCAGTTCCTTTTTAAGTGTCATTTTTTAAGTTTTTACACATATCAAGAAAACTAATCATTATTGTTACTTTTCATACAATAATTATCTTCTTACCTATAATATCCTTAATTATTAATGACATTCATTTTAGATTTTCTCTCTCTACAATAATTATCTTGGGGTAATTTTGACAAAGTGCATTTAATACTATCTTGAATTTTGCAAGTGACAATTAAAAAGAAACAAAAAAATTATCTAAGATACGAATGATGCCACCAAAGTTTATATTAGAGCAACCTTAATTTTCTATGCAATTAATTCTTTATAGGAAAAGATACGAATGAGAAAATAAATTGATAAAATGGTTTTTAATTCTAAATTATAAAATTAAAATAACATTATTTAATATTAAAATTTATTTTAATTTATTATTTAAAATAATACAAATTATTACAATTTATTATGAATCTAAAATTACAGAAAAATTAAAATACAATCAATAATACGATCTTCTTCTTAGTTAAGCAAAATTTCTTCATATTTGATAAATAAATGGTATATAGGGTTCTTTTATTCTTTTTATTCTTCATTACCTTTTATTCAGACCTCCATCCTCCATCAAAGTTAGATGTATCTTTTAGACTTCTCGAATAATGATGTTTCTATTCAAATTGCAGCAACAAAATAAATATCTTCAACCATTCATTTCCTAAACTATCAAAGATAAGATAATGAGTATATCCCCCAAAACAACACCCGTTGAAAACAAAATCAGGGTCTTATATCAAAGCATATTTTCTAAAGAACATGATCATACCCACCAAAACCATAAAAATAAAATTCAAGTCTGGCCTCACTATATCACGTCTTCCTTTTTCTATTTTATCTCCCATTTTAAGGCCATTAAGATAAGCATAAATAATTTATGTTATTGTTGGAAGCCAATAAATAGTTTCCTTAAACTCTAACCTATTAAAAGATTAAATTGCAAAATCATAACAATGTGGAAAGACAATTCCTAAACCTGCAAACTCAAAGTCCATTTCTTCAAACACAATCCTGCAAACACAAAAACAACACCAACATATTTTTGTATTCCAAACAATATTATGTAAATTTCAAAAGTTTAGTAATTTCAGACATCATTTCATTAGACAATAAAATCATGATATATAATTTTAATTTTGTTTGAGTATTATAATATAATGAAATTTGAAGTAAAACTTAAATCCTTCACTGCAACATCACCGACATCCATTTATACACAAAATTAAAATAAAGCAGTTGAAACATGGAAAAAGGATACCAACGATGGTGGTGTTTGTCTGATAGAGGAAGTCAACAGATCTAAGGCGAGATGACCAGAGTGAGGGGTAGTGTTGAGGGACAGTGTTGATGCGAGAGGGGTGGTTGCGTCGGTGGGAGGTGCCAAGGGAGGTCAGCGACGGTTTTCCAAAGAAGAGGGCGTGAGAAATATGATAATAGGCGGTTGGCCAAATCTGAAGAAGGGTGGTTCTTCCGTGTGAGGGAAATCTGCGGTGGGAAATGGATTGTTTCACTGTATTTGTTGATGTTTCCTCTTCTTCAGTTTTGGTCAAAACACATGACTTTTGAACATATTAGTAGGTTAAAAATATTTCATAAAAAAATAAATTACCGTGAAATTTTGTGTGTTGACACCTCACCTGCCTTAAATGCCAAATTGATAATAGGAAAGCATTTTGCAAAAAGTCATTGTTACCCTTTTTGTTTAGTTCAATTGAAGTTTAATCAAAAGGTTATAATGGGTAGTTAACTATGTATCTTTTAGACTTCTCAAACAATGATGTTTCAATTCAAATTGTAGCCACAATCAAAGATAATGAGCATATCGGTTAAAAATATAAATTCCCAATTATAACCACCCAAATAAAATTAATTGTTTTCTAAAATATCAAGGAACATGAGCATACCCACCAAAACCATAAAAATAAAATTCGAGATACTGCTTAAAATCGTAAAAAAAAAAAAAACTTCCCCTAACAAACTCTAACCTATTAAAAGATAAAATTGCAAAATCGTAAGAAAAAATATAGTAAATGATGAAATTTCAAACCATTGAACTCCAATTGAATAAACCCAAAAAAAGAATAAAAAATGAGAGGAAAATAGAGAATGGAAGAAGAAAATGTGGAAAGACAATTCCTAAACCTGCAAACTCAAAGTCCATATCCTCCATTCAAACTTCTTCAAACACAATCCTGCAAACAAAAATAAAAAAAAGAAAGAACAACACCAACAAATTTGTGTTCCAAACAATATTATGTGAATTTCAAAAGTTTAGTAATTTCAGACATCATTTATATTAGACAATAAAATCATGATATATAATTTTAATTTTGTTTGAGTATTATAATATAATGAAATTTGAAGTAAAACTTAAATCCTTTCACTGCCACATCACCGACATCCATTTATACACAGAATTAAAATAAAGCAGTTGAAACATGGAAAAAGGATACCGACGATGGTGGTGTTTGTCTGATGAAGGAAGTCACTGAATCTAAGGCGAGATGACCAGAGTGAGGGGCAGTGTTGGTGCATGGAGAGAGAGGTGGTTGTGTCGGGGGGAGGTGCCAAGGGAGGTCGACGACGGTTGTCCAAAGAAGAGGGCGTGAGAAATATGACGGAAATGTGCGGTTGAACGAATTTGAAGAAGGGTGGTTGTACCCTTCTTTCTTCCGTGTGAGGGAAATCTGCGGTGGGCAAGTGATTGTGTTCACTGTATTTGTTGATGTTTCTTTCTCTTCAGGGGAAGTTGGCCCGAGAAAGCGGGCAGCGAGGGTCATCCTCGTCGCTCCTCAAGGGTGAGTAGTCCTCATTCCTGGGGCTTTGGTCGCATCGAGGAGATGTCCTTGGTTGGTCATTTGACTGCTCGGGGGTCCCCCTGGACTTGTTTTTCTTTGGTCCAGGGGAGCATCGTCCACATCAAGGAGGTGAACATCCTCGCTTCTTAGTTGCCTCCGGTTGGCGTGTCTCGGGTTAAGGTCTACGGCCATGTCGAGGAAGATTGGTTTGGCATCCTATCTCCAGTGCCATGATCCTCTCCTATTATTGAAAGAGCATGAGGTTTTTCTGGTTGAGGGAATTCACCATAGCTATTAGTGTGGGATCCCTTTCAACCGGTATTGGGATGGGTTGAAAGGGGGGCGCGGGCTAGGGTTCAGGAACGCCGTTGTCATTGGGCTTAGGCGACAGGATGGAAGGTCATTCGTCTCTTATGTTGAACTCATAGACAACATGTTGGTCATCTTCCATACTGTTGGTATAGTCGACGAGGCCAAGGGCACGGTTGTCGTCGTGTTTGCTAGTCATGCTGGATGGTTGAAATAGATGAGCTGAAGTTTTGGTCTTTTGTTGTAGAAGACGGGGGAACTTTTATTTTCCCCCAGACGACGCCAATGATCTGACTTGATCAGAATGAGCCTTCTAGTGATAATCAACTTTTATGGGAGACTAGGGCGTGTACCCGCAAGGAACTTCGATGCCAAAGTAAGAATGCAAGTACAGAAAGGTAGAAGAGATAGATTCAACATACCTGACCCTCTGATAGAAAAGGGTATTTATAGTGTGCCCCCAATGCTAGGCCAAGGTTCTTTCATGGACTGGATCAGCTAGGCCCAAGGAAGAACTGCCAAGGAATGCGTAGGAGATAATGGTGGGCAGTTGTGTGACGTGGCGTACGTGGGGGAGACGTTGTCTCCCTATTCCTGGATATTGGGACATGGTCCTTGCCCGACGGATTAGGCATTTGCTCGACACAGACTTGCAGGCCTAGTCCAGAACATCATGCATGAAAATATAAGACATAATAATTAGAAAATAAAGCATATAATTCAATAAAGAACTTGGCTGAAGTACATTTGGATTAAGAATTTTTGTAGAAAATTAAACTAAAGAAAAGGAAGTGGCTTGAAACAAATAAATGGTAACTGCTTCCCGGTGTAGGAAGCTATCACTATGGTTTGGTAATGGAAACTAAATTAAATTCTGAAAAATAAATAAAAGGAAACATCTCTGAACAAAGGAAATAAATGGCTTTGATTGGTAAAACTGCAGAAATTTGGTAGAATGGCCGAAGCTCCCATTGGAACTCAAACAAACTTCTATTTATAGCTTTCACATGGTACTGATGTTGAGAATTTGTAGGAACTTATTTTGTTGGGCCTTGACTGTGTATGGTTGAACTAAGACTGGAACAAGTGAGAAGATATCTGAATTGAATGAGAGAATGTTGTGGTAACGGCTCTCTGTTATTGACTGCGGCGTGCGTTTTAGGATTCTGAAATAAGACTTGTGAAAGCCATCTTGTGTTCTGAAGATCTTCTGGACTTGCCAATGTGGGACGGCCGTCCCATGAGTGTGACAATCGTCTACTTTCAGAATACAGAAACTGTGTTTTCTGCTATCTGCTTCCATTCTTCTGATAAAAACCTCATTTTTGTCTCATTTTAATTCTTTTCTTCCATAAGTCATATATATTTTAATACTTGCAAAACAAACACAAAATTCGCATAATATCATTCAAAACACGGAAAATAGTAACTTAAATAATCGGAAACCATGTTAAATAATCGATATAAAATCGTGTTATCATATGTATCATGTAAGCAGAAATATATAATGAGAATGACCATGATGTATGAAGAAAACTTGTAGACACATTTTCACCAAGAAATAGTGCACCATGGATTGCTGAATGAAATAGCACAACAACTCATTGTTGAATGAAATAGTTCGGCAACTCATTGTCACACTACCAGCAACACAAACACCTGAAATAGCTCAGCAACTCATCTTTATTCTTGATTGCATAACTGTTTGATGAGCCTTTTGCTGCATTAATAAGTTCACCATTAAAACGTTCAATAATTTTATTAATATTTCTGAATGCAGCTTCACATGTACCAGTAGTGAGAAGATAGATGGTTTGATTAACGCGACGAAGAGGTGAAATTACTTGCGTGCAATTGAAAAGATACTGCAAAGTATCAATTCACATTGATGTAAGACTATTCTACAACCATTTTCACGTTCATCATGTGACAAATCAAACATAAACTAAAAATGTTTTTATTAGTTAGTACAATAAATTAGTAAATATCATCAAGATTCTCAACAACAACAAGTTTATTGTTGGCATCAAGAGCATCAATGTCAACAATCTCCTCCTTTGGTTTGTTACTCAAACCACATGCAATAAAGGAAAACATTTAAAGATAAGAACATATAACATGTATCTTTGCTTAGTTAATTCTTATCAGCAAAACAAAACCAACAAACCTTTCTTCTAGTTGGGATAACAAAAGTAAGAGTGCATGATGATTTCTTCATGAACCTCCATTAAAAGCAACAGGAAGAGGAACGGGTGCAGGTGCCACATTAGCACATACTTTTTTCTTCAATTTAAATATAAATAAAAAACAAACATCAATCTCAGAAAACAACCATCTATCATTAACCAGGGAATATTCACGCCCCAACACCCACAATAATCGCAATCGCAACACTTGCAACGGCAACGCATGATGCAACACAGACACAAAAAACAACGACGAGAGCAAAAATATCGAAATCAAATAAACAAAATGAACTTCCAACAACATTCATTGTACCAATACTGAATCAAACTTTACGAATTTACCTGAGTGAATGGATGGCTTAAATTTACCTACCGAATCAAACTTCCAAAATCCACAAAGGAAGCAAGCATCCTGTTGACAATAAACCATTGTCAGAACTGAAATTTCACAATAAACATGGTTTTAGTGACATTCACATGATATTGAGCATCAATTTGAATAAAATTGGTAACACATGGTATAGATAAGCATCAACAAAAAATTCTACAAATTTACTATTTCCAATACCTGATTTTCAATGGCACAAAATTAGCAAAATACTCTAAATCTAAAACAGAGAAATTTTTTTGGAAAAAGTTTTCAACAATTGTAACAGATCAAAGGGAAGATAATATAATTTCATATGATTTCAGAATATATTTTAACAGAATCTAGATGAAAACTTCTAAATCCATAACCATTTCAGATCTATGTGGTTGCCACAAGGTCACAATGAATCACCTGTCAAAAACTTCTTCAAATCTTTGAATTAGTCTTCTCAATAGTCTGCTTATTGATAAACTGCAACAACATTCACGAATACTACAACAACATTCACACAAACATTAATATCCAAAACTGAAAGGAGCACTTTTATGACTAACAAATATTTCTAAATCAATTGTGAACAAAAATCAAACACTTGGTATGATATATTCACCCTTTCATGACCATCACCAACAACAGCAAATGCATAGATAGAACCAGTTTTCTGAAACCTTAAATACCACTCAAACAACTTAACATACTCTGAAACTGGTTGGTCCCATTGAGTTGCACACTACTTAAATTCCTCTTACGGTGCTGCTGACAAATTACAAAACCCATAAAAAAACAAAACTCAAAGAAAATGAGTAATGGAACATTTTAAAGTTAAGGAGCTTAAACTACAAATTTAAATTCAAATATACATCAACACTAGAACATATATGCAATGTCAGCCTCAGCTATCTCAACTTCTATTTTTTCGGGTACCTGTAACAAGATTAAAAACATAGTCTAAGAAAATGGAATTAACCAAATATTATTGATTATTCATATGTATAAGAATATGGAAAAGTTCCTGAAAGTATAAAAAGGAAGAGAAGTAGATAAAACAAAGGAGATATGGTTTAACTAGGGTAAAGAAAAAAACAAAATAGTGTACCGTTGGAAATGGACGATGCAAACACAGTGAAATACCTAAAAGTAGTTGGAACTCGTAGAACAAAGTTGGCCATGTTTTCTTCTTCCATATACCAATTTCCTCCTCATGTAGTTCAATATTTCAACTTATCTTTATTTTTCAACTTATAAAAAACGAAGTTGCAGACACATAAATATTACTAAAAATTTATGGTTTAAGAAATTACTTATTTCACAAATTAATATAATCATCAGGGGTAACATTAACAACAAATCAAGAATAAAGAAATCCTTACACACAGTTGAGAAACCCTAAAAAAGTGAAAGAGAATCACCAAAACCATATCCACCGCCTGGTTTTACCGAAACGTTGTTCAAACCATTCTTCAAAACATTGGTTTACCCATCGAAATCCGGTTCAACACTTCTTGAAAGAACAACAACAAAAGTTAAATACAAAATAGAACGCGCATTATTGTGTTGTAAAGAAAAAATAAAAACAAGAAAATTAGGTGGAAAATAAAAATATAAATTTGGTAAGAATGGATTGTGATTATTTTGAAAAAAAATAGTTTTAAGGAGAGGTAATAAAACTAAGAAGATATTATTTAAAAAAAACAAAAGGTTGCAGTGAAATAATTGGTTGTAATATCATATGAATTGATATATAGGTTGACTTAAGGAATAAGTAAAATGAAAAAGAACATTACGTAAAAGTACTTGAAACCAACATAATATCAAGATTGCCATGTTTACACAACCTTTTGACACTACACCGTATTTTATACGGTGCCTTAGTTTTCTTTAATATATTTTTGAAACCTCGATTTATGTTCTTATATATAATTGTATGCAACCTTCATATAATGTGATACGGTGTAGGATGTTGATGTAAACTTTGGTGTCATCATAGCAATGCTCTAATATGTAGCTTGTAAGTCTGTTTCAAAGGGTGAGAAATAAGATGTTGCGGAATGAAAGAACTGCTAACTGGAACTAGAACTGAAATGAGAATGGGAACTGGAAAAGAAAATGGAAAGAAAGGGGGAAATGTAGGGAAAATAAATAATGTGCTCGAACGGGCCTTACCTCGCTGCCTACGTACCTCATCGGGAAAATGAGGATCAGAGTCGACGTAGTTCGCCTAACTAAAGGCGAAAACTTTGTTTGTATTTTTTTATGCGCTGGAACTGCGTATGTCTATGCTCAGGTGTTGCAGGCTCGCCTTGAACGAGTGCGTTTACCGTCATGCATGCGAGACAAGTCGTCGCAAGTTCGCATTAAGAGTGAGAGGTGAGAAAAGAATATCCCAAGGGAAAAGACGATTCTTCATTGTTGTTTTGTCTTTTAGAGAAGTGTTTTTGTGTTTATTGTTTGTGAACCTTCTCATACTAAGACTTGTCCATCGTGGTAGATGACTTACACCTCGCCCCGAGACAGGACGTACATAAGTAACCCACGGCAAAATCTCGTGTCGTACGAGAAAGATCGACCTTTGTTAAGTGTTTTTCACTTTTCTTTATGAGATGAGAAAGAGAAAGCAAGACGAACCAAAGGAAAAAAGTCTAAGGGAAAGACTAAAATCCTAGTGTTATCATACATGGATGAACCTAGGTTAGTGTGGTTTCTATTCCTAATGAAAAGGAAAGGAGAACCAAAGAAAATAGAATACAACTTACTTCTTAATGAAGTTAAGTTGATGCTAACAAGGGATTACCATGAAAGTTATAAAAACCTAACAAACACAAGTATGAAAGGTAAGGAAACAAATGCAAATTAAATGCATACAGAAGTAAAAGAATAAGTTGTAAAGAACTTACCTTAACCTCCCTACAAAACAAAGGTTAGTGTTGCATATTATTTAAAATAATAAGGCAAACAAAGTACAAATTAAATCCTAATGTGTCTAGGACCTAAACTAGACTCAATCCTAAGTCTAAAGGGTACTAAAAATGATGCAATACAAAATCCAGCAACCTATTACAGCTACCAAATGCACAACCAACAATAAAATTCAATGTACAATGCACACAACTTTTTACAGCTCACAATCAGCATGGAAAACAGGTGTAAAAAGTGTGGAAATGCAACAATCAACATACATTTTATAGCTATGAATGCAAAATTCAGATTTGATTATTTTCATTTTCTCATGCACAAAATCAATGGAAATTGCACAATTAACACAAATAAATGCAACATGAACATGAATCAACATATGTAATTGAATGAACATGATCGTTTTCAATGAGGGATCATGAAAGAATGCAACAATGATCAATTATGCAACAAGAATGCAAAGTATGGCACATAAACATGATGAACATGAACATACATCAACATGGATCGACAAGAATAACATGTATCTTGATGCAAAAACAGAATTTAATATGATATGCAAACATGATCAAACATGCAACAAAATGAAACAACATGCACATACATAGTTATGATTATGTGAAATGCAACATACGATATATGATGCAATGATGCGTATAAGTTAACGAAACATGTAAGGATGCAAAAACAGAATGTAACATGATCATTTACATGCTAAATGATGCATTGGACATAGCATCGATTATGCACTAAATCACTTCATGTACAAATGAACAAACAAGCACAAAATGCAAAAGGTGAATGGAAACACATCGAAACAACTCGAAACTATGGAATAAGATACCGAAAGTAAACTAAAAAATTCCCTAAAATCAGTACCTAAACGTGTATGAACATTAAAGGCACAAGGGAGCAAGATCAAGCAATCAACTAAGCTGAAATTCTGAATTCAAACAGCGTTAACCGGTTAACGCTATAGGTTAACTGGTTAACGAACCTAAAACATAAGTGATTTGTGGCAAAACGCACATGTTAACCAGTTAACCAAATGCGTTAACCAGTTAACAATGAACAGAATGTGAAAAATTGTTTAGAAATAAGTGCTTTTGGCCACAAACTCACTTCTAATAATCCCTAACACATACATGAACATGTTAACACAAATTTTCTACTTAAATGGAGTATTCTAACACCTATTAGAACCTAGATTATGCTACGGATCTGGCTTTTAACAATCAAAATGTACACACTGCAAACAAAATGGAATCAAACGATAAAACACAAACATAACGATAAACATGTGAAGAATGTCGTTACAGCAAGACTAAGAGAATAAGTTAAGGCAATAATGGTTTTAGATCACCAACCTACAAAGCGGAGGATTGCTTCGGTGAGTGTTGCGATGAATCGTGATGCAAACAAAGAAGAAAATCCGAAGATCCGCAAATGCAAAATAAATGCGATTCGTTTTTGACGCTTCTCGATTAATCACTTCCAATGCTCCAAATCACTTAAAAAACCAGTAGCTACTTCTTCCATAATTCACAAATCAATGGAGGATGAAGGTTAAGCTTCAAGATCTTCAAGTTTCAATGTGAAACTTGAAGAGCTTTTCTTTGAAGAAGCTTTGGTGAGTTTGTGAGGAAATGGGCGAATTGAGAGAAAAATGAGAAGATTTAAGATGGAAATGGTGAAAATGAATTGCCAACCCTTTGCTTTGGTGGATTAAGGTTTATATAATGTGTAGGCATGAAGCTAGGTTTAGGAATGGAACTAGGCTTTGGTTTGGATTTAGGGTTAGAGTTCCAAAATATTCCTTGGAATATTCCTTAGAATAATCTAGAAGGTGGTAGAACAATCCAAGGTGAATGGAGTAAAAATGAAGTGGAAATAAGGGAAGGAAAATGTGGAGGGAAGTGAAGAAATCCAACTAATTTTCAAACATTTTTTCCAAAATCCGCACCAGTTAACGGAAGTAAATTTGTTTTCACCTTTTTTTTGGTTGTTTCACATGGAATTGTTTTGGATATATTTTTGTAGGGATTTTCCCTTGAGCTTCAAATATTGACAAACCTAGCCCAATCATATGCCTTATGCACATTCCAATTCTCATGATTTATTATTATTATTATTATTGGATGCGATGCAATGCTCGGATGATCATGCGAAATGACGAAACCATTCGAGGTTGGTAATAAACAAAGAGGTCAAATTTTAGGGTATTACAACTACCCCTATTCAATCATCTGTAGACCTGAATGGATGATAGCAATGGCTTTCAGACCTTTGAGGTATGGAGTGATTGAATACCCGAATAAACCGAAAAATTTGGACTCTGTGGGAATGATAAAAGTGATTGGAAAGGATGCCATTCTTGGATGACAAGACACACTGTGATTGGGTCAGAAAAAAGATCATCATAACTTGGTTGATAACTCAAGGGCATGAAACTGAACGTGGCAGATTCAACAAGTATTTATCTCGCGTGGGAGATAAATACCTAAAAATGAGACTATCATAACGTGGATGATGACTCGAACAAACGAGATTGATCGTGGCGGAATCAACAAGAATTTATCCCGCGTGGGAGATAAAACCTGAAAAAGAGACTATCATAACATGGATGATAACTCGAACCAACGATACCGATCGTGGCGGAATCGACAAGAATTTATCCTGCGTGGGAGATAAAACCTAAAAAAGAGACTATCATAACATGGATGATAACTCGAACCAACGAGACCGATCGTGGCAGAATCGACAAGATTTTTTCCCGCGTGGGAGATAAGACCTGAAAAAGAGACTATCATAATATGGATGATAACTCCAACAAACGAGACCGATCGTGGCGGAATCGACAAGAATTTATCCCGTGTGGGAGATAAAACCTGAAAAAAGAGACTATCATAACGTGGATGATAACTTCAATAAACGAGACCGAATATGGCGGAATCAACAAGAATTTATCCCGCGTGGGAGATAAAACCTGAGAAAGAGGCTATTATAACGTGGATGATAACTCCAACAAACGAGACCGAACATGGAGGAATCGACAAGAATTTATCCCGCGTGGGAGATAAAACATGAGAAAGAGACTATCATAACATGAATGATAACTCCAACAAACGAGACCGAACATGGCGGAATCGACAGGAATTTATCCCGCGTGGGAGATAAAACCTGAAAAAGGAGACTATCATAACATGGATGATGAAACTCCACTGGGAATAACAAGCATTGACTTTTAACAATAATAGTGTTTGGGGAATGAACTTGGTGTTCTCTATGGGGAATACTTCCGACTGTTTGAAGACCGAGGTTTCGACTATTGGAAGATACCAAAATTGGCTTATGCTTCGTATGCATATGTTTGAACTTTTCCATGGTGTAATGCTCCATAATGATGGAAATGCTACGCTTTTTGAGGATGGAAATGTAATGATGATTACTACATGCAAATTCAAGGGAGATCTCCTGAAGATGAGATAACGGGTATCTTCGACGACTCCGCTGGGGAAGGGTCCATTGTTGCATTGATCATGGTGAATCCTTGCGAGGAAGAGAAACTATGTGGGGAATAAGCAACTCCTTGGGGAAATATTATTAATGATCCACCGGCTCTGAACTGCCGTCACTGCCAAAAATAAATTAGACTTTGAGATTGGAGAGCCCAAACCCTACTGAGGATGACCTTGATCTGCTGAGAGGTACGCTACTCGCTGAACTCTGCTGGGGGAATGATATCCTTCTGACACGGCTGGGGAGATCATATGTGTTGGTACTCTGTTGAGGAGGAAACCTACTAGGGAAATCCTTTAAGTACAACATCTTCTTCTTGGAGAAGAGATCTATTGTGGAATTTCGTTAGGCGAACCCGTCTGCGAGCACCACTAGGTAGAGAAGAGATTCTTAGTTCCTCTATATCTTCATCTCTGCTGGGGAATGATAAATTCTCCCATGCGGCTGGAGGTAAGAAGACTCTGATGGAGAATATTTCTTTGTTGAAGGAGGGCTCTCTGCTTGGGTAGAATGCTTACCTTTTTCAATTCTGACTCTATTGTTGATAATAGAGAATGTCGTTGGGGGGCATTTCCTGCTGATGCTGAGAGTCTTGAATTGACTCTGGCTGGGGACAATGAGATCATGACATTCTTCCATTCGAGAAATATCCTTCCTTTTACCGTTATGTTGGGGAAAACTTCTCTTTCCAATCCTACCGGAGACGATGGAGAACTCAGCTGGGAATATAAGGCTTCTTGTGCTGGAGAAGACCTTTCAAATCCAATCCTCTTGCAAGATAGGAATAGAATACATTCTCTATTGGGGATGAGATGCTGATACTCCACTGGTTGGGAATTATCATTCTCTTTGCTGTTACTATGCTGGAGAGGAGATGATCTGACGAGACTTGTTGAGGAGTCATACTTCAAGATTGACTGAGGAAAAGACTTATTGAAGCTCTACGCTGGCGATGGCCATTGTTGGCGACCTGTACCTGCATGTTAATGAATACAGGTGATAGTACCTGCGAAAATAGAGAATTAGTTTGGCCTACATGTGTAAACACCCCAAATTTGCCCTCACCCATTCACACCATGGCTTGTGATCTCTTCATATACATAAGTTAAATCATAGCATCTCATATCCCATTTGTGATTCACTGCATTGTTTCTAAGTCATCTGCATCTAGGGTTTGTGATCTGAGCAATCCAAGAGCCACTTGAACCACTCCAAAGGTCATCAATCACTTCAAAGGGGTCCATGTATGTTCAAGCATCATATTATATCCTCTCAAAGTCAAGAATGTCAAAAAATCACAAGAACTGAGAATGGCATGGAAGTAGAGCCAGGTTTGACTGCACAAATGACCTAGAATTAGGGTTTTGGTTTCAAAGGCCATAACTCCAAATTGTTTGGTCATTCTTGTTTCTATTGGTCTCTATATGGTATAGGGATCCTGCATATCAATTTTCATGAAGAAATTCCATGGGGAAGTCATCTGATCAAGAGTTGACTTTTTGAGCAAGTCAATGCAAAATCAGGGCATCTGAGGCCCCCAATGACCCAACCAAAGGGTGTTCCTCATCATTTTGATCATGTATGATCTTTATTTGATCTTAGAAGATGTTAAAAGTTCACAAAGTTGAAGAATTTCAAGCCATTTGCAAAGTTGACTTTTTGGGAAAGTTGACTTATAATGAAAATTGCCATTTTGGGAAACTTTTTCAACCCTTGCTTTTTGATTCAAAAATGCTTCAAATGAAAAAACTTTGGTCATGAAAGTTGTAGAATGGATCATTCCCTTTTCAAAAAGTACAAGAACTTGTCCTAATTCATTTTGGATCAAAAGTTATGGCTTGTCAAAGTTGGCCAAAATCACATAATTTGACGTTTTCTACCAAAGAGGCATTTTGCAAAATGGTATGATCAAGTGTTCTAAAGACTTCAAATATGCACAAACTCATTACAACATGATCATATGACTCCTAAAAATCAGAATTAGCCCAAGAATCATCTCATTTCATGCCTTGAACTTCAAGAAATCACAAAGGGGCCAAACTTTGTGAAAAGTGCAAAACCTATCACAAACCATAAACCACTTGCTGCATTGCTTCTAGACCTGTTCCATAGCATTCCTTGATTCAAGCTGAGCCAAAGCAAGCCAAAAAGCAAGTTGTACCATGGCCCATACCTCAAGTACAAATCAAGTTGACATTTTGGCAACTTGCCCATACCAATCACACTATGCCACAACCACTTTATGAGCCAATCCCATTTGTTTATACAAATCAAAAGCAAGCCATTTCATATAACACACAAGCCTGAAACCTCCAAGAAGACAGCATTCTCACTTTTCATCTCATATGCAAAACCATTCGAAACTCATCATACAAGTTTAAAACACACAAACAAACTTCACCATCAATCTCAACATGACTCACTGATCACAAACCAATCATCAAAACAGCCTGAAAGTCACTGAAACCAAGATACAATTTCTGCCCCCCTTTGAACAGAACTTCAACAATCTTTCAAACCAGCCATTTTAAACTCCAAACAAGTATTGCAAGCTTCTCAGGAGGTCCATTAGAGGTGTTTTGGATCAAAGGGCCAGCCAGAAAGTTCCAGAAATCAAAGCTTCGATTCAGGTAGCCATGGAAATTCATTTTTCCAGAACCTTTATTTCTTGTTTCTAAAATGATCTACATGTTTCCCTGAGTTCACTGAACTCTTTACTTTTGAAAATGATTGAGAAATGAGCTTGTATCGTGTTTTTGAAATTTTTGCAGTTTTTGATGTTTGATTCGTATCTTGATTTTGAGTTGAAATAAATGGGATTTGTTGCTGGATTATGTTTTGTTGTTGATCATTGATTGTTTCTGGAGCTTTTGGTGAAGTTTCATGGTGATTTGAGGGATTCAGGGGAGGGGTTTGGCCGGAGAAGATGACCGGAACACTGTTCCGGTCATCTGAAAGTGATTAGGGTTAGTTAATTAGGGTTTAGTCTTAATTACATAAGTTTGAATGTGAGCCGTCCAAACGCGCGCCAAGTCCACTCCCGCGTCCCTGAATTTGAATTATGGCCTTTGGATTTGCATACTTTTTCATTTTCAGTTTAAATTCAATTTTATTTTCATTTAATTTCATTTCTTTTGTACATTTTATAAAAAATAGCAAAACACTTTGAAAAATTCTGAAATTTTTTATCAAACACTTTATTAATTTTCAGAAACCAAAAATATTTTTATTTTCATTTTTTGCATTGAAAAATATTTTTAAATCATTTAAAAGTTTATTTTTAATTGATTAATGAGAATTAATTAATTTTAAATACTTTTAAGTATTTAAAAATCACATAAAAATTCATGAGACATTTAAAATCATTTAGAAACATTGTCCAACTTTCCAACCAAATTTCTTTTTTGATCTTGATGCCTTTTGACAATTTTCAATGGAATTAATTTCATTTCAAGGCATTATTTTGATTCAATCTTCAAAAATTCATTTCTGCCTAGCCTTTAAGAGTTGGACAATGATTCTTTTTGCATTGCATCTTTTATAACATTTAGTTTATAGGATTAAATTGGCATGAATTGATCTTGCATTTTCAATTTGTTTGACATTTTTCTTGACAAGGTACCTTAGAACCCTAGCCAACTTAGGAAATTCATAACTTACACTAGGTTAAGAATTGGATCCTCTCCTTTGGGCAGTGAGTTTGTATAGGTTTAGGGTTCCTTTGAATGCATTTTCAAATTTTTATCGTGATGTTTGCTTCTGGTTTTGAATTTTGTTTTGTGCATTGTTCATAAACCCTAATTTGGGCTTTCTTTTGCATTCATTTTACATTTGCTTGCATACCATGACTTGCCATGACATTTTGTGCACCCATTTGATTCATAACACATCTTAGGACATGTTAGAATCATGTTTGATCATTGCATCTTTCATTTGCCATGTTGTATGTCATTTGCATTTCATGTATGTTCATGGTTCTAAGCATGCTTCTCTTGCATCCATATGTTTGTATGATCATCCTCATGTCTTGCCTCATGTTAGCATCATCTCTTAGCATCATTAACATCATATTTATGCTTCTGGTTTTGGTTTGCATCATGACATTACATCTCATTTTGCATTGCATTTCATTCCTTTACTAACTTTTCAGGTGGTGAGTTGTATTGAGAAGTGAATTTGCCTTCACTTCTCACAATTTCTTTTCATCTCTCTTATGCATCATTGCTGCATTTTTGTATGTGTATTGGATTGAGCTTGCTCATTCTTGTTCATCTCACTTTCTTTCATCAAGTGACTTGTCTTCTTAATTGAAGCAAGTTACTTTGCTTCTCTTTGTTCCTTTCATCTGCTTCCTGGTGGTTTCTCTGAAGATCTTTCTTGTAAACCTCACAAACCCTAGGAATGACCAAGCATGATAATAATTAAGGTTTGATTAGTCCCCCATCTTAGCTTTTACCTTTGTGTCTCTTTGAGTCTTCTCTTCTCATCTCACAATCAGGGACTAAATCCTAAAGGCTTTAAGGCTTTGTGATTAAGCTTATGCCTGCATCCTTCTATTAGGATGGAGTGTATAACTTTAATCCTAAGTGTTGAACTCTTAATGTGTTTAAATCCTTTAATAAATTCACTTAATAACCATCAAGACATCAAGCTTGTAACTTGGGCCTTGCATTAGGGTTCTAATTCTTCCTTAACTGGTTAAGAAGGACTAACCCCAGTGTTAATGGACAAGTCCCCCTCAAGTTGTCTTACAAATCATAAAACTCACTTCTTCATCTTATCATTAACTAAAAACCATCTAATAAAGGCTTTGTTTTGTCATGAGGTTAATCCCTAATCATGGATTAAGTTGAGGAGTTTTCCCCAGCTTAAACATTCTCATCTATTATCCTTCTATTAGGATGGTGTAATGAGTCCATTAAATCCTTGATTATGGCTTAAACTCATTACTTAACACTAAACAAAAACAACAAAAACATCTAAATAAATGCAAGTAGGTTAATGATCTTAATCCTACATCATGGTGATTAAGTGTGAGATGCTGACTTCACACTTAAGGTATTCTCATTACCCCTAATTAGAGGGAGGATGTGATGAGTTTACTAATCCATTGGTTTAGGCTTAAGCTCATTTTCTTATGACAAATACCAAAAAGCAATAAAAGACTGAAAACACAAAAACAAACAATAACCGTCTCCTCCGGGATTCTTTTCTCATCTCATTCACTCACAACCGAGAACTTGCTTCTTCCGTCTAATACAAGACAGTTTGCACCTGAGCCAGACAGGTCATACACTCGAGCATAGACAAGTAAGCAGTTCACAAGTCAATTCATCTTTCAGTCTCTTTGGGTCGAACTACGGTGTTCTGACTTCCTCATTGCACGAGAGGATACGTAGGAATAACTTAACAGTTATCGAACAAAAGTCTCTGTATATTCCCCCATCTTCCAGCATTATTCTTTAAGCCTCATGGTCTTGAGCATTCCACTCTTTTTCTTACACTGACACTTCACTTATACACTTCACTTCTCTTACACTGACACTTGCATTCTTTCCAGCTTTTATACACAGATTGCACTGACACTACCCCTTCAAAACACAAATCTTTTAAGCGTGGATCCCGTCGAGTACGGCGGACAATCTGGGTGCTAATACCTTCCCAGGTTGTAACCAACCCCCTTTCTCAGTTTCTCTGGTTCGCAACCATCTTATCCATATCTTTCTAGGTTCATGCAGCATTACCTTTCCTCCGGGATAAAAATGCCTAGCTGGCGACTCTTTTATTTTCTCGTGAGTTCACTCCTGTGTGTTCTCACATCCTCCTTTCGCCGACCGTTCGCGTCTGTACCCCTCTTGGCCCCTGTGTCATTTGGTGGGAGCGACAGCTTGGCGACTCTGCTGGGGACCCTTATATTGTAACCAGGGCTTCTGGTTCTTTTTGTGGGTTCCTCCTAGCGCTTGATTGATTTGTGTTTACTGGGGTGTTATGTGCTATTTGTGTTTGTATATTTGCTTTATTTACTGCTTTATGTACAATTATTTATTGCTTTCTTTACAGCTTTATATGCATCATACTGTCATAACTGTTATCTGGCTGGATCTGTTTTCTGTCTTGATGGGTTGGGTTCTATTGAGAGTTTAAGGTCCTATACCTGGGACCTGAGTGACACCTAGGCTAGAGTGGTTCATGTTCTTTCCCATTCCATTTCGGTCTGGTGCGGGAATATGAAACACGGTTCAAATATGGGTTTCTTCTTGAGAACTCTGTGCTGCAGATCTCCTGTAGTGCTAAGGCTATCTGGGAAGCCTGCTAAGTCTGGATGACCTTTACTATGACCTTCAGAAACTGAGGTGAATTAGAGGAGGATCTTTTATGGTTATTGTAAACATGGTACCTCCGGGTTAGAAGTGTTTACACTTCTCATAACTGATCCAAGTCTGAGGATCCTTGTTTTAGAACATCACCTGTGAGGGGGTTGGGCTGTTTACAGGTTTGCAGGTACCCTTGGCCACATCATACCCTGTTACTATTTGGTTTAAGAGTACCTCATTTTGGACAGCTCTTGTGATTTAACCCAGGACATGTGACTCTTTATTTGAGTCCCCCACCCTGGTTACTGGATTTCCGAACCTCCATCTGGACTTCTTGAACATACATGGACTTATATCAAGACAGTTAATCAGATCCAGCTTGATCACAAACCCTTGCATATCATTTGCATACATCATCATTGCATCATTTAACATTTTCTTATTTGTTTTTCAGGGTATCCACATTATATTTTGGCTTGGTTTTGACCCCTTTATCTGATTAGACCCCTGTTCATCAGCTATCTGCTTCAGCCATCTTCATCAGTTTGCCTGCTTCAGCTACTATTACCACCAGTCTCAGCTTGTCAGTAGTTCATCTTCAGTACCAGTCTTCATCATCAGTATCTGTTTTCAGCTCTTCATCAGCAGACATGGCACCCAAGAAGAGCAACATTTCATACCACTTCTTTGAGCCTGTGCTGACTGGCATCAGGCAGGTCCAGGCACTCATTACTCCAGACCATATCCCTTTATTCAGAGAACATTATGGAAGCATCCTTGATATGGTTATGGACTTGGACTCTTCTCAGAGGAGTTTGATTCACACTTGCCTACAGTTCTATGATCCTCCTTTGAGATGCTTCACTTTTCAGGATTTTCAGTTAGGACCCCTGTTGGAGGAGTTTTCATCACTGATTGGAATACCTGTCAGGGGTGGTATCCCCTTCAACCCAGAGATGCCTTCTCCCAGCAATGAAGAAATGGCAAAAGCACTGTATGTGGAACCTGTATTGATTGAGCAGAACATGACTACAAAGGCTGGAATTCCTGGTCTGCACTTGGATTTCTTGACTTCTCAGGCCATCCTGAAGGCCTCCTTGGGAGAATGGAAGGCAGTTTGTGCATTGTTAGCCCTCAGTGTATATGGGGTTATACTTTTTGCAGATGATCCCAAGTTTATCAGCAAGAATGCTATTCATCTCTTCCTTTTGAGGAACCCAGTACCCACCTTGCTGGGAGATTTCTATTATTCTGTTCACCAAAGGAATGAGAAGCAGAGAGGAAGATTGGTGAGATGCTGTGCTCCTCTATTTCATACCTGGCTGCTTAAACACCTACCCAAGACTGATGCTTTCTTGAACCCTAACCAACAAAAGAATTGGGCTAGAAGACTCACTGCTTTGGCTTCAGATGACATCAGGTGGTGTACCCAGAGCACCAAAGGAAGGGACATAATAACTAGTTGTGGGCAGTTTCCCAATGTACCTCTGATAGGAGTGAAGGGTTGCATCAACTACAACCCTTTACTATTCAAAAGACAGTTGGGCTATGCTCTGGTTCACCCTCCTAGAGTGCAAGACTTGGCTGAAACCCTTTACTGTGAGATAAAGCCTAATCTAGCTATTGTCAGACAAGCATCCTGGGCTTGGGACAACATCGAGACCAAAGGGATGGCCATTCTTGGGAAATGCAACAATGTGGCTTCAGCACAGTATTATGAGTGGTCTCATGCTAGAGCTCAAATTTCTGGGATGCCTTTCACCATTGAGGATGCACCTGGACCATCCGCAACACCCCCTCCAGCTACTGTCAGCCTGGAGGAATTTGAGAAATTGAAAGAGAGGAATGAGAATCTGACTCAAGCTCTGCAGAAGACCCTCTGGGAGAGGAGTGATGGTCGTCTAGACATTGAGAGGTTAGAGAAGCTAAAGATGGAGCATCTAACCAGGATTGAGAAATCAGAGGACTACATCAAGAAATCAAGAGCAGGAGAGCAAATTTTGAAGAATGCCTGTAAAGAGGCCCAGTTTCAGAAAGCTAGGACTGATCTTTATCTGAAGGAAAGTCAAGCTAGGTGGGTCAGGATCACTGAAGCTCGCACTCAAGAAGATAAGAGAACTCAAGACAAAATTGAGCAGTTGGAGGCAAATGAAAAGAAGCAACAGGAGGCTCTGCTAGCAGCCCAGAAGGAAATCTCAGAATTGAAGCTTAGGGCTGGTGTGAAGCGGTCAAAGGACCAGGACAAGCACAAGAAGCTGACTGCTGCTATTGCCACCAGGAACCTTCTTATCAGAAGCATTACAGAACATCCGGCTGATCCTGTAACTGAAGCACTTCTGAAGGAAGTTAAGGAGGATGAGTTTGGCTTAGATGTTTGACTTATTTGCTTGTTGTTATTTCCATTTCATGTACTTTTCTCTTTGTTGTATTTTGACCCTTCAGGGGCATGTGTTGTAAAAACAAACTATGTATTATTCACCATTTGTAATATATTTGTTAGTTTGTTTTATTGAGTTCTCTTTCCCTCAAGCAACATCAAAGCATCTTCCTCAGGGTCTGGAAAGGTCAAACCCAAGTGCCAAGCCGGATACCTTGGAAACAAATAAGCATACTGCATTGCATACTAACTTTTGTTTTGTTTTGTAGGTTTTTGTTTTGTTGTTACTAACTCTGTTGTGATTCAGGAATTATTGCTCGCTGTCGGGTGTTCCCTCTCAACCGTCCACACAGATATCCTACTCGCAACAATCTTCCTGGTATCCAGATGGATCAAGTACAGCAAGATCTAACAGAGGTCAGGACTCAAATGGCTAATGAAAGGCTAGAGATGAGGAACCAAATGACCCAGTTCATGGAAGTAATGAATGGCTTGGCTCAAAGTCAAGAAAGATTGAGGGCATTGGTAGAAAGGCAGACCCCGGAAGAACCCCATCTAGGGACTGGAGGAACAAGTAACAATGAGAGGGTTCAGCCTCATGTTAACCCACCAGTATATGGGCCTCATCTTCATCCAGAGATCAACATCCCTACTAATGTGCAAGGAAATGCTACTGCAGGCAGAGTCTTACAGGAAGACCCCCAAGAGGATCAATTCACTGTGATGGGAGCTGGGGATGAAGCCTATGATAGGAGGCTTGATGAAATTGCTGAGAAATTGAGATCTCTGGAGTCTCAAAACTCCTTGGGTTTTGATGTCATGGATATGGGCTTAGTGGATGGGGTAAGGATTCCCCACAAGTTTAAACCCCCGTGCTTCGAGAAGTACAATGGAACTTCCTATCCACGAACTCACTTGCAATCCTTTCTGGGGAGGCTTAAGGCATACACCATGGACGAAAAACTATGGATGTTTTATTTCGAAGATAGTTTGACTGGGGCCTCGAGGGAGTGGTACTCTCACTTAACCAGAGCTACAATCAGATGCTGGAAGGACCTAGCTGAGGCCTTCATCAGATAATACCAATACAACTTGGACATGGCTCCTAACAGAACCCTTCTGATGGGGATGTCTCAGTCCTCCAGAGAGAGCTTCAGGGAATACGCCCAGAGGTGGAGACAGCTTGCTGCTGCTATCCAGCCACCCATGTCGGAAAGAGAAATGGCCGACATGTTTATGAACACTTTGCAAGGGACATACATTGATAGGCTAGCTACCTTTTCTTCCACCAGCTTCGCTGACGTAGTCATAGCTGGAGAAAGAATTGAAAGCCTATTAAAGATGGGTAAGATCTCCGATAATGGTGCAAGTTCGTCCAACAATCCCAGAAAGCCTTTTGTGGGGCCTAGAAGAACTGGTGAGACTAATGCTATTCATGCCAACAGGGCCAGACCTCAGTATGTTCATAGGTCAGTGGCAGCTGTCACTATTCCAGCTCCGATTCCTCAGCAACCAGCATATCAACCACAACAACAACCCCACTACCAGCAACAAGTTCAGTATCCACCTCAGAGAAACTACAACAACAACAACAACAGCAATCAATAGCAAAGACCCTTCCAACAAAGACCGTCACAGGCAAATAGGGTGATTGACCCTATCCCTATGCCTTATGCCGCTTTATTGCCACAACTCCTGAAACTCAACCTGGTTGAGCTAAGGACATTGTCACCTCCAGATCCTGCCAGTCTTCCAAGAAACTATGATGTCAATGCCCGGTGTGCTTTTTATTCAAATGCACCTGGCCACAGTACAGAGAAATGCAGGGCTTTACAGATGAAGGTACAAGATTTGGTGGATTCCAAGGCCCTCAACTTTGCACCCCCGCCTAATGTCAACAAGAATCCCATGCCCAATCATGGAGGACCAAGAATTAATGCCATTGAGGAGGATAAGCCATCTTTCTTAATCACCAGTGTTGGGCAGATTCGGACACCTCTGGTAGAAATAAAAGCTCAGCTTCTAGAATGCCAGATGTTCCCCGGGTGTGAGCTCGGTTGTGGTTATTGCAACATTTCAGTCAACGGGTGTGATAACTTGAGAAGCGGCATAGATGATCTTATCAAAAGTGGTATCCTTCAGATCACAACATCAGTACCTACAAATCCAGCAATCCCTCTAACAACAATTCATGAATCCTCTACAACTGCAATGACAATCATTCCAACCAATTCATCAATATCATCAACAATGGCTCCATCCATCACTTCAGCAAGCCAGATGTTAACAACCATTTCTTCTACAACATCAGCACCCCTTCATGCAACAGAATCTTCTACAAAGCCAACAGATATCTCAGCAGTCACCATTTATTATGATCCATCATATGTTCCTCCAAGCAACAACTTTCAACAACAAACAGTGGCACCTCCTGCCAGGTCACCAGTCACCATCTACTACGATCCGCACACCATTTCAGCACCCTCCTCTGCTGCAGCCAGTCCAGTTACCATCACGGTACCTGGACCAGTACCATATGAAAGCAGTAATGCTATCCCTTGGCATTATGGCTCTGACCTTTACTGCAACGGGGAGAAAATCACTTTGAACTCTTCAACTTCTTCTCCACAGATTGATAATGTTGGGGGAGGCGGAGGCTTCACCAGAAGCGGACGCCTTTTTGCCTCACAAGCTCAGAGACCTAATGTTGAAGCAGAAGCTGCTGCCAAGGCAAAAGGAAAGAGTGTGGTGGTGGAAGAACCAGTTATCAAAGAAACTCAGAAGACGTCTTTTGAGCAAGATGTAGACGAGTTCATGAGGATTATAAAGAGAAGTGATTACAAAGTGGTGGATCAGCTTCACCAAACTCCCTTAAAGATCTCCATATTATCCCTGCTGATGTGTTCCGAAGCTCACCGGAATGCATTACTAAAATTCTTGCACGCAACATATGTGCCAGAAGAGATCACCGTTAATCAGCTAGAAACCGTGGTAGCAAATGTCAATACCAGCCATGGATTGGGTTTTACCAATGCTGATTTAACAACTGAGGGACGTAACCACAACAAGGCTTTACACATCACCCTAGAATTCAAGGGTGATGTTCTATCTCACGTACTGGTGGATACTGGGTCTTCACTCAATGTTCTACCAAAGAAAGCCTTAGTGAAGCTGGAGTATGATGGCTTGGCACTGCGTCCAAGTAATTTAGTGGTGAGAGCATTTGATGGCTCTAAAAGATCAGTGCTAGGGGAGATTGATCTGCCTGTGATGATTGGCCCGCAGACCTTCAAAATTACCTTCTATGTGATGGACATTCAGCCGGCCTACAGCTGTTTGTTGGGTAGACCTTGGATCCATGCCGCTGGCGCAGTTACGTCTACCCTTCACCAGAAGCTGAAATTCGAGTGGGAGGGTCAGATCATCACTATCTGTGGTGAAGAAGATATCTTTGTTAGCCATCTGGCTACATACAAATACATTGAGATGGATGGAGAAATCCATGAAACCATGAGCCAGGGGTTTGAGGCCCTGAACATTAACGAAACATCTGCTGTACTGGGAACCTCCATGACATCTTATCAGCAAGCCAGGAAGGTTGTTGAAGAGGGGACTGTCCAAGGCTGGGGCAAGCTGTTGCCTGTAGAGAAGAAGGAGGACAGATTTGGGTTGGGTTACAAACCAACTCAACGAGATCAATCAGAGGCTGCCAAGAAGCCCAACTTTGTCAGTGGGGGGATGCTCACCCCAGATGCAGTGAACAACTTGGAAGATGAGTCGGAAGATGAGCGCAACCTGGAGAGCTGGATACGTCCAAGGATCCCGGGGAGCCATATCTCAAACTGGTCTTCCCAGGAAATTATAAGGGTTACTCTTGCAGAGTAATTATTATTTCCTGTATATTTTAAGCATGCATCAAGTCTTGCATCTTACCCAAGATGACAAGACTCATTTTGTAATCGGGCCATCTTTGTAATTTTTGTGCAAACAGATCAATCAATGAATATCAGACATCTTTTGCAAATGAGTCTTTTTCTTTTCCCGCTCACTGTTTTTCATTTTTCTTTTTGTACAAAAATAAAATGGCAATGTTTTAAAAATGATAAACTTCATTTCACTTTTTTCTAAACAAGATTAAAATCAATCACTAAAATGAACAATCTAAACCCTTGCAGAGAGTGCCTTTCAGACTGCACCGACAACAACACTGCTATGGCTTCATATGACTTTGACAATCCAATCAATCAAGCCGATGAAGGGGTTGAAGAAGATTATGAGCTTCCTGAAGAGCTAGCCAGGTTGTTAAGGCAAGAGGAGAAGGTTATCACCCCTCATCAGGAGGAGGTTGAAACGGTTAATCTTGGTACGGGTGAAGATGTGAAAGAGGTTAAGATCGGGGCCTGCCTACAAGACTCAGTGAAAGAGCAACTGATTGATATGCTTCGAGAGTATGTGGATGCGTTTGCTTGGTCTTATCAGGATATGCCAGGGTTGGACACCGATATTGTCATGCACAAGCTGCCTTTAAAAGAAGACTGCCCGCCGGTTAAACAAAAGTTGCGCCGTACTCGCCCAGATATGGCAATGAAGATAAAGGAAGAGGTACAAAAGCAATGGGACGTCGGGTTCCTTGCTGTAACTAGCTATCCGCCGTGGGTTGCTAATATTGTACCTGTACCTAAATAAGACGGAAAGGTAAGAATGTGTGTGGACTACCGGGATCTGAACAGAGCCAGCCCGAAAGATGATTTCCCTTTACCTCACATTGATGTATTGGTGGATAATACGGCTCAGTTCTCGGTGTTCTCCTTCATGGACGGATTTTCAGGATACAATCAGATCAAGATGTCACCTGAAGACATGGAGAAGACAACTTTCATCACGCCCTGGGGCATGTTCTGTTACAAGGTGATGCCATTCGGACTGAAGAATGCTGGTGCAACCTATCAATGGGCTATGGTAACATTATTCCACGACATGATCCATAAAGAAATTGAATGTTATGTGGATGACATGATTGCCAAGTCCCTTACAGAAGAAGACCACCTGGTGAATTTGCTGAAACTATTCAAGCGTCTGAGGAAGTACCAACTGAAGTTAAACCCCAACAAGTGCACATTCAGGGTGCGATCTGGTAAGCTGCTGGGCTTTATTGTAAGCGAGAAAGGGATTGAAGTTGACCCTGATAAATTCAAAGCCATTCAAGAAATGCCTGCACCAAAAACTGAGAAAGAAGTTCGAGGGTTCTTAGGTAGATTGAACTACATTTCACTGTTCATATCTCACCTTACAGCAACCTGTGAACCTCTGCTCAAGCTGTTAAGAAAAGAACAAACGGTCAGGTGGAACGAAGACTGCCAGAAGGCTTTTGACAAGATCAAGGAGTACTTGCAAGAACCTCCAATCCTTATGCCTCCAGTTGAAGGAAGACCTCTAATCATGTACTTGACAGTATTAGAAGAGTCAATGGGGTGTGTGTTGGGCCAGCATGACGAGTCGGGTCGAAAAGAGTATGCAATATACTACCTAAGCAAAAAGTTTACCGACTGTGAACAACGTTATTCACTGCTCGAGAAAACTTGCTGTGCTTTAGCGTGGGCTGCTCGCCGACTGAGACAGTATATGTTGACCCACACTACTTTATTGATTTCAAAGATGGACCCAGTTAAGTACATTTTCGAGAAGCCAGCACTTACCGGACGGGTTGCAAGATGGCAAATGATCCTCACAGAATATGATATTCAGTACACATCTCAAAAAGCCATCAAGGGCAGTGTACTGTCTGATTATCTTGCTGAGCAACCTATTGATGATTACTAGCCTATGAGATTTGACTTCCCTGATGAAGACATCATGTTCATAAAAGCAAAAGATCTTGAAGAGCCCGTTCACACTGAAGGGCCTGACCCAGGAGAAGAATGGACTATGATGTTTGATGGGGCTGTTAACATGAATGGTCGTGGTGTTGGTGCAGTAAGCATTACACCTAAGGGGGTTCACATGCCTTTCTCGGCAAAACTCACTTTCAACTACACTAACAACGAAGCTGAATACGAAGCTTGCATTATGGGTCTTGAGGAAGCCATTGACCTCAGGATCAAAACTTTGACTGTGTTCGGAGATTCAGCTTTGGTAATCAATCAAACCAACGGCAAATGGTACACCCACCAAGATCATCTGATACCTTACAGGGATTATACAAGGAGGTTATTGACTTTCTTTACAACAGTCAAGCTTGAGTATATCCCTCGAGATGAGAATCAGTTTGCAGATGCTCTTCCTACCATTTCATCCATGATCAAAGTTCAAGCTGCCAACTTTGTACCTCGGATTTCAGTGTCCAGACTTGACAGACCAACGTATGTATTTGCAGCAGATGCTGTTAAGGATAATAAGCCTTGGTTCCACGACATTAAGTGTTTCTTGGAGGATCAAACATACCCATCTGGGGCATCTTCCAATGATAAGAAGACTTTGAGAAGGCTAGCTGGTAGTTTCTTCCTGAATACTGATGGTTCCTTGTACAAGAGAAACTTTGATATGGTACTCCTCAGATGCGTTGATAGAACAGAAGCAGACTTATTAATGCACGAAGTGCACGAAGGATCCTTTGGTACCCATGCAGGAGGGCATGCCATGGCCAAAAAGTTGCTAAGATCAGGCTATTACTGGATCACAATGGATGCCGACTGTTGTGCCTATGCCAGAAAGTGTCATAAATGCTAGATTTATGCGGATAAGGTGCATGTGCCTCCAAATCCTCTGAATGTGATGTCTTCACCCTGGCCATTTGCCATGTGGGGCATTGATATGATCGGCAAGATTGAACCAACCGCTTCAAACGGCCACAGATTCATCCTGGTTGCGATTGACTATTTCACCAAGTGGGTTGAAGCAGCTTCCTATGCAAATGTTACAAGGCAAGTGGTAGCCCGATTTCTGAAGAGAGACATCATCTGTCGGTATGGAGTTCCCGAGCGAATCATTACTGATAATGGTTCCAACTTGAACAATAAAATGATGGCAGAACTATGCCGGGACTTCAAGATCCAACACCACAATTCTTCTCCTTACAGGCCAAAGATGAATGGCGCTGTAGAGGCAGCTAATAAGAATATCAAGAAGATTGTGCAGAAGATGGTAGTCACCTATAAAGATTGGCATGAGATGCTACCATTTGCCTTGCATGGGTACCGTACGTCAATCAGAACATCCACTGGGGCAACACCGTATCAGCTTGTTTATGGTATGGAGGCAGTCCTGCTTGTTGAAGTTGAATTACCCTCCTTACGGGTGCTGATGGATGTTAAGCTGAACGAAGCAGACTGGGTCCGATCCCGATACGAACAACTGAGTCTGATTGAAGAGAAGAGATTAGCTGCAATTTGTCATGGGCAGTTATATCAGAAAAGAATGAAGAAAGCCTTCGATCAGAAAGTCAGGCTCCGAGAATACCAAGTAGGAGATCTTGTGCTGAAAAGACTCCTCCCTCCTCATACAGACCACAGGGGAAAGTGGACTCCGAACTATGAAGGACCATTCGTAGTAAAGAAAATTTTCTCCGGTGGAGCACTCATGCTCAGTACTATGGATGGTGAAGACTTCCCGTCCCCTGTGAATTCAGATGCAGTTAAAAAATACTTCGCATAAAATGACCCGCTGGACATAAAAACAGAATGTAGGTCCAGGCAAAAACAGGGCATCCCGGCGAGTCAAAAACAGAATAAAAGGCTCGGGCAAAAATAAGGGAGAATAAACAAAAAATGTACACGCGCTGAGTTGAAAAGCCGCATTGGACAACTCAGGCAAAAATGGGTATCCCGATGGATTGAAAACCCGAAAGGGAGATCCATGCAAAATAAGTGAATAAGCGAACAACTGTACTCTGAATTCATCTGTATCACTCACAACTCGGTAAGCTTCAAAAGGTTCAAGCGCCGGTCAGAATCAGCCTTCTTCAGAAAGCAAGACGAGAAGAGCGTCAAAAGTCATACGAGTCATAGCCAGAAGGAAGCTCCTTGAAGCGTCATCAACATTGCCAATATCTTTTGTTTCTCAATTTGTAACAATCTCCTCATTTTAGGGGATTTGTTTCTTTGACTGTATTCGCCAATTCAGGGCACACGAACTAATAAAATCAGATTTTCAGTCATGTTTCGTTTAGTATACTTTATTTCCATTTGCAAAATGTCTGATGTCTCTAAGATACTGATTGCATAAATACAGATGCTTTTCTTCTACAAATACGTGCATACAGGAAATATACTTACTCCCAGGAGTGTTAAAACTCCTATGATGGAATCCGGTAAGGGATACCTCGGGATTACTTGTGCGCTTGTCTATCTTTTCAGGATTGCAGGTATTCAAAGCGCGACATGGGACATGAAAGCTTCACCCCAGCAAGCTGGCAAATCATTATCTACTCGGTCTATCTCCCAATTAGCATCGGAGATGTTTTTCCCCCAGCTGAGTTGTCAAGTATCATCCTCAGCAGGACCCCTACAGAAATCCCCAGGAAGACCTTCTCATGGTCTTTCTTCTTCCCCGGCCGAGTTGCCATTCACTATTCCTCCACAGCCAAGTGCAAAAGCCGGGGAACCATCTCCCCACATAGTTTCAGCCTCCATCCAGAGAAGCAATGCCTGAAGATCTCACAACAGAGTGAAGATAGCTTCTACAAACCCCAGCTGGGTCCCTCATTACCAAAGATAGGTCTATCAGTGACCTATATCCCCAAGCAGAGCCATATATGCTAGATCCACCAATGATCTCATCCCCAGCTGGGATGTCCACTTCAAGCAGATCAACCAGAGATCTTCATAGCAACGGGACCCAAATCCCGGATCAGTATCTTTGCATAATCATAGCATTCGCATCATATTTCCCACAGAGCGTAGCATTCCGTCTAAGTACGGAGCATTACGGCAAAAATCAAACATACTGCATAATCATGAGCCATGTTCTGAATCAGACACTTGTAAGTACCGATAATCCATCAACAAGATATACAGAAAACTCCCCAGATTCCCCGACAGAGAGCCAAGGCACTTTCCCTAAAGATACGGATACGCCCTGACACCCGTCCGTGTCATATCCCCAGCGGAGAGCTAAAGCTAAAGCATTGGCCTTACACTTGTAAATACAAATACACACTCCTTTTGGCACCCGTCCGTGTCATCATTCCCCAGTAAAGTCGCCCGAGCCTTCTTTACAAACAAACCCTTATACATTACAGATACTTCTTGACACCCGTCCGTGTCACATCCCCAGTAGAATGCCAAAGCGTCCTCTTTGCACTCACAGATGCATCGTTATACAAATTCCCTGACACCCGTCCGTGTCGCTTTCCCCAGCACAGTTGCCTAAACATTTTTGCAAACCATATACTTGTTTATATTACATTTTTTTCTTTTGACACTCGTCCGTATCACCTTCCTCAGCAGGTTAAACGCTCTCCTGTACATCACTTATACTTATTTCACTCATACAGATACTCGTCCGTATCTTGTATATACCACTCGAGTCCCCTCAGAATCAACACTCGTCCGTGTTCCTTGTTAACCAGTTGATACTCGTCTGTATCATCATCTCTGAACATGCGTCAAACGTTTGTTTCTACCTGATACTCTTCCGTATCATAGTCTTAGGGATGCTCGTCCGCATCTTTAAATCCATACACGTGTCAAAAACTTATGTCTTCTTGAATTTAGACACTCGTCTGTGTCTACTTTTCCCCAGAAGAGTCCCCTCATAATCAACACTCGTTCGTGTTCCTTGTTAACTAGTTGATACTCGTCCGTATCATCATCTCTGAACACGTGTCAGTATTTGTTTCTACCCAATACTCGTCCGTATCATAGTCTTAAGGATGCTCGTCCGCATCTTTAATCTATACACTATGTCAAAACACTTATACCTTTTATTTCTTGGATATAAATACTCGCCCGTGGTTATCATTCCCCGGTAGGTCGCCAGCAAAGCAAATTTCTTTTCTATCTGACATTCGTCCTATGTCATGATAAACCCTGAGAGCAGCCGTACCCTGCTAGGTGATCGTCCTTCACCTCTTGACGAACGTCCTTCATCATGCTCATCCGATGGCCGTCCCCATCGTCGACCTTTTATCCGGCATTCGTCCTATGTCGTGATATTTAGCAGCCGTCCCCTGCTAGGTGATCGTCCTTCACCTTTAGATGATCGTCCTTCATCATTTTATCCGATGGCCGTCCCCCATCATTGATCCTGTTATCTGACATTCGTCCTATGTCATGATAAACCCTGAGAGCAGCCGTACCCTGCTAGGTGATCGTCCTTCACCTCTTGACGAACGTCCTTCATCATGCTCATCCGATGGCCGTCCCCATCGTCGACCTTTTATCCGACATTCGTCCTATGTCGTGATATTTAGCAGCCGTCCCCTGCTAGGTGATCTTCCTTCACCTTTTGATGATCGTCCTTCATCATTTTATCCGATGGCCGTCCCCCATCGTTGATCCTGTTATCTGACATTCGTCCTATGTCATGATAAACCTTGATAGCAGCCGTCCCCTGCTAGGTGATCGTCCCTCACCTCTTGATGATCGTCCTTCATCATGCTCGTCCGATGGCCGTCCCCATCGTCGACCTATTATTCGGCATTCGTCCTATGTCGCGATACCTCCGGCAGCCGTACCCTGCCAGGTGATCGTCCTTCACCTTAGATGACCGTCCCTCATCTTATCCCCATCAGAGCAGCCGTCCCCTGCTAGGTGATCGTCCTTCACCTTTGATGACCGTCCCTCATCATTATTTCACTTATTCTTTAACCCGATGGCCGTCCCCGTCGTGGTCCCTTTTCCTTTTCCTGATGATCGTCCTTCATCAATTTAGCCCGATGGTCGTCCCCATCGTTGCTTACATTACTTTATGAACCTGATGGCCGTCCCCATCATTTTTCATTAATCCCCAGAGAGTCGTATAGCTTTACCTGATGGCCGTCCCCATCTCTCATATCCCCAGCATGTCGGCCGTCCCCGTCATTGCTGTATTTCCCGCATTTTTCCCCAGCATGTCGGTCGTCCCCGTCGTTGCCCTTTCCCTAGCAGTCGTCCTCTGCTCGACGGTCGTCCTCCGTCGCCCGCCCTTTACAATATACTTTATTTTCTTTTACAATCTATATCCCTTTTCTTCTTCATTCTGTGAGTGCAAATTTTGGACTATCTTTAGTATTCAACCACAAGTTATCTTGTTTGCCTGATAAGCCGTCGCTTACATCCTGCACAGCTAACTCATGTTTGAATAGGGGCAGCTGTAAACACCCCAAATTTGCCCTCACCCATTCACACCATGGCTTGTGATCTCTTCATATACATAAGTTCAATCATAGCATCTCATATCCCATTTGTGATTCACTGCATTGTTTCTAAGTCATCTGCATCTAGGGTTTGTGATCTGAGCAATCCAAGAGCCACTTGAACCACTCCAAAGGTCATCAATCACTTCAAAGGGGTCCATGTATGTTCAAGCATCATATTATATCCTCTCAAAGTCAAGAATGTCAAAAAATCACAAGAGCTGAGAATGGCATGGAAGCAGAGCCAGGTTTGACTGCATAGATGACCTAGAATTAGGGTTTTGGTTTCAAAGGCCATAACTCCAAATTTTTTGGTCATTCTTGTTTCTATTGGTCTCTATATGGTATAGGGATCATGCATATCAATTTTCATGAAGAAATTCCATGGGGAAGTCATCTGATCAAGAGTTGACTTTTTGAGCAAGTTAGTGCAAAATCAGGGCATCTGAGGCCCCCAATGACCCAACCAAAGGGTGTTCCTCATCATTTTGATCATGTATGATCTTTATTTGATCTTAGAAGATGTTAGAAGTTCACAAAGTTGAAGAATTTCAAGCCATTTGCAAAGTTGACTTTTTGGGAAAGTTGACTTATAATGAAAATTGCCATTTTGGGAAACTTTTTCAACCCTTGCTTTTTGATTCAAAAATGCTTCAAATGAAAAAAATTTGATCATGAAAGTTGTAGAATGGATCATTCCCTTTTCAAAAAGTACAAGAACTTGTCCTAATTCATTTTGGATCAAAAGTTATGGCTTGTCAAAGTTGGCCAAAATCACATAATTTGAAGTTTTCTACCAAAGAGGCATTTTGCAAAATGGTATGATCAAGTGTTCTAAAGACTTCAAATATGCATAAACTCATTACAACATGATCATATGACTCCTAAAAATCAGAATTAGCCCAAGAATCATCTCATTTCATGCCTTGAACTTCAAGAAATCACAAAGGGGCCAAACTTTGTGAAAAGTGCAAAACCTATCACAAACCATAAACCACTTGCTGCATTGCTTCTAGACCTGTTCCATAGCATTCCTTGATTCAAGCTGAGCCAAAGCAAGCCAAAAAGCAAGTTGTACCATGGCCCATACCTCAAGTACAAATCAAGTTGACATTTTGGCAACTTGCCCATACCAATCACACTATGCCACAACCACTTTCTGAGCCAATCCCATTTGTTTATACAAATCAAAAGCAAGCCATTTCATATAACACACAAGCCTGAAACCTCCAAGAAGACAGCATTCTCACTTTTCATCTCATATGCAAAACCATTCGAAACTCATCATACAAGTTTAAAACACACAAACAAACTTCACCATCAATCTCAACATGACTCACTGATCACAAACCAATCATCAAAACAGCCTGAAAGTCACTGAAACCAAGATACGATTTCTGCCCCCCTTTGAATAGAACTTCAACAATCTTTCAAACCAGCCATTTTAAACTCCAAACAAGTATTGCAAGCTTCTCAGGAGGTCCATTAGAGGTGTTTTGGATCAAAGGGCCAGCCAGAAAGTTCCAGAAATCAAAGCTTCGATTCAGGTAGCCATGGAAATTCATTTTTCCAGAACCTTTATTTCTTGTTTCTAAAATGATCTACATGCTTCCCTGAGTTCACTGAACTCTTTACTTTTGAAAATGATTGAGAAATGAGCTTGTATCGTGTTTCTGAAATTTTTGCAGTTTTTGATGTTTGATTCGTATCTTGATTTTGAGTTGAAATAAATGGGATTTGTTGCTGGATTATGTTTTGTTGTTGATCATTGATTGTTTCTGGAGCTTTTGGTGAAGTTTCATGGTGATTTGAGGGATTCAGGGGAGGGGTTTGGCCGGAGAAGATGACCGGAACACTGTTCCGGTCATCTGAAAGTGATTAGGGTTAGTTAATTAGGGTTTAGTCTTAATTACATAAGTTTGAATGTGAGCCGTCCAAACGCGCGCCAAGTCCACTCCCGCATCCCTGAATTTGAATTCTGGCCTTTGGATTTGCATACTTTTTCATTTTCAGTTTGAATTCAATTTTATTTTCATTTAATTTCATTTCTTTTGTACATTTTATAAAAAATAGCAAAACACTTTGAAAAATTCTGAAATTTTTTATCAAACTCTTTATTAATTTTCAGAAACCAAAAATATTTTTATTTTTATTTTTTGCATTGAAAAATATTTTTAAATCATTTAAAAGTTTATTTTTAATTGATTAATGAGAATTAATTAATTTTAAATACTTTTAAGTATTTAAAAATCACAAAAAAATTCATGAGACATTTAAAATCATTTAGAAACATTGTCCAACTTTCAAACCAAATTTCTTTTTTGATCTTGATGCCTTTTGACAATTTTCAATGGAATTAATTTCATTTCAAGGCATTATTTTGATTCAATCTTCAAAAATTCATTTCTGCCTAGCCTTTAAGAGTTGGACAATGATTCTTTTTTCATTGCATCTTATATAACATGTAGTTTATAGGATTAAATTGGCATGAATTGATCTTGCATTTTCAATTTGTTTGACATTTTTCTTGACAAGGTACCTTAGAACCCTAGCCAACTTAGGAAATTCATAACTTACACTAGGTTAAGAATTGGATCCTCTCCTTTGGGCAGTGAGTTTGTATAGGTTTAGGGTTCCTTTGAATGAATTTTCAAATTTTTATCATGATGTTTGCTTCTGGTTTTGAATTTTGTTTTGTGCATTGTTCATAAACCCTAATTTGGGCTTTCTTTTGCATTCATTTTACATTTGCTTGCATACCATGACTTGCCATGACATTTTGTGCACCCATTTGATTCATAACACATCTTAGGACATGTTAGAATCATGTTTGATCATTGCATCTTTCATTTGCCATGTTGTATGTCATTTGCATTTCATGTATGTTCATGGTTCTAAGCATGCTTCTCTTGCATCCATATGTTTGTATGATCATCCTCATGTCTTGCCTCATGTTAGCATCATCTCTTAGCATCATTAACATCATATTTATGCTTCTGGTTTTGGTTTGCATCATGACATTACATCTCATTTTGCATTGCATTTCATTCCTTTACTAACTTTTCAGGTGGTGAGTTGTATTGAGAAGTGAATTTGCCTTCACTTCTCACAATTTCTTTTCATCTCTCTTATGCATCATTGCTGCATTTTTGTATGTGTATTGGATTGAGCTTGCTCATTCTTGTTCATCTCACTTTCTTTCATCAAGTGACTTGTCTTCTTAATTGAAGCAAGTTACTTTGCTTCTCTTTGTTCCTTTCATCTGCTTCCTGGTGGTTTCTCTGAAGATCTTTCTTGTAAACCTCACAAACCCTAGGAATGACCAAGCATGATAATAATTAAGGTTTGATTAGTCCCCCACCTTAGCTTTTACCTTTGTGTCTCTTTGAGTCTTCTCTTCTCATCTCACAATCAGGGACTAAATCCTAAAGGCTTTAAGGCTTTGTGATTAAGCTTATGCCTGCATCCTTCTATTAGGATGGAGTGTATAACTTTAATCCTAAGTGTTGATCCCTTAATGTGTTTAAATCCTTTAATAAATTCACTTAATAACCATCAAGACATCAAGCTTGTAACTTGGGCCTTGCATTAGGGCTCTAATTCTTCCTTAACTGGTTAAGAAGGACTAACCCCAGTGTTAATGGACAAGTCCCCCTCAAGTTGTCTTACAAATCATAAAACTCACTTCTTCATCTTATCATTAACTAAAAACCATCTAATAAAGGCTTTGTTTTGTCATGAGGTTAATCCCTAATCATGGATTAAGTTGAGGAGTTTTCCTCAGCTTAAACATTCTCATCTATTATCCTTCTATTAGGATGGTGTAATGAGTCCATTAAATCCTTGATTATGGCTTAAACTCATTACTTAACACTAAAAAAAAACAACAAAAACATCTAAATAAATGCAAGTAGGTTAATGATCGTAATCCTACATCATGGTGATTAAGTGTGAGATGCTGACTTCACACTTAAGGTATTCTCATTACCCCTAATCAGAGGGAGGATGTGATGAGTTTACTAATCCATTGGTTTAGGCTTAAGCTCATTTTCTTATGACAAATACCAAAAAGCAATAAAAGACTGAAAACACAAAAACAAACAATAACCGTCTCCTCCGGGATTCTTTTCTCATCTCATTCACTCACAACCGAGAACTGGCTTCTTCCGTCTAATGCAAGACAGTTTGCACCTGAGCCAGACAGGTCATACACTCGAGCATAGACAAGTAAGCAGTTCACAAGTCAATTCATCTTTCAGTCTCTTTGGGTCGAACTACGGTGTTCTGACTTCCTCATTGCACGAGAGGATACGTAGGCATAACTTAACAGTTATCGAACAAAAGTCTCTGTATATTCCCCCCTCTTCCAGCATTATTCTTTAAGCCTCATGGTCTTGAGCATTCCACTCTTGTTCTTACACTGACACTTCACTTATACACTTCACTTCTCTTACACTGACACTTGCATTCTTTCCAGCTTTTATACACAGATTGCACTGACACTACCCCTTCAAAACACAAATCTTTTAAGCGTGGATCCCATCGAGTACGGCAGACAATCTGGGTGCTAATACCTTCCCAGGTTGTAACCAACCCCCTTTCTCAGTTTCTCTGGTTCGCAACCATCTTATCCATATCTTTCTAGGTTCATGCAGCATTACCTTTCCTCCGGGATAAAAATGCCTAGCTGGCGACTCTTTTCTTTTCTCGTGAGTTCACTCCTGTGTGTTCTCACATCCTCCTTTCGCCGACCGTTCGCGTCTGTACCCCTCTTGGCCCCTGTGTCATTTGGTGGGAGCGACAATATGCCCTAGGGTCATGGTCTGAATCTATCCCAATCACTCAACACATCAGATATGCGTCAAATGTATTTAATCTCCTGCACGACTTATAAGGCATTAGTGCATTCACAAAGCAATATTTATCATAATTTATTGGATGTTTTTGTAATCAATCATCGGGTGATGAAAAAACAAAAACTTGTGGAAACAAATTTGACTGAAATTACACTTATTGATTGAAGAATGTCCATGAATTGGCATTACATGGGAAGCAATCCCTGGAAAGAGGAAATTGCACAAAAGGAAATTAAACTATCCTAATGGCAATGTGAAAACGGAAGTCTCATCAAGCTCCGACCTGGCTATGACTTGTATGTCCTCAAAACTTCTCTGCTTTCTTTGCTTGGAGGGAGACAATTGAATTGATTTTCAACCCTTGGATCTCCTTTGATTGAAAACGACGGATCACAGATCTCACAGATTGCAGTGGTTCGCTTTAGCCCCTCTTTTGTGTGAATCACCCTTTCGGGTTTTCAATCCATCGGGATACCCTTTTTTTACCTGAGTTGTCCATTGTGGCTTTTCAACTCAGCAGGTGTACATTGTTTCGAATATTTCCCTAATTTTTCCCCGAGCCTTTTATTCTGTTTTTGGCTCGCCGGGATGCCCCTTTTTGCCTGGACCTTATTCTGTTTTTGTCCAGCGGGTCTTTTATACGAAGTATTTTCTCAATGCGTCTGCATTTATAAGGGATTGGAAGTCTTCGCCATCCATGGTTGTTAACATCAAGGCTCTGCCCGAGAAGACCTTTTTAACCACAAATGGACCTTCATAGTTGGGTGTCCACTTGCCCCTGTGATCGTTGTTAGGGGGAAGAATCCTTTTAAGCACCAGGCCACCTGGTATGTACCGTAGAGGCCGCACTTTCCTGTCGAAAGTCTGTTTCATTCGCTGCTGATACAATTGTCCATGTGTTGTACCCCAAAATTTTCCCTCACATATTCAAGATAGTATGTCTCAAGAGGTCTCCTAATAGTCACAAGATTCACAATTGCTCACAAGGATTCAAGGTTTCATCAAACAAAGCCTCCTCCTAAGCAATGGATCTTAAACTAGGGTTTTGATGTTCTCAAGTAAAATTGAACTTCTAAAGCCTCAAGTGGACTCCATGACATCTCATACACCTCAAAGAATCCTCATGTCAAGTTTCAAGGCCTTCCCTACAAGTTTGGTCAGTCAGATGCTCAAATACTCAAAAAATAGTTAACTTGGTCAAAAAGTCAATTGTGATTTTTGGTCAACATCAAGATTATGAGGTGAAATTCATCATTTGATCAAGTTTTGATCATGATTCATCAAGGAAACCTCAGAATCATCAAGAATCAAGAATTGCTAATTAAGGGTTTTGTGTAGAAAAAGTCAACTCAACTTTGACCAGCCATAACTTTCACATACTTCATCAAGAATTTCCCATCCTAAAGCTCACTTTGAAGTAAATTCAATTCTCTACAACTTTGTGTCTCACAAGCCAAGTCCAAAAATGCTTCATTTGAAAGATATGAGTCAAAACATTACAGGTCCTTTTAAAAGTCAACAAAAAGTCAACTTTTTCAAGAGCTCATAACTTAAAAATGGAAACTGATATGGACATGGGACCAAAAGGAGAAGTTATAGGACACTCTAAGATTTCTAAAAAGTCCTAGAACACATACATGGGATAAAACTTGAGAGAGCTACGCATTGTTGAAGTTGGGCAATTTTAAGGAGGTGTGTGAAGCAAAAATGACCAAAACTCAAGTTTCTTCCAAATGGGCCCATATTTTTCTAACCCAAACTCAATTATAAGATCATGCACAACCCATAGATCATAATATCTGATTTTTTTATATTTATTTTATATTATATTGGATTTAATTCATTTAAATTCAATTTTAATTAAGATAAATATTGAAAAATCAAATATTTGATCTTAGGACTATTTTAGAATCAAATATTTGATGTTTATGATCATTATAAGGATCAAATTTTGGTCAAAACCAAAAGAGTATGTCTTAATACCAATTTTTGACCAAAATGGAAACTTCCTAACTTCATCCTCAAGCAACCTCAAATCCATCAACAAGGCCCAACTTTTTAAACCTATTTCCTTCTCCTATATAAACTCATGACCTTCACCAACCTCAAGGATGGAAAAATTCTTGCCTCAGGGAGAAACAAAACCGGAAAAAAAGAAGAATTGAAAACGAAAAGAGAAACGGCTGCAAGAGGCTATTTCGATTTGCTACGTACACAATTTTCTCTCTCTCGTAGGCTAATCCTATGTATTCTATTCTAACTATACTATATACATTTTGCCTATAATACTGTCTCTTGTTTTTTTTTTGGTTTTATATTCTATCTTATTATATAAATCATGATTGTCTGCAATGGAGTAAAGTTTTGATTACACAGAAAAATATGCTATTCTTATTAGCCTAATCATACTAAAAAAATTGTAACTAGTCAAAACAAATCGTAATTTATGTTAGTTTATATGTATCTTTATAAACTCATCCATCATTGTTAATACATATATTTAATTATACTTGTTAATTTATAAAAATACCTTTTTTTTATTAAATTTTGTTAAATAAATTTTCTTGTTCTGTTTTATAACTATTTAGATTATTCAGATCGTGTCGATACGCTGTTTTCGCATCTGTGCGTATGAAGCGTGACACTTGTACTGATCCGATCCAGTTGCGATGATCGCAAATTTGCGCTAGCAGCGTCATTGTATTTTTTAACTTTTATTAATATTAAGAACTAAATATTTTTTTACAAATCATTAAATTAGTAAATTCAATTATTTTTGTTTTTGTAAATAATAAATAAACTTAAAACCTTTTTATTTTAATTTAATTAGATTAATAGTTATATTTAATTAATGAAGAAAATCACAAAAAAAAACTGTTTTTAATTAAATCAATTAACCAAAGACAAAATAAAAAGAGGTCACTACAAATCCTCAACAAAAAAAAAAGATGAGTGACTTTTCAAATAAAGTCCTGATTTCTGAACCATCGCAAATGTCAGTGTTACAATTCCAAACTCCTTTGGAGCCTCAATGCATAAGTTAACCGAACATAGGACTGAAGAACATCATGAAGAATGGGTTGGGTACTAATAAATTTGAGCCTTTATCCTTTGTTTCTTAAACCGTGAATCAGGCTACGTTACAACCCTTTAAAAGTCATAACTGAAGCATGGTTAGTTTGAAAACGTACTACTACAAAAAGGTATTCTGACACCTTTAGGACTTATTATAAATCTTGAGTTAATATCACAGTTTTTACAAACATTGTTTTGCTAAAATAATTCTTTTTTAAAACTTCAAGACATACATAAGCGTTGCATTTTGAATATCATTGTTTGCATATAACTAAATGTTTGTCAGCAGAGAAGCTTACATGATGAACATTCAATAAATCAAAGTCCTCCCGATAGACAAAGTTGCTTACTGGATCAAAGCCAATGTATACAAGGGGAATGGTCACTATCTTCCACTCAAGGGGCATGCTATGTTACTGTCCAATTCATTTAGGACAATCAGGTCAAGATTCAACGATGCTTAAAAGCCAGGGGAAGGTCTCCTCATATGAATTACCTACCATAGGTAACATTATCGAGTTCACGATGCCAGGGGCATATTATTGTGGGGGAATTTTGTTTATTTCTTTTGAGGTAGCTCTTTTCAAATACTTCCATTCCGGGACAAATCATCTTCAGTTAGGGGAAACACTATCTTTTCAAATCTAATCAGATCAAATTCAGTTACAAGCTCCTTAACCATTGCTCGGGACGTACACGATCCACCGCTGTCTGAAAACACATTCCTCTCGTTACATTGACTTGATACCGGATTTCAGAAAAATCCATTATGGAAATTAATTGTATGTGCCAATAGTATCAGATGATGTCAGTATCGTGTCTTCGGATTCAGTCATAATAATTCCTATTTTTTTTTACTCGAGGATGTCAAGAATATCAGAATTTTTGAATCCATTGGTTACTTTGAATGAATGTATTGCTTTCAAATATGATTGATGTTTACCAAAATACATGAAATTACAATAACAACATTTACTAAGGACTCTCGGAGCTAGGAATCCCCAGTAAAGTCCATATCCAACGGATCTTCACAGGTTCATCCCCTCAGAGTAATCATTATGGATTTATTTCAGTAAAGTATTCCAAGTAGCCTCTTGTACTTCCATCTCTACGGAGTCCTAGACAGATTTCTCTCAAGTCTTGATATCCTCTGAAGAATTGAAACTTGGTCGGATGAGTCTCTTAGGGGAATGTCCGTCTCTTTTATCCCCGGTCAGGGTATTTAGGAATTTAATCTTCCAATAAAAAGTACGACGAACGGAAATCGAAAAGGTCCTAAGTACAACATGCTGAAACAAGATGGGAACGATGTCTTCATATTCTTCAATAACGAATCAGGATTTATTTTTCACAACTAGAAGTGGTTACATGAAGTTACTGACGAGCTTCAACTACATGATTCATACATACATCATTTCATATCATACGCATACAACATTCTCATTTATGATAAGAATATCGTCTTACAAAGTGTTATATAAATCATGACATTGCATAGAACTAACCTAGTTTCTCAGGTTAATTCCCCAGCAGACGAACATCATTAACAACTTATTCTTGGGCTGCTATATCCCCCAAGGGTTACCTCAAACAATATCTTGAACTGCTTTATCCTCCAGGAGTACATATAACAATATCATGGATTGCTTTATCCTCCAGGAGTACATATAACAATATCTTGGACTGCGTTATCCTCCAGGAGTACATATAACAATATATTGGATTGCTCTATCCTCCAGGAGTACATATAACAATATTTTGGACTGCTCTTTCCTCCAGGAGTACATATACCAATATATTGGGCTGCTACAACCCTCAAGATTACATCCATCGACGTCTTGGGCTGCTATATTCCCTAGGGCCACGAAAACCAATATCTTGGGCTGCTACATCTCCTGAGATTACATCTATATCCATCTTGGACTACTTTATCCCCCAAGGGTTATCTCAAACAATATCTTGGACTTCTTTATCCTCCAGGAGTAAATATAACATTATCTTGGACTGCTTTATCCTCCAGGAGTACATATAACAATATCTTGGACTGCTCTATCCTCCAGGAGTACATATAACAATATCTTGGACTGCTCTATCCTCTAGGAGTACATATACCAATATCTTGGGCTGCTACAACCCCCAAGATTACATCCATCAACGTCTTGGGCTGCTATATCCCCCAGGGCCACGAAAACCAATATCATGGGCTGCTACATCTCCTGAGATTACATCTATATCCATCTTGGGCTGCTATATCCCCCTAAGGGCTACCTCAAACAATATCTCGGGCTACTATAAACCCCTAGGATAATATCTTGGACTTCTCTATCCTCCATGATTACACATAACAACATCTATGACTTCTCTATCCTCCAAGACCACACCAAACAACATCTTGGGCTGCTACATCTCCCGAGATTACATCAATCTACGTTTTGGACTGCTTTATCCTCCAAGAGGTATATCTGAAGAACATTTTTACTTTGAATGGCATCTTTAAATCCATTCAAGCAATACAACCAAATAATAGCATTACTTCGCGCACCGGCGAGTGCAAATATTTGGGCTTTAGTGTTCAATCCTCTTCAACCTTCAAGTCAAGAATGGCGTACGTGCCAATCGAACTCCTCGAGTTTCAGAAAATTGAACAGGGGCAGCTGTTGTACCCCAAAATTTTCCCTCCCATATTCAAGATAGTATGTCTCAAGAGGTCTCCTAATAGTCACAAGATACACAATTGCTCACAAGGATTCAAGGTTTCATCAGACAAAGCCTTCTCCTTAACAATGGATCTTAAACTAGGGTTTTGATGTTCTCAAGGAAAATTGAACTTCTAAAGACTCAAGTGGAATCCATAACATCCCATATACCTCAAATAATCTGCATCTCAAGTTTCAAGGCTTTCCCTATAAGTTTGGTCAGTCAGATGCTCAGATACTCAAAAAAATAGTTAATTTGGTCAAAAAGTCAATTGTGGTCAACACAAAGTCAAACTTCAAGATTTTTGGTCAACATTAAGATTATGAGGTGAAATTCATCATTTGATCAAGGTTTGATCCTGATTCATCAAGGAAACTTCAAAATCATCAAGAATCAAGAATTGATAATTTAGGGTTTTGTGCAGAAAAAGTCAACTGAACATTGACTAGCCATAACTTTCACATACTTCATCAAGAATTTCCCATCCGAAGCTCACTTTGAAGGAAATTCAATTCTCTACAACTTTTTATCTCACAAGCAAAGTCCAAAAATACTTCATTTGAAAGATATTAGTCAAAACATTACAGGTCCTTTTAAAAGTCAACAAAAAGTCAACTTTTTCAAGAGCTCATAACATAAAAATGGAATGTGATATGGACATGGGACTAAAAGGAGAAGTTATAGGACACTCTAAGCTTTCTAAAAAGTCCTAGAACACATACATGGGATAAAACTTGAGAGAGTTACACATTGTTGAAGTTGGGCAATTTTGAGGAGGTGTATGAAGCAAAAATGACCAAAACTCAAGTTTCTTCCAAATGGGCCCATATTTTTCTAACCCAAACTCAATTATAAGATCATGCACGACCCATAAATCATAATATCTGATTTTTTATATTAATTTTATATTATATTGGATTTAATTCATTTAAATTCAATTTTAATTAAGATAAATATTGAAAAATCAAATATTTGGTCTTATGACTATTTTAGGATCAAATATTTGATGTTTATGATCATTATAAGGATCCAATTTCGTTCAAAACAAAAAGAGTATGTCTTAATACCAAATTTTGACCAAAATGGAAATTCCTAACTTCATCCTCAAGCAACCTCAAATCCATCAACAAGGCCCAACTTTTTAAACTTATTTCCTTCTCCTATATTAACTCATGACCTTCACCAACCTCAAGGACGGAAAAATTCTTGCCTCAGGGAGAAACAAAACTGGAAAAATAAGAGAAAATAATAGAAAACGAAAAGAGAAACGGCTGCAAGAGGCGATTTTGATTTGCTACGTACGCAAAAAAAAATTCTCTCTTAGGCTAATCCTATTTATTCTATTCTAACTATACTATATACATTTTGCCTATAATACTGACACTTGGTTTTTTTGGTTTTATATTCTATCTTATTATATAAATCATGATTGTCTGCAATGGAGTAAAGTTTTGATTACACAGAAAAATATGCTATTCTTATTATCCTAATCATACTAAAAAAATTGTAATTAGTCAAAACAAATCGTAATTTGTGTTAGTTTATATGTATCTTTATAAACTCATCCATCATTGTTAATACATATATTTAATTATACTTGTTAATTTATAAAAATACATTCTTTTTATAAATTTTGTTAAATAAATTTTCTTGTTATGTTTTATAACTATTTAGATTATCGGATCGTATCGTGTCGATACGCTGTTTTCGCATCTGTGCGTATGAAGCGTGATACTTGTGTTGATCTGATGCAGTTGCGATGATCGCAAATTTGCGCTAGCAACGTCATTGTATTTTTTAAACTTTTATTAATATTAAGAACTAAATATTTTTTTTTACAAATCATTAAATTCGTAAATTCAATTATTTTTGTTTTTGTAAATAATAAAAAAACTTAAAACCTTTTTCTTTTAATTTAATTAGATTAATAGTAATATTTAATTAATGATATCACAAATTTTTTTTAAATTAAATCAATTAACCAATTTTCTTTTATTGATTAGCAAAACTGTTTTTTATCTTTATTTACTTATCCTATTTAATTTCCTTAGAAAAAATTGTATATGATTTACGATTCATGTAAATTTATTTTCTCGCATTTTTTAATTATGTAACTGCTACCGGATTGTTATAATTAAATTTGGTTTTGATTTTCTGCATTTTAATTTTCTGCAATCCCCTAAAAGACCAATGTACCCCTTCCCCTAATGTAATATCGTAGGACTTTAATTTCCGCTTTTAATTTTCTGCAAATATAACTGCGTGGTTAGTAATTTAGGGAGTGCAAAGAATGTATGATAAATAAAATTGGACTTAGCCCACTAAGTACAAGATAAATAACTGACACTGATATTCACACACGTAAGTCGATCGTTCTACGATCGCCATCTGCACCTCCTAGTATTTCCCCTCTTGGTTGCCTTCAAAACATGATCAAGTCCCTCGAACATAGGGGTATCTTAGTAAAGTTGCCTACAAATAAAATCATCAAGTCCCTTCGATATAAAGATCATAGTCCCTCGTTGTCCCTTCAAGTCCCTATGAATAAATGATTTTGTCCCTCGATGACCCTACGGAAAAATGATGATCGTCCCTTCGAATTACTAATATACCCCTACAAGGTTTCCTTCTATGACTATACGATGACCCTACGCCTGTCCCTTTAAACATCCAAGGTAAAGACTACTTACTCACTAATAGTAAGGATAGTCTTACCATTGAAAGGAAATAAAGAAATATGAAAGACCAACTTAGGGTAGGTAGCACTTAATTACTGGCTCACTCTTTCAAAATTCTTTTCACACCCCACTTTTAAAACATTTTCAAACTCAATGCTTTGTATACATCCATACGAGGATCATTACAAAAACTTATGAAAAATTTCTAAACACACACTACACATTTTTCAAACTAGTTAAAGTGAGCTATGTAATTAAGAGCCCATGGATAACCATGGATATAAAGGATGCTAACACCTTCCTTTTATATAACCTACCTGTAGACACCCCAAATTTTCCCTCACTTTTTCACACCATGGCTTGTGATCTTTCATTTTTTTTTTGCATTAGCATAAGCATATCCTATCACACTGCATAGCTCATTTCATCTGCATATAGGGTTTGTGATCTGGGCAATCCAAGAAGTGATCTGGGTCGTCCCAAAGGTCTTGAAGCTTACCAAGAGGGTCCATGTGTGTTACATGATCATAATATGCTCCCCAAAGTTCATAAAAGTTAAAGGATCACAAAGCATGGCAAAGGCATAGAGGCAGAATGAGGATTTCCTACACAGATGACCTAAAATTAGGGTTTTAGTTTCAGAGGCCTTAATCCCAAATTTTTTGGTCATTCTTGTTTCTTATGGTCTTAATATGTTATAAAGATCATGTGTACCAAATTTGATGAAGAAATTCACTGTGGAAGTCATCTGATCATTGGGTAACTTCTTGAGCAAGTAAAGTCAAAATCAGGGTATCTGAGGCCTCCATAAAGGGTACCAAAGGGTCATCATCATCATTTTGAGTCTCTATGATATTTATTTGATCTTATAAGTGGTTGGAAGTTCATAAAGTTAAAGAATTTTGAGCCAAATGAAAACTTGCTATTTTTGGAAATGACTTGTAATGGAATCTTTCCATTTTTGGAAAGATATTCAACCTATTCTTTCACGACAAAAAATGCTTCAAATGAAAAATTCTTGGGCATGAAAGTTGTAGATTATGTCTTCCCATTTTCAAAACATACAAGAACATGTCTTGATTCATCCTAAAACTCAAGATATGGCCTTTCAAAGTTGGCAAAAATCCTATAATTTTCAAGTGTGCACAAAAGAGGGAATTTTGCAAATTCAAGTTCTAAGCCATTTCATGACCTCTAATCAACTTCTATGTACCATAACATGTCAAAGCAACTTCAAAACATCAGAATTGGCCCAAGAATGCATGGATTTCATGGCTTGATTCACAAGAAATATCAAAATGGCAATTATGCATAAAGCTTGCAAACATTTGAATCAAAGGCTGCAGATCATCCCAAACCATCCCATGGTTCTCCTTGAAGCTGACTGAGGCAGGACACCCCTCAAAACTAGCTCTGACTCAGCCCATACTTGTGGTACCACAACTTTTGACATTTCGCAAAACAAGCCATACCAATCAGCCTGTGCCACAACCACTCTCTGGCCAATCAGCATGACTTATGTGGACATCAAGGAGCTCATTTCACATAAGCTTGGAGCTTGAAACTTCACACAAGATGAGTTCCACAAAAATCCCAAAAACTTTCATCTCTTCGAATCTGATCACACAAGCCACAAACCTCAAAACAAATTTCACCAATCATCTCTAAATGACATTAGGAACACAAACCACCCTTCATTTTGCCCTAAAAGATTCCAAAACAAAAGCACGATTTCTGCATATTCAGAAAGGAAACTCATAAACCAAGCCATACAAACTTGTTCTAAGCTCCTCAATAGCATCAGGGTGACCATTGGATTGATTTGCACAAGGGAGGAGGCCAGAAAGCTCAAAACGGCAAAGCTTCATCTCAGGTATCATCAAGAACAAATTTTCCAGAACTTGCCTTTTAAGTTACAATATCAATCTACATGATGTGCTGATCATTGTGATATGTTTACTTTTGAAAATGGTTGAGTATCAAGCATGTATTTAGCTTCTGAAAGTTTTGTGTATTTTTCTGTTTTGCTTCGATTCATGATTTTGGTGGAATATAAATGTGGTTTGATGCTGGATTCGTGTTTGGTAAGTTTAGGAGAGTGTTTATGGAGCTTTAGAGGGTCTGGGGTAGCCTAGGGAAGAATATAGCATGAAGGTGTGACCGGAGAAGATGATCGGAGCTTGCTCCGGTCACCTGAAAGTGTTTAGGGTTTAATTAGGGTTTAATTAGTCAGTTTAAATGTAGGCCATTAGATCTTAGGGTTAGCGCGTTTTTGGATGGACCAGATTAGTTCATTAATGTTAATCCATATTTAATTAATTTAATTAAAATCAATTAGCCAGATTGAATCTGAAACCTTGGATAGCGCGCGCAGTCAACCTCTTTTCCCTCAGTTTGAATCTCAGCCATCAGATCATCATACTTCCATTTAAATTCATTTTAATTTCATTTTATTTTTATTTATTTCCATAATTTATTTAAAATAGCAAAAATCATCAAAAAATATCATTTCTTGCATTTCTGTTTTAAATATTTTTCTTAACCTAAAAACATTTTTTATTTTATTTTTTGCATTAAAAAATTATTTTTAAAATATTTAAATGTTATTTTTAATTAATTAATGGATTTTAATTAATTAAAAATGCATTTAGGTTTCTAAAAATCACCAAAAAATTCATGAAGCATTCCAATACATTTACAAACATTTTTAAACTCACCATACAAATTTCGTTTTAGGTTTGATCACATTTTCACAATTTTCTTTGAATTAGGGTTCTTAAATTTCACATTTTTTAACCCTAACTTGAAAAATTCATTTCTGCCTAACTATGAGTTTGGACTTGGTTCTTCTTGCATTGTTTCACATATTGCATATAGTTTCTAGGTTATTTATCTCATATTTTTTATCTTGCATTTTCAATTTGATTTGTATTTTCCCTTTAGAAGCACCCAAAAACTCTAGCAAACTTAGAAATTTCATAATTTTCACTAGGATGGGCTTCTGGCTTTCTCCTTTGGGGTGTGATCTTATATGGGATTGGGGTTTGTTTGAGTTCAATTTCAATTTTTTATCATGGTAATTGCTTCTGTTTTGGTCATATGCATCTCATGTTGTCTTAAAACCCTAATTTTGCATCTTCATTTGCATTTTTCTTTGCATATCATGAACTTATGAACTTTCCATGCCATTCCATTCTTTTGTATGTCATCTTAGACATCTTAGGACATGTTTGAAACATTTCTTGATCATTTCTTCATTCATTTTCTATGCTTTGCATCCATTACATTTCATGAACATCCATGAGTTTTTATGCTTCTAAACATGCTTCCATTGCATCTCATCCTTGTATGATCATTCATATGCATCTTGTATGACTTTGCACCATCTCACATGCCATTTAGATTGCACATTCACTTCTGACTTTGGTCTTTGCACCTTCATTTGTCTTATTTCTTTTCATTTCATTCCTTATGCATTCATACTAACATTTCAGGTACTTTTGGTAAGTTATCTGGGAGGTGGATTTTCCTTCACCTCCCACTTCTTATTTCCTGTCATATTCATTCTTATTTGTCTTTGAAGTGAACTTGCTTCACTTATTTCTCTCTTCCTCCTTTCTTTTCTCTTAAGTTACTTATCTTCTTCAGGAAGTAAGTAACTTATTCTTCCCCCTCCTTCTTTTTTCATCTGCTTCTTCCATGGTGGCCTTCTTGAAGATCCTTTCTCTTAAGCCTTACAAACAATAGGATATCCAAGCATGATAACTTTTAGGGTTGTGTATAGTCCCCCCTAGCTTTTTACCTTTGAGTCTCCTTGAGTCTCTCTTCTCATCTCTTAATCAGAGGCTAAACTCTTAAAAGCTTTAGGACTTTTAATTAGGGTTATGCCTGCATCCTTATCTTAGGATGAAGTGTATAACTTTAATCCTTAGTGTTAAACCTTTAATTTGTTTACACTTCTTAATTAAAACACATTAATAATCACTAAGACTTTATCTTGTAACTTGGGCCTTACATTAGGGTTCTATCTCTTCCTTATGGTTAAGAGGGACTAACCCTAGTGTTTAATGGACAAGTCCCCCTCAAGTTGTCTTACAAACCATAAAATCCACTTCTTAATCTCACCCCTTAATTAAAATCCATTTAATAAAGGCTTGTTATATAATGAATTTAATCCCTAACCATGGATTAAGTTGAGGTATCTTTCTCAACTTAAGTGTTCTCATCTATCATCCTTCTCTTAGGATGGTGTAATGAGTTCACTAATCCCTGATTAGAGATTAAACTCATTACTTAACACTAAACAAAAACCCAAAAACATTTAATAATCACAAATAGGTTAATGATCTTAATCCTACATCATCATGGTAATTAAGTTAAGATGCTTATCTCATACTTAAGTATGCTCATTATCCCTAATCAGGGAGGATATAATGAGTTTACAAACCCTTGATTTAGGCTTAAGCTCATAATCCTGTGCAAATCACCAAAAACGATAAAAAACTGAAAACACAAAAACAAACAATAATCGTCTCCTCCGGGATTCTTTTCTCATCACACTCATTCATAAATGAGAACTCGCTTCTTCCGTCTAATGCAAGACAATTAGCACTCGAGCCAGACGAGTCATACACTTGAGCATAGACAAGCAAGCAGTTCACATCCAATCTTTTTCAGTCTCTTTGAGTCGAACTACGGTGTTCTGACTTCCTCATCGAACTACGGTGCAATTCACAAGTCTCTTTGTCTTCCCCCTCTTTCAGTATTCTTTCTTAAGCCTCAGTCCTGAGCAATTCACACCTTTTGCACTGACACATGTACTTTCTTTCCTTAGCTTTTGCACACAGATAACACATAGACCTACCCCTTTTAAACACAATCTTGTAAGCGTGGATCCCGTCGAGTACGGCGGACGATCTGGGTGTTAAACCTTCCAAGGTCGTAACCAACCCCCTTTCTCAGTTTCTCTGGTTCACAACCGTCTTATCCATCTCTTTCCAGGTTTATGCAGCATTACCTTTCCTTTGGGATAAAAATGCCTAGCTGGCGACTCTATTCAACCTCAACCTCCTTTCTCTTTCGCCGACCGTTCGCGTTTGCACTGGGATGAAAATTCGGGGAGCGACAACTTGGCGACTCTGCTGGGGACCTTATCTTGTAACCAGGGCTTCAGGTTCTTTTTGTGGGTTTCTCCTAGCGCTTGTTTTATTTGTGTTTATGAGGGTGTTATGTGTTGTATGTGCTTTCATTTTTGCTTTATTTATTGCTTTCTGTACAACTTTATTTACTGCATTTATTTATCGCTTTCATTTATTGTTTTATGCATTTCATATTATTATCATCATATCATGTGTTGGATTTGTTGTTTTGCCTTGGTGGAAGGGGTATCTCAGCGATCAAGGTTCCACACGGGGAGCCTGAGTGACACATAGGATTAGAGTGGCTTCATATTCTTTCCCATTCCATTTCGGTCTGGTGTGGGAATATGAAACACGGTTCAGACATGGGTTTCTTCTTGAGAACTCTGTGCTACGGATTTCCTATAGTGCTAGGGTTATCTAGGAAGCCTGCTAAGTCTGGATGACCTCTTTTAGATGACCTTCAACATCTGAGGTGAATTAGAGGAGGATTCTTTATGATTAGGGTAAACATTGTACCTCCGGTTTAGAAGTGTTTACACTTCTCATAATAGATTCAAGTCTGAGGATCCTTGTTCTAGAACAATACTTGTGAGTGGGTTGGGATGTTTACAGGTTTGCAGGAACCCTTGGCCTCAACATACCCTTTTAATGATATTGTTTTAAGGTTACACTATTTTGGACTGATTCTATGAAACCCTGGACTTGTGACTCTTTATTTGAGTCCCCCACCTGGTTACTAGTTCTCTAGCCTTCATCTGGACTTATGAACACTCATGGACCTATTAAAAGCAAATGGCAAATCCAGCACCTGATCACAAACCCTTGCATATCATTCTGCATACATCATTTTGCATCATTTAACATTTGTCTATTTGTTTTACAGGGTATCCACATCTTCTTTGGTTTGGTTTTGACTATTCTTCTGCTCAACCGTCTTCATCAGTTATCTTCATCAGAGATCTTCTTCAGCTGATATCTTATCCATGTGTCTTCATCAGTATTTCTCTTAAGTTATCTTCATCAGCATCCATTGTCAGTATGGACTCATCCCGGAAGAGCAACATCACATACCATTTCTTTGAGCCCTCTCTAGCAGGCATCAGGCAGATTCAGACACTTATCACTCCTGATCATGTCCCTTTATTCAAGGAACATTATGGTGGTATTATGGACATGATCATGGATTTGGATGCATCACAGAGGAGCATGATTCCACACTTGCCTTCACTTCTATGACCTTCCTCTCAGATGTTTCACATTCCCAGACTTTCAGATGGGTCCTTTGTTAGAAGAATTTTCCATGTTGTTAGGTGTCCCTATCAGGAGAGGAATCCCTTTCAACCCTGAGATGACTTCTCCTAGGAATGAGGACATAGCTAAGGCTCTGCATTTGGAAGTCACCATCATTGATCAGCATATGACCACCAAGGCTAGAATTCTAGACCTCCATTTGGACTTCTTGATTACCCAGGCCACCAGTCATGCTGCAGTTAGGAAGTGGGAAACTGTTTGTGCTCTCCTGGCTCTTAGTATATATGGAATCATCTTATTTGCAGACGAGCCTATGTTTGTAAGAAAGAGCGCTATTCACCTCTTCCTACTTAAGAATCCAGTTTCTACCTTGCTAGGGGATTTCTACTACTCAGTGCATCAGAGAAATGAGAAACAGAGGGGAAGATTAGTCAGATGTTGTGCACCTCTCTTCTACTGTTGGTTATTAAGACACTTGCCAAAGACAGAAGCTTTCCTGAATCCTCATCAGTCAAGAAATTGGGCTAAGAGAATGATTGTTCTCACTTCAGAAGACATCAGGTGGTGTACTCAGAGCACCAAGGGTAGGGACATAATCATAAGTTGTGGGCAGTATCCCAATGTACCTCTTATTGGAGTGAAGGGTTGCATCAACCACAATCCTTTTCTTTTCAAAAGGCAACTAGGGTATGCCTTGGTACATCCACCAAGAGAGCAGTATTTAGCAGATACCTTTTATTGTGATGTTCAGAATAATCATGCCATCATCTGACAAGCAGCCTGGGCTTGGGATAACATTCAGACAAAAGGGACTGCTATTCTTGGCAAGTGCAACAACATAGCTTCAGCTCAGTACATTGATTGGTCTCGCATCAGAGGACAGATCACCCGCATTCCATTCACCCTGGAGGATGTGCCAGGGCCATCAACAGTAGAGCCTGTAGCTACAGTCAGTTTAGAGGAGTTTGAGAAGTTGAAAGAGAGGAATGCTCAGATTTCTAAAGCCCTGAAGAAGACCCACTGGGAGAGGAATGATAGTCGTCTGGACAATGAGAGGTTAGAAAAGCTCCGTATCAAGCATATGACTAAGATTGAGAAGACTGACGATTACATCAGAAAATCCCGAGCAGGGGAGTTGGTATTCAAGAATGCTTGCAAAGAAGCCAAGATTCAGAAGGCCAGAGCTGAACACTACTTGGAAGAGAGTCAGGCTTGGTGGATCAGAATCACTGAAGCTCGTCTGCAGGAAGATCAGAGGACACAGGCTAGGATAGAGCATCTGGAAGCTAATGAGAAGAAGAACCAGGAAGCCTTGTTAGCAGCACAGAAGGAAATCTCCGAGTTGAAACTCCAGGAAGGGTTGAAGAGATCAAAATACCAAGACAAGTACCAGAAGTTGACAAATGCCATTGCCACTAGGAACCTTCTTATCATGACCATCACAGAGCATCCAGTTGGACCAGTGACTGATGCTCTCCTAAAGAAGGTCAAGGAGGATGACTTTGGGCTGGATGTTTGATTTCTTTGTACTTGTACTTTATTTTTGTTTGTAGTTTTGATGATTTTGTTGTATTTTGACCCACCATGGGGACCTGTTGTAATCATAAACTACGTATCTTTTGCATTTGCAATATATGGTTTATGTATTACTTGGATTTTCTGTTGGGCTTTGATTTCTCTTCAACATCTTCATTCCCAGAGGTCTGGAAGGTCAAAACCAAAGAACCAAACCGGATACCCTTGGAAGACAAATAGACATATTGCATTGCATACTAACCTCATTCTTTGTTTTGTAGGTGTTTTGTTATTATTTTCTCACTTTGCTGTTGTTTCAGGAAACATTGCTCGTAGGAGGGTTTTCCCCATCAACAGAGTTCACCGGTATCCAACCAGAAACAACCTTCCGAGCTTATAGATGGACCAAGTTCAACAAGATCTGACTGACGTGAGAACTCAGATGGCTAATGAGAGAACTGAGATGAGGGCTCAGATGAACCAGTTCATGGCAGTAATGATTGGGTTGGCCCAAAGCCAAGAAAGATTAAGAGAGTTAGTCGAGCGGAAAACTCCAGAAGAGAATCATCCAGGTACAAGAGGTACTAGTAACAATGATCACGGGAAGCCACAAACAGACCCTCCAAAGTTTGGGCCTCACCTCAATCCTGAAGTCAATGCTATCAGAAATACCCAAGGAAACACTCGAGGTCGTGCCTTACAAGAAGACCCTCAAGAAGAATAGTTTATAGTAATTGATGAAGGGGTTGATGAAGACTATGATTTACCTGAAGAATTGGCTAGGTTGTTGAGACAAGAGGAAAAAGTGATTACTCCTCATCAGGAGGAAGTTGAGACCATCAATCTTGGTACCAAGGAAGATGTCAAGGAAGTGAAGATCGGGGCTAGTCTGCAAGCTCCAGTGAAAGAACAGCTCATCAGTATGCTTCGTGAATATGTTGACGTCTTTGCTTGGTCCTATCAAGATATGACAGGTTTGGATACGGATATTGTCATGCACAGACTGCCAATGAAAGAAGATTGTCCTCCAGTCAAACAGAAGCTACGCCGTACTCGCCTAGATATGGCCATGAAGATAAAAGAAGAAGTACGAAAGCAGTGGGATGTCGGTTTTCTCGCTGTAACTAGTTACCCTCCGTGGGTTGCTAATATTGTACCCGTACCTAAGAAGGATGGCAATGTGCGTATGTGTGTGGATTACCAGGATCTGAACAGAGCGAGCCCAAAGGATGATTTCCCATTACCTTACATTGATGTATTGGTGGATAACACAACTCAGTTCTCGGTGTTTTCCTTTATGGACGGATTTTCTGGATACAATTAGATTAAGATGTCATCTGAAGACATGGAGAAGACAACTTTCATCACACCTTGGGGCACGTTTTTTTACAAGGTAGTTCCGTTTGGTCTTAAGAACGCCGGTGCAACTTATCAACGGGCTATGGTAACATTGTTCCATGATATGATCCATAAGGAAATCGAGTGCTATGTGGATGATATGATTGCCAAGTCTCTTACAGAGGAAGATCATCTAGTGAATCTACTAAAACTGTTCAAGCGTCTGAGAAAGTATCAGTTAAAGTTGAACCCCAACAAGTGCACATTCGGGGTACGTTCTGGTAAGCTGCTGGGTTTTATTGTAAGTGAAAAGGGAATTGAAGTTGATCCCGACAAAGTCAAAGCTATTCAGGAGATGCCTGCACCTAAGACTGAGAAAGAAGTTCGAGGGTTCCTAGGTAGATTGAACTACATCTCAAGGTTCATATCTCATCTCACTACAACCTGCGAACCCTTGTTCAAGCTGTTAAGAAAAGAACAAACAGTCTGGTGGAACGATGATTGTCAAAGAGCTTTTAACAAGATCAAAGAATATCTGCAAGAACCTCCAATTCTCATGCCTCCAATCGAAGGAAGACCTCTAATCATGTATCTGACAGTATTAGAAGAGTCAATGAGGTGTGTGTTGGGCCAGCATGACGAGTTTGGTCGAAAAGAGTATGCAATATACTACCTAAGCAAAAAGTTTACCAACTGTGAACAACGTTATTCACAGCTCGAGAAAACTTGATGTGCTTTAGCGTGGGCTGCTCGCCGACTAAGACAATATATGTTGACTCATACTACCTTATTAATCTCAAAGATGGATCCAGTCAAATACATATTTGAGAAGCCAACACTTACAGGAAGGGTTGCAAGATGGAAAATGATTCTAACAGAATATGACATTCAGTACACCTCTCAGAAAGCCATCAAGGGCAGTGTATTGTTTGACTATCTGGATGAGCAACCCATTGACGATTACCAGCCTATGAGATTTGATTTCCCTGATGAAGACATCATGTTCTTGAAAGAAAAAGATTGCGAAGAGCCTATTCACACTGAAGGGCCTGACCCAGAAGAAGCATGGACTATGATGTTCGACGGGGCAGTTAATTGCAAAGGTCATGGGGTTGGTACAATGCTTATTACACCTAAAGGAATTCACATGCCTTTCTCAGCAAAACTCACCTTTTCCTGCACTAACAACGAAGCAGAATATGAAGCCTGTATCATGGGTCTTGAAGAAGCCATTGACCTCAGGATCAAAACCTTGAATGTATTCGGAGATTCAACTTTGGTAATCAACCAGACCAACGGAAAGTGGTACACTCATCAGGAACATCTGATTCCCTACCGTGACTATACAAGGAGATTATTGACCTTCTTCACAACAGTTAAGCTTGAATACATCCCTCGAGATGAGAATCAATTTGCGGACGCTTTGGCTACCATTTCATCCATGATCAAATTACAAGTTTCCAATTATGTACCTCGGATTTTGGTATCCAGACTAGACAGACCGACATATGTATTCTCTGTGGACACTGTCATTGATAACATGCCTTGGTACCATGACATCAAATGCTTCTTGGAAACTCAGACATACCCACCTAGGGCATCATCAAATGATAAGAAGACATTAAGAAGGCTAGCCGGTAGTTTCTTCCTCAATACGGATGGTTCTTTGTACAAGCGAAACTTTTACATGGTTTTGCTCAGATGTGTTGACAAGAAGGAAGCAGACTTACTGATGCACGAAGTACATGAAGGTTCTTTCGGTACCCATGCCGGAGGACGTGCAATGGCAAAAAAGCTGTTAAGATCGGGTTACTATTGGATCACAATGGATGCAGACTGTTGTGCCTATGCCAGAAAATGCCACAAATGCCAGATCTACGTAAAATGCATGTGCCTCTGAATCCTTTGAATGTAATGTCTTCACCTTAGCCCTTCGCCACGCCGGGCATTGATATGATCAGAAAGATTGAACCTACTGCTTCAAATGGTCACAGATTCATCCTGGTAGCCATTGATTACTTCACCAAATGGGTGGAAGCAGCTTTGTATGCCAATATCACCAGGCAAATGGTGGCTCGATTTCTGAAAAGGGATATCATTTGTCGATATGGAGTTCCCGAGCGAATCATTACTGATAATGGTTCCAATTTGAATAACAAGATGATGGCAGAGCTTTGCCGGGACTTCAAAATCCAACATCACAACTCTTCTCCTTACAGGCCAAAGATGAACGGCGCTGTTGAGGCAGCCAACAAGAACATTAAGAAGATTGTGAAAAAGATGGTAGTCACCTACAAAGACTGGCACAAAATGCTACCATTTGCCTTGCATGGGTACCGAACCTCTATCAGAACATCTATCAGGGCAACACCTTATCAGCTTATGTATGGTATGGAAGTTGTCCGACCTGTTGAAGGTGAACTACCCTCCTTGCAGGTAATAATGGATGTGAAACTAGATGAAGCAGAATGGGTCCGATCTCGATATAATCAACTGAGCCTGATTAAAGGGAAAAGATTAGCAGTAATTTGTCATGGGCAGTTGTATCATAAATGAATGAAGAAAGCCTTCGATCAAAAAGTCAGACCTCGGGAATACCAAGTGGGAAAGCTTGTTCTAAAAAGACTTCTTCCTCCTCATACAAACCATAGGGGAAAATGGACGCCAAACTACAAAGTCCCATTCATAGTAAAGAAAGTTTTCTCTGGTGGAGCACTGATGCTCACTACTATGGATGGCGAGGATTTCTTATCTCCTGTGAATTCTGATGTAGTTAAAAAATACTTCGCATAAAATGACCCGCTGGACATAAAACCAGAATGTAAGTCCAGGAAAAAATAGGGTATCCCGGTGAGTCAAAAAACAGAATAAAAGACTCAGGTAAAAATAAGGGAAAAATTGAAAAAAAATGTACACCCGCTGAGTTGAAAAGCCACATCAGACAGCTCAGGCAAAAATGGGTATCCCGGTGGGTTGAAAACCCGAAAGGGCGATCCATGCAAAATCAGGGAATAAGTGAACAACTGCATGCTGAATTCGTCTGTATCACTCAAAACATGGCAAGCTTCGAAAGGATAAAGCATCGGTCAGAATCAACCTTCTTCAGAAAGCAAGATAAGAAGAACGTCAAGGTCATACGGTCATAGCAAAGGAAGCTCACTGGAGCGTCATCTTCAGCATTGCCAACACTTTTTATTTTCTCAATTTACAGCAATCTCCTCCTTTCAGGGGATTCTCTTCTTTGACTGTACTTGCCTATCCAGGGCGCACAAATCAATAAAATCAGAATATTCAGTCACACTTTGTTTTGTACATTTTTGTTTCGTTTGCAAAATGTCCAAAGTTCATAATACAACACTTTCATAAAACATATGAGCCATTTTAATTAATGCTTGCAGGAAATATGTTACTCTCAGGTAAATCTAACTCCTATGACAAAATCTAGTTGAGGATACCTCGGGACACTTGTGCGTTTCCTTTGTTTAACAGGTTGCAGGTACTCAAGGTAGACCATTTCACAACATGGGGCATATTAGGCATTATATCCCCAGCCAAGCCAGCAATCACATCATCAGCAAGACTCCTTGACAAGAAGTATTTCCTCGCGAAGTTTTATCCCCCCAGAGGATCCCTTGAGGAATTCATCAATCCCTAGCGTATCGCTTGGACGAAGGAGTGGCAACAAATTACTTCCCAGAAGTTATCTCCTCCCCAAGAAGGATCTCCCGAGCAATTCCTGACGACTTTTCCCCAACAAAGTGATAAGGAATTTTCTATTCCCCATCAGAGTTGCCAAGATTCTCTCATCCTCAGCAGATTCAGTGGAATTGCTTCCCCACAGATTTTCCTTTCTCTCCCCAGTAGAGCAATACCTGAAATACTTCCCTAGTGGAGTTGCTGAAACTTCCTCATCCCCAACAGAGTTCTCCCTCCGGAAAAATAGACTAGAGATCTTTCTCCCCGTAGGATCCAGATCTCGGATCGGTTTTCTCATTTGCATAATCATAGCATCCGCATCATTTTTTCCCAAACTAAGTGTAGCATTTCATCTAATACGGAGCATTACGGCAAAAATCAAACATTTGCATAATCATAAGCCAGGTTCGAGCCAGTCACCTGCAAACATCATAATCACTTCACCAGCAATATATAAAACTCATATCCCCTACAGTTAAAAGACAAGACATCCCCTTTGCACTCTCAAACCAAATTCCTGTTCATATTTATACGTGCTCTTTTCGACACTCGTCCGTGTCATATTTCCCCAGAAAAGTCGCCATAAAACCTTCAGAATTCTCAATACAAATATTTGTTCATACTTGTACGTGTTCTCTTTGACACTCACCCATATCATACTTCCCTAGCAAGTCAAAACACTCGTTCGTGTCCCTTGCCCAATCTTTTTGACACTCGTCCGTGTCTTACACATATTTCACCAGCATATCATACTTGTGCATACTTATACAGAAATCTTTGATACTCATCTGTATCTTGAATATATCACCCCTCAGCAGATTCAACACTCATCTGTGTTTTTTGCCCAACCGATTGATACTCGTCCGTATCATCACCCTTAAACACGTGTCAGCGTTTGTTTCTATTGATACTCGTTCGTATCGTAGTCCTAAGGATGCTCGTCTGCATATTTAATCTACACACACCGTCAAACACTAATACCTTTTATTTTAAAGCGTAAGCATTCGTCCATGTTTACTTCCCCACAAAGACAAAACAACTTTTTCTATCCGACATTCGTCCTATGTCGTGATACTTTCGGCAGCCATCCCCTGCTAGGTGATCTTCCTTCACCTTTGGATGACCGTCCCTCATCCTTTCCCCTGTGGAATCCCCATTGTTAGAACTTTCTATCCGTCACTCTTCCTATGTCACGATAAAGAGCAGTCGTCCCCTGCTAAGTGATCGTCCTTCACCTTTTGATGACTGTCCCTTATCATTTATCTGATGGCCGTCCCCATCATTGATCTTTTTATCCGGCATTCGTCCTATGTCGTGATAATCCCCAAGAGCAGCCGTACCCTGCTAGGTGCTCTTCCTTCACCTCTTGATGATCGTCCTTCATCATGCTTATCCGATGGCCGTCCCTATCGTTGACCTTTTCTATCCGGCATTCGTCCTATGTCAAGATAAAGAGCAGGCCGTCCCCTGCTAGGTGATCGTCCTTCACCTTTTATGACCGTTCCTCATCAAATATTTCATTTATTCTTTAAAACTGATGGTTGTCCCCGTCGTGGTCCCTTTTTCATTTCCTGATGATCGTCCTTCATCAGCTTTTACCTGATGGTCGTCCCCATCATTGTTTACTTTACCATTTAACCTGATGGCCGTCCCCGTCAGCGTTTCCCTCATACCTTTGATCCCCAGAGAATTTTATTTCCTTACCCGATGGTCGTCCTCGTCGCGGTTTCTTTATTTCCAAGCATGATGGTCGTCCCCGTCATTGCTTTGCTTACCATTTTACCCCCAACAGTCGTCCTCTGCTCGATGGTCGTCCTCCATCGCTTTCATTTAATACTCATACTATACTACCTTTTACAATTTATATCCCTTTTCTTTTTCTCCCCAGCGAGTGCAAATTTCGGACTGTCTTTGGTATTCAACCACAAGTTATCTTGTTTGTCTGTTAAGCCAGAAACTTACATCCTGCACAGCTAACTCATGCTTGAATAGGGGAAGTTGTAGACACCCCAAATTTGCTCTAACTTTTTCACACCATGGCTTGTGATCTTTCATTTTTTTTTTGCATTAGGATAAGCATATCATATCACACTGCATAGCTCATTTAATCTGCATCTAGGGTTTGTGATCTAGGCAATCCAAGAAGTGATCTGAGCCATCCCAAAGGTCTTGAAGCTTACCAAGAGGGTCCATGTGTGTTCCATGATCATAATATGCTCCCCAAAGTTCATAAAAGTCAAAGGATCACAAAGCATGGCAAAGGCATAGAGGCAGATTGAGGATTTCCTGCACAAATGACCTAAAATTAGGATTTTGGTTTCAGAGGCCTTAATCCCAATTTTTTTTGTCATTCTTGTTTTTGATGGTTTTAATATGTTATAAGGATCATGTGTACCAAATTTGATGAAGAAATTCACTGTGGAAGTCATCTGATCATTGGGTAACTTCTTGAGCAAGTAAAGTCAAAATCATGGCATTTGAGGCCTCCATCAAGGGTACCAAAGGGTCATCATCATCATTTTGAGTCCCTATGATCTTTATTTGATCTTAGAAGTGGTTGGAAGTTCACAAAGTTGAAGAATTTTGAGCCAAATGCAAACTTGCTATTTTTTGGAAATGACTTGTAATGGAAACTTTCCATTTTGGGAAAGATATTCAACCTATTCTTTCATGACCAAAAATGCTTCAAATGAAAATTTCTTGGGCATGAAAGTTGTAGATTATGTCTTCCCATTTTCAAAAAGTACAAGAACATGTCTTGATTCATCCTAGAACTCAAGATATGGCCTTTCAAAGTTGGCAAAAATCCTATAATTTTCAAGTGTGCACCAAAGAGGGAATTTTGCAAATTCAAGTTCTAAGCCATTTCATGACCTCTAATCAACTTCTATGTACCATAACATGTCAAAGCAACTTCAAAACATCAGAATTGTCCCAAGAATGCATGGATTTCATGGCTTGATTCACAAGAAATCTCAAAATGGCAATTATGCATAAAGCTTGCAAACACTTGAATCAAAGGCTGCAGATCATCCCAAACCATCCCATAGTTCTCCTTGAAGCTGGCTGAGGCAGGACACCCCTCAAAACCAGCTCTGACTCAGCCCATACTTGTGGTACCATAACTTTTGACTTTTTGCAAAACAAGCCATACCAATCAGCCTGTGCCACAACCACTCTTCTGCCAATCAGCATGACTTATGTGGACATCAAAGAGCTCATTTCACATAAGCTTGGAGCCTGAAACTTCACACAAGCTGAGTTCCACAAAAATCCCAAAAAATTTTATCTCTTTGAATCTGATCACACAAGCCACAAACCTCAAAACAAATTTCACCAATCATCTCCAAATGACATAAGGAACACAAACCACCCTTCATTTTGCCCTAAAAGCTTTTAAAACAAAAACACAATTTCTGCATATTCAGAACTAAAACTCATAAACCAATCCATACAAACATGTTCTAAGCTCCTCAATAGCATCAGGGTGACCATTGGAGTTTATTTGTACAAGGGAGGAGGCCAGAAAGCTCAAAACTGCAAAGCTTCATCTCAGGTATCATCAAGAACAAATTTTCCAGAACTTGCCTTTTAAGTTACAATATCAATCTACATGATGTGCTGATCATTGTGATATGTTTACTTTTGAAAATGGTTGAGTATCAAGCATGTATTTAGCTTCTGAAAGTTTTGTGTATTTTTCTGTTTTGCTTCGATTCATGATTTTGGTGGAATATAAATGTGGTTTGATGCTGGATTCGTGTTTAGGAAGTTTATGAGAGTGTTTCTGGAGCTTTAGAGGGTCTGGGGTAGCCTATGGAAGAAGATAGCATGAAGGTGTGACCGGAGAAGATGACCGAAGCTTGCTCCGGTCACCTGAAAGTGTTTAGGGTTTAATTAGTCAGTTTAAATGTAGGTCATTAGATCTTAGGGTTAGCGCATTTTTGGATGGACCAGATTAGTTCATATTGTTAATCCATAATTAATTAATTTAATTAAAATCAATTAGCCAGATTGAATCTGAACCCTTGGATAGCGTGCGCAGTCAACCTCTTTTCCCTTAGTTTGAATCTCAGCCATCAGATCATCATACTTCTATTTAAATTCATTTTAATTTCATTTTATTTTTATGTCTTTCCACAATTTATTTAAAATAGCAAAAATCATAAAAAAATATCATTTCTTGTATTTCTGTTTCAAATATTTTTCTTAACCTAAAAACTTTTTTTATTTTATTTTTTGCATTAAAAAAGTATTTTTAAAATATTTAAATGTTATTTTTAATCCATTAATGGATTTTAATTAATTAAAAATGTATTTAGGTTTCTAAATATCACCAAAAACTTCATGAAGCATTCCAATATATTTAGAAACATTTTCAAACTTACCATACAAATTTCTTTTTAGGTTTGATCACATTTGCACCTTCATTTGTCTTATTTCTTTTCATTTCATTCCTTATGCATTCATACTAACATTTCAGGTACTTTTGGTAAGTTATTTGGGAGGTGGATTTGCCTTCACCTCCCACTTCTTCTTTCCTCTCATATGCATTCTTATTTGTCTTTGAAGTGAACTTGCTTCACTTATGTCTCTCTTGCTCCTTTCTTTTCTCTTAAGTTACTTATCTTCTTCAGGAAGTAAGTAACTTATTCTTCCCCCTCCTTCTCTTTTCATCTGCTTCTTCCATGGTGGCCTTCTTGAAGATCCTTTCACTTAAGCCTTACAAACCATAGGATATCGAAGCATGATAACTTTTAGGGTTGTGTATAGTCCCCCTAGCTTTTTACCTTTGAGTCTCCTTGAGTCTCTCTTCTCATCTCTTAATCAGAGGCTAAACGCTTAAAAGCTTTAGGACTTTGAATTAGGGTTATGCCTGCATCCTTATCTTAGGATGGAGTGTATAACTTTAATCCTTAGTGTTAAACATTTAATTTGTTTACACTTCTTAATTAAAACACATTAATAATCACTAAGACTTTATCTTGTAACTTGGGCCTTACATTAGGGTTCTATCTCTTCCTTATGGTTAAGAGGGACTAACCCTAGTGTTTAATGGACAAGTCCCCCCTCAAGTTGTCTTACAAACCATAAAATCCACTTCTTAATCTCATCCCTTAATTAAAATCCATTTAATAAAGGCTTGTTATATAATGAATTTAATCCCTAACCATGGATTAAGTTGAGGTATCTTCCTCAGCTTAAGTGTTCTCATCTATCATCCTTCTCTTAGGATGGTGTAATCAGTTCACTAATCCCTGATTAGAGATTAAACTCATTACTTAACACTAAACAAAAAACCCAAAAACATTTAATAATCACAAATAGGTTAATGATCTTAATCCTACATCATCATGGTAATTAAGTTGAGATGCTTATCTCATACTTAAGTATACTCATTATCCCTAATCAGGGAGGATATAATGAGTTTACAAACCCTTGATTTAGGCTTAAGCTCATAATCCTGTGCAAAATACCAAAAACAATAAAAAACTGAAAACACAAAAACAAACAATAATCGTCTCCTCCGGGATTATTTTCTCATCACAATCATTCATAAACGAGAACTCGCTTCTTCCGTCTAATGCAATACAGTTAGCACTCAAGCCAGACGAGTCATACACTTGAGCATAGACAAGCAAGCAGTTCACAGTCAATCTTTTTCAGTCTCTTTGATTCGAATTATGGTGTTTTGACTTCCTCATTGCACGGGAGGATACGTAGGCATAACTTAACAGTTATCGAACAAAAGTCTCTTTGTCTTCCCCCTCTTTCAACATTCTTTCTTAAGCCTCAGTCCTGAGCAATTCACACCTTTTGCACTGACACCTGTACTTTCTTTCCTTAGCTTTTGCACACAAATAACACATACACCTACCCCTTTTAAACACAATCTTGTAAGCGTGGATCCCGTCGAGTACGACGGATGATCTGGGTGCTAATACCTTCCAAGGTCGTAACCAACCCCCTTTCTCCATTTCTCTGGTTCGCAACCGTCTTATTCATCTCTTTCCAGGTTTATGCAGCATTACCTTTCCTTTAGGATAAAAATGCCTAGCTGGAGACTCTATTCAACCTCAACCTCCTTTCTCTTTCGTCGACCGTTCGCGTTTGCACCGGGATGAAAATCCTGGGAGCGACACTACCCCCCGAACTCAAAATATTTTTATGGTCTTTCCTGTTCTTTTATACCCTTTCCTAAATTCGATAAAATAAAAGTAGGTGGCGACTCTTGCTATCCACACATGTTTTTGTCAAGAAAAACACCCAAGTCAGTTCTCCCACCGTGTTACACCATGGCATACAGCTGCAAGGCGTTTTTCTTAAATGAGGCTCAGTTGCTTGTACCTGGATCAGAGCCATTCAGCTTCGTCAAGCTTGACGTCCATCATTAGTCTCAGCGAGGGGATCTCGACTTCAATTGGTAGGACGGCCTCCATACCTTATACAAGTGAGAATGGGGTTTCCCCAGTTGAGGTGCACACTGACGTTCGATACCCATGCAGTGCAAACGGTAGCATCTCATGCCAATATTTGTATGTCACCACCATCTTCTGCACTATCTTTTTTATGTTCTTGTTTGCTGCCTCGACGGCGCCATTCATCCTCGGGTGATATGGAGATGAGTTGTGATGCTCGATTTTGAAATCCCGGCACAAGTCTGCCATCATCTTGTTATTGAGATTGGAACCATTGTCAGTAATGATTCTCTCGGGAATTCCATACCGGCAGATGATATCCCTTTTGATGAATCGAGCTACCACTTGTTTCGTGACATTGGCATAAGACACCGCTTTAACCCACTTTGTAAAATAGTCAATAGCCACCAGGATGAAGCGGTGACCGTTGAAGGTAGTTGGCTCGATCTTGCCAATCACATCAATGCCCCACATGGTGAATGACCAAGGTGAAGACATGTCACTCAATGGATTCGGAGGTACATGAACCTTGTCAGTATAGATCTGGAACTTGTGGCACTTGTGGGAGTATTTACAGAAATCGAATTCCATGGTGATCCAATAATGCCCCGACCTGAGAAGTTTCTTTGCCATAGCATGCCCTCCAGCATGGGTACCGAAGGAGCCTTCGTGAACTTCTTGCATCAACAGGCATGGTTCGTGTCTATCCACGCATCTGAGCAGGACCATGTCGAAGTTCTGTTTGTAGAGCACATCGTCTTGATTTAAGAAGAACCCGCTAGCCAGCCTCTTGAGTGTCTTCTTGTCTTTGCTCGATGCCCCTGTCGGGTATTCTTGAGACTTCAAGAATTTCTTGATATCAGGATACCAAGGTTTGCTATCACTAGTGTTGTCCACTGCGAAGACATATGCCGACCTTTCGAGACGAGAGACATTGATTCGAGGCACATAATTTTCTTGATAACCTTGATCATGGAGGATAAGGTTGCCAGAGCGTCAGCAAAATGGTTCTCATCTTGAGGTATGCAGTGCAGCTTGACTTTGGTGAAGAAAGTCAGCAACCTCCTGGTATAGTCCCTGTAAGGAGTCAAATAAGGTTGATGGACCAGCCATTTGCGGTTGACTTGGTTGATGACTAGAGCGGAATCTCCAAAGATCTCGAGGCTCTTGATTCTCCATTTGATTGCTTCCTCTATCCCCATAATACAGGCTTCATACTCAGCTTCGTTGTTAGTGTATTCAAATGTAAGTCGGGTAGTGAAAGGCATATGGACCCCTTCTGGCGAGACAATAACAACACCAACTCCACTACCGTTCATGTTCACGGCTCCATCAAACATCAGACTCCATTTGGATTCTAGGTCTGGCCCCTCATCCGTGAGTGGTTCTTCGCAGTCTTTCGACTTGAGGAACATGATGTCTTCATCTGGAAACTCGAACTTCATTGGCTGGTAATCATCAATTGGCTGTTGGGCTAGATAATCCGACAATACAATTCCTTTGATTGCCTTTTGTGAAGTGTACTAGATGTCATATTCTGTAAGAATCATTTGCCATCGGGCTACTCCTCCGGTTAGAGCTGGCTTTTCGAAGATGTACTTTACAGGGTCCATCTTGGAAATCAGTAGGGTAGTGTGAGTCAGCATGTACTATCTTAGCCAGCGAGCAGCCCATGCCAAAGAGCATCAATTTTTCTCGAGCAGTGAGTAGCGGGTCTCACAGTCGGTAAAATATTTGCTAAGGTAATAAATTGCATGCTCTTTTCGACCATACTCGTCTTGCTGACCCAACACACAGCTCATTGATCCTTCGAGTACCGTGAGGTACATGATTAGAGGTTTCCCTGGTACTGGAGGCTTGAGAATCAGAGGCTCTTGCAAGTACTCCTTGATTCTATCAAAGGCTTGTTGGCAGTCATTATTCCATTCGACGACCTGATTCTTCCTCAGAAGCTTGAAAATAGGCTCGCACGTGGTTGTTAGGTGTGAGATGAACCTTGCAATGTAGTTCAACCTCCCTAAAAAATCGCTTACCACTTTCTCGGTTTTCGGCTCAGGCATCTCCTGAATTGCCTTTACTTTAGCAGGGTCAACCTCGATTCCTTTTTCGCTGACAATAAAGCCCAGCAACTTACCGGAACGCACCCCGAATCTGCATTTGTTCGGATTCAACCTCAGTATGAATTTCCGAAGCCTTTCTAAAAGCTTGGCTAGGTTAACTAGATGTTCTTCTTCTGTTTGTGACTTCGCTATCATGTCATCAACATAGACCTCAATCTCGCGATGAATCATCTCATGGAATAGCATCACCATTGCCTGTTGGTATTTAGCTCCAACATTTTTCAAACCAAATGGCACGACCTTGTAACAGAAGGTGCCCCATGGGGTAATGAATGTAGTCTTCTCCATATCCTCTAGGGATATTTTGATTTGGTTGTAGCCTGAGAAGCCATCCATGAAGGAGAATACAGAAAACTGGACAGTGTTGTCAACTAGCACATCGATGTGCGACAACGGGAAGTCATCTTTGGGGCTTTCCCGATTCAAATCCCTGTAGTCCACACACATTCTTACCTTACCATCCTTCTTGGGGACTGGTAAAATATTTGCAACCCATGGTGGATAGCTGGTCACGGCCAAGAATCCGGCATCAAACTGCTTTTGAACCTCTTCTTTAATTTTTATGGCCATGTCAGGACGCATCCGTCTCAATTTCTGCTTGACCGACGGGCAGTCTTCCCTGAGTGGCAGCTTGTACACTACAATGTTGGTATCCAACCCGGGCATGTCTTGGTAGGACCAAGCGAAGACGTCGACGTACTCTTAGAGCATGGAGATCAAGAGGCTCTTGACAGTTTCTTCTAATGCGGCCCCGATCTTGACCTCCTTTCGGGCTTCCTCAGTACCCAGGTTTACCAACTCAACGACTTCCTCATGTGGCTGAATCATCTTTTCCTCTTGCTTAAGCAACCTGGCTAACTCTCCGGGCAGTTCACAATCTTCCTCACCTTCCTTGTCGGCTAGGCAAATCGGATTGTTGAAGTCATACTAAGCCATAACAAGGTCGTTATCGATGAGACCCAATGAGGAGCATCTGCATGAATGTTGATTCATGCTAGATTTTAGAAGAGGTATTATACACGAAAAATATTTCCATTTATTTTTGAAAAAAAAAATGAAAATGAAAGACGGGGAACAACATGATTGAATGCAAAAACGTCCACTTTATTGATGATTATGATATTGCAATATGAATAATGAGCCCTTATAATGAGCTGATATGCCCCGGGAAAGGCATAGAGCTTATATACAAGAGAGTAAACATAAAACCATTACTCTTCAGGATGAGTGACGGAGATGACTATTTCGCCCGACCAGTTGTTGAGATGCTTCCCTGGAACATGAGGCCTTATCCATTTCTCCAATTCACAATCACTATCGACTCTTTCTTCATGCACGACACAGACATTGCTGGGGTCAAGCCATTCTGCACTGTTGAAGGTAATCGGGCCTTTCCGACCTCTGGTACTCTATCAGGTTGTTGACTGATTAGGCTGGTAGCCAACTCCGAACATGTCTTTCTTTTCTGGGACTTCGATCATCTTGCCCAAACTTCCTTGGCACTTGATTCTACCACCTCTAAGGATTTCTTATAGGAGGTTATGGAAGCTCCTTTCTTGGTATCTCCGGATACAACAACTGACAATGACGCATTCTCAGATTTGACAGGCTCAAATGCTTGGCAGGGAGTCCGAAAATTTCTCGATCCATTTCCACGTACTTGAACGAGGCTAGGTGGCTGATGATGATGTCTTCTTCTCCGCATACTATCACAACCTTCCCTTCACATATAAATTTGAGCTTTTGATGGAGAGTAGAGGATACAACTCCTGCTGAATGTATCCACGGCCGTCCCAACAAGCAGTTATAGGCCGACTGGATATCCATCACGTAAAAAGTGGCATTGAAGACTTGTGGTCCTACCTTGATCGGTAGTTCCACCTCTCTGAACACTGACCTCCTTGAGCCATCGAAAGCCCGTACAACCAGGTCACTAGGCCTAAGCACGACCCCATCATTATTCAGCTTTATGAGGGCCTTCTTGGGAAGCATGTTCAGTGACGACCCTGTGTCAACCATCACATGTGAGAGCACGGCCCCCTTGCATTCCATGGAAATGTGAAAGGCGCGGTTGTGACTGCGTCCCTCAGATGTTAAGTCCATATCCGTGAAACCCAAGCCATGTCTAGAGTTTATACTCGACACCACTATCTTCAGCTGATTTACGAATATATCCTGCGGCACATACACGTTGTTCAGAATCTTCAGTAGGGCTTTCCTATGCGAATCCGAACACATCAATAAGGATAATATCGAGATCTTAGAGGGAGTCTATTGTAAGTGATCCACAATCTTGTAGTCACTTTTCTTGGTAATCCTCAGGAACTCCTCCGCATCTTTATCAAATGTAATGTCACGACCTGTCACCGGCGCAGGTGCGTCATTGGTCATGGGTTGCTTGCTTTTGGCTTTAGCCTGAGCCTCAGTGTTGTCTCTCAGCGGTACCACATTGCTTCTTAGCGTTTTAGGAGCAAACAGTCTGCCACTTCTGGTGAACCCTCCGACCCCTATATTCTCGATATGGTGCGGAGCTGAGCTGGATGCAACAAGATTTTGTTTCTGGCCATTGTAATAAACCTCTCCCCCGTAGTTCCAAGGGATCGCTTTATCACTCTGGTACGGGACGAGTCCCGAAGTTGTAATGGTTATTGGAGCCACCCGTGCTGGTGCGGACACTTGTGCCGGATTGTAGAAAATTGTCACAGTTGACACCTCGTCTTCTCTGGAAATCTTATCAAATTGTATGCTACCTTCATCCATCATCTTCTATATACCCCACCTCAATCGAACAAAACCATCAATGGAGTTAACACAGTCTGAGCAATTCTTTTCACAGTCCGAAAACATTCTCTTTTCAGCCAAGCAAGCTTTTACCACCAACAGTGAAGTTTTCAGGTCCCTGACATCGGATACCAAGTTCAACCATTCACCACTATCGACAGCCCCAATAGTCCTTCCATGATCAGGTATGGGATTTTGTATCACATTAGGAGTTGGAGCAAAGTTAATCGCTTTGGAGTCTATCACGTCTTGGACGACATGTTTTAGAGCTTGACAGTTCTCGGTGCTATGACCAGGAGCCCCGAAATGAAACTCACAACGGGCATTAGCATCGTATCCTACTGGAAGCTGACCCGGCTTCGGAGGTTGCATGGTTCTCAACTGGACCATCTGGAGTTGAAGGAGATTTTGCAGTAGCTGGTTATACGACATTGGGGGTGCCTCAAAATGTCTATCCTTTGCTCTGGGAGGATAGTAAGGACGAGGAGCCCTTTGCTGCTGATAACCCTGCTGGCGATGTTGTTGAGGTTGCTGAACCTGTTGGTGGTTAGAAGGAGAAGTAATAGTAACAGAAGGTGCATAGGCGTTTCGATTCCCTCTCTTCTTATGAGCGTAAACAACCCCAATTTCTCCCTCCTTTCTCTTCATGAAAGTTTCTTAACTCCATAGGTTGAAGCTCCGCTGCCCTGAATTTTTCCTTGTTTCATCCAGCTCTCTATTCTTTCACCCGTCAAAATGATATCAGAAAATCCGCTGGAGGAACAGCCAGCCAATCTCTCCATGAAGTGCCCCGGGAGGGTATCCATAAAGAGATTGACCATTTCCCTTTCCAGCATGGGTGGTTGGACTCTAGAAGCAACCTCGCGCCATCTCTGCGCGTAATCTTTGAAACTCTCCGAATTCTTTTGAGACAAGCTCTGAAGTTGAGTCCGACTAGGAGCTATGTCAATGTTATACTGGTACTGCTTGTGAAATGCTTCCCCAAGCTCCTTCCAATTACAGACAGAGTTCTTCTCCAACTTCATATACCACTCCAGGGAGCCCCCAGACAGGCTATCCTGGAAGTAATACATCCAAAGCTTTTCGTCCTTGGTATACGCAGCGATTTTGCGGTAGAAGGCTTACAAGTGGGTTTTCGGGAAAAAGCTTCCACTGTACTTGTCGAAAATAGGAGGTCTGAACTTCGGAGGGATGACCATTCCTAAAACCAGCCCTATGTCAGCAACGTCAATGCCAAGGGTGTCTCTGCATTCCAGAGCCCTTACCTTCTCGGCCAGCATTTGGAAGTCTTGGTGTTTGGCCCCAGAACCAAATCCCATATCTTCATTAAGCAGAGTAAATTGATCCTCTTGTCGGTCTGTTACACGAACAGGAATTGGACCACCGCCTTCAGGAGTAAGAGGCCTATTCTCTGTAGGTGGAATGACAGTGTTGTTGATCGGATTTCCTTGGGCGTCCAAGGTGACTACCGGAGGATTAGTTTACGGAGGATTAAGTCTCTACATAGCGGTCCTCATTTCTTGTTTCCCTTGAACTATACCCTGCATTACTGCCATGAACTCCCCCATCTGAGTGCGCAACTCATTTAGCTCAGTCTGTACAGTATTCATGATTTTCCTCTAATTTCGGCGAGTAGTGTACTGGTGCGTATGATGATCGTGCCTGAGAGGATGAGTCTTGGTGGCTCTCACAATCCTTCCTGAATAAACAGATAAGTTAAGGAACTCGGACAACCTGTAAAAGAAAAATGCAAATGATATGCATGCAATGTTGTGTTAATTTCATTCTCAAGGTTTTTTACGTTCCCAATTCTGGTATTTGAAAATTCAGATAGCTCTTTCAGATAATGAGGTGAGAAGACCCCGCATGCTGCGCAGATAAGATGATAGCTATGGCGAACTGGTGCTTAATAACCCATATTAGTGCAAGAGATATCAACAAAGATTCGAACCAAATCAAGCATATCATAAACTGGAATCTGAAAAACAAGAATCCCCGAGGGGTGCCAATTCATACATCAAAAAGTAGCAAAGCAAAGGAATCCCACAACAGGCCTGTGGGTAATCCAGATAGTAAAAGACTAAACCCTAGGAAGCTCCATGTCTTGCAACCTCTAGCTAAGGCGCTTGATGGCTTGGAACAACTGGGCAATGTCCGGATGACTCGACTCCTAAATGAGCTTCTGGATGAGAATGTCCCTTAGGTCAAAAGAAGTGTGCAGCTTGTTGATCTGTTGTAGGAATACTTCATCCTTTTCCTTGCTAGGACTCGGTTCAGTCTTGATCTTCTTGACATCAGCCCTAAGCTTCAGGACTTCTACCTCCTTCTGGATGTTGGCCATCTGCTGAAAGTGGTCCCTTCATTGCTTGTGGGCTTTCTGGAGCTGCTCTCCTTGCTCGGCCAGAGAATCCTGAAGTCCTTTGATCTTCAGCTTGTACATGATCTCTTCCTCTTTCTGCTCTTTCAGATGATTTTCCCACTTCTCTTGCCAAAGGGTCACTGCTTCGTTAGTTTCATCCAAGGCTTTCTTATCCTTTTGGCGCTGACCTGCCATGTGGATCTCAGTCAAACCTCTCTTCTTTAAGTAGAGCTCTCGTTCATCAAAGTCTTGCTGCTTGAGCCTGACTAACTCCTCAGCTTGATAAGCTCTCTCTTCTAGCTTCTGGTTCTAAATTTTCAGCTTCTAACAAGCATTATCAGCCTCCTGATTTTTAGCCCTGAGTTATTTGAGCAAAGCTTCTAGCTTCTAGTAGTCTTCCAGCGATACAGTAACAGGAGGTGGAGCTGGTGCAATGAAAGGGATTAGAGCTACTTGGGCTTTCTCCCGTATCCAAGCTTCAAACTCGGGGAACATTTGGTTATTGCTTTTGCCAAAACGCTCTATACCCTTCCTCTTGATGAGTTTCCAAGCACCCACGACTTCTCGAACCAAGGGGAAAATAGAGAGTTTGAACCAACTCCGATTCTTTGGGAATGACCTTGAACGCATATCCCAATTGTCTTCTCAGAAGGATGGGGTTGTAATTAATGCCCCAACCACTCCTAAGAGAGGAACATTGGGATACCCTCCGCAGATGGAGATGAGGTCCTTTCCTTTCATCCTTAAAGTAAACCATCTGATGTCACTAGAGGATAACGCGCTCAACTTTTGTGCCCAAACCACCTTAGGATTCGTGAAAGCTTCAGTAACGGGGAGATGCCTCAATCCACCCCGTCTTTTCTCATTCTTATAATGCACTCACTACGCCAAAAAGGTTTTTTAATAGCGCATCTTAGACAGCGCTTTTAAAAGAAAGCGCTGTCTAAGGTTAAAATAAAAATAAAACACGGAAAATGTTCTAAAAAAATAATGAAAGCGCTGTCTAAGGGGGGTGTCAGACCCTAATTTTTGACCCTAAGATTTTTCGCATCTCATATGCATTTGCATACAAACAAGATCACGCACTGGTTCATGTATCTTTTTCAGGTGCAGGTCTTTGTCTTGCAGAGGATCACCTTGTTTAATTATCGTTATCTGTTTATATTTACTAACCTCTAACCAAAATATCAAAAAAATATGTTGCAGTTGCTTCTCCTTCTTCTGTGTTGCAGGATTTCAAAGACAAGGTTGTGATTTCAATTCAGATGCGTTTGTTCAGTCACGATTCGATTCAGATGGACGTTTGACCTAATCTTGGTCAAACTATCAAAAGATTGTTTCAAACTGCAAGTTGTGTGTGCCAGTGGTCTGTTTCTCAGGCTGTGCGTATTCAAAAGTTCAAGACTGTGTTATGTGCGAAGATCATCAGTTTATCAGGCGGTATTCTGTGTGAAATTTGTTTTGAATCTGCAAGTTTATCAGTTCATCAGTGGTTCATTTGAGGATTTATTTTCCTCAGTATGAATTCAAATCATCAGGACAATGTTCAGACAGATTGCAAGTGTTTGTGGCTTAAGTGGCAAGTTATCCAGTGGCTTGTGGAAAATCAGGAATTGGTTGTAGGCTTAAAATCAAGATTCCTTGTCCATTATCTACTGTTTATTAAACCAGTTATTATCCATTTTAACCAATGACCATTTTCCTTCCACTTCTGTTATTCGATTCGTATTTTGGTTCAGTCGTCCAAATTATCCATTTTTTATTAAACCATTTTTTTTTACCATTACCCTTTATATACCTATTTTCTTATCCTTTTTTTTTCCATATCCATTTATATTTTGATTTTTTCTTTGATATCCGATTTATCTCAATCATTCTTTTCATTTCTATTCATTTATAATTCATTTTTCAATTCATGCTTCACATCCATATTCCAATTATAATATCACATCAAAAATTTTTATTTATATTAGGAATTTCTTTTTTTTATTTCATATTTCTATCCAAAAATCATCTTGTATAACATCATTTTTTATATTTTTTTATTTCCATTATTTTTTTTATCATTTCATATTTGTTCCACAAAAGCCCATCTTTGGCCCACTTCTTCATACAACTTTCAGCCACCAAGTCAAATTTCAGCCTTTCTATTATACACATCAATTCAACCTGCCTTACAAAAATTCCCACAGCTTTCTAAGCTGCCAGCTTGCCACAGCAGCTATAGCCCCACGTAAACTCCCACACCAATACACCCTCAGCTTCCCAGCTTTAACTCACACAGCCAAGCCTACGCTGTAAACAAAGCAAAAAAATCAAAAAGCCATCAATACGCCGCATCAACAACAGTCTGCTAGCAACAAAAACGCCGTACACACTAGTCAAGTACAAGCTCACAAGTCTCAATTTCTCAGCTGCCAAAACGCCGCAAGCCAATGCTTATCAAGAGCCTTCACATCAAGCTGTACGTAAGTACAAAATTCAGCCAAGCTTATCACAAACAGCAAGCTACAAACTTCAGCAATCTAGCTCATCCCAAGCTGTCCCAACACTTCATCAAACTCAGCCAACAGCTTCTTACGGCATCACGCAAAACAGGCCCACAAATCCTCAGTAAATATCACAACAAGATTTCGCAAACACGCCGTAAACACAACAACCAGCTTCACCCTTCAAACTTTTCCCGCAGCCAACCAAAAAAATAACACATAAGCCAATCCATCGGCTTCCCAAAACGCAAGAAAAGGATCAAAACGCAACATCACAAACTGAAAATGAAGCACGAGAAATCCGTGAATATGAAACGCATCTCACAACACTAAAATGCACGTCTTCGAATTCAAGGATCTCAGCATCATTCGTTCTATAAATTAACCCCTTGACTCTTTCAATGGCAAGCTTGATAGCCATAGCAACACCATGTCAAAATCAATTTCAAGTTTCAATCATCTCCAATCACCCCTTTAAAACCTAGATCCTTCATCAATCCTTTGCTAATTTTGATCCTGCAAAACATTTCACGACACAAATTTCTAAACCAGAGTGAGTTCAGAAGTGAAATTGAAAGAAGATTCGCAAATAAGAGAGGTGTAACGGTGGGGAGAAGTTTTCTTCATCGCGGCGGAAACTCGTTTGTATGTCGAAAGGAAGAAGAAGAAGGATAGCTTTACAATTGTGAGAGTCTCAATTGATTGAGGAGTGGAGGCGCTTTGATTTGGATTAATTTCCGGCGAGTTGTAAAGTTTCGTCGTTGGCATTGTTGAAGGTGAACAGTGAGATATCGCCCTGCTTCCGTTTCCTTTGATGAAGATGAAGCCTCTGTTGCTTCCTTTGTTAATTTGTTTCCTAGTTTTTCCATTTTTATTAAAAAAAAGAGCATGAGTGTTTGGTGTTGGGCCTTGTTGGATCTACGGATCCTTTGTTTTGCTATCCACCACCCGTGGATTTATCCACCATTCCCACTCCCTTTTTGTTTCTTTTTCTTTCTTTATTTTTGTTCCATTAATTAGCTTTGTTTATTTAAAAGGTTTCACAATTTATGTTGACTAAGAATTTTAGAAATCTTATTTTAGAAGAGTATTAGAAAAATATTTTAGAAGCACTTTAGAAAGATTTTTAGAAAAGAAATGTTAGAAAAGAATTTCATGAATATTTTCTATTTCTTTTTATGGATTTGATTCTTTTAGATCCATTTCTTATTCATCTTTTTCTTTTTGGTCGATGACAATCTTCCGATTCGGGATTGTTGATTTCCGATTAAGTTTAATCTTCATTATTTCAAATCTATGGATGAATGATCATTTGGATCGTTCTCCATACTTTGAGATCGTGATAGGTTGCTTTTCGAGAAATTCAACGATAATTTCGATTAAGATTAGACCGTTCTCTTTCTTTTAGTGTGGCATGTTTTCGGAGAACGATCCATAATATCGTTTCTCTAACATGTATTAACACGAATATTTTCCACTTTAATTAGTGGTGGCCGGCCTCATTTGTAGGGTAATTACTCCGTAAATTACTCGGCGATTGCTTAACATAGACCTACAGTTGTCCCGATTCGGAATGCGATCCACTTGGATCCGGTTGCCTCGATTTTATTTTTCTTTTCGTGGTTGTGCTTGATTAAGTTCATCATACCACTTTATATTGTAAATATTAATATTGTGAATATACTAACATTTAATTAAATCTCTCATACCTTATCCTCTTTTATTTTAATCTCTTGTTCCCTACCTCTCTTATTATGTTTCTATATTCATTCATCATATTGCTTATTGTATATATTATTGTTGCTTGTTATTTTTTCTTTGTCCATTTGGACACGAAAATACTAATAACGGATTAAACATCTAAAAAATGGGTGACTATTATTGCGGACTATGGTTACTATCCCTTGCTTCGGAGATTCGGACTTAGATTCTAGGATCATCCCATTGCTCATTTGTTATGGATTGAAGACTTTGGCTCTGGTTGAGTTACTTGTTTATGAAGATGGAAATCCAATTGTCTAAAGAGTGCTTGCCATTTGGTTTGATCATTCCTCCTTTACCTTTTATTTTCAAGTTTTAGGATAGTCCCTTCATCTCTTCCCATCTTCTTCAATTTTCAAATCTCCTTCCTCTTTTCAAAACTTTCTTTGTTTTCAAACTTCAAACATTTTCTCAATCAAACTGTGACTTTGGTCATGTGCTTTTACCTTTTCATTTCATTTTCTTAAATAAATGCTAAACCATATAAGCATATCAGAATTTCTTTCTCAAAAACTTTAAAACATTCACAACTCATTCAATTGCTTTTGTGCCCTCGTGCACGTTTCTTCTTAACTTTTTTATGTTTAGATATGATTCATCCTTTCTAGCGGAATTATTCGCTAAAGGATGACGACTTATCTTTACATTTTAAAATCAATTCAACTCATTTGCCTTTTTCACAATTTGTACCACGAACTACGGGGTTTTGATCTCGCATTGCACTTTGTTGGTACGTAGGCATGAGACGTTCGTCTCTTCAAACACCAAAATCTTAAAAAAACATTCTTCTTCTCATCTCTTCAATCTTTTTCTCAAGCAAACCATTTCAAACCAAAAATGCAGTAAACATTTCAAAGGGTTCCCGTGGAGTACCACGGACAAGTCGGGTGCTTAAAACCTTCCCGATTTGTAACCAATCCCCGTACCCATTCTCTGTTTGATTCTTTGAGCTTTTTAGCTTTTGAGATTCATTAAGGTTTTGTTCGTTCATTTTCCTTTTTCCATTCGGAAATAAATAAAAGTGCGGTGGCGACTCTGTGTATATTGAGTTAAGTTAATCAATAGCTTACACTCATGATTTTACCGCTACAGAAAAGTGGCGACTCTGCTGGGGAGTCAATCTCTAAGTGGATTCGGCCTACTTTGATTTGTTTACTGTTTTAGTTTGATTTGCTTGTTACTTGTTTGTTCTGTTTTGGTTTTGGTGATCCTCTGTGAGATAGATTCTAACCCGGATCTGAGTGACACTTATGATAGGACGGCGATATTCGAAGCGATATGCGATGGAGTAGTCCAAAGCAATATCAATTTGATAATCTCCACTCGGTTAGGCTCTCTTGGACTATCAATGTCATGACGAGTAATCGTACGTGGCATTATTTTCTGACCTTGAGCTGATCATACTGAGGACCGTAGAACCCTTAACCAATCTAAGCCAATTTAGGAACGTAGTGCGGAAACTATCTGAGTGTAAACTTAAGGTGGTTGTCACGCGATGCTACACTCGGACGAGGTCTATTTTAAGAATGTTATCGGTTGGGGAGTAATCCAACGTACCGATGATATTCTAAAGATGGCTGTTAACTCCGAGAACTTCTGTTAGCACCCTTCTGGTTTTTTGCAGGTACAATGAAGATAAACCTTAGTACATGCCTGTTTGAGTTGGTGTTCTGTTACCATGACTCCATGCTTGTGATTCGAACCTTTGAACCTGTGTGCTTTGCGTGATCTTGTTTGTGTTTGTTGCATCTACATGCTCATCATGATCATCTTCACAACTATTCTTCAAGGAAAACAATTCCGATTATTGCAAATATTGGAAAGAACAAATATTCCTTTTTGTCAAGATTTTTCATGACCATATTCTCGATGTTGACCACGTTTGCAATAATCGAGTTGTTTTTCTGAAAGTGGAAGTGAACATTGCATATCATTGCATCCTCGCATATTCTTGTGTTCGTCCGAGTTGTGTGGGAACTCATCCCGGTTGTTTCTTTCCTCAGTTGTCTGTTGATCCGTCAAGCTGACTCCTCACCACAGATACGGTACTAGAGCTGCTAACAGATTGAGAGCTATCAAATTGAGAATGGAAAGTCAAGCCCAACACAATAAGAAAGTTAGGGAAGACCTTGATGAGTTGAAAAGCGATGTGAGTCAGATCATGGAGATGCTACAGGCTTTGATCATTAGGGAAACTCAACCTCAGAGGATTGTCATACCTCAAGTCAATGTTTTTGCTGGTGAAGCAAGTGTTATTGGGATAACTCGTCGCATACAACAACACCATGAACAATCATACCCTACTGCAGTTGCTCCGATGATCAATGGTCCATCTATTCAAAGGAATGTTGGCCAGAACCAGAATCATAATGCCAGGAGCAGGCCAAACTTTGATCCTATTCCGATGGCTTATGCTGAGTTGTATCCTCACTTGGTCCAGAATGGTTGGATTACTACTAGGCCTGCGCCTCCTGTTCGAAATCCTCTTCCGGTTGGTTTTAGAGCAGATCTCCGCTGTGAGTTTCATCAAGGTGGAACTGGTCATGACTTAGAACACTGTTTTGCATTGAAGGCTAAAGTAAAAGAGCTTGTCAGAAATGGGACGATCACTTTTGAAGATACAAATCCTAATGTTGTCAACAATCCTTTTCCGAATCATGGGAAGTGAATCTTCTAGAAGAATTCAACTGTCAAATTTTCTTCAAGGCCAGAATATCAGACGGGACAACTCATCCTTGTTGTTGATGGATCATTAGGCCATTGTTTCTTTATGTTTGCAATTTTCTTCAATCATATCAAGTTGTTTGCTTTAAGCTTGTGTGTACTTTCATGTTGATTTTAATGAAATGAGCATTTCTTTGTTTTGATTCAATTTCATTTGCTATTTGCATCTTTATGCTTTACATTTTAAATTCATTTATCTTTTCTCAAAAGTTTTACAATGATTGGAGGGAGGATGATGAAAACGAGATACCCATAACTGTTGTTGGTATGCTTTCAATTGAGACTTGGTTGATGATATACAAGCATTGTTTCAAATCTTAAACACTGGAGAAATAAGGAAGTTAATCCCTTGTCAACCCCTTTGAGCCTTGAAGTTGGAGTTTCGTTCTATTCGGAAAAAAAACCGCAATTTTAACCCGGGGATGGGTAGTGCTCAATTAATTCGAATGTGCATTCAGGTACAAGAGAATCATTAAAGATACCTTTCAAATAAAGGTTACAATCTCAAGTTTTCCTTCACACACATCAAAGAAGTGTTGAAGATGTTTCTCAATTCAACAGCCAATGATGGTTCATCGTAATCATTAAGCCATGCAGTCATTATCTTTCAAAAAAAAATGATATTGAAAAATTATAAAAAAAAATTTAAAGCCCGCTAAGTCAAAACCTATGAAGGAAACTTAGGCAAAAACTGGGGCATCCCGCTGGCTGTAAGTTGAAATGACACAGTTCAGGCAAAAGTTAGGGATAATAAAAAGAAAGATTTGTCAAGAGGTTATCAAAATTCCTCAGAAAAAATAAGTTGAGTTGACAAAAGTCCTCATTAAAAGGAAGATGTGACTGCTATCTCAAATCTCTGGCTTATGAACCATCTTCATCTGTGCAATCCCAAAGATCTTGGAATTTGAATGCATAGGGTGAATTAATTGAATGTAGGACTGGAGTTCATCACGAAGTTGGGTTGGGTATAAATAAACTTTGAGCTTATATCCTTTGTTTCATAAACCGTGAACTAGACCATGTTACAACCTTCAAAAGTCCTAATTGAATCCAGGTTTCTTTTGAAAAGCATACTACAACAAGGTTGCGTAAACTGACTCCCAAGTTCTTTACCAATCATTTGTTTTCTTACCTTTGCTTTATCTTTAATGTTGTCTCAACCGCCGTGTTGTGATAAGTTTTCAGTTACTTTACTTCAATAAATTTCATTCAAAAATGATTCTTGATTTCAAACTTTGCATTGAATTTTGCATTAAAATTACCAAGTTTGCACAAACATTTTTATTTGCAAATAAACTTTCCTCATCAAGGAATTTTCAAATAGTTAAGAAAACTTGGTCAGTGATCTTATCAGGGGCAAGTTTTTCTCAGTTCCTTTTATTTCAAGAGGTGTTGCTCAGTGCAAGTTATTCTCAGATTGGGTTGGTCAGAAGATTCTCTGCAAGATGTATACCAGATTTCTTTTCTCAACATTGTCTCAAGGGCTGAAGCTATGATCAGTTTATTCTCTCAACATTCATTTCAGGAACTGAAGCCATGAACAGTTTATTCTTCTCAACGGTTACTTCAAAGATTTGATTATTTTCTCCAGCAGTAGCCAAGAACTGAATCCATTATCAGTTTACCTTCATCAGTCATTGAACTTGGGGCAATTTTTCTTTAAGAATCCCCAAGTAGCTTTGCATGACTTTTCTCAAAAGATTGGCAACTTGGAACAGTTTACTGGTGTGACAGAGATTTGTGCAGCAGTAGCATTTCTAATTTCCGAGCAGAATGGCAGTGATATCTGTGTTGAGGAATCAATATTTCATCTTTTTACTCCTCTAAGAGTCTAAACTGGTTGTCAGCATTTCCACTCCTCTAAGAGTATAAACTGGTTGTCAGCATTTCCACTCCTCTAAGAGTATAAACTGGTTGTCATCTTTTCCACTCCTCTAAGAGTATAAACTGGTTGTCATCATTTTTCTCATATTATGTCCTTGGGTGTGTTATTCCCCATTTTTGAAAAATTTGCATATTTGAGGGTGTTATGCCTCATTATGCGTATCCTTAGGGTGTGTTATTCCCCATTGTCGAAAAGCTTGCATATTTGAGTGTGTTATGCCTCATTATGCGTCTCCTTGGGTGTGTTATTCCCCAGTCTTGTTCACCGTTACATAGTTGAGTGTTTTAGTCCTCATTATGCATATGCTTGGGTGGTTTAGTCCCCATTTTCGTAAATGCCTGCATACTGAGTGTTTTAGTCCTCATATGCATTTCTCAAAGTCTTGTTGTTGTCAACTTCTTACTTTTTGGTCAAAGTCCAATTTATTTGGTATTTGTCTGTCTCTCCAGAACTTTTCCTTCACCTACTTGTTGTGTCTTCTCATATATTACACCCTTTTATCCGATTGCTATTCCCGGATGTCCATAGTGAAGTCATCATTGATTTGATGTACTGTCCTGGACTTTTTCCATCTCATTCAGTTCTGTTCCTGAATGTTGTGATTCACATTTTTATCTGATTGCCATTCTCAGATGTTGTGATCACTTCCTATCCGATTGCTATTCCCGGATGTCCATAGTGAAGTTATCATTGATTTGATGTACTGTCCCGAACCTTTTTTCATCTCATTCAGTTCTTTTCCTGAATGTTGTGATTCACATTTTTATCTGATTGCCATTCTCAGATGTTGTGATCACTTCCTATCCGATTGCTATTCCCGGATGTCCATAGTGAAGTCATCATTGATTTGATGTACTGTCCCGGACTTTTTCCATCTCATTCAGTTCTTTTCCTGAATGTTGTGATTCACATTTTTATCTGATTGCCATTCTCAGATGTTGTGATCACTTCCTATCCGATTGCTATTCCCGGATGTCCATAGTGAAGTCATCATTGATTTGATGTACTGTCCCGGACTTTTTTCCATCTCATTCAGTTCTTTTCCTGAATGTTGTGATTCACATTTTTATCTGATTGCCATTCTCAGATGTTGTGATCACTTCCTATCCGATTGCTATTCCCGGATGTCCATAGTGAAGTCATCATTGATTTGATGTACTATCCCGAACTTTTTTCCATCTCATTCAGTTCTTTTCCTGAATGTTGTGCTTCACTTTTTATCTGATTTCCATTCTCAGATGTTGTGATCACTTCACTTCCGATTGCCATTCTCGGATTTTCATGTTGGAATCATCATTGAGTTGATGTGCTTTCCTGAACTTTCTCCCATTTCATTCAGTGTTGTTCCTGAATGTTGTGATTCATTTTTTATCTGATTGCCATTCTCATATGTTATTGATCACTTTCCTTCCGATTGCCATTCTCGGATTTTCATGTTGGAATCATCATTGAGTTGATGTGTTTTCCCGAAATTCTCCCATTTCATTCAGTGCTGTTCCTGAATGTTGTAATTCACTTTCTGTTTGATTGCTATTCTCAGATGTTGTGATTACCCTTTTCCGATTGCCATTCTCGGATATTCCTAGTAAAGTCAGTTATGTCATCCTTGGATGCTTCTGGTGTACTTTTTCGGGATTTCTATCACTTTATTCAGTTCCATTCTTGGATGTTGTGATGTTTTCTGTCCAATTGTCATTCTTGGACATTTCCACCTCGGCTGAGCCATGTGTTGGTCTCTAGCATGTTGTTTTTCCCGTCGGAGTTTTATGCTCCTTATCCCCAGCGTTTATTTTATTTCATGTGTCGTCTTGTTCCTCGCGGATTTCTCTGCATTCCATTTAGTTCCAGATACATTTCATGTCATCTCATAAATTTTCTCATAATTTTTTCATATGCTGTCACATGTTTTCTCTGCATTTCATATATCATTTTCATATACTTTCATAAACAATTTCATGTGCTTCATATCATTTCCATATCATTTTCATATCATTTCCATATCATCTTCATATCGTTCATTTCATTTCATTCCAGTTTTTGGCATCTTAGGATCAAAAATTGGGTTTTTTGATATTTAAGTATCTTCCATCTTGTCGAAACGAAGATCTCGATCTTCTTTATCTCCAGATTGAAGAAACTTAAATAGGGGCATCTGTCAGACCCTAATTTTTGAACCTAAGATTTTTCGCATCTCATATGCATTTGCATACAAACAAGATCACGCACTGGTTCATGTATCTTTTTCAGGTGCAGGTCTTTGTCTTGCAGAGGATCACCTTGTTTAATTATCGTTATCTGTTTATATTTACTAACCTCTAACCAAAATATCAAAAAAATATGTTGCAGTTGCTTCTCCTTCTTCTGTGTTGCAGGATTTCAAAGACAGGGTTGTGATTTCAATTCAGATGCGTTTGTTCAGTCACGATTCGATTCAGATGGACGTTTGACCTAATCTTGGTCAAACTATCAAAAGATTGTTTCAAACTGCAAGTTGTGTGTGCCAGTGGTCTGTTTCTCAGTCTGTGCGTATTCAAAAGTTCAAGACTGTGTTATGTGCGAAGATCATCAGTTTATCAGGCGGTATTCTGTGTGAAATTTGTTTTGAATCTGCAAGTTTATCAGTTCATCAGTGTTTCATTTGAGGATTTATTTTCCTCAGTATGAATTCAAATCATCAGGACAATGTTCAGACAGATTGCAAGTGTTTGTGGCTTAAGTGGCAAGTTATCCAGTGGCTTGTGGAAAATCAGGAATTGGTTGTAGGCTTAAAATCAAGATTCCTTGTCCATTATCTACTGTTTATTAAACCAGTTATTATCCATTTTAACCAATGACCATTTTCCTTCCACTTCTGTTATTCGATTCGTATTTTGGTTTAGTCGTCCAAATTATCCATTTTTTATTAAACCATTTTTTTTACCATTACCCTTTATATACCTATTTTCTTATCCTTTTTTTTTCATATCCATTTATATTTTGATTTTTTCTTTGATATCCGATTTATCTCAATCATTCTTTTCATTTCTATTCATTTATAATTCATTTTTCAATTCATGCTTCACATCCATATTCCAATTATAATATCACATCAAAATTTTTTATTTATATTAGGAATTTCTTTTTTTTATTTCATATTTCTATCCAAAAATCATCTTGTATAACATCATTTTTTATATTTTTTTATTTCCATTATTTTTTTTTATCATTTCATATTTGTTCCACAAAAGCCCATCTTTGGCCCACTTCTTCATACAACTTTCAGCCACCAAGTCAAATTTCAGCCTTTCTATTATACACATCAATTCAACCTGCCTTACAAAAATTCCCACAGCTTTCTAAGCTGCCAGCTTGCCACAGCAGCTATAGCCCCACGTAAACTCCCACACCAATACACCCTCAGCTTCCCAGCTTTAACTCACACAGCCAAGCCTACGCTATAAACAAAGCAAAAAAATCAAAAAGCCATCAATACGCCGCATCAACAACAGTCTGCTAGCAACAAAAACGCCGTACACACTAGTCAAGTACAAGCTCACAAGTCTCAATTTCTCAGCTGCCAAAACGCCGCAAGCCAATGCTTATCAAGAGCCTTCACATCAAGCTGTACGTAAGTACAAAATTCAGCCAAGCTTATCACAAACAGCAAGCTACAAACTTCATCAATCTAGCTCATCCCAAGCTGTCCCAACACTTCATCAAACTCAGCCAACAACTTCTTACGGCATCACGCAAAACAGGCCCACAAAGCCTCAGTAAATATCACAACAAGATTTCGCAAACACGCCGTAAACACAACAACCAGCTTCACCCTTCAAACTTTTCCCGCAGCCAACCAAAAAAATAACACATAAGCCAATCCATCGGCTTCCCAAAACGCAAGAAAATGATCAAAACGCAACATCACAAACTGAAAATGAAGCACGAGAAATCCGTGAATATGAAACGCATCTCACAACACTAAAACGCACGTCTTCGAATTCAAGGATCTCAGCATCATTCCTTCTATAAATTAACCCCTTGACTCTTTCAATGGCAAGCTTGATAGCCATAGCAACACCATGTCAAAATCAATTTCAAGTTTCAATCATCTCCAATCACCCCTTTAAAACCTAGATCCTTCATCAATCCTTTGCTAATTTTGATCCTGCAAAACATTTCACGACACAAATTTCTAAACCAGAGTGAGTTCAGAAGTGAAATTGAAAGAAGATTCGCAAATAAGAGAGGTGTAACGGTGGGGAGAAGTTTTCTTCATCGCGGCGGAAACTCGTTTGTATGTCGAAAGGAAGAAGAAGAAGGATAGCTTTACAATTGTGAGAGTCTCAATTGATTGAGGAGTGGAGGCGCTTTGATTTGGATTAATTTCCGGCGAGTTGTAAAGTTTCGTCGTTGGCATTGTTGAAGGTGAACAGTGAGATATCGCCCTGCTTCCGTTTCCTTTGATGAAGATGAAGCCTCTGTTGCTTCCTTTGTTAATTTGTTTCCTAGTTTTTCCATTTTTATTAAAAAAAAGAGCATGAGTGTTTGGTGTTGGGCCTTGTTGGATCTACGGATCCTTTGTTTTGCTATCCACCACCCGTGGATTTATCCACCATTCCCACTCCCTTTTTGTTTCTTTTTCTTTCTTTATTTTTGTTCCATTAATTAGCTTTGTTTATTTAAAAGGTTTCACAATTTATGTTGACTAAGAATTTTAGAAATCTTATTTTAGAAGAGTATTAGAAAAATATTTTAGAAGCACTTTAGAAAGATTTTTAGAAAAGAAATGTTAGAAAAGAATTTCATGAATATTTTCTATTTCTTTTTATGGATTTGATTCTTTTAGATCCATTTCTTATTCATCTTTTTCTTTTTGGTCGATGACAATCTTCCGATTCGGGATTGTTGATTTCCGATTAAGTTTAATCTTCATTATTTCAAATCTATGGATGAATGATCATTTGGATCGTTCTCCATACTTTGAGATCGTGATAGGTTGCTTTTCGAGAAATTCAACGATAATTTCGATTAAGATTAGACCGTTCTCTTTCTTTTAGTGTGGCATGTTTTCGGAGAACGATCCATAATATCGTTTCTCTAACATGTATTAACACGAATACTTTCCACTTTAATTAGTGGTGGCCGGCCTCATTTGTAGGGTAATTACTCCGTAAATTACTCGGCGATTGCTTAACATAGACCTACAGTTGTCCCGATTCGGAATGCGATCCACTTGGATCCGGTTGCCTCGATTTTATTTTTCTTTTCGTGGTTGTGCTTGATTAAGTTCATCATACCACTTTATATTGTAAATATTAATATTGTGAATATACTAACATTTAATTAAATCTCTCGTACCTTATCCTCTTTTATTTTAATCTCTTGTTCCCTACCTCTCTTATTATGTTTCTATATTCATTCATCATATTGCTTATTGTATATATTATTGTTGCTTGTTATTTTTTCTTTGTCCATTTGGACACGAAAATACTAATAACGGATTAAACATCTAAAAAATGGGTGACTATTATTGCGGACTATGGTTACTATCCCTTGCTTCGGAGATTCGGACTTAGATTCTAGGATCATCCCTTTGCTCATTTGTTATGGATTGAAGACTTTGGCTCCGGTTGAGTTACTTGTTTATGAATATGGAAATCCAATTGTCTCAAGAGTGCTTGCCATTTGGTTTGATCATTCCTCCTTTACCTTTTATTTTCAAGTTTTAGGATAGTCCCTTCATCTCTTCCCATCTTCTTCAATTTTCAAATCTCCTTCCTCTTTTCAAAACTTTCTTTGTTTTCAAACTTCAAACATTTTCTCAATCAAACTGTGACTTTGGTCATGTGCTTTTACCTTTTCATTTCATTTTCTTAAATAAATGCTAAACCATATAAGCATATCGGAATTTCTTTCTCAAAAACTTTAAAACATTCACAACTCATTCAATTGCTTTTGTGCCCTCGTGCACGTTTCTTCTTAACTTTTTTATGTTTAGATATGATTCATCCTTTCTAGCGGAATTATTCGCTAAAGGATGACGACTTATCTTTACATTTTAAAATCAATTCAACTCATTTGCCTTTTTCACAATTTGTACCACGAACTACGGGGTTTTGATCTCGCATTGCACTTTGTGGGTACGTAGGCATGAGACGTTCGTCTCTTCAAACACCAAAATCTTAAAAAAACATTCTTCTTCTCATCTCTTCAATCTTTTTCTCAAGCAAACCATTTCAAACCAAAAATGCAGTAAACATTTCAAAGGGTTCCCGTGGAGTACCACGGACAAGTCGGGTGCTTAAAACCTTCCCGATTTGTAACCAATCCCCGTACCCATTCTCTGTTTGATTCTTTGAGCTTTTTAGCTTTTGAGATTCATTAAGGTTTTGTTCGTTCATTTTCCTTTTTCCATTCGGAAATAAATAAAAGTGCGGTGGCGACTCTGTGTATATTGAGTTAAGTTAATCAATAGCTTACACTCATGATTTTACCGCTACAGGGGGGTCTTAGACAGCGCTTTTAGAAAGCGCTGTCTAAGACCCCCCCTTAGACAGCGCTTTTAGAAAGCGCTTTAAAATATAGACCTTAGTCAGCGCTTTTGAGAAAGCGCTGTTTAAAGTCTTTCAATTAAAAAAAAAATTAAAACCAAAAGCGCTGTCTAAGGGGGGGGGTTTAGAAAGCGCTTTTGGAAAGAGCTGTCTAAGGCATATCTTAGAAAGCGCTTTCCACAAAAGCGCTGTCTAAGGTCTAATTAAAATTAAATTTCAGACTTCTATTTTCGTTCTCAGTTCTTTTTGTTTTCCCTCCTGCGATTAAACCCCTCCAGCGAACGAGAATATATCGTAATCATTTGGTTTCAATACCAGAAAGTGTTTGAAGAATCGGTTTCAGAACGTCATTTCTACTGCGGTATGTTCTTCATTTCTGCATTTTTTCATTTCTGATTCAGTTCGTCATTTCTACTGCGTTTTGTTCGTCATTTCTTAACATTTTCATTCATTTGGTTCCAGGCATTGCAAGTGTTTGAAGAATATTTCATTTCTGAAAGTGTTTGAAGAATCCTTCATTTCGGTATGTTCTGCATTTTTTCATTTTTTCATGCTCTGTTATTTAGGGAAATATCAGTATTTGTAAATAACTTCATCAGTATTTTTCATGCTCTGTTATTTTGTTTGGTTCAATGCTTGCTCTTTTTGTTTGTAAAATACACTGTTGATGCTCAATTGCCAACCCTAACTGAATGAGAAATAAAAATTCTTGTTCTTGTATTTATGTAAGTGCAAGCATCTTTCTTTATCATCTAATATGCAAATATGAATACCTAACAATATCACATTAATTATGAGTACTATTTTTGTTGCATTATTCTACATGTACATCAAGTATTTTGTCCAAATATTTGAATATAAAGTTTAGGCGAGTAATGGGGTCCATTTATAGACTTTTAGATTGAACACATAAGATTTTGGACATGAAACATGGTTTCCCCACATAAAAAGGTAGGTAGGTAGTATTAAATTTCATACATTGTTTTGTTACAGTGTCTGTGTCTACTTGACTTTAAACTCTAAATATCATTTTGGATTTAGATGTTCAATATTGTTCAAACTTCATGTTTCCTTAGTGATTATACTTGAAGATTGAATAGGTAGTTTTTTTTCTTTTTAACTGTGAAAGTGTTGTTCATCTCACTTTCATTCTAAAGGAACAAGATTTCTACCATAAAATGATTGAACGAACTCTAATATAGTTATAGGTATAGTTATAGGTATATTGTAATAGAAAATTTTTGATTCTTGTAATATAAAAAATGAAAGTGATGAGGTAATTAAAGTTGGTATATTGGCGTATCGGATATGTTATTGAAGTTTATATTAACATTGGTTATGTATAGGTTTTTGAAGTTTAAAATGAATTGAACTTTATAATTGTTAGGATATTCAAAGATACTACCTTAGTTATGTATTTTCGTCTGGATTGATTGTTTACTTTAATAAGTAGGAAAACCACGGATAAAACATGGATCTGTTCCGATCGAATGACCAAAGAGTACGAGAGTGGGGTTGCGGAATTCGTTAAGTATGCTGTTCAACACGCTGAAAACCCCAGACGAATGCATTGTCCTTGCTTGCGTTGTTGTTATATTGGTAAGGTTGACGCACATGGATTGAAATCGCATTTGCTGAGGCATGGAATTGATCAAAGTTATCAGTGTTTGGATATTTCATGGTGAGAAAATTAACGAGAAAGTTGAATCGAGTGGAAAAAGTAATACGACCTATGCTTCATACGACAAAGACACGGAAACATACGATTGTGATCGAGTTGAAGAGATTGTAGAAGCACTGGAAGAAGATCTTCATGATTGTCCTGAAATGTTTGAGAGGATGGTAAGCGATGCAGAGAAACCGTTGTACAAAGGTTGCACTAAATTCTCAAGACTTTCTGCGGTATTAAAGTTGTACAACTTAAAGGCGGGCAATGGATGGTCGGATAAAAGTTTCACAGAGTTGTTGGCCCTTATGAGAGAAATGCTACCGGATGATAATGTTCTTCCTAATCGAACCTATGAGGCAAAAAAAATGTTGTGCTCTATTGGCATGAGCTATGATAAGATACATGCTTGTCCTAACGATTGCATTTTGTTTCGTAACGAATATGCAATGTTAACTGAGTGCCCTAAATGCGGTTTGTCTCGATATAAGAAAAGATTATCTCCCGCAAAAGTCTTATGGTATTTTCCGATAATTCCGATATTTAGGCGCATGTTTCGTAGTGAAACCGATGCAAGACATCTTACTTGGCATGCAGATGAAAGAATTATTGATGGAAAGTATCGGCATCCGGCTGATTCACCACAGTGGTCGAAGATTGATAATGATTATCCTGAGTTTGGATCAGAAGCAAGAAACCTTCGATTGGCATTATCTACTGATGGAATGAACCCACATGGTCTTCAAAGTATCTCACATACCACATGGCCTATGATTCTTATGATTTATAACCTACCTCCGTGGCTATGTATGAAGCGTAAGTACATGATGTTATCTATGTTAATCTCTGGACCTAAACAACCAGGGAATGACATAGACGTATACTTGACACCTCTGATCGAAGATTTAAAGATTTTGTGGGAGAACGGTGTGGAGGTTTATGATGGATATAGGAAAGAAAGTTTCAATTTGAGGGCGATGTTGTTTGGCACAATTAATGATTTTCCAGCATACGAGAATCTATCTGGGTATAGCATTAAAGGTCAACATGCGTGTCCTGTTTGTGAAGACGGAACCGATACGATTCGATTGGAACTTTGCCAGAAGAATGTGTTTCTCGGTCATCGTAGATTCTTACATTCTAAACATCACTACCGTGGGTGGAGAAAAGCATTCAATGGAGACACCGAACATCGTAGAGCTCCACCCGCATTGTCAGGTGAACAAGTTTTTGAAAAGGTGAAAGATGTGCGTACTGAGTTTGGCAAGCCTTTTGCACATAAGATTGTGAAAGGTAGGTGGAAGAAAAGGTCGATATTTTTTGAATTTCCATATTGGAAGTCTTTGTACGTGAGACATTTTCTCGATGTTATGCATATTGAAAAAAACGTATTTGAAAGTGTTATCAGTACATTACTCAATATAAAAGGCAAGTCTAAGGATGGCCTTAAAGCAAGGGAGGACATGTTAAAAATGGGAATGAGAACTGAATTAGCACCCGTGAAGAAAGGAAGACGAACATATCTACCACCTGCTGCTTTTACTTTATCTAGAAAGGAGAAAAAAAATTTGTGTAAGTCTCTGAGTGAAGTTAAGGTTCCAGAAGGATACTCATCTGATATCAGAAGACTTGTTTCTATGAAAGACCTCAAGTTGAAGAATTTGAAGACACATGATTGCCATGTTATAATGGAACATTTTCTACCGATAGGTATACGTTCTATTTTGCCAGAAAAAGTAAGAAGTGCCATAACTAAATTGTGTTTTTTCTTTAGGTCAATTTGTAGTAAGGTGATCGATCCCGAGATCTTACCAACACTACAAAAAGAGATTGTAATTACCTTGTGTGAGCTTGAAATGTATTTTCCTCCGTCTTTTTTTGACATAATGGTTCATTTAGTTGTTCATCTTGTGAAAGAGACACAGTTGTGTGGACCAGCTTATATGAGATGGATGTACCCTGCTGAACGGTGGGGGGAGGCGGAGGCTTCACTCGAAGAGGACGTCTCTTTGCATCACAGTTCCCAAAAGCTAATGTTGAAGCAGAAGTTGTTGCCAAAGCAAAAGGCAAGAATGTGGTGCCAGAAGAACCAATTGCCAAGGAAACTCAGAAGACGCCCTTTGATCAGGATGTAGACGAGTTCATGAGAATTATCAAGAAGAGTGACTACAAAGTTGTGGACCAGCTTCACCAAACACCGTCCAAGATCTCCATATTATCTCTGCTCATATGTTCTGAAGCTCACAGGAATGCATTGCTCAAGGTCTTGCACGCATCTTACGTGCCTGAGGAGATTACAGTTAATCAGCTAGAAACGGTGGTTTCAAATGTCAATACTAGTCATGGACTAGGTTTTACTGATGTTGATCTGACTACGGAGGGCCGTAATCACAATAAGATTTCTCATGTCTTGGTGGATATTGGGTCATCTCTCAATGTTCTTCCAAAGAAAACCTTGGTCAAGCTGGAATATGATGGTCTTGCACTCCGTCCGAGCAACCTGGTTGTGAGAGCCTTCGGTGGTTCTAAGAGATCGGTTATTGGAGAAATAGAGCTACCTATGGTTATTGGCCCACAGATTTTCAAAAATACCTTCTATGTGATGGACATTCAGCCTGCCTACAGCAGTTTGTTGGGCCGACCCTGGATTCATGCCGCTGGCGCCGTAACATCGACCCTTCACCAGAAGTTAAAATACGAGTGGGATGGCCAAGTTATCACTGTTTGTGGAGAGGAGGACATATTCGTCAGTCATCTAGCCAAGTATAAGTACATTGAGATGGATGGGGAGATCCATGAGACAATGAGTCAGGGTTTTGAAGCTCTTAATGTCAATGAAGCAACAGCTGAAGTGTCTGGTACTTAAATTGCTTCTAACAAACAAGCTCAGAAGGTTTTTGAAGACGGGAACGCCCAGGGCTGGGGCAAGCTGTTGCAAGTTCAGATTAAAGAAAACAAGTTCGGTTTGGGTTACAAACCATCCCGACAGGTCCAAGAGGAGGCTGCTGAAGCTTCCAAGTTCATAAGTGGGGGAATGTTGACCCCGGATGCTATCAACAATGTGGAAAATGAGGTTGAAAGCGACTACAACCTGGAAAGCTGGATTCGTCCAAGAGTCTCGGGCCAACAAGTCCTCAACTGGTCTTCCTAGGAAATTATAAGGGTTACTGCTGCAGAGTAATTATTATTTCCTGTTTAAGCATGCATCAAGTCCTGCATCTTGCCCAAGATGTTCGGACTCATTTTGTAATAGGACCATATATGTATTTTGTGCAAACTTAAATTAATGAATAATGGACATCTTTTTGCAAACGATCTTCTTTTCTCTCACTGTCTTTCATTTTTGTTATTTTCGCACAAACCAATAAATGGCAATGTCTTTCTTAATAAACTTCATTCACTTTTTCTAAAATAAGATAAAATCAATCACTAAAATGAACAAATCTCAACCCTTGCAGAGATAGCCTTCTAGAATGCACCGACAACGACACTTCTATGACCTCATATGACTTCGACAATCCGATTAATCAAGCAGATGAAGGGGTTGATGAAGACTATGATTTTCCTGAAGAGTTGGCCAGGTTGTTGAGACAAGAGGAAAAAGTGATTGCTCCTCATCAGGAGGAGGTTGAACCTATCAATCTTGGTACCGATGAAGATGTGAAAGAAGTGAAGATTAGGGCCATTCTATAATCCTCAGTGAAAGAACAACTCATCCGTATGCTTCGGGAATATGTCGATGTGTTCGCTTGGTCTTATCAGGATATTTTGGGTTTGGATATAGACATTGTCATGCACAGGCTTCCATTGAAAGAAGATTGTCCGCTAGTTAAACAGAAGTTGCGTCGTACTCGCCCAGACATGGCTATGAAAATAAAGGAGGAAGTACAAAAGGAGTGGGATGTCGGTTTTCTTGTTGTAACTAGTTACCCGCCGTGGGTTGCTAACATTGTACCCGTACCTAAGAAAGATGGCAAGGTGCGTATGTGTGTTGATTACTGGGACCTGAACAAAGCCATCCCGAAGGATGACTTCCCATTACCTCACATTGACATATTGGTGGATAACAGAACTCAGTTCTCGGTATTTTCCTTCATGGATGGATTTTCTGGATACAATCAGATCAAGATGCTACCTGAAGACATGGAGAAGACAACCTTCATCACACCTTGGGGCATGTTTTGCTACAAGGTAATGTCGTTTGGTCTGAAGAACGCCGGTGCAACTTATCAACGGACTATGGTAACATTATTCCACGATAGGATCCATAAGGAAATTGAGTGCTATGTGGATGATATGATTGCCAAGTCCCTTACAGAGGAAGATCATTTGGTGAATCTACTGAAATTGTTCAAGCGTCTGAGGAATTATCAGTTGAAGTTGAACCCCAACAAATGCACATTCGGGGTACGTTCTGGTAAGCTGCTGGGTTTTATTGTAAGTGAAAAAGGAATTGAGGTTGATCCCGATAAAGTCAAAGCTATTCAAGAAATGCCCGCACCTAAGACTGAGAAAGAAGTTCAAGGGTTTTAGGTAGATTGAACAACATTTCAAGGTTCATATCTCACCTCAGTGCAACCCGCGAGCCCTTGTTCAATTTGCTAAGAAAGGAACAAACAGTCAGGTGGAACGATGATTGTCAGAATGCTTTTGACAAGATCAAAGAGTATTTGCAAGAACCTCCAATTTTCATGCCTCTAGTTGAAGGAAGACCTCTAATAATGTACCTAACAGTATTGGATGAATCAATGGGGTGTGTGTTGGGCCAGCATGATGAGTCTGGTCGAAAAGATTATGCAATATACTACCTAAGTAAAAAGTTTACCGACTGTGAACAACGTTATTCACTGCTCGAGAAAACTTGTTATGCTTTAGCGTGGGCTGCTCGCCGACTAAGATAGTATATGTTGACTCATACTACCTTATTAATCTCAAAGATGGATCCAGTCAAGTACATATTTGAGAAGCTAGCACTTACCAGAAGGGTTGCAAGATGGCAAATGATTCTAACAGAATATGATATTCAGTACACCTCTCAAAAAGCCGTCAAGGGCAGTGTATTGTCTGACTATCTGGCTGAGAAACCCATTGATGATTACCAGCCTATGAGATTTGACTTCCCTGATGAAGACATCATGTTCCTAAAAGCAAGAGATTGTGAAAAGCCTATTCACACTGAAGGGCATGACCCAGAAGAAGCGTGGACTATGATGTTTGACGGGGCAGTTAATTGCAACGGTCGTGGGGTTGGTGTAATGCTTATTACACCTAAGGGGGTTCATATGTCTTTCTCAGCAAGGCTCACCTTTGCCTGCAATAAAAATGAAGCAGAATACGAAGCTTGTATCATGGGTCTTGAGGAAGCCATCGACCTCAGGATCAAAACCTTGAATGTTTTCGGAGATTCAGCTTTGGTAATCAACCAGACCAACGGCAAGTCGTACACTCATCAGGAGCATCTGATTCCCTACTGTGACTATACGAGGAATTGTTGACCTTCTTCACAACAGTTAAGCTTGAATACATCCCTTGAGATGAGAATCAGTTTGCAGACGCTTTGGCTACCATTTCATCCATAATCAAAGTACAAGTTGCCAATTATGTACCTCAGATTTTGGTATCCAGACTAGACCGATCGACATATCTTTTCTCTATGGACACTGCCACTGATAACAAGCCTTGGTACCATGACATCAAATGCTTCTTGGAAACTCAAACATACCTACCTGGGGCATCGTCAAACGATAAGAAGACATTAAGAAGGCTAGCTGACAGTTTCTTCCTCAATACAGATGGTTCTTTGTACAAGCGAAACTTCGACGTGGTCTTACTCAGATGTGTTGACAAGAAGGAAGAAGACCTGCTAATGCACGAATTACATGAATGTTCTTTTGGTAACCATGCCGGAGGACATGAAATGGTAAAGAAGTTATTAAGATCGGGTTACTACTGGATCACAATGGATGCAGACTATTGTGCTTATGCCAGAAAATGCCACAAATCCCAGATCTACGCATATAAAGTGCATGTGCCTCCGAATCTTTTGAATGTGATGTCTTCACCCTAGCCTTTGCTATGTGGGGCATTGATATGATTGGAAATATTGAACCGAATGCTTCAAATGGTCACAAATTCATCCTAGTAGCCATTGATTACTTCACCAAATGGGTTGAAGCAGCTTCGTATGCAAATGTCACCAGGTAAGTAGTAGCTCGATTTCTGAAAAGGGATATCATCTGTCGATATGGAGTTCCTGAGCGAATCATTACTGATAATGGTTCCAATTTGAACAACAAGATGATGGCAGAACTTTGCCAGGACTTCAAAATTCAACATCACAACTATTCTTCTTATAGGACAAAGATGAATGGCGTTGTTGAGGCCGCTAAGAAAAATATAAAGAAGATTGTGCAGAAGATGGTAATCACCTACAAAGACTGGCACGAAATGATACCATTTGCCTTGCATGGGTACTGAACCTCTATCAGAACATCTATTGGGGAAACACCTTATCAGCTTGTGTATGGTAGGAAGTTGTCCTACCTGTTGAAGTTTAACTACCCTCCTTACGGGTAATGATGGATGTGAAACTGGATGAAGCAGAATGGGTCCGATCTCGATATAATCAACTGAGTCTGATTGAAGAAAAGAGATTAGCAGCCATCTGTCATGGGCCTTTATATCAAAAACGAATGAAGAAAGCCTTCGATCAGAAAGTCAGACCTCGGGAATACCAAGTGGGAGAGCTTGTTCTGAAAAGACTTCTTCCTCCTCATACAGACCACGGGGGAAAATGGACGCCAAACTACGAAGGCCCATTCATAGTAAAGAAAGTTTTATCTGGTGGGGCACTGATGCTCACTACTATGGATGGCGAGGATTTCTTATCTCCTGTAAATCCATATGCAGTTAAAAACTACTTCGCATAAAAGACCCGCTGGACATAAAAAAAGAATGTAAGTCCAGGAAAAAATAGGGCATTCCGGCGAGTCAAAAATAGAATAAAAGACTCGGGCAAAAATAAGGGAAAATTGAAAAAAATATGTACACCCACTGAGTTGAAAAGCCACATCGAACAGCTCAGGAAAAAATGGGTATCCCAGGGAAAAAGCGAACAACTGCATTCTGAATTCGTCTATATCACTCACAACATGGCAAGCTTCGAAAGGATAAAGCATCGGTCATAATCCACCTTCTTCAGAAAGAAAGATAAGAAGAACGTCAAGGTCATACAGGTCATAACAAAGGATGCTCACTGGAGCGTCAACTTCAACATTGCCAACACTTTTATTTTCTCAATTTACAGCAATCTCCTCCTTTTAGGGATTCGCTTCTTCACTGTATTTACCCATTCAGGGCACACAAAACAATAAAATCAGAATATTCAGTCACACTTTGTTTTGTACATTTTTGTTTTGTTTGCAAAATGTCCAAAGTTCATAATACAACACTTGCATGAAAACATATAAGCCATTTTCAATATATGCTTGTAGGAAATATGCACTCTTGAGCAAAACTAACTCCTATGACAGAATCTGGTTGAGGATACCTCGAGACACTTGTGCGTTTCTTTTTAACAGGTTGCAAGTACTCAAGACAGACAATCTCACAGCATGGGGCATATCAGGCATCGTATCCCCAGCCAAATCAGCAATCACCTCATCAGCAGGGTTACTTGACAGGAGTTTCTCCCCACGAAGTTGTCATCCCCTCAGAGGATCCTTCGAGAAACTCATTAAATCCCCAGCGTGTCGCTTGGACGATGGCGTTACAACAGATTACTTCCCAGAAGTTCTCTCCTCCTCAAGCAGGATCTCCCAAGCAATGCATGAACTGCTCTTCCCCAACAAAGTTGCCAAGAACTCCTTCTCCCTAGCAAAGTCGCCATGAATTTCTTTTTCCCCAAAGATTTGTCAGAGTCTTCTTTTCCCTAATAAGGTCTCCAGAGTTTTCCTCAACTGAGTTGCCAAGATCCTCTCATCTCCAGCAAGTTGCCAAAGTTTTCCCCAGTAGATTTTCCAGGATCTTCTTTTCCTCAACGGAGTCGCCAGTAATTTCTCATCCTCAGCAGAGTGGGAAGAGTCTCCTTCCTCATCCAGTCGCCAGGACATTTTGTTCCCCATCGGAGTTGCCAGGATTTTCTCATCTTCAGCAGAGTCAGCAGAATCACTCTCCTGCGGAGTTGCCAGTTTCTCCCCAGTAGAGTGCCAGGGTTTTCTCATCCCCTGCGGTATTCCGAAGCCTCCTCATCCCCAACATGAGTCTCTTCAACAGAAGCTTCCCCAGCCGAGACCCCCACTTAGTTCCCTATGAAGATAGTTCGGTGATCCTCTCTCCCCACAGATCGGCCAATGATCTCTTTCCCCAGCGGAGTTCTCCCTCCAGACAGATCGCCCAGAGATCTTTCTCCCCGCAGGACCCAGATCTCGGATCGGCTCTCTCAATGAAGCAACAACTGAAGTGTCTGGTACTTCTATTGCTTCATACAAACAAGCTCGGAAGGTTGTTGAAGACGGGAACTCCATGGATGGGGCAAGCTGCTGCAAGGTCAGATTAAAGAAGACAAGTTCGGTTTAGGTTACAAACCATCCCGACAAGTCCAAGAAGAGGCTGTTGAAGCTCCCAAGTTCATAAGTGGGGGAATGCTGACCCCGAATGCTATCAACAATGTGGAAGACGAGGCTGAAAGCGACTACAACCTGGAAATATGGATTCGTCCAAGAGTCCCGGGCCAACAAGTCCTCAACTGGTCTTCCCAGGAAATTATAAGGGCTACTGCTGCAGAGTAATTATTATTTCCTGTTTAAGCATGTATCAAGTCTTGCATCTTGTCCAAGATGTCAGGACTCATTTTGTAATAGGGCCATATATGTATTTTGTGCAAACTGAAATTAATGAACAATGGACATCTTTTTGCAAACGATCTTCTTTTCGCTCACTGTCTTTCATTTTTGTTATTTTCGCACAAAACAATAAATGGCAATGTCTTTCTTAATAAACTTCATTCACTTTTTCTAAAATAAGATAAAATCAATCACTATAATGAACAAATATCAACCCTTGCAGAGATAGCCTTCTAGAATGCACCGACAAATACACTTCTTTGACCTCGTATGACTTCGACAATCTGATTAATCAAGCAGATGAAGGGGTTGATGAAGACTATGATTTGCCTGAAGAGTTGGCCAGGTTGTTGAGACAAGAGGAAAAGTGATTGCTCCTCATCAGGAGGAGGTTGAAATTATCAATCTTGGTACTGAGGAAGATGTGAAAGAAGTTAAGAATGGGGCCAGTCTGCAATCCTCAGTGAAAGAACAGCTCATCCGTTTGCTTTGGGAATATGTCGATGTGTTCGCTTTGTTTTATCATGATATGTCGGGTTTGGATACAGACATTTTCATGCACAGGCTGCCATTGAAAGAAGATTGTCCGCCATTTAAACAGAAGTTGCGTCGTACTCTCCTAGACATGGCCATGAAAATCAAAGAGGAAGTACAAAAGCAGTGGGATGCCGGGTTTCTTGCTGTAACTAGTTACCCGCCGTGGGTTGCTAACATTGTACCCGTACCTAAGAAAGATGGCAAGGTGCGTATGTGTGTTGATTACCGGGATCTGAACAGAGCTAGCCCGAAGGATGACTTCCCATTACCTCATATTGACGTATTGGTGGATAACACAACTCAGTTCTCGGTATTTTCCTTCATGGACGGATTTTCTGGATACAATCAGATCAAGATGCCACCTGAAGACATGGAGAAGACAACCTTCATCACACCTTAGGGCACGTTTTTCTACAAGGTAATGCCATTTGGTCTGAAGAATGCCGGTGCAACGTATCAACAGGCTATGGTAACATTATTCCACGATATGATTCATAAGGAAATTGAGTGCTATGTGGATGATATGATTGCCAAGTCCCTTACAGAGGAAGATCATTTGGTGAATCTACTGAAATTGTTCAAGCGTCTGAGGAATTATCAGTTGAAGTTGAACCCCAACAAATGCACATCCGGGGTGCGTTCTGGTAAGCTGCTGGGTTTTATTGTAAGTGAAAAAGGAATTGAGGTTGATCCCGATAAAGTCAAAGCTATATAGGAAATGCCCGCACCTAAGACTGAGAAAGAAGTTCGAGGGTTCTTAGGTAGATTGAACTACATCTCAAGGTTCATATCTCACCTCACTGCAACCCGCAAGCCCTTATTCAAATTGATAAGAAAGGAACAAACAGTCAGGTGGAACAATGATTGTCAGAAAGCTTTTGAAAGGATCAAAGAGTATTTGCAAGAACCTCCAATTCTCATGTCTCCAGTTGAAGGAAGACCTCTAATAATGTACCTGACAGTATTGGATGAATCAATAGGATGTGTGTTGGGCCAGCATGACGAGTCTGGTCGAAAAGAGTATGCAATATACTACCTAAGCAAAAAGTTTACCGACTGTGAACAACGTTATTCACTGCTAAAGAAAACTTGTTATGCTTTAGTGTGGGCTGCTCGCCGACTAAGACAGTATATTTTGACTCATACTACCTTATTAATCTCAAAGATGGATCCATTCAAGTACATATTTGAGAAGCCAAAATTTACCGGAAGGGTTGAAAGATGGAAAATGATTCTAACAGAATATGATATTCAGTACACCTCTCAGAAATCCATCAAGGGAGGTGTATTGTCTGACTATCTGGCTGAGCAACCCATTGATGATTACCAGCCTATGAGATTTGACTTCCCTGATGAAGACATCATGTTCCTAAAAGAAAAAATTGTGAAGAGCCTATTCACACTGAAGGGCCTGACCCAGAAGAAGCATGGACTATGATGTTTGACGGGGCAGTTAATTGCAATGGTCGTGGGGTTGGTGCAGTGCTTATTACACCTAAAGGGGTTCATATGCCTTTCTCAGCAAGGCTCACCTTTGCTTGCACTAACAACGAAGCACAATATGAAGCTTGTATCATGGGTCTTGAGGAAGCCATCGACCTCAGGATCAAAACCTTGAATGTTTTCGGAGATTCAACTTTGGTAATCAACCAGACCAACGGTAAGTGGTACACTCATCAGGATCATCTGATTCCCTACCATGACTATACGAGGTGATTGTTGACCTTCTTCACAACAGTTAAGCTTGAATACATCCCTCGAGATGAGAATCAATTTGTAGATGCTTTGGCTACCATTTCATCCATGATCAAAGTACAAGCTACCAATTATGTACCTCAGATTTTGGTATCCAGATGAGACCGACCGGCATATGTTTTCTCTATGGACACTACCACTGATAACAAGCCTTGGTACCATGACATCAAATGCTTCTTGGAAACTCAAACATACCCACCTGGGGCATCGTCAAACGATAAGAAGACATTAAGAAGGCTAGCCGACAGTTTCTTCCTCAATACTGATGGTTCTTTGTACAAGCGAAACTTCGACAAGGTCTTACTCAGATGTGTTGACAAGACGGAAGCAGACCTGCTAATGCACGAATTACATGAAGGTTCTTTCGATACCCATGCCGGAGGACATGCAATGGCAAAGAAGTTATTAAGATCGGGTTACTACTGGATCACAATGGATGCAGACTGTTGTGCTTATGCCCGAAAATGCCACAAATGCCAGATCTACACAGATAAAGTGAATGTGCCTCCGAATCTTTTGAATGTGATGTCTTCACCCTGGCCCTTTTCCATGTGGGGCATTGATATGATTGGAAATATTGAACCGACTGCTTCAAATGGTCACAAATTCATCCTGGTAGACAATGATTACTTCACCAAATGGGTTAAAGCAACTTCATTTGCAAATGTCACCAGGAAAGTGGTAGCTCGATTTCTGAAAAGGGATATCATCTGTCAATATGGAGTTCCCGAGCGAATCATTACTGATAATGGTTCCAATTTGAACAACAAGATGATGGTAGAACTTTGCCAGGACTTCGAAATTCAACATCACAACTCTTCTCCTTACAGGCCAAAGATGAATGGCGCTGTTGAGGCCGCTAACAAGAATATAAAGAAGATTGTGCAGAAGATGGTAGTCACCTGCAAAGACTGGCATGAAATGCTACCATTTGCCTTGCATGGGTACCGAACCTCTATCAGAACATCTACTGGGGCAACACCTTATCAGCTTGTGTATGGTATGGAAGTTGTCCTACCTGTTGAAGTTGAACTACCCTCCTTATGGGTAATGATGGATGTGAAACTGGATGAAGCAGAATGGGTCCGATCTCGATATAATCAACTGATTCTAATTGAAGAAACGAGATTAGCAGCCATCTGTCATGGGAATTTATATCAAAAACGAATGAAGAAAGCCTTCGATCAGAAAGTCAGACCTCGGGAATACCAAGTGGGAGAGCTTGTTCTGAAAAGTCTTCTTCCTCCTCATACAGACCACAGGGGCAAATGGACGCCAAACTATGAAGGCCCATTCATAGTAAAGAAAGTTTTCTCTGGTGGGGCACTGATGCTCACTACTATGGATGGCGAGGATTTCTTATCTCCTGTAAATCCATATGCAGTTAAAAACTACTTCGCATAAAAGACCCGCTGGACATAAAAAAAGAATGTAAGTCCAGGAAAAAATAGGGCATCCCAGCGAGTCAAAAACAAAATAATAGACTCGGGCAAAAATAAGGGAAAATTGAAGAAACAAAGTGTACACCCGCTGAGTTGAAAAGCCACATCGGACAGCTCAGGCAAAAATGGGTATCCTGGTGGATTGAAAACCCGAAAAGGCGATCCACGCAAAATCAGGGAAAAAGCGAACAATTGCATTCTGAATTCGTCTGTATCACTCACAACATGGCAAGCTTCGAAAGAATAAAGCGTCGGTCATAATCAACCGTCTTCAGAAAGAAAGATAAGAAGAACGTCAAGGTCATACAGGTCATATCAAAGGATGCTCACTGGAGCGTCAACTTCAACATTGCCAACACTTTTATTTTCTCAATTTACAGCAATCTCCTCCTTTCAGGGATTCACTTCTTCACTGTATTTACCCATTCAGGGCACACAAATCAATAAAATCAGAATATTCAGTCACACTTTGTTTTGTACATTTTTGTTTCGTTTGCAAAATGTCCAAAGTTCATAATACAACACTTGCATGAAAACATATAAGCCATTTTCAATATATGCTTGCATGAAATATGCACTCTTGAGCAAATCTAACTCCTATGACGGAACCTGGTTGAGGATACCTCGAGACACTTGTACGTTTCTTTTTAACAGGTTGTAGGTACTTAAGACATACAACAACGTGTCTCTTGGACAAAGGATTTACAACAGATTACTTCCCAGAAGTTCTCTCCTCCTCAAGCAGGATCTCCCAAGCAATGCCTGAACTGCTATTCCCCAACGAAGTTGCCAGGAACTCCTTCTCCCTAGAAAAGTACCCATGAATTTCTTTTTCCCCAAAGAGTTTCCAGAGTCTTCTTTTCCCTAATGAGGTCACCAGAGTTTTCCTCAGCTGAGTTGCCAAGATCCTCTCATCTCCAGCAAGTTGCCAAAGTTTTCCCCAGTAGATTTGCCAGGATCTTCTTTTCCTCAATGGATTCGCCATGATTTTCTCATCCTCAACAGAGTGGGAAGAGTCTCCTTCCTCAGCCAGTCGCCAGGACTTTCTGTTCCCCATCAGAGTTTCCAGGATTTTCTCATCTTAAGCAGAGTCGGTAGAATCACTTTCCCGCGAAGTTTCCAGTTTCTTCCCAGTAGAGTGCCAAGGTTTTCTGTTCCCCAACGGTTTGCCGAAGCCTCCTCATCCCCAACATGAGTCTCTTCAACAGAAGCTTCCCCATCCGAGACCCCCACAGAGTTCCCTAGGAATATTGTTCGGTGATCCTCTCTCCCCACAGATCGGCCAATGATCTCTTTCCCCAGTGGAGTTCTCCCTCCCGACAGATCGCCCATAGATCTTTCTCCCCGTAGGACCCGGATCTCGGATCGGCTCTCTCATTTTGCATAATCATAGCATTCGCATCATTTATTCACCAAAATAAGCATAGCATTCCGTCTAATAATGAGCATTTCGGCAAACAAAATCAAGCATTTGCATGATCATAAGCCAGGTTCAAGCCAGTCATCTGCAAACATCAGAATCACTTCACCAGCAATATACAAAACTTATTCCCCGCAGACAAAGCCAGAATACTTTTTGCACTCTCAACACAGATACTTGTTCATACTTGTACATATTATTTTTAACACTCGCCCGTGTCATACTTCCCCAGCAAGTCAAATACTCGTCAGTGTCCCTTGCTCAATCTTTTTGATACTCGTCCGTGTCTGGCACATATACATAATCCTTTGATACTCGTCCGTATCTTGTATATACCACCTCCCCGGCAGATCAAACACTCGTCCGTGTTCCTTGCTTAACCGATTGATACTCGTCCGTATCATCATCCTTAAACACGTGTCAGTGTTTGCTTCTATGGATACTCGTCCGTATCGTGGTCCTAAGGATGCTCGTCTGCATCTTTAGTCTATACACACTGTCAAACACTTATACCTTTTATTCCAAAGCGAAAACATTTGTCTGTGTTTTCTTTTCCCTAGTAAGTCACCAACAAAACAATTTTTTCTATCCGGCATTCGTCCTATGTCGTGATATTTTCGGCAGCCGTCCCCTTCCAGGTGATCGTCCTTCACTTTTTTGATGACCGTCCCTCATCAATTATCTGATGGTCGTCCCCATCATTGATCCTCCTATCCGGCATTCGTTCTATGTCGCGATACTTTCGGCAGCCGTCCCCTTCCAGATTATCGTCCTTCACCTTTGGATGACTGTCCCTCATCCTTTCCCCAGTGGAATCCCCATTGTTGGAACTTTTTATCCGGCATTCGTCCTATGTTGCAATATCTTTTTAGCAGTCGTCACCTGCTAGGTGATCGTCCTTCATCCTATGATGACCGTCCCTCATCATTTATCCGATGGTCATCCCCATCGTTAACATTTGTTATCCGACATTCGTCATATGTCGAGATAATCCCCAACAGAGCAGTCGTACCCTGCTAGGTGATCATCCTTCAATTGTTGATGATCGTCCTTCATCATGCTTATCTGATGGTCTTCCCCATCGTTGATCTTTTCTATCCGACATTCGTCCTATGTCGTGATATTTTCAGTAGTTGTCCCCTGCTAGGTGATCGTCCTTCACCTTTTGATGACCGTCCCTCATCATTATTTCATTTATTCTTTTACCCGATGGCCGTCCCCCTCGCGGTTTATTTACCCTTTAACCTGATGGTCGTCCCCGTCAGTGCTTTCCTCTTTTCTTCAATCCCTAGAGAGTTTTTTTTACTCGATGGTCGTCCTTGTCGTGGTATTTTCCTTTATCCTGATGATCGTCCTTCATCAGTTTACCCGATGGCCGTCCCCGCCGTGGTCTCTTTATTTTCCAGCATGATGGTCGTCCCCGTCATTGCTTTACTTACCATTTTTTCATCCCCAACAGTCGTCCTCTGCTCGATGGTCATCCCCCATCGCTTTCATTTGATACTCATACTATACTACCAGTTACAATTTATATCTCTTTTCTTCTTCTCCCCAACGAGTACAAATTTTGGACTGTCTTTGGTATTCAACCACAAGTTATCTTGTTTGTATGTTAAGCCAGACGCTTATATCCTGCACAGCTAACTCATGCTTGAATAGGGGCAGTTTTAAACACCCCACTTCCCTCACTTTTTCTCACACCATGGCTTATGATCTTTCATATTGCATTGCATATGCATATCATCTCACATTGCATAGTTTATTTCACTCCATATGTTTGCATAGCTAGGGTTTGTGATCAGGAGAATCCAAGAAGTGATATGAGCCATCTCAAAGGCCTTGAAGCATTCCAAGAGGGTCCATGTGTGTTCCATGATCATAATATACTCCCCAAGGTTCTTAAAAGTCAAGAGATCACAAAGCATTGCAAAGGCATAGAGGCAGACTAAAGGTTTCTTGCACAGATGACCTAAAATTAGGGTGTTGGGTTTGTGGCCCTTAATCTCAAATTTGTTTGGTCATTCTTGTTTCTAATGGTCTCAATATGTTATAAGGAGCATGTGTACCAAATTTGATGAAGAAATTCATTGTGGAAGTCATCTGAGCAACTGGTAACTTGTTGAGCAAGAAAAGTCAGAATCAGGGCATCTAGGGCCACCACCAAGGGTACCAAAGGGTCATCTTCATCATTTTGAGGTTCTATGATCTTTATTTGATCTTAGAAGTGGTTAGAAGTTCACAAGATTGAAGAATTTCAAGCCATTTGCAAACTTTCCATTTTTGGACATGACTTGTAATGAAAACTTTCCATTTTGGGAAAGATTTTCAACCTCCTCTTTCTTGATCAAAAATGCTTCAAATTAAAAATCTTCAAACATGAGAGCTGTAGATTGGATCTTCCCATTTTCAAAAAGTACAAGAACTCCTCTTGATTCATCCTAGAACTCAAGATATGATGTTTCAAAGTTGGGAAAAATCTTGTAATTTTCAAGTAAGTGCTAAAGAGGGAATTTTGCAAAATCAAGTTCCAAGACTTATTGTGACCTCTAATTGATCTCTAAGCATCATAACAACATCACATAATAAGCAATGACAACAATTCATCCTTGAATCAACCAATTTCATGACCAATTTCTTCAAACTTCACAAAGTTGTCAAATTGCAAAAACACTCCAATCCCACCATTCAATCATCTCATATCACTTTAAACAATCTCATGGCTCTCCTTGAAGCTGGTAGAGGCCAGAGTAGCCCTCAAATCGCCCATTCCATGGCCCATGTTCCAAGTTCACCAACTATTGACTTTTTGGCAAATTGCTCCATACCATTCCCACAGTGCTATGCAGTCTTTCTAACTCATTGCATTTGTTTATTCATGCCTCAAGGATCATAAACACACAACTCACAATGGCTCATAACACACAACACATTCAGATTGCAAAAAAATCACTCAAGACTTCTCATTTTCGATTCTCTCAAATCAGCCATTAAAACTCAAAAATTCTTTCACCAACAAGTCACACTTCATCCATAGAACAAAACCCAACCCTCAAAATGGCCTGAAACATCACAAACACAAACCTTCATTTCTGCTACACCGGGACTGAAACACACAAACCAAGCCATCTAAGCTCCATCTAAGCACTTCATTCACTCAAGGGGACTAGAGGGAGCTTTTTGCACGAGGGAGGAGCTCTGAAAGTTCATATTTGCAGTTCACCAGCTCAGGTAATCTCAAGAACAAAATCTTTCAGAACTTCAATTTCTTGTTATAAAATGAAAATATATGTTATGGGGATCACATTGATGCTTTTAGATTTGAAAATGATTAAGAAATGAGCATTTCATGAGCTTCTGAAAATTTGTCCATGAATATGTTTTGATTCGATTCTCTCTGATTGTGTGATATAAATTGTGTTTGATGAGTGTTTTGAGTTGCATTTGAAATGGGGATCATTTCTGGGTGGTTTTGATGTTTAGATTTTGCCTAGGGAGGAAGTTGGGGTTTTGGGTGACCGGAGAAGACGACCGGAGTACTGTTTCAGTCGCATGAGGGGATTATGGTTTTAATTAGGGTTTAAGTGTCAGTTTAAATGTGGACCATTGGATGCGTGTTTAGATTAAGCATTGGACGGATCAGATTAGTTCATTAGCCCTAATCCTTTTTAATTAGGTTTAATTAGGTTTAATTAAATTAATTTAATCAGAGTGAATCTCAGCCATATGATAGCGCGCCAAGTCACCCCAGTTCAAATCCTGGCCTTAGATTCTGCATACTTTCCATTTTATTTTATTTTTCTTGCATTTCTTTTCACATATTTATTTAAAATAGCAAAACTATTTATAAAAATCCCATTTTCTGCATTTTTACTTTAAATATTTTTCTAAACTCAAAAACATTTTTATTTTTAATTTTTGCATTAAAAAAGTATTTATAAATCATTTAAATGTTTTATTTAATTAATTAAAAAATACATTTAGGTATTTAAAAATCACCAAAAATTCATGAAGCATTCTTAGGCATTTAGAACAATTTACCAACTCACCATACAAATTTTTTTTTAGGCTTTATCATGTTTTCACAATTTTCTTTGAATTAGGGTTCATAATTTTGATCAACCATGATGAGTTTGAACTTGGTTCTTTTTTAATTCTTTCACACATTGCATCTAGTATCTAGGTTATTTAACTCATAATTTGGCATTGCATTTTCAAATTGCTTAGCATTTTTCCTTTAGAATCACCCAAAAACCCTAGTTAACTTAGGAAATCCATATCTTTGCCTAGGTTTAGCTTCTGACCTCCACCTTTGGGGAGTGATCTTTTATGTGTTTAGGGTTTGTTTGAGCTCATTTTCAAATTTTTATCATGATGTATGCTTCTATTTTGGTCATGTGCATCTGATACATTCATAAAACCCTAATTTCTCATGTTCATTTGCATTCATCTTTGCATATCTCAAGCATATGAACTTGCCATGACATTCCATGCTCTTGTATGCCATCTTAGACATCCTAGTACATGTTTGAACATTGCTTGATCATTTCTTCATTCATTTGATATGCTTTGTATTCATTACATTTCATGAACATCCATGTGTTTTCAAGCTCCTAACATGCTTCCTTTGCATCTCATCCTTTGTATGATCATTCATATGCATCATATATGTCTTTGCATCATTTCATATCATATTTTCATAGCATATTCACTTATGGTTTTGGTCTTTGCACTTCCATTTGCTTTATTTCTTTTTGCTTTGCATCTTATGGATTCACACTAACATTTCAGGGGCTTATGGTAAGTTGTTGGGATGTGGATTTGCCTTCACATCCCACCTCTTATCATCTTTTCATATGCATTCATTAATTGTCTTTGAAGTGAACTTGCTTCACTTGTGCTCTTTTGCTCCTATCTCTTTCTCTTAGGTTACTTATCTTCTTCAGGGAGTAAGTAACCTATTTCTCTTTCTTCTCCTCTTTTCATCTGCTTCTCTTCCTTGGTGGCCTTCTGAAGAATTTTCTTTAAGCCTCACAAACCATAGGAACAACCAAGCATGATAACTTTAGCGTTGTATATAATCTCCCCTAGTTTTTTACCTTTGAGTCTCCTTGAGTCTCTCTTCTCATCTTATAATCAGAGGCTAAACACTTAAAGCTTTAGGACTTTGAATTAGGGTTATGCTTGCATCCTTATCTTAGGATGGAGTGTATATTTTTAATCCTTAGTGTTAAACCTTTAATTTTTTTACACATCTTAATCAAAACACCTAATAATCATTAAGACTTAAGCTTGTAACTTGGGCCTTATATTAGGGTTACATCTCTTCCTTTTGGTTAAGAGGGACTAACCCTAGTGTTTAATGGACAAGTCCCCCTTAAGATAAGTCTTGCAAACATAAAATCCACTTCTTAATCCCACCTTTTAATTAAAATCCACTTAATAAAGGCTTGTTCTATAATGAATTTAATCCCTAACCATGGATTAAGTTGAGGTATCTTCCTCAACTTAAGAGTTCTCATCTATAATCCTTCTCTTAGGATGGTGTAATGAGTTCACTAATCTTTGATTGGAGATTAAACTCATTAGTTAACATTAAACAAAAACCCAAAAACACTTAATAATTACCAAAGTAGGTTAATGATCTTAATCCTATATCATCAGGGTAATTAAGTTGAGATCTTAATCTCCTGCTTAAGTAGGCTCATTATCCCTAATCAGGGAGGATATAATGAGTTTACAACCCTTGATTTAGGCTTAAGCTCATTATCCTATGCAAAATACCAAAAACAATAAAAAACTGATAACACAAAAAACCAACAATAAACGTCTCCTCCAGGATTCTTTTCTCATCACATTCACTCTAAAAACGAGAACTCGCTTCTTCCGTCTAATCCAAGACAGTTAGCACTCGAGCCAGACGAGTCACACACTTAAGCACAGACAAGCAAGCAATTCACAACAAAATCATTCAATCTCTTTGAGTCGAACTACGGTGTTCTGACTTCCTCATTGCACGAGAGGATACATAGGCATAACTTAACGGTTATCGAACAAAAGTCTCTGTGTCTCCCCCTCTTTCAGCATTCTTTTTTCTAAGCCTCAGTCTTGAGCATTTCACCCATTTCTTTTGCACTGACACTTTGTACATTCTTCCCTAGTTTTTTTCATAAACAGTCAACACATACACTATCCCTTTTAAACACAATCTAGTAAGCGTGGATCCCGTCGAGTACGACAGACAATCTGGGTGCTAATATCTTCCTAGATCGTAACTAACCCCCTTTCTCAATTTCTTTGGTTCACAACTGTCTTATCCATACCCTTCCAGGTTTATGCAACATTACCTTTCCTTCGGGATAAAAATGCCTAGCTGACGACTCTATTCAACCTCAACCTCCAACATCACCGACAATCCGCATCTGCACTAGGACGAGAGTCCGGGGAGCGACAACAGGTCATCGTGCTAATACTTTCCAGAACGAAGTGAAGAAATACTTTAAGTGTGGGCAAACAAGTCACGTGGTGGAAGATTGTAGAGCTACTTTGCCTACTTTTTTTAATTATGGTGAACATGGATATATTAGTACAACTTTCCAGAAATCAAAGAAGTCCCAAGGATCTAGTGGGAAATGTTTACTTTAGTGGGAGCCCAATCCACTAATGAGGAATGTTCCATCAAAGGTACTTGTTTTATTAATGATACTCCTTTGATTTCTATTATTGATACGAGTGCGAGCCACTCGTTTATTTTTGTTGATTGTGTGAAGAGGTTAGGGATTGTTCCGTCTACTCTATATCAGAGAATGACGATTGAGACTCCGTCTATTGGTTTTATGGTTACATCTCTAATATGTCTGAAGTTTTCTTTAACTATCTTTGATAGAGAATTCAACATGGATTTGATTTGCTTACCGCTTGGTGATTTGGATGTTATTTTTGGGATGAACTGGTTGGAGTTCATTCGGGTGTATATTGACTGTTATAGAAAATATTGTTATTCCTTACTCCTGAAGAGGAAGTGTAGGCTAATTTCTTGTCTACTAAGGATTTGAGGACATTGTTGGAAGATGAGGCAATGATGTTTGCATTGTTCGCATCTTTATTTATTGATGGAAAAGTGTCAGTGGGTGATTTACTGATTGTGAATGAATTTTCAAAAGTATTTCCTAATGATATTATAGAATTACCTCCGACGAGAGAAGTTGAATTCTTCACTATTGATTTGATTCTAGGTACAAGGCCTATTTATATGGCGCCATATAGGATGTCTGCTTTAGAGTTGGCTGAATTGAAATCTCAGATTGGAGAGTTGCTTGATAAGAAGTTTATTAGACCAAGTTTGTCACCATGAAGAGCTCCAGTATTGTTGGTGAAGAAGAAATATGGTAGTATGCGTCTATGCATTGATTACCGTCAGTTGAATAAAGTGACCATTAAAAATAAGTATCCGCTTCCAAGGATCGATGACTTAATGGATCAGCTAGTTAGTGCTCGTATTTTTAGTAAGATTGATCTGAGGTCAAGTTACCATCATATTAGAGTGAAAGAAGGTTATATTCAGAAGATTGCATTTAGAACTCGTTACATACATTATGAATATGTTGTGATGCCTTTCAGAGTGTTTAATGCACCAGGCGTATTTATGGAGTATATGAACTGTATTTTCCATTCTTATTTGGATCAGTTTATCGTGGTATTTATTGATGACATTCTTATTTATTCTAATACTGAAGAGGATCATAAAGATCATTTGATAATTGTGTTACAGGTATTGATAGATAATAAGTTATTTTCAAAATTATCGAAGTGCGAGTTTTTGGATTAAGAGTGTAAGTTTCTTGGGTCATGTTATTTCTGGTGATGGTATAGCAGTGGATCCTTCTAATGTAAGTGTAGTGTTTCAATGGGAACCTCCAAAGATAGTTACAAAGATTAGAAGTTTTCTAGGATTAGCAGGTTACTATAGAAGATTTATCCAAGGGTTTTCTAATTTGGCTTTGTCATTGACTCAATTGACTAGAAAGAGTCAGGAATTCATTTGGGATACGGCTTGTGAAGAAAGTTTCGAAGAACTGAAAAAGAAATTGACTTTGGCACCAATGTTAGTTTTACCAAGCCTTGGTGAACCTTTTGTTGTATATTGTGATGCGTCCAAGATGGGACTAGGTGGAGTCCTGATGCAATATGGTAAAGTTGTGGCTTATGCTTCAAGGCAGTTGAGAGTGCATGAAAGAAATTATCCTACTCATGATCTTGAGTTAGTTGTGGTGGTTTTTGTGTTGAGGATTTGGAGGCACTATTTGTATGAGTCAAGATTTGAGGTATTCAGTGACCATAAGAGTTTGAAATATTTGTTTGACCAAAAAGAGCTAAATATGAGGCAAAGAAGATGGTTAGAATTTCTGAAAGATTATGATTTTAGTTTGAGCTTTCATCCGGTAAGGCTAATGTAATACGCATTGAGTCGCGAGACAATTCATATGTCGGCATTGATGGTGAAAGAGTTGAAATTAATTGAGCAGTTTAGAGATTTGAGCATGGTTTGTGAGACGACACATGAGAGTGTTAGGCTTGTGTAAACACCCCAAATTTGCCCTCACCCATTCACACCATGGCTTGTGATCATCTCATATGCATAAACTCAATCATACCATCTCATATTACATTTTTGATTCACTGCATTGATTCAAAGTCATCTGCACCTAGGGTTTGTGATCTGAGCAATCCAAGAGCTTCTTGAGCCACTCCAAAGGTCATCAATCACTTCAAAGGGGTCCATGTGTGTCCAAGTATCATATTATATCCTATCAAAGTCAAGAATGTCAAAGAATCACAAGAACTGAGAATGGCATGGAAGCAGAGCCAGGTTTGACTGCACAGATGACCTAGAATTAGGGTTTTGGTTTCAGAGGCCATAACTCCAAATTTTTTTGGTCATTCTTGTTTCTATTGGTCTATATATGGTATAGGGAGTATGCATATCAATTTTCATGAAGAAATTCCATGGGGAAGTCATCTGATCAAGAGTTGACTTTTCAAGCAAGTCAGTGCAAAATCAGGGCATCTGAGGCCCCCAATGACCCAACCTGTAAACACCCCAAATTTGCCCTCACCCATTCACACCATGGCTTGTGATCATCTCATATGCATAAACACAATCATATCATCTCACATTTCATTTTTGATTCACTGGATAGTCTCTAAGGCATCTGCATCTAGGGTTTGTGATCTGAGCAACCTCAGAGCTTCTTGAGGCATTCCAAAGGCCACCAATCATCTCAGAAGGGTCCATGTGTGTTCTTGTATCATGTTACATCCTCACAGAGTCAAAATTGCAGAGGAATCACAAGAACTAGGGTTTGAGTGGATGCAGAGCCAGGTTGAACTGCACAGTTGACCTAAAATTAGGGTTTTGGTTTCAGAGGCCATAATCTCAAATTTTTTGGTCATTCTTGTTTCCATTGGTCTCTATATGGTATAGGGAGTATGCATATCAATTTTCATGAAGAAATTCCATGGGGAAGTCATCTGATCGAGAGTTGACTTTTCAGACAAGTCAGTGCAAAATCAGGGCATCTGAGGCCCCAATGACCCAACCAATGGGTGATCTTCATCATTTTGAGTGTATATGATCTTTATTTGATCATGGAAGAAGTTTGAAGTTCATAAAAATCAAGAATTTGGAGTTTTTGCAAATGTTGACTTTTTTGGCATAGTTGACTTTTCAAGAATGCACCATTTTAGGTCAATTTTCAAGCCTTGATTCATGATCCAAAAAGGTTTCAAATGGAAAAACTTTGGTCATGAAAGTTGTAGATCTCATCTTTCCCTTTTCAAAAAGTACAAGAACATGATCAAATGCTTCTTGGATCAAAAGTTATGACCATGCAAAGTGGCCAAAAATCACTTATTTTCAAGTTATGCACCAAGTGGAAATTTTGCAAAGTCTTGGATCAAAACACATTGCAGCCTCTAATTCATGTCAAACCATTATGTAAACATCCTCTAAGTCACAAAAATCAGATTTGGATCAAGTTTGCTCATGGTTTGGTTCATGTAACTTGACTTTTCTCATGAAAATCCATAAAGCTAACCAAGTTGCAAAACACTCATGAGCTTTTCACCAACTTGCTGCATTGAGCCTTGGGTCAAGCCAGCCTCTCACACTCACCATGCTGCACCAGAACCCAACTTGTACTTGCCTAAACTTGAGCCATGCCCTATCTTACACAAAAGTGGACTTTTTTGCAAAAGTAGTCACACCTATCACTGCAGGCCAGGTCACATCCACCAGCCACTTGCAATTGTTTATTGAATCAATTTGCTGGCCATAACACATAGGAACCAAGGCTGAGACAACAACATTCACCACTTACACAAAAACCTCCCACATTGCAAGTTCCTTCGAAATTCTTTCCACAGCCATCAAACATTCAAACTCTCATCATCACTCAACTCACCACACCCCATAGACAAGAAACACCCCAAGCATAAGCCTGAAACAAGCCTGAAAACTCCATTGCCATCATTCACCTCAAGCTGCAGTTTCATTCGAAACTCTTATCCTAGCTCACAAACACACCAACCAACACCACAAACCTTCTCAACACACTTCATAGATCACAAACAACCCCTTTTCACAGCCTGAAAGTGCCAGAATCACTGCTGCCATTTTTGACTGAACTGAAGCAGAAGCTTTCGAAGCTCACTCTCTAGCCAACCCAAACTCATTTTGAGCATTCAAGCACCTTTGGGGGACCAAGAGGAGCAGCTTGCACTGAAGGAAGAGGCCTGAAAGTTCCTAAATTGAAAGCTGCAAATCTCAGGTAGTTCGAAATTAATTTTTCCAGAAATGATTTTTCTTGTTACAAACTTGTTCTTTATGCTCTCCTGATCATCCTGATGCTTTTAGTTTTTGAAATGGTTGTGTTTTGAGAATTTAATTTGTGTTTGAAGCTTGCGAACCCTAGAGCTTTCCCTCTTCGATTCAGCTTATTTAGGTAAGATAAATTTGTTTTAGGTTAGGGGTTTGATTCGTGAGAGTGAGAGGATCATTTCCCTGGTCTTAGATTTCATTTATGTTACGTTTTTAGGAAGTTTGAAGATTTTCAGGTGAGCTTCTGGCCGGAGAAGACGACCGGAAGTCTTCTCCGGCCACCTGAGTGTGATTAGGGTTTAATCCCATAATTAATGCTGGTTTGAATATTGGCCGTAGGATGCGTTGAATTTGTTGACTACGCGCGCAAGGGAAGGGCCAGGATCTCTTTGATTAACCCTAATCCACGTGTTAGGGTTAATTAATCATATTTTATTTAATTTAATCAGAAACAATCTGGGCCTTTCATCCTGGCGCGCAGTCAACGCTTTTGAAACCAGGGCCAATCCCAGCCATCCAATCTGATTACTTCCCATTTATTTTAATTTTAATTCATTTCTTTCTCATTTGTTTTGCATATTTAATTTAAAATAGCAAAAATGTCTTAAAAATTATGAAACTTTTTCTTTAAAGTTTTAATAATTTTTAAGACCCAAAAACATTTTTATTTTATTTTTTATCATTAAGAAAGTATTTTTAAATATTTAAAAGTTTATTTTTAATTGATTAATGAGAATTAATTAATTAAAAATACTTTTAGGTATTTAAAAATTACAAAAAAAATTCATGAAATGTTCTAAGACATTTAGAAACATTGTCCAACCTTCAAACCAAATTTCTTTTTTGATCTTGATGCATTTTAAGAATTTTTCATGGAATTAAATCATTTTTTGTGCATTGTTTTGATCACATGTTTGAAAATTCATTTCTGCCTATTGGTGAAGGTTGAGGCATTGATTCTTCTTGCATTGTTTTCCATTTAGCATATACTTTCAAGGGTAAAAAGGCCATGATTTGATCTTGCATTTTCTAATTGATTGGCATTTGTTTTGATAAGAACCCTAAAAAACCCTAATAACTTGCAAAATTCACAACTTGAGTTTGGTTGAGAGTTGAGAGCTCCCCTTTGGGCAGTGGTTCATTATAGGTCTAGGGCTTCTTTGGGTGCCATTTTCCATTTTTACTTTAGGGTTTTGCTTCTGTTTTTGGTTTGTGTTTGATGTTTGATCCATGAACCCTAATTTGGGCTTTCTTTTGCATCCTTCTTGCATTTCCTTGCATAACTTGACTTGCCATTGCATTTTGTGCATTCTTATGATTCATTTGACATTTTAAGACATGTATGAAGCATCATTGATCATTGCATTACATCTTTGCCATGCCATTTGCCTTGTATGCTTCATAACATTTCATGCTTGTTCATGTTCCTTAGCTTGCATCATATGCATTCATGGTCTTGTATGAACATCCCCATTGCTTTGCCTCATGTTTGCAGCACCTCATAACATCATAATCATCATCAAAATGCTTCTGGTTTTGCTTAGCATCATATCATTTCATCTCATCTTGCATTGCATTGCATTTTCTTTCTAACATTGCAGGTGGTAAGTAAATTTGGGAAGTGGATTTGCCTTCACTCCTCATAACTTTTCTTTTCATCTCTCTTGCATCCATTGCTGCATTCTTATTTGTGTTTGAGTTTGAGCTTGCTCATTCTTCTCCTTCTCACTTCCTTTCTTCAAGTGACTTGACTTCTTGAATGAAGCAAGTCACTTTGCTTCTCTTGATCCTGTTCATCTGCTTCCTGGTGGCCTTTGAAGATTGTTCTTGTTTAACCTCACAAACTTTAGGAACAACCAAGCATGACAATGAATTAGGGTTTTGATTAGTCTCCCCTCATAGTTTTACCTTTGTGTCTCTTTTGAGTCTTCTCTTTCTCACCTCATAATCAGGGATTAAACCCTAAAGGCTTTAAGGCTTTGTGATTAAGCTTATGCCTGCATCCTTCTATTAGGATGGAGTGTATAACTTTAATCCTAAGTGTTAAACCCTTCATGTGTTTAAATCTCTTAATCAATTCACTTAATAACCATCAAGACATTACACTTGTAACTTGGGCCTTGCATTAGGGTTCTAATTCTTCCTTAATTGGTTAAGAAGGACTAACCCTAGTGTTAATGGACAAGTCCCCCTCAAGTTGTCTTACAAATCATAAAACTCACTTCATCATCTTATCACTAAATAAAATCCACTTAATCAAAGGCTTGTTTTGTCATGAGTTTAATCCCTAATCATGGATTAAGTTGAGGAGCTTTCCTCAGCTTAAACATCCTCATCTATTATCCTTCTATTAGGATGGTGTAATGAGTCTGTTTAATCCCTGATTATGGCTTAACCTCATTACTTAACACTAAACAAAAACACCAAAAACATCTAAATAATCACAAGTAGGTTAATGATCTTAATCCTACATCAAAGGTGATTAAGTGTGAGAATCTGACTTCACACTTAAGGTATTCTCATTACCCCTAATCAGAGGAAAGATGTGATGAGTTTACTAACCCATTGGTTTAGACTTAAGCTCATTATCCTATGACAAACTTCAAAAAGCAATAAAAGACTGAAAACTCAAAAACAAACAATAATCGTCTCCTCCGGGATTCTTTTCTCATCATCTTCACTCACAAACGAGAACTCGCTTCTTCCGTCTAATGCAAGACAGTTTGCATCTGTGCCAGACAGATCATACACTTGAGCATAGACAAGTAAGCAGTTCATCAGTCAATTTATCTTTCAGTCTCTTTGGGTCGAACTACGGTGTTCTGACTTCCTCATTGCACGAGAGGATACGTAGGCATAACTTAACAGTTATCGAACAAAAGTCTCTGTACATCCCCCCTCCTTCCAGCATTATTCTTTAAGCCTCATAACCATGAGCATACTCTTTCTTACACTGACACTGTATATATCACATTTCACACTTCTTTTACACTGACACCTGTACATTTCTTTTCCAGCTATTTTACACACAGATTGCACTGACACTTCCCCTTTAAAACACAAATCTTTCAAGCGTGGATCCCGTCGAGTACGGCGGACAATCTGGGTGCTAATACCTTCCCAGGTTGTAACCAACCCCCTTTCTCAGTCTCTCTGGTTCGCAACCTGTCTTATCCATCTTTTTCTAGGCCTATGCAGCATTGCCTTTCCTCCGGGATAAAAATGCCTAGCTGGCGACTCTATTCATTCTCCAGTGAGTTCACGGCTGTGTGTTCTCACTGTTCCCCTCGCCGACCGTTCGCGTCTGTACCTTCATCTGATCCGTTTTCATTTGTCGGGAGCGACAGCTTGGCGACTCTGCTGGGGAATCCTTATACTGCAACCAGGGCTTCTGGTTCTTTTTGTGGGTTCCTCCTAGCGCTTGATTGATTTGTGTTTACTGGGGTGTTATGTTCTTGTTTTGTGCTTGTATTTATTTTTGTTTATTGCTTTATGTACAGGTGATTTATTGCTTTCTTTATAGCTTTATATTTTTCATACTGTCATACTGTGCTGGCTGGATCTGGTTTTTCTTTGGTGGGTGGGTATTTCATTGAGAGTCAAGGTCCTATACCTGGGACCTGAGTGACACCTAGGCTAGAGTGAATCATATTCTTTCCCATTCCATTTCGGTCTGGTGCGGGAATATGAAACACGGTTCAGATATGGGTTTCTTCTTGAGAACTCTGTGTTGCAGATTTCCTGCAATACTAGGGCTATCTGGGAAGCCTGCTAAGTCTGGATGACCTTTTAGTATTGACCTTCAGAAGCTGAGGTGAATTAGAGGAGGAATTGTTATGGTTATTGTAAACACTGTACCTCCGGGTTAGAAGTGTTTACACTTCTCATAACTGATCCAAGTCTGAGGATCCTTGTTCTAGATCACCACCTGTGAGGGGGTTGGGCTGTTTACAGGTTTGCAGGTACCTTGACCTCAGAATACCCTATTACTTTGACTTTGTTAAGAATACTCCATGTTGGATAGTTCTTGTGATTCTAAAACCCTGGACTTGTGGCTCTTTATTTGAGTCCCCCACCCTGGTTACTGGATTTATAGACCTCCACCTGGATTTCTAGAACACACATGGATCTATACCAAGGCAGTTAATCAGATCCAGCTCAGTCACAAACCCTTGCATTTCATTTGCATACATACTCATTGCATCATATTAACATGTGCTTATTTGTGTTTCAGGGTATCCATTTTCATCTGGTTTTGGTTTTGACCCCATCTGTTAGTATTGACCTATCTCCACCACCACTTGCTTCAGCTTGTCAGCCATATACTTCAGTGACTTGCACTAGCCAGCCAGTGGCCCACTCCTCAGCATCTTCATCAGCACTTATTCTACTCAGCACTTATGGCTCCAAAGAAAAGCAACATCACTTACCATTTCTTCCAACCAGACTTATCAGACATCAGGAGGATCCAAACCCTGATCACTCCAGAGCACATACCTCTGTTCAGAGAGCATTATGGGGATATACTTGACTTGGTTATGGATATGGACCCATCTCAGAGAAGCCTAATCCATACCTGCATTCAGTTCTATGACCCCCCATTGAGGTGTTTCACCTTTAAAGACTTTCAGATGGGACCTCTTTTAGAAGAATACTCAGCATTGGTTGGCTTGCCTATCAAGAGAGAAATTCCTTTCAATCCTGAAATGGTCTATCCCAGCATTGGAGAGATAGCAAAAGCTTTACACCTGGAGCCTGCTTTGATAGAACAGCATATGACATCTAAAGCTGGGATCCCTGGTTTTCACCTGGACTTCCTGATTTCTCAGGCCAGTTTGAAAGCCTCCCTGGGAGAGTGGAAAGCTGTTTGTGCTCTGTTGGCCTTAAGTGTGTATGGAATTGTGTTGTTTGCAGATGAGCCTCGATTCATCAGCAAGAATGCAATCCATTTGTTCATCCTGAAGAACCCTGTGCCAACTTTACTGGGTGATCTCTATTACTCAGTCCATCAGAGAAATGAGAAGCAGAGGGGAAGGTTAGTGAGGATTTGTGCTCCATTATTTCATGCTTGGCTTCTCAGGCATCTACCCAGGACAGATGCATTTCTAAACCCTCATCAGCAAAGCAACTGGGCTAAGAGGCTCACTACTCTCACTGCAGCAGACATCAGATGGTGCACTCAGAGCACCAAGGGCAGAGATATTATCACAAGCTGTGGACACTTTCCCAATGTGCCTTTGGTAGGAGTTAAGGGAAGTATCAATTACAACCCTCTGCTGTTCAAGAGGCAGTTAGGCTATGCACTGGTCCATGCTCCTAGGGTGCAGGATTTGGTTGAGACCCTCTACTGTGAGAACAAGGTTAACTTGGCTGTTGTTAGGCAGGCTGCCTGGGCCTGGGATCATGTTCAAACCAAGGGAATCACCATTCTGGGGAAGTGCAATAATGTGGCCTCAGCCCAATATCATGAGTGGTCCTATGCCAGGGCCCAATTCTCTGGATTGCCCTTCACCATAGAAGACAGGCCTGAGTCATCTTCAGCACCACCCCCTGCTACTATCAGTCTGGAAGAGTTTGAAAGCCTGAAGGAAAGGAATGAGAAGTTATCTCAAGCCTTACAGAAGACCCTCCGGGAGAGAAGTGAAGGTGTGAGGGAGATTGAAAGATTGGAGAAGTTGAGGTTGGAACACTTGATCAGGATTGAGAAGTCTGGAGAATATATCAACAAGTCTAAAGCTGGTGAGCAGATTCTGAAGAATGCTTGTAAAGAAGCCCAGTTTCAGAGAGCAAGAACAGACTTGTATTTGAAAGAGAGTCAGGCCAGGTGGGTCCGGATCACTGAGGCCCGTACTCTAGAAGACAAGAGAGTTCAAGACAAGATGGAGCAGATGGAAAAAGCCCTGGCAGCAGCCCAGGAGGGAATATCAGAGCTGAAAATCAAAGCAGGATTGAAGAGGTCTAAGGACCAAAATCAGAATAAGAAATTGGTTGCAGCTGTTGCAACAAGAAACCTTCTCATCAGAAGTCTCACGGAGCGTCCGGCTGATCCTGTGACCGAAGCACTTCTCAAGGAAGTTCGTGAGGATGAGTTTGGCCTTGGAGTTTGATCATTTGCTTGTTGATTGTTCCTTTTCATGTACTTTGCTTTTTGTGATGTATTTTGACCCCTTAGAGGGCTTGAGTTGTAAAAAGAACAAGTTGTATTATTTCATCTTATGTAATATATTTGTGTTCGCTCCAAAAGCAACTTCAACAGCATCATCTTCAAGGGTCTGGAAGGGTCAAAACTGAAGGCCAAACCGGATACCTTGAGAGCAAATAAGCACAACTGCATTGCATGCTAACCTTTTTTGTTTTGTAGGTTTTGTTTTATTGTTTCTAACCTCTGTTGTGAATCTCAGGAATTATTGCTCGCCGCAGGGTATTTCCTCTCGACAGGCCACACAGGTACCCAACTAGAAACAACCTTCCGGGAATCCAGATGGATCAGATGCAACAGGACCTTACGGAGGTCAGAAACCAGATGGCCAACGAAAGGCTAGAAATGAGGAACCAAATGACTCAGTTCATGGAGGTTATGAACAACATGGCTCAGAGCCAGGAGAGGTTGAGAGCTATGGTGGAAAGGCAGAACCAAGATGAGCCTCATGTGGGGACTGCAGGCACAAGTAACAATGAAAGGGTGCAACCACATGTGAATCCCCCGGTGTTTGGTCCACATCTACATCCTGAGATTAATATCCCTGCAAACGTTCAAGGGACAGCCACCGCGGCCAGAGTACTTCAAGAAGATCCTCAGGAGGACCAATTTACTGTAATGGGTGCTGGAGAGGAAACTTATGACAGGAGATTGGAAGAAATAGCTGAGAAGTTAAGATCCTTAGAATCTCAAAATTCTTTGGGTTTTGACGTGATGGATATGGGCTTAGTAGACGGGGTTAGGATTCCCCACAAGTTCAAGCCTCCATGTTTTGAAAAGTATAATGGGACTTCTTGTCCTCGAACCCATCTGCAATCTTTTCTCGGAAGATTAAAAGCTTACACCATGGACGAGAAATTGTGGATGTTCTACTTCGAAGATAGCTTGACTGGAGCTTCTAGGGAATGGTATTCCCATCTGACGAGAGCAACTGTGAAATGCTGGAAGGACCTGGCAGAGGCCTTCATCAGACAGTATCAATATAATCTGGATATGGCACCCAATAGGACCCTCCTAATGGGGATGTCACAATCATCCAGAGAGAGCTTCAGAGAATATGCTCAAAGATGGAGACAGCTTGCTGCTGCTGTCCAGCCACCAATGTCTGAAAGAGAAATGGCTGATATGTTCATGAATACCCTGCAAGGAACCTATATTGATAGGCTAGCTGCCTTCTCCTCCACCAGCTTCGCAGACGTCGTCATAGCCGGAGAGAGAATTGAAAGCCTATTGAAAATGGGTAAAATTTCTGATAATGGTGCTAGTTCGTCCAGTGGCACAAGAAAGCCTTTTGCAGGCCCGAGAAGAACCGGCGAGACCAATGCCATTCACACCAACAGGGGTAGGCCCCAATATGCTCAGAGGTCAATAGCAGCAGTCACTATCCCTGCTCCAGCCCATCCTCAGCCAGTCTATCAATCTCCTCAACAAAACTTCCAACAACAACCTCAGTATCATCAGAATCAGTATCCTCCAAGGAACTTCAACAACAACTCTAACAACAACAATCAACAGAGGCCATTCCAGCAGAGGCCCTCTCAAGCTAACAGAGTGATCGACCCGATCCCAATGCCGTATGCTGCCTTGCTGCCACAACTTCTGAAACTCAACCTGGTTGAGCTAAGAACGTTGGCACCTCCGGATCCTAACAGTTTACCAAGAAACTATGACTCCAATGCTAGGTGTGCTTTCCATTCAAACGCGCCTGGCCACAGTACAGAAAAATGCAGGGCTCTGCATATGAAGGTACAAGACTTGGTAGACTCCAAGGCTCTGAATTTTGCACCTCCGCCCAATGTCAATAAAAACCCAATGCCAAACCATGGTGGTCCTCGAATTAACGCAATTGAAGAAGACACACCGTCTTATTTCATAACCAGTGTGGATCAGATCAGGACACCATTGGTGGAAATCAAAGCTCAGCTCCGTGAAAACAATATATTTCCGGGGTGTGAACTAGGGTGCCCCTACTGCAATATTTCATGGAATGGGTGTGAGGACCTGAGGAATGGCATTGACAGCCTTATTCAGAGTGGCTTGCTACAGATCACTACATCATTTCCGACAAATCCGGCAACTTCATCAACAACGGTTTCAGAACCTCCTACAACTGCAGCAACTATTGTTCCCAACAATTCATCAGCACCATCAACAAGTACTTCACCTGTCCTTCCAAATGATCAGTTTACAACAGTTTCTCCTGCTACAACTTCAGCTTCATTCCATTTCGACTCTCCATCAACAACAACAACAGTCCTTCCAACGGAACCTCCTACAACACCAGCAATCAATCACGAAGATGTCTCTACTGTTACCATATTCTATGATCCTGAAAATAATTCCGCTTACCATTCAGAAGGTGCTGCTCCCACTAGAGCACCAGTTACAATCTTTTATGATCCACAAACAATAACAGTCCCTTCAGCAGCAGCAATCAGTCCGGTCACTGTCACGGTGCCTGGACCAGTACCATATGAAAGCAATAGGGCCATCCCTTGGCACTATGGCTCTGACGTGTACTGCGAAGGAAAAAGAATCACTCTTGCAACAACAGCACCTGCACCACAAGTAGATAATGTGGGGGGAGGCGGAGGCTTCACTCGAAGCGGACGTCTCTTCGCCTCACAAGTTCAAAAACCTACGGCCGAAGCAGAAGCTGCTGCCAAGGCAAAAGGAAAAGGCCCGGTGCAGGAAGATCCAGCTACCAAAGAAGCCCTGAAAACTCCATTTGATCAGGAAGTTGATGAGTTTATGCGAATCATCAAAAAGAGTGATTACAAAATTGTGGATCAGCTTCACCAGACGCCATCCAAAATCTCTATCCTCTCACTGCTTATGTGCTCCGAAGCCCATCGGAATGCACTACTGAAAGTACTGCACGCAGCTTACGTGCCCGAGGAGATTACTGTCAACCAATTGGAAACCGTTGTTGGAAATGTTACTGCTAGCAATGGGCTAGGGTTTACCAATTCTGACTTGACAGCGGATGGCCGCAACCACAACAAAGCCTTGCACATAACCATGGAATGCAAAGGAGCTGTCCTTTCTCATGTGCTGGTGGACACAGGTTCTTCCCTGAATGTCTTACCAAAGAAGGCTCTGGTAAAGCTTGAATATGATGGATTGGCATTGAGACCCAGCAACCTGGTAGTAAGAGCCTTTGATGGTTCAAAGAGATCGGTTCTGGGAGAGATTGAGCTGCCTGTGACAATTGGCCCACAGACCTTTAAAACTATCTTTTATGTGATGGACATTCAGCCCGCCTACAGCTGTTTGTTGGGTAGACCCTGGATTCACGCCGCTGGCGCAATAACATCTACCCTTCACCAAAAGTTAAAATTTGAGTGGGAAGGTCAAGTTGTCACAATCTGTGGGGAAGAGGATATCTTTGTTAGCCATCTGGCTACTTATAAATACATTGAGATGGATGGGGAGATCCATGAAACAATGAGCCAAGGTTTTGAAGCCTTGAATGTCAATGAAGCATCTGCTGTGTCAGGGATCTCCATGTCATCTTACCAACAAGCCCGGAAGGTTGTTGAAGAAGGAACTGCCCTAGGCTGGGGCAAGATATTAGCTGTGGAGGAGAAGAAGGACAAATTTGGGTTGGGTTACAGACCAACTCAACATCAAGCAAAGGCTGCTGCAGAGCCTGGTTTCGTCAGTGGGGGGATGCTTACCCCCGATGCTATCAACTGTCTGGAAGACGAGCTGGAAGAGGAGCGCAATCTGGAGAATTGGATTCGTCCGAAGATCCCGGGGAGCAGTGTCTCGAACTGGTCTTCCCAGGAAATTATAAGAGTTACTCATGCAGAGTAATTATTATTTCCTGTATTTTTTTATAGCATGCATCCAAGTCTTGCATCTTGCCCAAGATGACAAGACTCATTTTGTAACCAGGGCCATCTGTACTTTTGTGCAAACAAGATTAAATTAATGAAATATCAGACATCTTTTTGCAAACAAGTCTTTTTCTTTTCTGCTCACTGTTGTTCCATTTTTCTTTTTGTACAAAAATAAATGGCGGTGTTTTCAAAATGATAACTTCATCTCACTCTTTTCTAAAGCAAGATTAAAATCAATCACTAAAACGAACAAACTTAACCCTTGCAGAGAGTGCCTTCCTGACAGCACCGACAACAGCACGGTTATGACATCGTATGACTTTGACAATCCGATCAATCAAGCTGATGAAGGGGTTGATGAAGAATATGAGCTTCCTGAAGAGCTAGCCAGGTTGTTGAGACAGGAGGAAAAGGTTATTACTCCTCATCAGGAGGAGATTGAAGTGATTAATCTTGGTACAGGCGAAGACGTGAAGGAAGTTAAAATCGGGGCCTGCCTGCAAGACTCAGTGAAGAGACAACTGATAGATCTGCTTCAAGAGTATGTTGATGTGTTTGCTTGGTCGTATCAAGATATGCCAGGGTTGGATACCGACATTGTTGTGCATAAGCTGCCTTTGAGGGAAGAATGCCCACCAGTTAAACAGAAACTGCGCCGGACTCGCCCAGACATGGCTATGAAAATCAAAGAAGAGGTACAAAAGCAATGGGACGCCGGGTTCCTTGCTGTAACTAGCTATCCGCCGTGGGTTGCTAACATAGTACCTGTGCCTAAGAAAGACGGAAAAGTTAGAATGTGTGTTGATTACCGGGATCTGAACAGAGCCAGCCCGAAAGATGACTTCCCATTACCTCACATTGACGTATTGGTGGATAACACGGCTCAGTTCTCGGTATTCTCCTTCATGGATGGATTTTCAGGATATAATCAGATCAAGATGTCACCTGAAGACATGGAGAAGACAACATTCATTACACCTTGGGGCACGTTCTGTTACAAAGTGATGCCATTCGGACTGAAGAATGCTGGTGCAACATATCAACGGGCTATGGTGACATTATTCCATGATATGATCCACAAGGAAATAGAATGCTATGTGGATGATATGATCGCCAAGTCCCTTACAGAGGAAGATCACCTGGTAAATCTGCTCAAGTTATTCAAGCGTCTGAGGAAATACCAATTGAAGCTGAACCCCAACAAATGCACATTTGGGGTGCGATCCGGTAAGCTGCTGGGCTTTATTGTAAGCGAGAAAGGGATTGAAGTTGACCCTGATAAAGTCAAAGCCATACAAGAGATGCCTGCACCGAAAACTGAAAAGGAAGTTCGAGGGTTTCTAGGTCGATTGAACTATATCTCACGGTTCATATCTCACCTTACGGCGACCTGTGAACCCTTGTTCAAGCTGTTAAGAAAAGAGCAAACGGTCAGGTGGAACGAAGATTGCCAGAAGGCTTTCGACAAGATCAAGGAATATCTGCAAGAACCTCCAATCCTTATGCCGCCAGTTGAAGGAAGACCTCTGATTATGTACTTGACAGTATTAGAAGAGTCAATGGGGTGTGTGCTGGGCCAGCATGACGAGTCTGGTCGAAAAGAGTATGCAATATACTACCTAAGCAAAAAGTTTACCGACTGTGAACAGCGTTATTCACTGCTCGAGAAAACTTGCTGTGCTTTAGCGTGGGCTGCTCGCCGGCTGAGACAGTATATGTTGACCCACACTACCTTATTAATCTCAAAAATGGATCCAGTTAAGTACATTTTCGAGAAGCCAGCTCTTACCGGACGGGTTGCAAGATGGCAGATGATTCTCACAGAATACGACATACAGTACACATCTCAGAAAGCCATCAAGGGCAGTGTACTATCTGAATATCTTGCTGAGCAACCCATTGATGATTACTAGCCTATGAGATTTGACTTCCCTGATGAAGACATCATGTTCATTAAATCAAAAGATCACGAAGAGCCTATTTACACTGAAGGGCCCGACCCGGAGGAAGAATGGACTATGATGTTTGATGGGGCTGTTAACATGAATGGCCGTGGTGTTGGTGCAGTACTTATTACACCTAAAGGAGTTCACATGCCTTTCTCGGCAAAACTCACTTTCAACTGCACTAACAACGAAGCTGAATACGAAGCTTGCATTATGGGTCTTGAGGAAGCCATTGACCTCAGGATCAAAACATTGACCGTATTCGGAGATTCAGCTTTGGTAGTCAATCAAACCAATGGGAAATGGTACACCCACCAAGATCATCTGATACCTTACAGGGATTATACAAGGAGGTTATTGACTTTCTTCACAACAGTCAAACTTGAGTATATCCCTCGGGACGAGAATCAGTTTGCGGATGCTCTTGCTACCATTTCGTCCATGATCAAAGTTCAAACTACTAACTTTGTACCTCAGATTTCAGTATCGAGACTTGATAGACCAGCATATGTATTTGCAGCAGATATTGCTGAAGATGATAAACCTTGGTTCCACGACATTAAGTGCTTCTTGGAGGATCAGACATACCCACCTGGGGCATCTTCCAATGATAAGAAGACTTTGAGAAGGCTTGCTGGTGGTTTCTTTCTGAACACTGATGGGTCTTTATACAAGAGGAACTTTGATATGGTACTCCTCAGATGTGTTGACAAGACGGAAGCAGATCTACTGATGCATGAAGTGCATGAAGGCTCTTTCGGTACCCATGCTGGAGGGCATGCAATGGCTAAGAAGCTGTTAAGATCAGGCTATTACTGGATCACAATGGATGCAGACTGTTGTGCCTATGCCAGGAAATGTCATAAATGCCAGATCTACGCAGATAAAGTGCATGTACCTCCCAATCCTTTGAACATAATGTCTTCACCCTGGCCCTTTGCCATGTGGGGCATCGATATGATTGGTAAGATTGAGCCAACTGCTTCAAATGGCCACCGATTCATCCTGGTCGCCATCGACTATTTCACAAAGTGGGTTGAAGCAGCCTCATATGCAAATGTCACCAGGCAAGTGGTAGCGCGATTTTTGAAAAGAGATATCATCTGTAGATATGGGGTGCCCGAGCGAATCATTACTGATAATGGTTCCAATCTCAACAATAAAATGATGGCTGAATTATGTCGGGACTTCAAGATCCAACATCACAATTCTTCTCCTTACAGGCCAAAGATGAACGGCGCTGTCGAGGCAGCAAATAAGAATATCAAGAAGATTGTGCAAAAGATGGTAGTCACCTACAAAGACTGGCATGAAATGCTACCGTTTGCCTTGCATGGGTACCGCACATCAATCAGAACGTCCACTGGGGCAACACCGTATCAGCTTGTATATGGTATGGAAGCGGTCCTACCTGTTGAAGTTGAATTACCCTCGTTACGGGTATTAATGGATGTTAAACTAAACGAAGCAGAATGGGTACGGTCCCGATACGAACAACTGAGTCTGATCGAAGAGAAAAGATTGGCTGCAATCTGCCATGGGCAGTTATATCAGAAGAGAATGAAGAAAGCCTTCGATCAGAAAGTCAGGCACCGAGAGTACCAAGTAGGAGATCTTGTGCTGAAAAGAATCCTCCCTCCTCATACAGACCACAGGGGCAAATGGACTCCAAATTATGAAGGACCCTTTGTTGTAAAGAAAGTTTTCTCTGGTGGAGCACTGATGCTCAGCACCATGGATGGTGAAGATTTCCCATCCCCTGTGAATTCAGATGCAGTTAAAAAATACTTCGCATAAAATGACCCGCTGGACATAAAAACAGAATGTAAGTCCAGGCAAAAATAGGGCATCCCGACGAGTCAAAAACAGAATAAAAGACTTGGGCAAAAGTAAGGGAAAATAAACAAAAAAATGTACACCCGCTGAGTTGAAAAGCCGCATTGGACAGCTCAGGCAAAAATGGGTATCCCGATGGATTGAAAACCCGAAAGGGCGATCCATGCAAAATAAGGGAATAAGCGAACAACTGCATTCTGAATTCGTCTGTATCACCTACAACTTGATAAGCTTCCAAAGGAACAGGCTTCAATCAGAATCAACTCTCTCCAGAAAGCAAGACGAGAAGAACGTCATTGTCATACGAGTCATAGCAGGAGAGGAAGCTCCTTGAAGCGTCGTCAACATCGCCAGCATTTTATTTCTCAATTTGTAACAATCTCCTCATTTCAGGAGATTTGTTTCCTTGACTGTATCTCGCCAATTCAGGGCATATGAATTAATAAAATCAGATTTTTCAGTCATGTCATGTTTTCACATTTATGTTTTGCAAAGAGTTGTCTGATATCTCTAAAATACAACTGCATAAGTACAGATGCCTTTCTCTAAAAATAAAAAAACACATGCTTACAGGGAATATACTTACTCTCGAAAGTACTTATCTCCTATGACGGAATCCAGTAAGGGATACCTCGGGACCTTTTGTACGTTTCCTTACCTTTGCAGGATTGCAGGTATCCAGAACGCAACCTGGGGCATGCAAGTTACGTCTCAGCAAGTAGGCAAATCATTATCAACTCGGTCTATCTTCCACATGGCACTAGAAGATGCCCATTTCCCCAGCGGAGCTGCCGAACCAGCATACACTCACTCTCAGCATCTGAAATGCTCTTTCCCCAGCTGAGTAGCTCCCCATTGCTCTCCCCAGCTGAGTTGCCTCTCACTTCCCCAGCCGAGTTGCCATTCTTCCTCAACAGAATACAGAAATCAGGGAATCATCTCCCCACAGAGCTTCAGCCTCTATCCAGAAGAGCAACGCATGAAGAGATCACAACAGAGTGAAGAAAGTTTCTACAAACCCCAGCTGGGTCCCATATTATAAGGATATGTCAATCAGTGACATATATCCCCAAGCAGATGCATCATTAGATCTACCAGTGATCTCATCCCCAGCTGGGAGGTCCATTTCCAGCAGATCATCCAGAGATCTTCGCCGCAATAGGATCCGAATTCCAGATCGGTGCCTCTTTGCATAATCATAGCATTCGCATCATACTATCCCCCAGAGCGTAGCATTCCGTCTAATACGGAGCATTACGGCAAAAAAATCAAATGCATAGCATAATCATAAGTCATGTTGTGAATTAAACACTTGTGAATAATAAACCGTTCATCAGAACACAGATTACTTTCCCCTAGAATCCCCATCAGAGTCCCAGCAAAAGCAATTGCTCCACAATCATAAACACCAGTACATACACCTTTTGGCACCCGTCCGTGCCATCTTTCCCCAATAAAGTCGCCTGAATACTCTTTACAAGCAAATCACCCTCATTACAGATACGTCCTGACACCCGTCCGTGTCATATCACCAACAGAAAGCCAAAGAGGTCCTCTTTGCACTCACATATACCTATACATACACTTTCTTGACACCCGTCCGTGTCATATCCCCAGCGCAGTCGCTTACACTTTCATCAACTCATATACTTGTTAATATTATACTTTTCTCTCTTGGCACTCGTCCGTGTCACTCTCCCCAGCAGATAAACACTCATCTATACAATACAATACTCACTACTCATGCAGATACTCGTCCGTATCTTGTATACATCATCACTCATATCCCCAGATTCGGCAATAGTCCTTGTTCTCTGTTAACTAGTTGGTACTCGTCCGTACCATCATCTCAGAACATTGCGTCTAATGTTTGTTTCTACATGATACTCGTCCGTATCATAGTCTTAAGGATGCTCGTCCGCATCTTTAATCCGTACACCGTGTCAAACACTTGCGTCTTCTTGAATATAGATACTCGTCCGTGTCTACTATTCCCCAGAAGAGTCCTTTCAGATGCAACACTCGTCTGTGTTCCTTGCTAACTAGTTGATACTTGTCCGTATCATCAACACATGTCAGTTTGTTTCTACATGATACTCGTCCGTATCATAGTCTTAAGGACGCTCGTCCGCATCTTTAATCTATACACGATACCAAACACTTATACCCTTTTGTTTCTTGGATGTAAACGCTCGTCCGTGTTTACTATCTCCCCAGTAGATCGCCAACAGAACAAATTTTCTTTTTTATCTAACACTCGTCCTGTGTTATGATACCTTTGAGAGCAGCCGTACCCTGCTGAGTGGTCGTCCTCCACTTCTTGATGGTCGTCCTCCATCATGCTCATCCGATGGCCGTCCCCATCGTCGATTTTAGCAGCCGTCCCCTGCTAGGTGGTCGTCCTCCACCTTTTGATGATCGTCCTTCATCATTTTATCCAATGGCCGTCCCCATTGTTGATTTTGGTTATCTGACATTCGCCCTATGTCATGATAAACCTCGAGAGCAGTCGTACCCTGCTGAGTGGTCGTCCTCCACTCCTTGATGGTCGTCCTCCATCTTGCTCGTCCGATGGCCGTCCCCATCGTTGACCTTTTCTATCCGATGGCCGTCCCCATCGTTGATATTTTCGGCAGCCGTACCCTGCCAGGTGGTCGTCCTCCACCTTTGATGGCCGTCCCCATCATATTTCTTTTATTCCCAACAGAGCAGCCGTCCCCTGCTAGGTGATCGTCCTTCACCTTTGATGGCCGTACCCCCATCATCTGTTTATTTCATTCATTCTTTAACCCGATGGCCGTCCCCGTCGTGGTCTCTTTTCCTTTTTAGCCCGATGGCCGTCCCCATCGTGGGTTACTTTACCTTTATGAACTTGATGGCCGTCCCCGTCATGTTTCATTAATCCTCAGAAATTTTACAGTTTTATCGTGATGGCCGTCCCCATCATGATTTTATTTTCCCCAGCTAGTCGGCCGTCCCCGTCTTAGCTTTACCCTTTTATCCCCAGCATGTCGGCCGTCCCCGTCATTGCTTTATTTCCTGCACTTTACCAGCATGTCGGCCGTCCCCGTCATTGCTCTTTACCCCGCAGTCGTCCTCTGCTCGACGGTCGTCCTCCGTCGCCCATACTTTACAATATACTTTATTTTGCTTTTACAATCTATATCCCTTTTCTTCTCCATTCTGTGAGTGCAAATTTTGGACTGTCTTTGGTATTCAACCACAAGTTATCTTGTTTGCCTGTTAAGCCGTTGCTTACATCCTGCACAGCTAACTCCTGTTTGAATAGGGGCAGCTGTAAACACCCCAAATTTGCCCTCACCCATTCACACCATGGCTTGTGATCATCTCATATGCATAAACACAATCATATCATCTCACATTTCATTTTTGATTCACTGGATAGTCTCTAAGGCATCTGCATCTAGGGTTTGTGATCTGAGCAACCTCAGAGCTTCTTGAGGCATTCCAAAGGCCACCAATCATCTCAGAAGGGTCCATGTGTGTTCTTGTATCATGTTACATCCTCACAGAGTCAAAATTGCAGAGGAATCACAAGAACTAGGGTTTGAGTGGATGCAGAGCCAGGTTGAACTGCACAGTTGACCTAAAATTAGGGTTTTGGTTTCAGAGGCCATAATCTCAAATTTTTTGGTCATTCTTGTTTCCATTGGTCTCTATATGGTATAGGGAGTATGCATATCAATTTTCATGAAGAAATTCCATGGGGAAGTCATCTGATCGAGAGTTGACTTTTCAGACAAGTCAGTGCAAAATCAGGGCATCTGAGGCCCCCAATGACCCAACCAATGGGTGATCTTCATCATTTTGAGTGTATATGATCTTTATTTGATCATGGAAGAAGTTTGAAGTTCATAAAAATCAAGAATTTGGAGTTTTTGCAAATGTTGACTTTTTTGGCATAGTTGACTTTTCAAGAATGCACCATTTTAGGTCAATTTTCAAGCCTTGATTCATGATCCAAAAAGGTTTCAAATGGAAAAACTTTGGTCATGAAAGTTGTAGATCTCATCTTTCCCTTTTCAAAAAGTACAAGAACATGATCAAATGCTTCTTGGATCAAAAGTTATGACCATGCAAAGTGGCCAAAAATCACTTATTTTCAAGTTATGCACCAAGTGGAAATTTTGCAAAGTCTTGGATCAAAACACATTGCAGCCTCTAATTCATGTCAAACCATTATGTAAACATCCTCTAAGTCACAAAAATCAGATTTGGATCAAGTTTGCTCATGGTTTGGTTCATGTAACTTGACTTTTCTCATGAAAATCCATAAAGCTAACCAAGTTGCAAAACACTCATGAGCTTTTCACCAACTTGCTGCATTGAGCCTTGGGTCAAGCCAGCCTCTCACACTCACCATGCTGCACCAGAACCCAACTTGTACTTGCCTAAACTTGAGCCATGCCCTATCTTACACAAAAGTGGACTTTTTTGCAAAAGTAGTCACACCTATCACTGCAGGCCAGGTCACATCCACCAGCCACTTGCAATTGTTTATTGAATCAATTTGCTGGCCATAACACATAGGAACCAAGGCTGAGACAACAACATTCACCACTTACACAAAAACCTCCCACATTGCAAGTTCCTTCGAAATTCTTTCCACAGCCATCAAACATTCAAACTCTCATCATCACTCAACTCACCACACCCCATAGACAAGAAACACCCCAAGCATAAGCCTGAAACAAGCCTGAAAACTCCATTGCCATCATTCACCTCAAGCTGCAGTTTCATTCGAAACTCTTATCCTAGCTCACAAACACACCAACCAACACCACAAACCTTCTCAACACACTTCATAGATCACAAACAACCCCTTTTCACAGCCTGAAAGTGCCAGAATCACTGCTGCCATTTTTGACTGAACTGAAGCAGAAGCTTTCGAAGCTCACTCTCTAGCCAACCCAAACTCATTTTGAGCATTCAAGCACCTTTGGGGGACCAAGAGGAGCAGCTTGCACTGAAGGAAGAGGCCTGAAAGTTCCTAAATTGAAAGCTGCAAATCTCAGGTAGTTCGAAATTAATTTTTCCAGAAATGATTTTTCTTGTTACAAACTTGTTCTTTATGCTCTCCTGATCATCCTGATGCTTTTAGTTTTTGAAATGGTTGTGTTTTGAGAATTTAATTTGTGTTTGAAGCTTGCGAACCCTAGAGCTTTCCCTCTTCGATTCAGCTTATTTAGGTAAGATAAATTTGTTTTAGGTTAGGGGTTTGATTCGTGAGAGTGAGAGGATCATTTCCCTGGTCTTAGATTTCATTTATGTTACGTTTTTAGGAAGTTTGAAGATTTTCAGGTGAGCTTCTGGCCGGAGAAGACGACCGGAAGTCTTCTCCGGCCACCTGAGTGTGATTAGGGTTTAATCCCATAATTAATGCTGGTTTGAATATTGGCCGTAGGATGCGTTGAATTTGTTGACTACGCGCGCAAGGGAAGGGCCAGGATCTCTTTGATTAACCCTAATCCACGTGTTAGGGTTAATTAATCATATTTTATTTAATTTAATCAGAAACAATCTGGGCCTTTCATCCTGGCGCGCAGTCAACGCTTTTGAAACCAGGGCCAATCCCAGCCATCCAATCTGATTACTTCCCATTTATTTTAATTTTAATTCATTTCTTTCTCATTTGTTTTGCATATTTAATTTAAAATAGCAAAAATGTCTTAAAAATTATGAAACTTTTTCTTTAAAGTTTTAATAATTTTTAAGACCCAAAAACATTTTTATTTTATTTTTTATCATTAAGAAAGTATTTTTAAATATTTAAAAGTTTATTTTTAATTGATTAATGAGAATTAATTAATTAAAAATACTTTTAGGTATTTAAAAATTACAAAAAAAATTCATGAAATGTTCTAAGACATTTAGAAACATTGTCCAACCTTCAAACCAAATTTCTTTTTTGATCTTGATGCATTTTAAGAATTTTTCATGGAATTAAATCATTTTTTGTGCATTGTTTTGATCACATGTTTGAAAATTCATTTCTGCCTATTGGTGAAGGTTGAGGCATTGATTCTTCTTGCATTGTTTTCCATTTAGCATATACTTTCAAGGGTAAAAAGGCCATGATTTGATCTTGCATTTTCTAATTGATTGGCATTTGTTTTGATAAGAACCCTAAAAAACCCTAATAACTTGCAAAATTCACAACTTGAGTTTGGTTGAGAGTTGAGAGCTCCCCTTTGGGCAGTGGTTCATTATAGGTCTAGGGCTTCTTTGGGTGCCATTTTCCATTTTTACTTTAGGGTTTTGCTTCTGTTTTTGGTTTGTGTTTGATGTTTGATCCATGAACCCTAATTTGGGCTTTCTTTTGCATCCTTCTTGCATTTCCTTGCATAACTTGACTTGCCATTGCATTTTGTGCATTCTTATGATTCATTTGACATTTTAAGACATGTATGAAGCATCATTGATCATTGCATTACATCTTTGCCATGCCATTTGCCTTGTATGCTTCATAACATTTCATGCTTGTTCATGTTCCTTAGCTTGCATCATATGCATTCATGGTCTTGTATGAACATCCCCATTGCTTTGCCTCATGTTTGCAGCACCTCATAACATCATAATCATCATCAACATGCTTCTGGTTTTGCTTAGCATCATATCATTTCATCTCATCTTGCATTGCATTGCATTTTCTTTCTAACATTGCAGGTGGTAAGTAAATTTGGGAAGTGGATTTGCCTTCACTCCTCATAACTTTTCTTTTCATCTCTCTTGCATCCATTGCTGCATTCTTATTTGTGTTTGAGTTTGAGCTTGCTCATTCTTCTCCTTCTCACTTCCTTTCTTCAAGTGACTTGACTTCTTGAATGAAGCAAGTCACTTTGCTTCTCTTGATCCTGTTCATCTGCTTCCTGGTGGCCTTTGAAGATTGTTCTTGTTTAACCTCACAAACTTTAGGAACAACCAAGCATGACAATGAATTAGGGTTTTGATTAGTCTCCCCTCATAGTTTTACCTTTGTGTCTCTTTTGAGTCTTCTCTTTCTCACCTCATAATCAGGGATTAAACCCTAAAGGCTTTAAGGCTTTGTGATTAAGCTTATGCCTGCATCCTTCTATTAGGATGGAGTGTATAACTTTAATCCTAAGTGTTAAACCCTTCATGTGTTTAAATCTCTTAATCAATTCACTTAATAACCATCAAGACATTACACTTGTAACTTGGGCCTTGCATTAGGGTTCTAATTCTTCCTTAATTGGTTAAGAAGGACTAACCCTAGTGTTAATGGACAAGTCCCCCTCAAGTTGTCTTACAAATCATAAAACTCACTTCATCATCTTATCACTAAATAAAATCCACTTAATCAAAGGCTTGTTTTGTCATGAGTTTAATCCCTAATCATGGATTAAGTTGAGGAGCTTTCCTCAGCTTAAACATCCTCATCTATTATCCTTCTATTAGGATGGTGTAATGAGTCTGTTTAATCCCTGATTATGGCTTAACCTCATTACTTAACACTAAACAAAAACACCAAAAACATCTAAATAATCACAAGTAGGTTAATGATCTTAATCCTACATCAAAGGTGATTAAGTGTGAGAATCTGACTTCACACTTAAGGTATTCTCATTACCCCTAATCAGAGGAAAGATGTGATGAGTTTACTAACCCATTGGTTTAGACTTAAGCTCATTATCCTATGACAAACTTCAAAAAGCAATAAAAGACTGAAAACTCAAAAACAAACAATAATCGTCTCCTCCGGGATTCTTTTCTCATCATCTTCACTCACAAACGAGAACTCGCTTCTTCCGTCTAATGCAAGACAGTTTGCATCTGTGCCAGACAGATCATACACTTGAGCATAGACAAGTAAGCAGTTCATCAGTCAATTTATCTTTCAGTCTCTTTGGGTCGAACTACGGTGTTCTGACTTCCTCATTGCACGAGAGGATACGTAGGCATAACTTAACAGTTATCGAACAAAAGTCTCTGTACATCCCCCCTCCTTCCAGCATTATTCTTTAAGCCTCATAACCATGAGCATACTCTTTCTTACACTGACACTGTATATATCACATTTCACACTTCTTTTACACTGACACCTGTACATTTCTTTTCCAGCTATTTTACACACAGATTGCACTGACACTTCCCCTTTAAAACACAAATCTTTCAAGCGTGGATCCCGTCGAGTACGGCGGACAATCTGGGTGCTAATACCTTCCCAGGTTGTAACCAACCCCCTTTCTCAGTCTCTCTGGTTCGCAACCTGTCTTATCCATCTTTTTCTAGGCCTATGCAGCATTGCCTTTCCTCCGGGATAAAAATGCCTAGCTGGCGACTCTATTCATTCTCCAGTGAGTTCACGGCTGTGTGTTCTCACTGTTCCCCTCGCCGACCGTTCGCGTCTGTACCTTCATCTGATCCGTTTTCATTTGTCGGGAGCGACACAACCAAAGGGTGTTCTTCATCATTTTAATTGTATATGATCTTTATTTGATCATGGAAGACATTGGAAGTTCACAAAATTGAAGAATTTCAAGTCTTTTGCAAAGTTGACTTTTTGGGCAAGTTTGACTTTTAATGAATTTGTCATTTTAGGCAACTTTTCAACCCTTACTTTTTGATTCAAAAAAGCTTCAAATGGAAAAACTTTGGTCATGAAAGTTGTAGAATAGATCATTCCCTTTTCAAAAAGTACAAGAACATGACCTAATTCATTTTGGATCAAAAGTTATGGTTTGTCAAAGTTGGCAAAAATCACTAAATTTCAAGTCATGCACCAAAGAGGTAAAGTTGCAAATTCACTTCTCAAGGCCAATTAAGTCATCAAATGGACTTCTAAACTTCAACACATGATCACACAAGTCCTAAAAGTCAGATTGAACCCAAAGAATCACATGTTTTATGGCCCATGGATCAAGTTTCTTTCATAAGAACCAAAGGCAAGGCAAGTTGCAAAACTCATCATAGCTTCTCATCCACTTGCTGGCTAGCTTGCTGATCCACCCTAGGCCCTTCCTCACATCATGCTGCGCAGCACACCCTTCTTGTACTAGGCTAGCAAGTGGCCCATGCTTCTCTTACACAAACTTGACCTTTTGGCAAAAGGACCCATATCAATCAATAAAGGACATGTCACTTCTTCTGACCAATGAGATTTCTTTATACAAATCAAATGCAAGCCAAACATAACAAGAAGCAAGCCTGAAACACTCCACAAGACAGCATTCTCATTTTCACCCTCTTGAGCAAAAGCATTCGAAACTCCTCACACAGGCCACAAACACACAAACTAACTTCATAGATCAACTCAACACATCTTCCTGGTCACAAAGCACCCATCATCCTTGCCTTAAACTGCCAGAATCACAAATACGATTCTCACCTCACCTTGAGCAGAACCCCTGCCAGCTTCCAAACCAGCCATCACAAACTCTTTCTAAGCATCAAGACTTCATCAGGGGCCTAAAAGGAGTGGATTGCACGAAGAGAGAGGGTCAGAAAGTTGCAAACTGAAAAGCTTCAAACTCAGGTAGCTTCATGAACTTTTTTTCCAGAAGCATGATTTTAAGTTCTTAATAGCTTCTATGCATTCCCCTGATCATGAATATGTGATTATTTTTTAGAATGGTAGAGAAACCAGGATGTATGCAATGTCTGAAACTTTTGCCCTAAAAAATGTTTTGTTTCGATTCAGTTGATTGATGAAAGATAAATGAGTTTTGAGTTAGGGTTTTGATTCAGGGGGATGTGGGGATGATTTCTGGGCTTTTAGTTTTCGTTTTAGTGAAGTTTTGAGGATTTTGGAAATTTTCAGGTGGGGTTCCCACCGGAGAAGACGACCGGAGGTCTTCTCCGGCCACCTGAAAATAATTAGGGTTAATCCCTGTCATTAATTGTGGTTTGAATGCTGAGCGTTGGATGCGTTGACTGGGGGAGACTGGCGCGTGTTTGGATGGCTGAGATTTGTCATTAGAAACCCTAATCTTTAATTAACTTAATTAATTCAATTTAATTAATTAAATCAGAAATTAGGTCAGTTTGAATTTGGACCTTTGGATTGCGCGCGCAGTCAACCATTCATTTCCCAGAATCCATCCTGGCCTTCCATTGCGTTTACTTTTCATTTTCTTTAATTTTTAATTCATTTATTTTGTATTTCTTTCTCCATTTATTTTAAAATAGCAAAATCATTTTAAAAATTCTGAAATTTTTTGTACAAACCTTTATTTAATTTCAGAAACCAAAAACATTTTTATTTTTATTTTTTGCATTCAAAAATATTTTTAAATCATTTAAAAGTTTATTTTTAATTAATTAATGAGAATTAATTCATTAAAAATACTTTTAGGTATTTAAAAATCACCAAAAAATTTATGAAACATTTGAAAACATTTAGAAACATTGTTCAACCCTCAAAACAAATTTCTTTTTTGATCTTGATGCATTTTTGATAATTTTCCATGGAATTAATTCATTTTCAAGGCATTATTTTGATCCAAACTTCCAAAAATCATTTCTGCCTAACCATTGAGAGTTGGACTTTGATTCTTTTTGCATTGCATTGTGTTTAGCATGTAGTTTGTGAGATTAAATTGGTATGATTTGATCTTTCATTTTCCATTTGTTTGACATTTTTCTTGTTAAAGAACCCTAAAACCCTAGAAATTTTAGGAAATTCATAACTTTTATTAGGTTAAGAGTTGGAACTTCTCCTTTGGGCAGTGAGTTAGTATAAGTTTAGGGATCCTTTGAGTGCATTTTCAATTTTTTATATTGATGTTTGCTTCTGATTTTGGTTTTTGTTTGATGCTTTGATCATAAACCCTAATTTGGGCTTCCATATGCATCCATCTTGCATTTGCTTGCATACCTTGACTTTCCATAGCATGTTGTGCATCCATTTGATCCATTAGACATCTTAAGACATATTGAAAGCATTTTTGATCATTGCATCTTGCATTTGCCATGTTGTATGCCATTTGCACTTCATAACATTTCATGTATGATCATGGTTCTTAACTTGCTTCATTTGCATCCATAAGTTTGTATGATCATCCCCATGTTTTGTTTCATGTTTGCATCATCCCATAGCATCATTATCATCATGTACATGCTTCTGGTTTTGGTTTGCATCATGCCATTTCATTTCATTTTGCATTGCATTGCATTTCTTTCACTAACTTTTCAGGTGGTAAGCAACTTTGAGAAGTGAATTTGCCTTCACTTCTCACATTTTCTTTTCATCTCTCTTATGCATCCATGCTGCATTTTGTTATGTGTTTGAGATTGAGCTTGCTCATTATTCTTCTTCTTACTTTCTTTCTTCAAGTGACTTGACTTCTTGAATGAAGCAAGTTACTTTGCTTCTCCTGATCCTTTCATCTGCTCCTTGGTGGTTCCATTGAAGATCTTTCTTGTTAAACCTCACAAACCTTAGGAACAACCAAGCATGATAATGATTAGGGTTTTGATTAGTCTCCCCCACTTAGTTTTACCTTTGTGTCTCTTTGAGTCTTCTCTTCTCATCTCATAATCAGGGACTAAACCCTAAAGGCTTTAAGGCTTTGTGATTAAGTTTATGCCTGCATCCTTCTATTAGGATGGAGTGTATAACTTTAATCCTAAGTCTTAAACCCTTAATGTGTTTAAATCTCTTAATTAATCCACATAATAATCATCAAGACATCACACTTGTAACTTGGGCCTTGCATTAGGGTTCTAATTCTTCCTTAATTGGTCAAGAAGGACTAACCCTAGTGTTAATGGACAAGTCCCCCTCAAGTTGTCTTACAAATCATAAAATTCACTTCATCATCTCATCATTAATTAAAATCCACTTAATAAAGGCTTTGTTTTGTCATGAGTTTAATCCCTAATCATGGATTAAGTTGAGGAGCTTTCCTCAGCTTAAACATTCTCATCTATTATCCTTCTATTAGGATGGTGTAACGAGTCTGTTTAATCCCTGATTATGGCTTAATCTCATTACTTAACACTAAACAAAAACCACAAAAGCATCTAAATAATCACAAGTAGGTTAATGATCTTAATCCTACACCAAAGGTTAATCAATGAAATATCAGACATCTTTTGCAAATGAGTCTTTTTCTTTTCCGCTCACTGTTTTTCCATTTTTTCTTTTTGTACAAAAATAAATGGCAATGTTTTCAAAATGACAACTTTATTTCACTTTTCTAAACAAGATTAAAATCAATCACTAAAATGAACAAACTGAACCCTTGCAGAGAGTGCCTTCCAGACCGCACCGACAACAGCACGGCTATGACTTCGTATGACTTTGACAATCCGATCAATCAAGCTGATGAAGGGGTTGAAGAAGATTACGAGCTTCCTGAAGAGTTAGCCAGATTGTTGAGACAAGAGGAGAAGGTTATCACTCCTCATCAGGAGGAGGTAGAAACGATTAATCTTGGTACAGATGAAGATGTGAAAGAAGTTAAAATCGGGGCCTGCTTACAAGACTCAGTGAAGAAACAACTGATTGACCTGCTTCAGGAATATGTGGATGTGTTTGCTTGGTCTTATCAAGATATGCCAGGGTTGGACACCGATATTGTTATGCATAAGCTGCCTTTGAGGGAAGAATGCCCACCGGTCAAACAGAAATTGCGCCGTACTCGTCCAGACATGGCAATGAAAATCAAAGAAGAGGTACAAAAGCAGTGGGACGCCGGATTCCTTGCTGTAACTAGCTATCCGCCGTGGGTTGCTAATATAGTACCTGTTCCTAAGAAAGACGGCAAAGTAAGAATGTGTGTTGACTACCGGGATCTGAACAGAGCCAGCCCAAAAGATGACTTCCCATTACCTCACATTGATGTATTGGTGGATAATACGGCTCAGTTCTCGGTATTCTCCTTCATGGACGGATTTTCAGGATACAATCAGATTAAGATGTCACCTGAAGACATGGAGAAGACAACCTTCATCACACCTTGGGGCACATTCTGTTACAAGGTAATGCCATTCGGACTGAAGAATGCTGGTGCAACATATCAACGGGCTATGGTAACATTATTCCACGATATGATCCATAAAGAAATCGAGTGTTATGTGGATGACATGATTGCCAAGTCCCTCACCGAAGAAGACCACCTGGTGAATTTGTTAAAGCTATTCAAACTCCTGAGGAAGTACCAACTGAAGTTAAACCCCAACAAGTGCACATTCAGGGTGCGATCCGGTAAGCTTCTGGGATTTATCGTAAGCGAGAAAGGGATTGAGGTTGACCCTGATAAAGTCAAAGCCATTCAAGAGATGCCTGCACCGAAGACCGAAAAGGAAGTTCGAGGGTTCCTAGGTAGATTGAACTACATTTCACGGTTCATATCTCACCTTACAGCAACCTATGAGCCTTTGTTCAAACTGTTGAGAAAGGAACAAACGGTCAGGTGGAACGAAGACTGTCAGAGGGCTTTTGACAAGATTAAGGAGTACTTACAAGAGCCTCCCATCCTTATGCCTCCATTTGAAGGAAGGCCTCTGATAATGTACTTGACAGTATTAGAAGAGTCAATGGGGTGTGTGCTGGGCCAGCATGACGAGTCTGGTCGAAAAGAGTATGCAATATATTACCTAAGCAAAAAGTTTACCGACTGTGAACAACGTTATTCACTGCTCGAGAAAACTTGTTGTGCTTTAGCGTGGGCTGCTCGCCGACTGAGACAGTATATGTTGACCCACACTACTCTATTGATTTCAAATATGGACCCAGTTAAGTACATTTTTGAGAAGCCAGCTCTTACCGGACGGGTTGCAAGATGGCAAATGATTCTCACGGAATATGACATCCAGTACACATCTCAGAAAGCCATCAAGGGCAGTGTACTATCTGAATATCTTGCTGAGCAACCTATTGATGATTACCAGCCTATGAGATTTGACTTCCCTGATGAAGACATCATGTTCATTAAAGCGAAAGATCATGAAGAGCCTGTTCATACTGAAGGGCCTGACCCGGAAGAAGAATGGACTATGATGTTCGATGGGGCTGTTAACATGAATGGTCGTGGTGTTGGTGCAGTACTCATTACGCCTAAGGGAGTTCACATGCCTTTCTCGACAAAACTCACCTTCAACTGCACTAACAACGAAGCTGAATACGAAGCTTGCATTATGGGTCTTGAGGAAGCCATTGACCTCAGGATCAAGACATTGACTGTATTCGGAGATTCAGCTCTGGTAGTTAATCAAACCAACGGCAAATGGTACACACACCAGGAGCATCTGATACCTTACAGGGATTATACAAGGAGGTTATTGACTTTCTTCACAACAGTCAAGCTTGAGTATATCCCTCGGGACGAGAATCAGTTTGCAGATGCTCTGGCTACCATTTCGTCTATGATCAAAGTGCAAGCTGCCAACTTTGTACCTCAAATTTCAGTATCCAGACTCGACAGACCGGCATATGTGTTCGCAGCAGATGTTGTCAAAGATGATAAACCTTGGTTCCATGACATTAAGTGCTTCTTGGAGGATCAAACATACCCATCTGGGGCATCATCCAATGATAAGAAGACTTTGAGAAGGCTTGTTGGTAGTTTCTTCCTGAACACTGATGGTTCCCTGTACAAGAGAAACTTTGATATGGTACTCCTCAGATGCGTTGATAGAACAGAAGCAGACTTGTTAATGCATGAGGTGCACGAAGGATCCTTTGGTACCCATGCGGGAGGGCATGCCATGGCCAAGAAGTTGCTAAGATCAGGCTATTACTGGATCACAATGGATGCTGACTGTTGTGCCTATGCTAGGAAATGCCATAAATGCCAGATTTATGCGGATAAGGTGCACGTGCCTCCCAATCCTTTGAATTTGATGTCTTCACCCTGGCCCTTTGCTATGTGGGGCATTGATATGATTGGCAAGATTGAACCGACTGCTTCAAATGGCCACAGATTCATCCTGGTTGCCATTGACTATTTTACCAAGTGGGTTGAAGCAGCTTCCTACGCCAATGTTACAAGACAAGTGGTAGCCAGATTTCTGAAGAGAGATATCATCTGTCGATACGGAGTTCCCGAGCGAATCATTACTGATAATGGTTCCAATTTAAACAACAAAATGATGGCTGAGCTATGCCAGGACTTCAAGATCCAACACCACAATTCTTCTCCTTACAGGCCAAAGATGAACGGCGCTGTTGAGGCAGCTAATAAGAATATCAAGAAGATTGTGCAGAAGATGGTAGTCACCTACAAAGACTGGCATGAGATGCTACCATTTGCCTTGCATGGGTACCGCACGTCAATCAGGACATCCACTGGGGCAACACCGTATCAGCTTGTGTATGGTATGGAAGCAGTCCTACCTATTGAAGTTGAATTACCCTCCTTGCGAGTACTGATGGATGTTAAGCTGAACGAAGCAGAATGGGTTCGGTCCCGATACGAACAACTGAATCTGATTGAAGAGAAAAGATTGGCTGCAATCTGTCATGGGCAGCTATATCAGAAAAGAATGAAGAAAGCCTTCGATCAGAAAGTTAAGCACCGAGAGTACCAAGTGGGAGATCTTGTGCTGAAGAGAATCCTCCCTCCTCATACAGACCACAGGGGCAAGTGGACTCCGAACTATGAAGGACCATTTGTGGTAAAGAAAGTTTTCTCTGGTGGAGCACTGATGCTCAGCACCATGGATGGTGAAGATTTCCCGTCCCCTGTGAATTCAGATGCAGTTAAAAAATACTTCGCATAAAAATGACCCGCTGGACACAAAAACAGAATGAAAGTCCAGGAAAAAATAGGGCATCCCGCAAGTCAAAAACAGAATAAAAGACTTGGGCAAAAATAAGGGAAATAAATAAAAGATGTACACCCGCTGAGTTGAAAAGCCGCATTGGACAACTCAGGCAAAAATGGGTATCCCGATGGATTGAAAACCCGAAAGGGCGATCCATGCAAAATAAGGGAATAAGCGAACAACTGCATTCTGAATTCATCTGTATCACCTACAACTTGGTAAACCTCGAAAGGGTCAAGCTTCTGTCAGAATCAGCCTCTTCAAAAAGCAAGACGAGAAGAACGTCAAAAGTCATACGAGTCATAGCAAGAGGGGAAGCTCCTTGAAGCGTCATCAACATTGCCAGCATTTTGTTTCTTAATTTGTAACAATCTCTTCATTCCAGGGGATTTGTTTCTTTGACTGTATCTCGCCAATTCAGGGCACACGAATTAATAAAAACAGATTTTTCAGTCACACAATGTCTCGTATATTTTATTTGCAAAAAATGTCTGATGTCTTAAAGAACACTGATTGCATGAATACAGATGACTATCCTCAAAAGAATAAAAAACTACGTGCCTGCAGGAAATAAACTTACTCTCGGGAATGTCTCACTCCTATGACGGAACCCGGTAAGAGATGCCTCGGGACTACTTGTGCGTTTCTCTGTCTTTGCAGGATTGCAGGTATTCAAAAGCGCAACATGGGGCATGAAAGCTTCACCCCAGCAAGCTGGCAAATCAACACTCACTCAGTCTTAGCACTCCAGGTGTTTTCTCCCCAGCTGAGTTGCCACTTATTGTTTCTCCCAGCCGAGTTGCCAATCATTCTTCCTCAGTCAAGAACAAAATCAGGGAACCATCTCCCCACAGAGTTTCAGCCTCTATCCAGAAGAGCAACGCACGAAGGAATCACAACAAAGTGAAGAGAGCAGTCACAAACCCCAGCTGGGTCTCTCACTTACTGGAATAGGTCTATCATTGACCTATCTCCCCAAGCAGATACATCTCATCAGATCTACCAACGATCTCATCCCCAGCTGGGATGTTCACTTCAAACAGATCGACCAGAGATCTTCACAGCAATGGGATCCGAATCCCGGATCGATATCTTTCGCATAGTCATAGCATTCGCATCATATTCACCAAACAAAGCGTAGCATTCCGTTTTAATACGGAGCATTACGGCAAAAATCAAACATATTGCATAATCATAAGCCATGGTCTGAATCAAACACTTGTGAATAATGACAATCTAGCAGCAGTATACAGAATGCTCCCCAGAGTCCCCAGCAAACACAATTGCCTCACATTCACAAAACATCAGTACATACTCCTTGTGGCACCCGTCCGTGTCATATCCCCAGCAGAAAGCCAAAGACTTCCTCTTTGCACTCACAGATACATGTATATATAACTTTCTTGACATCCGCCCGTGTCATTTTCCAGCACAGTAACATAAACACTTTGTATATCAGATATTTGTTTATATCATACTCTTCTCCTTTTGACACTCGTCCGTGTCACTCTCCCCAGCAGATACATCACTCATACTTACCACTCATACTTACATATATAGATACTCGTCCGTATCTTGTATACACCATTTATATCCCCGCAGAGTCGACACTTCGTCCGTGTTCTCTGTTAACCAGTTGGTACTCGTCCGTATCATCATCTCAGAACATGTGTCAAGAGTTTATTTCTACCTGATACTCGTCCGTATCACAGTCTTAAGGATGCTCGTCCGCATCTTTAATCCATACACTGATTCAAACACTTACGTCTTCTTGAATATAGACACTCGTCTGTGTCTAATATTCCCCAGAAGAGTCCCCTCAGATTCAACACTCGTACGTGTTCTCTGTTAACCAGTTGATACCAGTCCGTATCATCATCTCTGAACACGTGTCGGTATTTGTTTCTACCCGATACTCGCCCGTATCGTAGTCTTAAGGATGCTCGTCCGCATCTTTAATCTATACACAATACCAAACACTTATACCTTTTACTTCTTGGATGTAAACACTCGTCCGTGTTTACTATTCCCCAGTAGATCGCCCACAAAGCAATTTTCTTTCTTATCTGACATTCACCCTATGTCATGATAAACCTTGAGAGCAGCCGTACCCTGCTAGGTGGTCGTCCTCCACCTCTTGATGATTGTCCTTCATCATGCTCACCCGATGGCCGTCCCCATCGTTGATTTTTCTATCCGACATTCGTCCTATGTCGTGATATTTAGCAGCCGTCCCCTGCTAGGTGGTCGTCCTCCACCTCCTGATGATCTTCCTTCATCATTTTATCCAATGGCCGTCCCCATTGTTGATTTTGGTTATCTGGCGTTCGTCCTACGTCATGATAAACCTTGAGAGCAGTGGTCCCCTGCTAGGTGGTCGTCCTCCACCTCTTGATGGTCGTCCTCCATCATGCTCGTCCGATGGTGTCGCTCCCGACAAATGAAAATGGATCATATGAAGGTACAGACGCGAACGGTCGGCGAAGGGAACAGTGAGAACACACAGCCGTGAACTCACTGGAGATGAAAAGAGTCGCCAGCTAGGCATTTTTATCCCGGAGGAAAGGCAATGCTGCATAGGCCTAGAAAGATATGGATAAGACGGTTGCGAACCAGAGAGACTGAGAAAGGGGGTTGGTTACAACCTGGGAAGGTATTAGCACCCAGATTGTCCGTCGTACTCGACGGGATCCACGCTTAAAAGATTTGTGTTTTAAAAGGGGTAGTGTCAGTGCAATCTGTGTGTAAAAGAGCTGGAAAAGAATGTACAGGTGTCAATGTAAAGAAATGTGATGTGTATAAATGTACAGTGTCAGTGTGAGAACAAGAATGAAGTGCTCAAGAATATGAGGCTAAGAGAATAAAGCTGAAAGAGGGGGGATATATAGAGACTTTTGTTCGATAACTGTTAAGTTATGCCTACGTATCCTCTCGTGCAATGAGGAAGTCAGAACACCGTAGTTCGACCCAAAGAGACTGAAAGATGAATTGACTTGTGAACTGCTTGCTTGCCTATGCTCAAGTGTATGACCTGTCTGGCTCAGGTGCTAACTGTCTTGCATTAGACGGAAGAAGCGAGTTCTCGTTTGTGAGTGAGGATGATGAGAAAAGAATCCCGGAGGAGACGATTATTGTTTGTTTTTTTGTTTTCAGTCTTTTATTTCTTTTTGGAGTTTGTCATAAGATAATGAGCTTAAGTCTAAACCAATGGATTTAGTAAACTCATCACATCTTCCCTCTGATTAGGGGTAATGAGAATACCTTAAGTGTGAAGTCAGATTCTCACACTTAATCACCTTCGGTGTAGGATTAAGATCATTAACCTATTTGTGATTATTTAGATGTTTTTGGTGTTTTTGTTTAGTGTTGAGTAATGAGGTTAAGCCATAATCAAGGATTAAACAGACCCATTACACCATCCTAAAAGAAGGATAATAGATGAGAATGTTTAAGCTGAGGAAAACTCCTCAACTTAATCCATGATTAGGGATTAAACCCATGACAAAACAAGCCTTGATTAAGTGGATTTTAGATTAATGATATGATGATGAAGTGTTTTTTATGGTTTGTAAGACAACTTGAGGGGGACTTGTCCATTAACACTAGGGTTAGTCCTTCTTAACCACTTAAGGAAGAATTAGAACCCTAATGTAAGGCCCAAGTTACAAGTGTAATGTCTTGATGATTATTAGATGAATTGATTAAGAGATTTAAACACCTTAAGGGTTTAATACTTAGGATTAAAGTTATACACTCCATCCTAAGAGAAGGATGCAGGCATAACCCTAAGCACAAAGTCTTAAAGCCTTTAGGGTTTAGTCCCTGATTATGAGGTGAGAAGAGGAGACTCAAAGAGAGACACAAAGGTAAAACTATGGGGGGACTAATCAAAATCCTAATTCATTGTCATGCTTGGTTGGTCCTAAGGTTTGTGAGGTTTCCAAGAACAATCTTCAGAAGAACCACCAGGAAGCAGATGAATAAGATCAAGAGAAGCAAAAGTGACTTGCTTCATTCAAGAAGTCAAGTCACTTGAAGAAAGAAATTGGGAAGGAGAAGAATGAGCAAGCTCAAACTCAAACACAAATAAGAATGCAGCCATGGATGCAAGAAAGATGAAAAAGAAAAGTTATGAGAAGTGAAGGCAAATCCACTTCTCAAGTTTACTTACCACCTGAAATGTTAGAAAGAAATGCAATGTAATGCAAGATGAGATGAAATGATATGATGCAAAGCAAAACCAGAAGCATGTTGATGATGATTATGATGTTATGAGGTGCTGCAAACATGAGGCAAGACAATGGGGATGTTCATACAAGATCATGAATGCAAATGATGCAAGTTAAGGAGCATGAACAAACATGAAAAGCTATGAATCATACAAGACAAATGACATGGCAAATATGTAATGCAATGGTCAAACATGCTTTCTATATGTCTTAAGATGTCAAATGGATCACAAGAATGCACAAAATGCAAAGACAAGTCATGTTATGCAAGGAAATGCAAGAGGGATGCAAATGAAAGCCCAAATTAGGGTTTATGGATCAAACATCAAACACAAACCAAAAAACAGAAGCAAAGCCCTAAAGCAAGAATGGAAAATGGCACCCAAAGAAACCCTAGGCCTATGATGAATCACTGCCCAAAGGGGAGCTCTCAACTCTCAACCAAACTCAAGTTATGAATTTTCTAAGTTATTAGGGTTTCTAGGGGTTCTTAACAAAACAAATGCCAAACAATTTGAAAATGCAAGAACAATTCATGGCCTTTTTATCTTTGAAACTACATGCAAAACAAAAGACAAAGCAAGAAGAATCAATGTCTCAACCTTCACCAATTGGCAGAAATGAATTTTTGAACCCATGATCAAAATAATGCATAAAAAATGATTTAATTCAATGAAAAATTCTTAAAATGCATCAAGATCAAAAAAGAAATTTGGTTTGAAGGTTGGACAATGTTTCTAAATGTCTTAGAACATTTCATGAATTTTTTTGTAATTTTTAAATACCTAAAAGTATTTTTAATTAATTAATTCTCATTAATTAATTAAAAATAATCTTTTAAATATTTAAAAATACTTTTTTAATGATAAAAATAAAATAAAAAATGTTTTTGGGTTCTGAAACTTAATAATAACTTGTACAAAAAATTTCAGATTTTTTAAATAAGTTTTGCTATTTAAAATAAAATATAGAAAACAAATGTAAAAGAAATGAATTAATATTAATAAAAATGAAAAGTAATTCAATCCAAAGGCTGAGATTTGAACCTGGGAAAAGGGGCTTGACCGCGCGCGTTTTTAAACGGCCAGGATGGAGTCTGATTCAATTAACTTAATTAATTTTAATTAATTTAAATAAAAAGAATTAGGGCTAAGTGAATCAATCTGGGCCGTGCACAACTTAAGCTAATCACCATCCTAAGGCTGTGAACGCATCTGGCAAATTAATTAGGGTTTATAGTTAATGACTTTCAGGTGACCGGAGGGAAGCTCCGGTCACCTTCTCCGGCGGGTTGAAAACCCTAGATCATGATTCAGGCCACCATTCTCCAAATTAAAGCCAGGGAAACACTCCTCTACTCAAACCTCACCCAAATCAACTCTCAAAATGAATTTCTCATGCTTAAACTAAGGGAATCGAAGCCATGAAGTTTCACGGGCAAAATTTCAGAGCTTCAGTAAATCCTCATTTTTCACTCATTTCCAATTCTAAACACATCATTATGATCAGCAAGACATGTACTTTCAATTTGTAACAAAAAATGCAAGCTCTGAAAAGTTGAGGATTCGAAGCTACCTGAAGTGATGAACTATGAATATGAGCTCTCCTGACCTTGCTTTGATGCAGAATGCCTTCTCTGAACCCCCTGAAGCCAATGGAATGTTCACAACCCCTTGTTGGTGGCCATTTTGGAAGCTTGAGTTCTGATATGACAGATTTCACAGTTGTGATTTGGGAGGTTTCAAACTGCTTTAATGGTGGATTCTGGTTCCTTTGAGTGTGTATTATGCAATGGTGAAGAGAAAATGGATGTTTGATGGCTGAGGAAAGGGATTCGAAGAGGAGAAGTTTTTGGACAGTTTTGTGTTATGCTGCAATGTGTGTGTTCCAGGCTTGTGGGTGTTGTGTTTTTATGATCCATACACTATCCCTAGACTATTGGAATGAATCAGAAGACTTGACATGCACTGTGGGAAAGGTATGGAGCAATTGGCCAAAAAGTCAAGAGTTGTTGTACTTGCAGCATGGGCTATGGAAGCAGCTATGTTAGGGCATGTCTTGCTTCAGCTTGAGTCAAGGATGACCATTGGATTGCTTATGAATGACTGCAACATGTGGATCATGAGTTGAGAGTGATTTTGCAAGTTGTCCACTTGTGTTTTCTCATGATTTTTGCTTATGCACATGTGATTCTTCTTGCTGAATTTTGTAGCACAACATTTCTTTTAGTCATGGCAATGTTGAAAAATCAGCTAGTGATCACATAATTCTTTGAAGCATGGATTTGCCAAGAATCCTCTTTTGCACACTTATGGAAATGCCTCATGGGACTTTTGAAAATCAAGGCAAACAAAGAAGAATCCCTTGGGCCAATTCTGTTTTTTAGGGCATATGTGATCATGTGATGAAGTTTTGAAGTCACTTTGAAGTCACTAGAATGCTTGATACATGAATTTGCAAGTTTTCCATTTAGTGCATAACTTGAAATTTAGTGATTTTTGCCAACTTTAACAAACCATAACTTTTGATCCAAGATGAATTAGATCATGCTCTTGTACTTTTTGGAAAGGGAAAGATGAGATCTACAACTTTCATGACCAAGGTTTTTCCATTTGAAGCATTTTTGGATCATGAATCAAGGCTTGAAAAATGACCTAAAATGATGCATTCTTGAAAAGTCAACTATGCCCAAAAAGTCAACATTTGCAAAAACCCTAAATTCTTGATTTCTATGAACTTCAATCTTCTTCCATGATCAAATAAAGACCATATACACTCAAAATGATGAAGATCACCCATTGGTTGGGTCATTGGGGGCCTCAGATGCCCTGATTTTACACTGACTTGTCTGAAAAGTCAACTCTTGATCAGATGACTTCCCCATGGAATTTCTTCATGAAAATTGATATGCATACTCCCTATACCATATAGAGATCAATGGAAACAAGAATGACCAAAAAATTTGGAGTTATGGCCTCTGAAACCAAAACCCTAATTTTCAGTCAACTGTGTAGTTCAAGCTGGCCCTGCATCCACTCAAACCCTAGTTCTTGTGATTCCTCTGCATTTTTGACTTTGAGGAGATGAAATATGACATAAGAACACACATGGACCCCTTTGAGTTGATTGGTTGCCTTTGGAATGGCTCAAGATGCTTTGGGATTGCTCAGATCACAAACCCTAGGTGCAGATGACTTAGAAACTATCCAGTGAATCAAAAATGAAATGTGAGATGATGTGGTTGTGTTTATGCATATGAAATGATCACAAGCCATGGTGTGAATGGGTGAGGGCAAATTTGGGGTGTTTACAGCTGCCCCTATTCAAACATGAGTTAGCTGTGCAGGTTGTAAGCGACGGCTTAACAGGCCAAACAAGATAACTTGTGGTTGAATACCAAAGACAGTCCAAAATTTGCACTCACAGAATGAAGAAGAAAAGAGATATGGATTGTAAAAGCAAAATAAAGTATATTGTAAAGTGTAGGCGACGGAGGACGACCGTCGAGCAGAGGACGACTGCTAGGTAAAGTGGTATGTGAAGCAAAGCGATGACGGGGACGGCCGACATGCTGGTAAAGTGCAGGAAATAAAGCGATGACGGGGACGGCCGACATGCTGGGGATAAAAAGGTAAAGCTAAGACGGGGACAGCCGACTAGCTGGGGAAAAACAAGTATATTATGATGGGGACGGCCATCAAGATAAAGCTGCAAAGTTCTCTGGGGATTAATGAAACATGACGGGGACGGCCATCAAGTTCATAAAGGTCAAGTAACCAACGATGGGGACGGCCATCGGGCTAAAAGGAAAAGGGACCACGACGGGGACGGCCATCGGGTTAAAGAATAAATGAAATAAACAGATGATGGGGTACGGCCACCAAAGGTGAAGGACGATCACCTAGCAGGGGACGGCTGCTCTGTTGGGGATAAAAGAAATATGATGGGGACGGCCATCAAAGGTGGAGGACGACCACCTGGCAGGGTACGGCTGCCGAAAATATCAACGATGGGGACGGCCATCGGATAGAAAAGGTCAACGATGGGGACGGCCATCGGACGAGCAAGATGGAGGACGACCATCAAGAAGTGGAGGACGACCACTCAGCAGGGGACGGCTGCTCTCGAGGTTTATCGTAACACAGGACGAGTGTCAGATAACCACAATCAACAATGGGGACGGCCATTGGATAAAATGATGAAGGACGATCATCAAAAGGTGGAGGACGACCACCTAGCAGGGGACGGCTGCTAAAATCAACGATGGGGACGGCCATCGGGTGAGCATGATGGAGGACGACCATCAAGAAGTGGAGGACGACCACTCAGCAGGGTACGGCTGCTCTCAAAGGTATCATAACACAGGACGAGCGTTAGATAAAAAGAAAATTTGCTTGCAATCTACTGGGGAGATAGTAAACACGGACGAGCGTTTACATCCAAGAAACAAAAGGTATAAGTGTTTGGTATTGTGTATAGATTAAAGATGCGGACGAGCATCCTTAAGACTATGATACGGACGAGTATCATGCCGAAATAAACTGACACATGTTCTGAGATGATGATACGGACGAGTATCAACAAAGAACAAGGACTACCGTCGACTCTGTGGGGATATAAGCGATGATGTATACAAGATACGGACGAGTATCTGTATAAAGGTACCATGAGTAGTGAGTATTGTATTGTATTGACGAGTGTTTATCTGCTGGGGAGAGTGACACGGACGGGTGTCAAGAGAGAAAAGTGTAATATTAACAAGTATCTGCTATACAAAGTCTAGGCGACTGCGCTGGGGATATGACACGGACGGGTGTCAAGAAAGTGTATATAAGGTATATGTGAGGGCAAAGAGGATGTCTTTGGCTTTCTGCTGGTGATGTGACACGGACGGGTGTCAGGACGTATCTGTAATGAGGGTGATTTGTTTGTAAAGGGTGCTCAGGCGACTTTACTGGGGAAAGATGACACGGACGGGTGCCAAAATGAATATATACTGGTGTTTGTGATTGTGAGGCAGCTGCTTCTGCTGGGACTCTGGTGGGGTTTCTGTATGGTGATGATGAACGATTTATTATTCACAAGCGTTCAATTCACAACATGACTTATGATTATGCTATGTATTTGATTTTTGCCGTAATGCTCCGTATTAGACGGAATGCTACGCTCTGAGGGTGAATATGATGCGGATGCCATGATTATGCAAAGGAGCAAAGATCCAGGATTCGGATCCCATCACTGCGAAGATCTCTGGTCGATCTGTTGGAAATGGACCTCCCAGCTGGGGATGAGATCATTGGTAGATCTAATGATGCACTTGCTTGGGGATACATGTCACTGATCGACATATCCTTATAAATGAGAAACCCAGCTGGGGTTTGTAGAAGCTTTATGTACTCTGTTGTGATCTTCTCCGTGCGTTGCTCTTCTGAATAGAGGCTTGAAGCTCTGTGGGGAGATGATTCCCTGATTTCTGTATTCTGTTGAGGAAGAATGGCCACTCGGCTGGGGAATTGAGAGGCAACTCAGCTGGGGAGAGCAACAAGAGGCAACTCAGCTGGGGATAAAGCATTTCGGATGCTGAGATTGAGTGTATGCTGATTCGGCAGCTCCGCTGGGGAAATGGGCACCTTCTAGTACCATGTGGAAGATAGACTGAGTTGACAATGGTTCGCCTACTTGCTGAGACGTAACCTGCATGCCCCTGGTTGCGTTCTGGATACCTGCAATCCTGCAAAGATAATGGAACGTACAAAAGGTCCCGAGGTATCCCTTACCGGATTCCGTCATAGGAGTTAAGTACTTTCGAGAATAATCACATTCCCTGTAAGCATGCGTTTTCATCTTTAGAGAAATGCATCTGTACTTATGCAATTGTATTTTTAGAGATATCAGACGACTCTTTGCAAAACGTAAATGTAAAAAACGAAACATGACTGAAAATCTGATTTTATTAATTCATGTGCCCTGAATTGGCAAAGATACAGTCAAAGAAACACATCTCCTGAAATGAGGAGATTGTTACAAATTGAGAAATAAGGTGCTGGCGGTGCTGACGACGCTTTCAAAGAGCTTCCTCTTCTACTATGACTCGTATGACAATGACGTTCTTCTCGTCTTGCTTTCTGGAGAGAGTTGATTCTGATTAAAGCTTGATCCTTTGAAGCTTACCAAGTTGTAGGTGATACAGACGAATTCAGAATGCAGTTGTTCGCTTATTCCCTTATTTTGCATGGATCGCCCTTTCGGGTTTTCGATCCATCGGGATACCCATTTTTGCCTGAGCTGTCCAATGCGGCTTTTCAACTCAGCGGGTGTACATTTTTTCATTTATTTCCCTTACTTTTGCCCGAGTCTTTTATTCTGTTTTTGACTCGCCGGGATGCCCTATTTTTGCCTGGACTTACATTCTGTTTTTATGTCCAGCGGGTCATTTTATGCGAAGTATTTTTTAACTGCATCTGAATTCACAGGGGACGGGAAGTCTTCACCATCCATGGTGCTGAGCATCAGTGCTCCACCAGAGAAAACTTTCTTTACAACAAATGGTCCTTCATAATTTGGAGTCCATTTGCCCCTGTGGTCTGTATGAGGAGGGAGGATTCTCTTCAGCACAAGATCTCCCACTTGGTACTCTCGGTGCCTGACTTTCTGATCGAAGGCTCTCTTCATTCTTTTCTGATATAACTGTCCATGGCAGATTGCAGCCAATCTCTTCTCTTCGATCAGACTCAGTTGTTCGTATCGGGACCGAACCCATTCTGCTTCACTCAGTTTAACATCCATTAGTACCCGTAGAGAAGGCAATTCAACTTCAACAGGTAGGACTGCCTCCATACCATACACAAGTTGATACGGTGTTGCCCCAGTGGACGTTCTGATTGATGTGCGGTACCCATGCAAGGCAAACGGTAGCATTTCATGCCAGTCTTTGTAGGTGACTACCATCTTCTGCACAATCTTCTTGATATTCTTATTTGCTGCCTCAACAGCGCCGTTCATCTTTGGCCTGTAAGGAGAAGAATTGTGATGTTGGATCTTGAAGTCCCGGCACAGTTCTGCCATCATTTTGTTGTTTAAATTGGAACCATTGTCAGTAATGATTCGCTCGGGAACTCCATATCGACAGATGATTTCTCTTTTCAGAAATCTGGCTACCACTTGTCTTGTAACATTTGCATATGAGGCTGCTTCAACCCACTTGGTGAAATAGTCAATGGCGACCAGGATGAATCTGTGGCCGTTTGAAGCAGTCGGCTCAATCTTGCCAATCATATCAATGCCCCACATAGCAAAGGGCCATGGTGAAGACATTATGTTCAAAGGATTGGGAGGCACATGCACCTTATCTGCGTAGATCTGGCATTTATGACATTTCCTGGCATAGGCACAACAGTCTGCATCCATTGTGATCCAGTAATAGCCTGATCTTAACAACTTCTTAGCCATGGCATGCCCTCCAGCATGGGTACCAAAAGATCCTTCGTGCACTTCATGCATCAACAGATCTGCTTCTGTCTTGTCAACACATCTGAGGAGTACCATATCAAAGTTCCTTTTGTATAAAGACCCATCAGTGTTCAGAAAGAAACTACCAGCAAGCCTTCTCAAAGTCTTCTTATCATTGGAAGATGCCCCAGGTGGGTATGTTTGATCCTCCAAGAAGCTTTTAATGTCATGGTACCAAAGCTTATCATTTTTTACAACATCCGCTGCGAACACATATGCTGGTCTACCGAGTCTGGACACTGAGATCTGAGGTACAAAGTTGGCCGTTTGAACTTTGATCATGGATGAAATGGTAGCCAAGGCATCTGCAAACTGATTCTCGTCCCGAGGGATATACTCAAGCTTGACTGTTGTGAAGAAAGTCAATAACCTCCTTGTATAATCCCTGTAAGGTATCAGATGATCTTGGTGAGTGTACCATTTCCCGTTGGTTTGATTGACTACCAAAGCTGAATCTCCGAATACGGTCAATGTTTTGATCCTGAGGTCAATGGCTTCCTCAAGACCCATAATGCAAGCTTCGTATTCAGCTTCGTTGTTAGTGCAGTTGAAAGTGAGTTTTGCCGAGAAAGGCATGTGAACTCCTTTAGGTGTAATGAGTACTGCACCAACACCACGGCCATTCATGTTAACAGCCCCATCAAACATCATGGTCCATTCTTCCTCCGGGTCAGGCCCTTCAGTGTGAATAGGCTCTTCGTGATCTTTTGCTTTAATGAACATGATGTCTTCATCAGGGAAGTCAAACCTCATAGGCTGGTAGTCATCAATAGGTTGCTCAGCCAGATATTCAGATAGTACACTGCCCTTGATGGCTTTCTGAGATGTGTACTGTATGTCGTATTCTGTGAGAATCATCTGCCATCTTGCAACCCGTCCGGTAAGAGCTGGCTTCTCGAAAATGTACTTAACTGGATCCATTTTTGAGATTAATAAGGTAGTGTGGGTCAACATATACTGTCTCAGTCGGCGAGCAGCCCACGCTAAAGCACAGCAAGTTTTCTCGAGCAGTGAATAACGCTGTTCACAGTCGGTAAACTTTTTTCTTAGGTAGTATATTGCATACTCTTTTCGACCAGACTCGTCATGCTGGCCCAGCACACACCCCATCGACTCTTCCAATACTGTCAAGTACATAATCAGAGGTCTTCCTTCTACTGGAGGCATGAGGATTGAAGGTTCTTGTAAGTACTCTTTGATCTTGTCAAAAGCCTTCTGGCAATCTTCGTTCCACCTGACCGTTTGTTCTTTCCTTAACAGCTTGAACAAGGGTTCACAGGTTGCTGTGAGGTGAGATATGAACCGCGAGATGTAGTTCAATCGACCTAAGAACCCTCGAACTTCTTTCTCAGTTTTCGGTGCAGGCATTTCTTGTATAGCCTTGACTTTATCAGGGTCAACCTCAATCCCCTTCTCGCTTACAATAAAGCCCAACAATTTACCGGATCGCACCCCGAATGTGCATTTGTTGGGGTTCAACTTCAGCTGGTACTTCCTCAGGCGCTTGAACAACTTCAGCAGATTCACCAGGTGATCTTCCTCTGTAAGGGACTTGGCGATCATATCATCCACATAACATTCTATTTCTTTGTGGATCATATCGTGGAACAATGTCACCATAGCCCGTTGATATGTTGCACCAGCATTCTTCAGTCCAAATGGCATCACTTTGTAACAGAACGTGCCCCAAGGTGTGATGAATGTTGTCTTCTCCATGTCTTCAGGTGACATCTTGATCTGATTATATCCTGAGAATCCATCCATGAAGGAGAATACCGAGAACTGAGCCGTATTATCCACCAATACGTCAATGTGAGGTAATGGGAAGTCATCTTTCGGGCTGGCTCTGTTCAGATCCCGGTAGTCAACACACATTCTAACTTTGCCGTCCTTCTTAGGCACAGGTACTATGTTAGCAACCCACGGCGGGTAGCTAGTCACAGCAAGGAACCCGGCGTCCCATTGCTTTTGTACCTCTTCTTTGATTTTCATAGCCATGTCTGGGCGAGTTCGGCGCAACTTCTGTTTGACTGGTGGGCATTCTTCCCTCAAAGGCAGCTTGTGCACAACTATATCGGTGTCCAACCCTGGCATATCTTGATACGACCAAGCAAACACATCAACATACTCTTGAAGCAGATCTGTCAGTTGTCTCTTCACTGAGTCTTGCAGGCAGGCCCCGATTTTTACTTCTTTCACGTTTTCTTCCGTACCAAGATTAATCACTTCAATCTCCTCCTGGTGAGGAGTAATAACCTTTTCCTCCTGTCTCAACAACCTGGCTAGCTCTTCAGGAAGCTCATATTCTTCATCAACCCCTTCATCAGCTTGATTGATTGGATTGTCAAAGTCATACGATGTCATAGCCGTGCTGTTGTCGGTGCTGTCAGGAAGGCACTCTCTGCAAGGGTTAAGTTGGTTCATTTTAGTGATTGATTTTAATCTTGCTTTAGAAAAAAAAGTGAAATGAAGTTATCATTTTGAAAACACCGCCATTTATTTTTGTACAAAAAGAAAAATGGAAAAAATAGTGAGCAGAAAAGAAAAAGACTCGTTTGCAAAAAGATGTCTGATATTTCATTAATTTGATCTTGTTTGCACAAAAGTACAGATGGCCCTGGTTACAAAATGAGTCTTGTCATCTTGGGCAAGATGCAAGACTTTGATGCATGCTATATAAAAAATACAGGAAATAATAATTACTCTGCATGAGTAACTCTTATAATTTCCTGGGAAGACCAGTTCGAGACACTGCTCCCCGGGATCTTTGGACGAATCCAATTCTCCAGATTGCGCTCCTCTTCCAGCTCGTCTTCCAGGCAGTTGATAGCATCGGGGGTAAGCATCCCCCCACTGACAAATCCAGGCTCCGCAGCAGCCTTTGCTTGATGTTGAGTTGGTCTGTAACCCAACCCAAATTTGTCCTTCTTCTCTTCCACAGCTAAGACCTTGCCCCAGCCTAGGGCAGTTCCTTCTTCAACAACCTTCCGGGCTTGTTGGTAAGATGACATTGGAGTACCAGATACAGCAGATGCTTCATTCACATTCAAGGCTTCAAAACCTTGGCTCATTGTTTCATGGATCTCTCCATCCATTTCAATGTACTTATAAGTAGCCAGATGGCTAACGAAAATGTCCTCCTCTCCACAGATTGTGACAACTTGACCTTCCCACTCAAATTTTAACTTTTGGTGAAGGGTAGACGTTATTGCGCCGGCGGTGTGAATCCAGGGTCTACCTAACAAACAGCTGTAGGCGGGCTGAATGTCCATCACATAAAAGATAGTTTTAAAGGTCTGCGGGCCAATTGTCACAGGCAGCTCAATCTCTCCCAGAACCGATCTCTTAGAACCATCAAAGGCTCTTACTACCAGGTTGCTGGGTCTCAATGCCAATCCATCATATTCAAGCTTCACCAGAGCCTTCTTCGGTAAGACATTCAGGGAAGAACCTGTGTCCACCAGCACATGAGAAAGGACAGCTCCTTTGCATTCCATGGTTATGTGCAAGGCTTTGTTGTGGTTGCGGCCATCCGCTGTCAAGTCAGAATTGGTAAACCCTAGCCCATTGCTAGCAGTAACATTTCCAACCACGGTTTCCAATTGGTTGACAGTAATCTCCTCAGGCACGTAAGCTGCGTGCAGGACTTTAAGTAGTGCATTCCGATGGGCCTCGGAGCACATAAGCAGTGAGAGGATGGAGATTTTGGATGGCGTCTGGTGAAGTTGATCCACAATTTTGTAATCACTCTTTTTGATGATTCTCATAAACTCATCAACTTCCTGATCAAATGGAGTTTTCAGGGCTTCTTTGGCAGCTGGATCTTCCTGCACCGGGCTTTTACCCTTTGCCTTGGCAGCAGCTTCTGCTTCGGCAGTAGGTTTTTGAACTTGTGAAGCAAAGAGGCGTCCGCTTCGAGTGAAGCCTCCGCCTCCCCCCACATTATCTACTTGTGGTGCAGGTGTTGATGTTTCAAGAGTGATTCTTTTTCCTTCGCAGTACACGTCAGAGCCATAGTGCCAAGGGATGGCCCTATTGCTTTCATATGGTACTGGTCCAGGCACCGTGACAGTGACTGGACTGATTGCTGCTGCTGAAGGGACTGTAATTGTTTGTGGATCATAAAAGATTGTAACCGGTGCTCTGGTGGGAGCAGCACCTTCTGAATGGTAAGCGGAGTTATTTTCAGGATCGTAGAATATGGTAACAGTAGAGACATCTTCGTAATTGATTGCTGGTGTTGTAGGAGGTTCCGTTGGAAGGACTGTTGTTGTTGCTGATGGAGAGTCGAAATGGAATGAAGCTGAAGTTGTAGCAGGAGAAACTGTTGAAAACTGATCATTTGTGAGGACAGGTGAAGTACTCGTTGATGGTGCTGATGAATTGTTGGGAATAATAGTTGCTGTAGTTGTAGGAGGGTCTGGAACCGTTGTTGATGAAGTTGCCGGATTTGTCGGAAATGAAGTAGTGATCTGTAGCAGGCCACTCTGAATAAGGCTGTCAATGCCATTCCTTAAATCTTCACACCCATTCCATGAAATATTGCAGTATGGACATCCTAGTTCACACCCCGGAAATATATTGTTTTCACGGAGTTGAGCTTTGATTTCCACCAATGGTGTCCTGATCTGATCCACACTAGTTATTAAATAAGACGGTTGGTCTTCTTCAATAGCATTAATTCGGGGACCACCATGGTTTGGCATAGGGTTTTTATTGACATTGGGCGGAGGTGCAAAATTCAGAGCCTTGGAGTCTACCAAGTCTTGTACCTTCATATGCAGAGCCCTGCATTTTTCTGTACTGTGACCAGGTGCATTGGAATGAAAAGCACACCTAGCATTGGAGTCATAGTTCCTTGGTAGACTGTTGGGATCAGGAGGTGCCAACGTTCTTAGCTCAACTAGGTTGAGTTTCAGAAGTTGTGGCAGCAAGGCAGCATATGGCATTGGGATCGGGTCGATCACTCTGTTAGCTTGGGATGGCCTCTGTTGGAATGGCCTCTGTTGATTGTTGTTGTTGGAGTTGTTGTTGTTGTAGTTCCTTAGAGGATACTGATTCTGCTGATACTGAGGTTGTTGTTGGAAGTTTTGTTGAGGAGGTTGATAGACTGGCTGTGGGTGAGCTGGAGCAGGGATAGTGACTGCTGCTATTGACCTCTGAGCATATTGGGGCCTACCCCTGTTGGTGTGAATGGCATTGGTCTCGCCAGTTCTTCTCGGGCCTGCAAAAGGCTTTCTTGTACCACTGGACGAGCTTGCACCGTTGTCTGAGATCTTTCCCATTTTTAACAGGCTTTCAATTCTCTCCCCAGCTATGACAACATCCGCAAAGCTAGTGGAAGAGAAAGCAGCCAACCTGTCAATATACGTTCCCTGAAGAGTGTTCATAAACATGTCTGCCATTTCCCTCTCAGACATTGGTGGTTGAACGGCAGCAGCCAATTGCCTCCATCTTTGAGCATATTCTCTGAAGCTCTCCCTAGATGACTGTGACATTCCCATCAGGAGGGTCCTGTTGGGTGCCATATCTAGATTATACTGATACTGTCTGATGAAGGCCTCTGCCAGGTCCTTCCAACATCTAATAGTCGCTCTTGTCAGATGGGAATACCATTCCCTTGATGCTCCAGTCAAGCTATCTTCAAAATAGAACATCCACAATTTCTCATCCATTGTATAGGCCTTCAGCCTTCCCAGAAATGACTGCAAATGAGTCCGGGGGCATGAAGTCCCATTATACTTTTCGAAACATGGAGGCTTGAACTTGTGGGGAATCCTGACCCCTTCTACCAAACCCATGTCCATGACGTCGAACCCCAAAGAATTTTGAGACTCCAGTGATCTCAACTTCTCAGCTATTTCTTCCAACCGTCTATCATATGTTTCCTCTCCGGCACCCATTACTGTATACTGGTCCTCCTGAGGATCTTCTTGAAGTACTCTGGCTGCAGTGGCTGTACCTTGAACATTTGCAGGGATGTTAATCTCAGGATGTAGATGTGGACCAAACACAGGGGGGGTAACATGTGGTTGCACCCTTTCATTATTACTGGTGCCTGCAGTTCCTACATGAGGCTCCTCTTGATTTTGCCTCTCCACCATGGCCCTCAGTCTCTCCTGGCTCTGAGCCATGTTGTTCATAACTTCCATGAACTGCGTCATCTGCGTTCTCATCTCTAACCTTTCGTTTGCCATCTGGTTTCTGACCTCCGTAAGGTCTTGCTGCATCTGATCCATCTGAATTCCCGGAAGGTTGTTTCTAGTTGGGTACCTGTGAGGCCTGTTGAGAGGAAATACCCGGCGGCGAGCAATAATTCCTGAATATCACAACAGAGGTTAGCAACAACAAAACAAAAACCTACAAAACAAACAAAAGGGTTAGCATGCAATGCAGTTATGCTTATTTGTTCTCAAGGTATCCGGTTTGGTCTTCAGTTTTGACCCTTCCAGACCCTTGAAGATGATGCTGTTGAAGTTGCTTTTGATGTGATCCCAGATAGAAACCAACACAAATATATTACAAAGGCGAAATAATACAATTTGTTCATTTTACAACACAAACCCTCAAAGGGGCCAAAATACATCACATAAAGCAAAAGTACATGGAAAAGGAACAACAAGCAAATGATCAAACTCCAAGGCCAAACTCATCCTCACGAACTTCCTTGAGAAGTGCTTCGGTCACAGGATCATCCGGATGCTCCGTGAGACTTCTGATGAGAAGGTTTCTTGTTGCAACAGCTGCAGCCAATTTCTTGCTCTGACTTTGGTCCTTAGACCTCTTCAATCCTGCTTTGATTTTCAGCTCTGATATTTCCTCCTGGGCTGCTGCCAGGGCTCTTTCCATCTGCTCCATCTTGTTCTGAACTCTCTTGTCTTCTAGAGTACGGGCCTCAGTGATCCGGACCCACCTGGCCTGACTCTCTTTCAAATACAAGTCTGTTCTTGCTCTTTGGAACTGGGCTTCTTTACAAGCGTTCTTCAGAATCTGCTCACCAGCTTTGGATTTGTTGATATAATCTCCAGACTTCTCAATCTTAGTCAAGTGTTCCACTCTCAACTTCTTCAATCTTTCAATCTCCCTTACACCTTCACTCCTCTCCCGGAGGGTCTTCTGCAAGGCTTGAGTTAACTTCTCATTTCTTTCCTTCAAACTCTCAAACTCTTCCAAACTGATAGTGGCAGGAGGTGGTGCTGAAGATGACTCAGGCATGTCTTCTATGGTGAAGGGCATTCCAGAGAATTGGGCCCTAGCATGGGACCACTCATAATATTGGACTGATGCCACATTATTGCACTTACCCAGCATGGTGATTCCCTTAGTTTGAACATGATCCCAGGCCCAGGCAGCCTGCCTAACAACAGTCAAACTAATCTTGTTCTCACAGTAGAGGGTCTCCACCAAATCTTGTTCCCTAGGAGTATGAACCAGTGCATAGCCTAATTGCCTTTTGAACAGCAGAGGGTTGTAGTTGATACTTCCTTTAACTCCTATCAAAGGCACATTGGGAAAGTGCCCACAGCTGGTGATCACATCTCTGCCCTTGGTGCTTTGAGTACACCATCTGATGTCCGCTGAAGTTAGGACAGTGAGTCTCTTAGCCCAGTTGCTTTGCTGATGAGGATTGAGAAATGCATCTGTCCTGGGTAGATGCCTGAGGAGCCAAGTATGGAATAATGGAGCACAAATCCTCACTAATCTTCCCCTTTGCTTCTCATTTCTCTGATGTACTGAGTAATAGAGATCACCCAGTAAAGTTGGCACAGGGTTCTTCAGGATGAACAGATGGATTGCATTTTTGCTAATGAATCGAGGCTCATCTGCAAACAACACAATTCCATATACACTTAAGGCCAACAGGGCACAAACAACTTTCCACTCCCCCAAGGAGGCCTTCAGACTAGCTTGAGAAATCAGGAAGTCCAGATGAAATCCAGGGATCCCAGCTTTAGAGGTCATATGCTGTTCAATCAAAACAGGCTCCAGATACAAAGCTTTTGCTACCTCTCCATTGCTAGGAAAGACCATTTCAGGGTTGAATGGGATTTCTCTCTTGATAGGCAAACCAACCAAATATGAGTATTCTTCCAAAAGAGGACCCAACTGAAAGTCTTGAAAGGTGAAACATCTCAATGGGGGATCATAAAACTGAATGCAGGTGTGGATGAGGCTCCTCTGAGATGGGTCCATATTCATAACCATGTCCAGTATATCTCCATAATTCTCCCTGAACAGGGGTATGTGATCTGGAGTGATCAGGGTTTGGACCCTCCTGATGTCTGATAAGTCTGGTTGGAAGAAATGATAGGTGATGTTGCTTTTCTTTGGAGCCATAAGTGCTGAGTAGAATAAGTGCTGATGAAGATGCTGAGGAGTGGGCCACAGGCTGGCTAGTGCAAGTAACTGAAGTATGGCTGACAAACTGAAACAAGTGCTGGTGGAGATAGGTCAAAACTGCAGATGGGGTCAAAACCAAAACCAGATGAAAATGGATACCCTGAAACACAAATAAGCACATGTTAATATGATGCAATGAGTATGTATGCAAATGAAATGCAAGGGTTTGTGACTGAGCTGGATCTGATTAACTGCCTTGGTATAGGTCCATGTGTGTCCAAGAATCCCAGATGGAGGTCTATAAAATCCAGTAACCAGGGTGGGGGGACTCAAATAAAGAGCCACAAGTCCAGGGTTTTAGAATCACAAGAACTATCCAACATGGAGCATTCTTAACAAAGTCAAAGTAACAGGGTATTCTGAGGTCAAGGTACCTGCAAACCTGTAAACAGCCCAACCCCCTCACAGGTGGTGATCTAGAACAAGGATCCTCAGACTTGGATCAGTTATGAGAAGTGTAAACACTTCTAACCCGGAGGTACAGTGTTTACAATAACCATAACAATTCCTCCTCTAATTCACCTCAATTTCTGAAGGTCAATACTAAAAAGGTCATCCAGACTTAGCAGGCTTCCCAGATAGCCCTAGCATTGCAGGAAATCTGCAACACAGAGTTCTCAAGAAGAAACCCATATCTGAACCGTGTTTCATATTCCCGCACCAGACCGAAATGGAATGGGAAAGAATATGATTCACTCTAGCCTAGGTGTCACTCAGGTCCCATGTATAGGACCTTAACTCTCAATGGAACACCCACCCACCAAAGAAAAACCAGATCCAGCCAGCACAGTATGACAGTATGAAAAATATAAAGCTATAAAGAAAGCAATAAATCAACTGTACATAAAGCAATAAACAAAAATAAATACAAGCACAAATAAGCACATAACACCCCAGTAAACACAAATCAAACAAGCGCTAGGAGGAACCCACAAAAAGAACCAGAAGCCCTGGTTGCAGTATAAGGGTCCCCAGCAGAGTCGCCAAGCTGTCGCTCCCGACAAATGAAAATGGATCATATGAAGGTACAGACGCGAACGGTCGGCGAAGGGAACAGTGAGAACACACAGCCGTGAACTCACTGGAGATGAAAAGAGTCGCCAGCTAGGCATTTTTATCCCGGAGGAAAGGCAATGCTGCATAGGCCTAGAAAGATATGGATAAGACGGTTGCGAACCAGAGAGACTGAGAAAGGGGGTTGGTTACAACCTGGGAAGGTATTAGCACCCAGATTGTCCGTCGTACTCGACGGGATCCACGCTTAAAAGATTTGTGTTTTAAAAGGGGTAGTGTCAGTGCAATCTGTGTGTAAAAGAGCTGGAAAAGAATGTACAGGTGTCAATGTAAAGAAATGTGATGTGTATAAATGTACAGTGTCAGTGTGAGAACAAGAATGAAGTGCTCAAGAATATGAGGCTAAGAGAATAAAGCTGAAAGAGGGGGGATATACAGAGACTTTTGTTCGATAACTGTTAAGTTATGCCTACGTATCCTCTCGTGCAATGAGGAAGTCAGAACACCGTAGTTCGACCCAAAGAGACTGAAAGATGAATTGACTTGTGAACTGCTTGCTTGCCTATGCTCAAGTGTATGACCTGTCTGGCTCAGGTGCTAACTGTCTTGCATTAGACGGAAGAAGCGAGTTCTCGTTTGTGAGTGAGGATGATGAGAAAAGAATCCCGGAGGAGACGATTATTGTTTGTTTTTTTGTTTTCAGTCTTTTATTTCTTTTTGGAGTTTGTCATAAGATAATGAGCTTAAGTCTAAACCAATGGATTTAGTAAACTCATCACATCTTCCCTCTGATTAGGGGTAATGAGAATACCTTAAGTGTGAAGTCAGATTCTCACACTTAATCACCTTCGGTGTAGGATTAAGATCATTAACCTATTTGTGATTATTTAGATGTTTTTGGTGTTTTTGTTTAGTGTTGAGTAATGAGGTTAAGCCATAATCAAGGATTAAACAGACCCATTACACCATCCTAAAAGAAGGATAATAGATGAGAATGTTTAAGCTGAGGAAAACTCCTCAACTTAATCCATGATTAGGGATTAAACCCATGACAAAACAAGCCTTGATTAAGTGGATTTTAGATTAATGATATGATGATGAAGTGTTTTTTATGGTTTGTAAGACAACTTGAGGGGGACTTGTCCATTAACACTAGGGTTAGTCCTTCTTAACCACTTAAGGAAGAATTAGAACCCTAATGTAAGGCCCAAGTTACAAGTGTAATGTCTTGATGATTATTAGATGAATTGATTAAGAGATTTAAACACCTTAAGGGTTTAATACTTAGGATTAAAGTTATACACTCCATCCTAAGAGAAGGATGCAGGCATAACCCTAAGCACAAAGTCTTAAAGCCTTTAGGGTTTAGTCCCTGATTATGAGGTGAGAAGAGGAGACTCAAAGAGAGACACAAAGGTAAAACTATGGGGGGACTAATCAAAATCCTAATTCATTGTCATGCTTGGTTGGTCCTAAGGTTTGTGAGGTTTCCAAGAACAATCTTCAGAAGAACCACCAGGAAGCAGATGAATAAGATCAAGAGAAGCAAAAGTGACTTGCTTCATTCAAGAAGTCAAGTCACTTGAAGAAAGAAATTGGGAAGGAGAAGAATGAGCAAGCTCAAACTCAAACACAAATAAGAATGCAGCCATGGATGCAAGAAAGATGAAAAAGAAAAGTTATGAGAAGTGAAGGCAAATCCACTTCTCAAGTTTACTTACCACCTGAAATGTTAGAAAGAAATGCAATGTAATGCAAGATGAGATGAAATGATATGATGCAAAGCAAAACCAGAAGCATGTTGATGATGATTATGATGTTATGAGGTGCTGCAAACATGAGGCAAGACAATGGGGATGTTCATACAAGATCATGAATGCAAATGATGCAAGTTAAGGAGCATGAACAAACATGAAAAGCTATGAATCATACAAGACAAATGACATGGCAAATATGTAATGCAATGGTCAAACATGCTTTCTATATGTCTTAAGATGTCAAATGGATCACAAGAATGCACAAAATGCAAAGACAAGTCATGTTATGCAAGGAAATGCAAGAGGGATGCAAATGAAAGCCCAAATTAGGGTTTATGGATCAAACATCAAACACAAACCAAAAAACAGAAGCAAAGCCCTAAAGCAAGAATGGAAAATGGCACCCAAAGAAACCCTAGGCCTATGATGAATCACTGCCCAAAGGGGAGCTCTCAACTCTCAACCAAACTCAAGTTATGAATTTTCTAAGTTATTAGGGTTTCTAGGGGTTCTTAACAAAACAAATGCCAAACAATTTGAAAATGCAAGAACAATTCATGGCCTTTTTATCTTTGAAACTACATGCAAAACAAAAGACAAAGCAAGAAGAATCAATGTCTCAACCTTCACCAATTGGCAGAAATGAATTTTTGAACCCATGATCAAAATAATGCATAAAAAATGATTTAATTCAATGAAAAATTCTTAAAATGCATCAAGATCAAAAAAGAAATTTGGTTTGAAGGTTGGACAATGTTTCTAAATGTCTTAGAACATTTCATGAATTTTTTTGTAATTTTTAAATACCTAAAAGTATTTTTAATTAATTAATTCTCATTAATTAATTAAAAATAATCTTTTAAATATTTAAAAATACTTTTTTAATGATAAAAATAAAATAAAAAATGTTTTTGGGTTCTGAAACTTAATAATAACTTGTACAAAAAATTTCAGATTTTTTAAATAAGTTTTGCTATTTAAAATAAAATATAGAAAACAAATGTAAAAGAAATGAATTAATATTAATAAAAATGAAAAGTAATTCAATCCAAAGGCTGAGATTTGAACCTGGGAAAAGGGGCTTGACCGCGCGCGTTTTTAAACGGCCAGGATGGAGTCTGATTCAATTAACTTAATTAATTTTAATTAATTTAAATAAAAAGAATTAGGGCTAAGTGAATCAATCTGGGCCGTGCACAACTTAAGCTAATCACCATCCTAAGGCTGTGAACGCATCTGGCAAATTAATTAGGGTTTATAGTTAATGACTTTCAGGTGACCGGAGGGAAGCTCCGGTCACCTTCTCCGGCGGGTTGAAAACCCTAGATCATGATTCAGGCCACCATTCTCCAAATTAAAGCCAGGGAAACACTCCTCTACTCAAACCTCACCCAAATCAACTCTCAAAATGAATTTCTCATGCTTAAACTAAGGGAATCGAAGCCATGAAGTTTCACGGGCAAAATTTCAGAGCTTCAGTAAATCCTCATTTTTCACTCATTTCCAATTCTAAACACATCATTATGATCAGCAAGACATGTACTTTCAATTTGTAACAAAAAATGCAAGCTCTGAAAAGTTGAGGATTCGAAGCTACCTGAAGTGATGAACTATGAATATGAGCTCTCCTGACCTTGCTTTGATGCAGAATGCCTTCTCTGAACCCCCTGAAGCCAATGGAATGTTCACAACCCCTTGTTGGTGGCCATTTTGGAAGCTTGAGTTCTGATATGACAGATTTCACAGTTGTGATTTGGGAGGTTTCAAACTGCTTTAATGGTGGATTCTGGTTCCTTTGAGTGTGTATTATGCAATGGTGAAGAGAAAATGGATGTTTGATGGCTGAGGAAAGGGATTCGAAGAGGAGAAGTTTTTGGACAGTTTTGTGTTATGCTGCAATGTGTGTGTTCCAGGCTTGTGGGTGTTGTGTTTTTATGATCCATACACTATCCCTAGACTATTGGAATGAATCAGAAGACTTGACATGCACTGTGGGAAAGGTATGGAGCAATTGGCCAAAAAGTCAAGAGTTGTTGTACTTGCAGCATGGGCTATGGCAGCAGCTATGTTAGGGCATGTCTTGCTTCAGCTTGAGTCAAGGATGACCATTGGATTGCTTATGAATGACTGCAACATGTGGATCATGAGTTGAGAGTGATTTTGCAAGTTGTCCACTTGTGTTTTCTCATGATTTTTGCTTATGCACATGTGATTCTTCTTGCTGAATTTTGTAGCACAACATTTCTTTTAGTCATGGCAATGTTGAAAAATCAGCTAGTGATCACATAATTCTTTGAAGCATGGATTTGCCAAGAATCCTCTTTTGCACACTTATGGAAATGCCTCATGGGACTTTTGAAAATCAAGGCAAACAAAGAAGAATCCCTTGGGCCAATTCTGTTTTTTAGGGCATATGTGATCATGTGATGAAGTTTTGAAGTCACTTTGAAGTCACTAGAATGCTTGATACATGAATTTGCAAGTTTTCCATTTAGTGCATAACTTGAAATTTAGTGATTTTTGCCAACTTTAACAAACCATAACTTTTGATCCAAGATGAATTAGATCATGCTCTTGTACTTTTTGGAAAGGGAAAGATGAGATCTACAACTTTCATGACACGGGTTTTTCCATTTGAAGCATTTTTGGATCATGAATCAAGGCTTGAAAAATGACCTAAAATGATGCATTCTTGAAAAGTCAACTATGCCCAAAAAGTCAACATTTGCAAAAACCCTAAATTCTTGATTTCTATGAACTTCAATCTTCTTCCATGATCAAATAAAGACCATATACACTCAAAATGATGAAGATCACCCATTGGTTGGGTCATTGGGGGCCTCAGATGCCCTGATTTTACACTGACTTGTCTGAAAAGTCAACTCTTGATCAGATGACTTCCCCATGGAATTTCTTCATGAAAATTGATATGCATACTCCCTATACCATATAGAGATCAATGGAAACAAGAATGACCAAAAAATTTGGAGTTATGGCCTCTGAAACCAAAACCCTAATTTTCAGTCAACTGTGTAGTTCAAGCTGGCCCTGCATCCACTCAAACCCTAGTTCTTGTGATTCCTCTGCATTTTTGACTTTGAGGAGATGAAATATGACATAAGAACACACATGGACCCCTTTGAGTTGATTGGTTGCCTTTGGAATGGCTCAAGATGCTTTGGGATTGCTCAGATCACAAACCCTAGGTGCAGATGACTTAGAAACTATCCAGTGAATCAAAAATGAAATGTGAGATGATGTGGTTGTGTTTATGCATATGAAATGATCACAAGCCATGGTGTGAATGGGTGAGGGCAAATTTGGGGTGTTTACAGATGGCCGTCCCCATCGTTGACCTTTTATTCGGCATTCGTCCTATGTCGCGATATTTTCGGCAGCCGTACCCTGCCAGGTGGTCGTCCTCCACCTTAGATGACCGTCCCTCATCTTAACCCCAACAGAGCAGCCGTCCCCTGCTAGGTGATCGCCCTTCACCTTTGATTACCGTACCTCATCATCTGTTTATTTCATTTATTCTTTAACCCGATGGCCGTCCCCGTCGTGGTCCCTTTTCTTTTAAGCCCGATGGCCGTCCCCATCGTTGGTTGCTTTGCTTTATGAACTTGATGGTCGTCCCCGTCATGTTTCATTGATCCCCAGAGAATCTTACAACTTTATTTTGATGGCCGTCCCCATCCTAATCCCTTTTACCCCCAGCATGTCGGCCTTCCCCGTCATTTCTTTATTTGTCGCGCTTTTCCCAGCATGTCGGCCATCCCCGTCATTGCTTTATTTTCCGCACTTTTCAGCATGTCGGTCGTCCCCGTCATTGCTCTTTACCCAGCAGTCGTCCTCTGCTCGACGGTCGTCCTCCGTCGCCCACACTTTACAATATACTTTACTTTCTTTACAATCTATATCCCTTTTCTTCTTCATCCTGTGAGTGCAAATTCTGGACTGTCTTTGGTATTCAACCACAAGTTATCTTGTTTGCCTGTCAAGCCGTAGCTAACATCCTGCACAGCTAACTCATGTTTGAATAGGGGCAGCTGTAAACACCCCAAATTTGCCCTCACCCATTCACACCATGGCTTGTGATCATCTCATATGCATAAACTCAATCATACCATCTCATATTACATTTTTGATTCACTACATTGATTCAAAGTCATCTGCACCTAGGGTTTGTGATCTGAGCAATCCAAGAGCTTCTTGAGCCACTCCAAAGGTAATCAATCACTTCAAAGGGGTCCATGTGTGTCCAAGTATCATATTATATCCTCTCAAAGTCAAGAATGTCAAAGAATCACAAGAACTGAGAATGGCATGGAAGCAGAGCCAAGTTTGACTGCACAGATGACCTAGAATTAGGGTTTTGGTTTCAGAGGCCATAACTCCAAATTTTTTTGGTCATTCTTGTTTCTATTGGTCTCTATATGGTATAGGTAGTATGCATATCAATTTTCATGAAGAAATTCCATGGGGAAGTCATCTGATCAAGAGTTGACTTTTCAAGCAAGTCAGTGCAAAATCAGGGCATCTGAGGCCCCCAATGACCCAACCAAAGGGTGTTCTTCATCATTTTGATTGTATATGATCTTTATTTGATCATGGAAGACATTGGAAGTTCACAAAATTGAAGAATTTCAAGTCTTTTGCAAAGTTGACTTTTTGGGCAAGTTTGACTTTTAATGAATTTGTCATTTTAGGCAACTTTTCAACCCTTACTTTTTGATTCAAAAAAGCTTCAAATGGAAAAACTTTGGTCATGAAAGTTGTAGAATAGATCATTCCCTTTTCAAAAAGTACAAGAACATGACCTAATTCATTTTGGATCAAAAGTTATGGTTTGTCAAAGTTGGCAAAAATCACTAAATTTCAAGTCATGCACCAAAGAGGTAAAGTTGCAAATTCACTTCTCAAGGCCAATTAAGTCATCAAATGGACTTCTAAACTTCACCACATGATCACACAAGTCCTAAAAGTCAGATTGAACCCAAAGAATCACATGTTTTATGGCCCATGGATCATGTTTCTTTCATAAGAACCAAAGGCAAGGCAAGTTGCAAAACTCATCATAGCTTCTCATCCACTTGCTGGCTAGCTTGCTGATCCACCCTAGGCCCTTCCTCACATCATGCTGCGCAGCACACCCTTCTTGTACTAGGCTAGCAAGTGGCCCATGCTTCTCTTACACAAACTTGACCTTTTGGCAAAAGGACCCATACCAATCAATAAAAGACATGTCACTTCTTCTGACCAATGGGATTTCTTTATACAAATTAAATGCAAGCCAAACATAACAAGAAGCAAGCCTGAAACACTCCACAAGACAACATTCTCATTTTCACCCTCTTGAGCAAAAGCATTCGAAACTCCTCACACAGGCCACAAACACACAAACTAACTTCATAGATCAACTAAACACATCTTCCTGGTCACAAAGCACCCATCATCCTTGCCTTAAACTGCCAGAATCACAAATACGATTCTCACCTCACCTTGAGCAGAACCCCTGCCAGCTTCCAAACCAGCCATCACAAACTCTTTCTAAGCATCAAGACTTCATCAGGGGCCTAAAAGGAGTGGATTGCACGAAGAGAGAGGGTCAGAAAGTTGCAAACTGAAAAGCTTCAAACTCAGGTAGCTTCATGAACTTTTTTTCCAGAAGCATGATTTTAAGTTCTTAATAGCTTCTATGCATTCCCCTGATCATGAATATGTGATTATTTTTTAGAATGGTAGAGAAACCAGGATGTATGCAATGTCTGAAACTTTTGCCCTAAAAAATGTTTTGTTTCGATTCAGTTGATTGATGAAAGATAAATGAGTTTTGAGTTAGGGTTTTGATTCAGGGGGATGTGGGGATGATTTCTGGGCTTTTAGTTTTCGTTTTAGTGAAGTTTTGAGGATTTTGGAAATTTTCAGGTGGGGTTCCCACCGGAGAAGACGACCGGAGGTCTTCTCCGGCCACCTGAAAATAATTAGGGTTAATCCCTGTCATTAATTGTGGTTTGAATGCTGAGCGTTGGATGCGTTGACTGGGGGAGACTGGCGCGTGTTTGGATGGCTGAGATTTGTCATTAGAAACCCTAATCTTTAATTAACTTAATTAATTCAATTTAATTAATTTAATCAGAAATTAGGTCAGTTTGAATTTGGACCTTTGGATTGCGCGCGCAGTCAACCATTCATTTCCCAGAATCCATCCTGGCCTTCCATTGCGTTTACTTTTCATTTTCTTTAATTTTTAATTCATTTATTTTGTATTTCTTTCTCCATTTATTTTAAAATAGCAAAATCATTTTAAAAATTATGAAATTTTTTGTACAAACCTTTATTTAATTTCAGAAACCAAAAACATTTTTATTTTTATTTTTTGCATTCAAAAATATTTTTAAATCATTTAAAAGTTTATTTTTAATTAATTAATGAGAATTAATTCATTAAAAATACTTTTAGGTATTTAAAAATCACCAAAAAATTTATGAAACATTGTCCAACCCTCAAAACAAATTTCTTTTTTGATCTTGATGCATTTTTGATAATTTTCCATGGAATTAATTCATTTTCAAGGCATTATTTTGATCCAAACTTCCAAAAATCATTTCTGCCTAACCATTGAGAGTTGGACTTTGATTCTTTTTGCATTGCATTGTGTTTAGCATGTAGTTTGTGAGATTAAATTGGTATGATTTGATCTTTCATTTTCCATTTGTTTGACATTTTTCTTGTTAAAGAACCCTAAAACCCTAGAAATTTTAGGAAATTCATAACTTTTATTAGGTTAAGAGTTGGAACTTCTCCTTTGGGCAGTGAGTTAGTATAAGTTTAGGGATCCTTTGAGTGCATTTTCAATTTTTTATATTGATGTTTGCTTCTGATTTTGGTTTTTGTTTGATGCTTTGATCATAAACCCTAATTTGGGCTTCCATATGCATCCATCTTGCATTTGCTTGCATACCTTGACTTGCCATAGCATGTTGTGCATCCATTTGATCCATTAGACATCTTAAGACATATTGAAAGCATGTTTGATCATTGCATCTTGCATTTGACATGTTGTATGCCATTTGCACTTCATAACATTTCATGTATGATCATGGTTCTTAACTTGCTTCATTTGCATCCATAAGTTTGTATGATCATCCCCATGTTTTGTTTCATGTTTGCATCATCCCATAGCATCATTATCATCATGTACATGCTTCTGGTTTTGGTTTGCATCATGCCATTTCATTTCATTTTGCATTGCATTGCATTTCTTTCACTAACTTTTCAGGTGGTAAGCAACTTTGAGAAGTGAATTTGCCTTCACTTCTCACATTTTCTTTTCATCTCTCTTATGCATCCATGCTGCATTTTGTTATGTGTTTGAGATTGAGCTTGCTCATTATTCTTCTTCTTACTTTCTTTCTTCAAGTGACTTGACTTCTTGAATGAAGCAAGTTACTTTGCTTCTCCTGATCCTTTCATCTGCTCCTTGGTGGTTCCATTGAAGATCTTTCTTGTTAAACCTCACAAACCTTAGGAACAACCAAGAATGATAATGATTAGGGTTTTGATTAGTCTCCCCCACTTAGTTTTACCTTTGTGTCTCTTTGAGTCTTCTCTTCTCATCTCATAATCAGGGACTAAACCCTAAAGGCTTTAAGGCTTTGTGATTAAGTTTATGCCTGCATCCTTCTATTAGGATGGAGTGTATAACTTTAATCCTAAGTCTTAAACCCTTAATGTGTTTAAATCTCTTAATCAATCCACATAATAATCATCAAGACATCACACTTGTAACTTGGGCCTTGCATTAGGGTTCTAATTCTTCCTTAATTGGTCAAGAAGGACTAACCCTAGTGTTAATGGACAAGTCCCCCTCAAGTTGTCTTACAAATCATAAAATTCACTTCATCATCTCATCATTAATTAAAATCCACTTAATAAAGGCTTTGTTTTGTCATGAGTTTAATCCCTAATCATGGATTAAGTTGAGGAGCTTTCCTCAGCTTAAACATTCTCATCTATTATCCTTCTATTAGGATGGTGTAACGAGTCTGTTTAATCCCTGATTATGGCTTAATCTCATTACTTAACACTAAACAAAAACCACAAAAGCATCTAAATAATCACAAGTAGGTTAATGATCTTAATCCTACACCAAAGGTTAATCAATGAAATATCATACATCTTTTGCAAATGAGTCTTTTTCTTTTCCGCTCACTGTTTTTCCATTTTTTCTTATCCATATCTTTCTAGGTCTATGCAGCATTGCCTTTCCTCCGGGATAAAAAATGCCTAGCTGGCGACTCTTTTCATTCCCTGTGAGTTCACTCCTGTGTGTTCTCACACACCTCCTTTCGCCTACCGTTCGCGTCTGTACCTTTATTTGAGCCCAGTCTCATTTATCGGGAGCGACAGCTTGGCGACTCTGCTGGGGACCCTTATACTGTAACCAGGGCTTCTGGTTCTTTTTGTGGGTTCCTCCTAGCGCTTGATTGATTTGTGTTTACTGGGGTGTTATGTGCTATTTGTGTTTGTATAGTTGCTTTTATTTATTGCTTTATGTACAGTTATTTACTGCTTTCTTTACAGCTTTACATATATCATACTGTCATAACTATTCTGGCTGGATCTGGTTTTGCTTTGGTGGGTGGGGTTCTATTGAGAGTTGAGGTCCTATACCTGGGACCTGAGTGACACCTAGGCTAGAGTGGTTCATGTTCTTTCCCATTCCATTTCGGTCTGGTGCGGGAATATGAAACATGATTCAGATATGGGTTTCTTCTTGATAACTATGTGCTACAGATTTCTTGTAGTGCTAGGGCTATCTGGGAAGCTTGCTAAGTCTGGATGACCTTTAGTATTGACCTTCAGAAACTGAGGTGAATTAGAGGAGGATCTTTTATGGTTATTGTAAACACTGTACCTCCGGGTTAGAAGTGTTTACACTTCTCATAACTGATCCAAGTCTAAGGATCTTTGTTTTAGAACACTACCTGTGAGGGGGTTGGGCTGTTTACAGGTTTGCAGGTACCTTTGACCTCAACATACCCTGTTACATTGTTAAGAGTACTCCATTTTGGAACAGTTCTTGTGATTTTAACCCAGGACATGTGACTCTTTATTTGAGTCCCCCACCTTGGTTACTGGACTTATGAACCTTCATCTGGATTTCTTGAACATACATGGACCTATATCAAGGCAGTTTAATCAGATCCAGCTCAGTCACAAACCCTTGCATATCATTTGCATACATCCTCATTGCATCATTTTAACATGTGTTTATTTGTTTTCAGGGTATCCATCCTATCATTTTGGCTTGGTTTTGACCCCTTTCATCAGCATAGACTTATCTTCATCAGTATCTCACTTCAGCTATCAGCTACCTGCTTCAGTCACCTACATCACCAGTCTCAGCCTGTCAGTGGCCCATCATCAATTTGTATTCTCCATCATCAGCATCTGCCTCAGCTCTTCTTCAGCAACATGGCACCCAAGAAGAGCAATATCTCTTACCATTTCTTTGAGCCTGAGTTGGCTAACATCAGGAGGATCCAGACCCTGATTACTCCAGACCATATACCACTATTCAGAGAACACTATGGAGGCATACTTGATGTGGTTATGGATTTGGACCCTTCACAGAGGAGCTTGATTCATACTTGCCTGTAGTTCTATGATCCCCCTCTGAGGTGCTTCACCTTCCAGGATTTTCAGTTGGGGCCTTTATTAGAGGAGTATTCATCATTGGTTGGTATACCCATCAGGGGTGGAGTCCCCTTCAACCCTGAGATGGCTTTTCCAAGTAATGAAGAAGTGGCAAAGGCATTGCATCTGGAACCATTTCTGATTGGGCAGAATATGACCACCAAGGCTGGAGTCTCTGGTCTACATCTGGATTTCTTAATATCTCAGGCTACCCTGAAAGCTTCTTTGGGAGAGTGGAAAGAAGTATGTGCTTTATTGGCCCTTAGCATATATGGGGTCTTACTTTTTGCAGATGAGCCTAGGTTTGTTAGCAAGAGTGCAATCCATCTTTTCATCCTGAGGAACCCAGTGCCCACCTTACTGGGAGATCTCTACTACTCTGTTCATCAAAGGAATGAAAAGCAAAGGGGAAGATTAGTGAGATGTTGTGCTCCTTTGTTCCATACTTGGCTGCTCAAACATTTGCCAAAAACATATGCATTTTTGAATCCTCACCAGCAGAGGAACTGGGCTAGAAGACTCACTGCTTTGACCTCAGCTGATATCAGGTGGTGCACTCAAGGCACAAAGGGCAGGGACATCATTACCAGTTGTGGGCAGTTTCCCAATGTACCCCTGATAGGAGTAAAGGGTTGCATCAATTACAACCCTCTGCTATTCAAAAGGCAACTGGGCTATGCATTGGTCCACACTCCTAAGGCACAAGACTTGGCTGAGACTCTTTACTGTGAGAATAAGCCTAATCTGGCTATTGTCAGGCAAGCAGCCTGGGCCTGGGACAATGTCCAAACTAAGGGAATGGCTATTCTGGGAAGATGCAACAATGTAGCCTCAGCACAGTACTATGAGTGGTCTCATACCAGGGCTCAAGTTTCGGGGATGCCCTTCACCATGGAAGATATACCTGGACTATCCTCAGCACCACCTCCTGTCACTGTCAGTTTAGAAGAGTTTGAAAAATTGAAAGAGAGAAATGAGAAGCTGACTCAGGCTCTACAGAAGACCCTCTGGGAGAGGAGTGATGGTCGACTGGACATTGAGAGGTTAGAAAAGCTAAATGTGGAGCATCTAGCTAAGATTGAGAAGTCAGAGGACTATATCAAGAAGTCAAGGGCTGGAGAACAGATTTTGAAGAATGCTTGCAAGGAAGCTCAGTTCCAGAAGGCCAGGACTGATTTGTATCTGAAGGAGAGTCAAGCTAGGTGGGTCAGGATCACCGAGGCTCGTACTCAGGAGGATAAAAGGACTCAGGATAGGATTGAGTAGCTGGAAGCTAGTACAAAAGAGCAACAGGAAGCCCTGGCAGCAGCCCAGAGGGAGATCTCAGAGTTGAAGATTAAAGCTGGTGTGAAGAGGTCTAAGGACTAGAGTCAACACAAGAAGCTAACTGCAGCTGTTACTACCAGGAATCTCCTTATCAGGAATCTTACAGAGCGTCCAGCTGATCCTGTGACTGAAGCACTTCTAAAGGAAATTCAGGAGGATGAGTTTGGTCTTGGTGTTTGACTCTTGCTTGTTGTTGCTTTCATTTCATGTACTTTCCTTTATGTTGTATTTTTGACCCCTCAGAGGGCATGTATTGTAAAAAGAAACAAACTATGTACCATTTACTTTTTGTAATATATGTGTTGGTTTGTTTTATCTGAATTCTTCAAGCAACATCACAAACATCTTCTTCAAGGGTCTGGAAAGGTCAAAACCAAGTGCCAAGCCGGATACCTTGGAAACAAATAAGCACACTGCATTGCATACTAACCTTTTGTTTGTTTTGTAGGTTTGTTTTGTTTTTGTTACTAACTCTGTTGTGATCTCAGGAACTATTGCTCGACGTCGGGTGTTTCTACTCAACCGTCCACACAGATATCCAACCCGCAACAACCTTCCGGGTATACAGATGGACCAGGTACAGCAGGACCTTACAAAGGTCAGGAACCAAATGGCCAATGAGAGATTGGAAATGAGGGCTCAGATGACACAATTTATGGAGGTGATGAATAATATGGCTCAAAGCCAAGAGAAATTAAGAGCAATGGTAGAGAGGCAGAATCAGGAAGATCCCCATCTAGGGACTGCTGGGACAAGCAATAATGAGAGAGTTCAACCTCATGTTAATCCTCCCGTCTATGGACCCCACCTTCATCCAGAAATCAACATCCCTGTTAATGTGCAAGGGACTGCCACTGCAGGAAGAGTACTGCAAGAAGACCCCCAGGAAGATCAGTTCACAGTGATGGGAGCTGGGGAGGAAGCCTATGACAGAAGGCTAGATGAGATTGCTGAGAAACTAAGGTCCCTAGAGTCCCAGAATTCTTTGGGTTTTGATGTTATGGACATGGGCTTAGTAGATGGGGTCAGGATTCCCCACAAATTTAAACCACCGTGCTTTGAGAAGTACAACGGGACTTCCTGTCCCCGGACCCATTTACAATCCTTTCTGGGGAGGCTGAAAGCATATACCATGGACGAAAAGCTATGGATGTTTTATTTCGAAGATAGATTAACAGGAGCTTCAAGGGAATGGTACTCTCATCTGACTAGAGCCACCATTAGATGCTGGAAGGACTTGGCAGAGGCCTTCATTAGACAATACCAATATAATTTGGATATGGCTCCCAACAGGACACTCCTGATGGGAATGTCACAATCATCTAGGAAAAGCTTCCGAGAGTACGCCCAGAGGTGGAGACAGCTTGCTGCTGCTGTCCAGCCACCCATGTCAGAGAGGGAGATGGCTGATATGTTTATGAACACCCTCCAAGGGACGTACATTGATAGGCTAGCTGCCTTTTCTTCTACCAGCTTTGCAGATGTCGTTATAGCTGGGGAAAGAATTGAGAGCCTGTTAAAGATGGGCAAGATTTCTGACAATGGTGCAAGCTCGTCCAGCAACCCCAGAAAGCCTTTTGTAGGCCCAAGAAGAACTGGTGAAACTAATGCTATCCACACCAGCAGGGGCAGACCCCAATATGTTCATAGGTCTGTGGCAGTAGTCACCATTCCCGCTCCAGTTCATCCTCAACCAGCTTATCAACCACAGCAACAAAATTATCAGCAACAAACTCAGTATCCTCCTCAGAGAAACTACAACGACACCAGCAACAACAATCAGCAAAGACCGTTCCAACAAAGACCTTCTCAAGCCAATAGGGTGATCAATCCGATCCCTATGCCCTATGCCACATTACTGCCACAACTCCTAAAACTCAACCTAGTTGAGCTAAGGACATTGGCACCTCCAGATCCTTCCAGTCTACCCAGAAATTATGACGCCAGCGCCAGATGTGCTTTTCACTCGAATGCACCTGGCCATAGTACAGAGAAGTGCAGAGCTTTGCACATGAAAGTACAGGACTTGGTAGATTCTAAAGCTCTAAACTTTGCACCACCACCAAATGTTAACAAGAACCCTATGCCACACCACGGAGGACCCAGAATCAATGCTATTGAAGAGGACAAGCCGTCTTACTTGATAACCAGTGTGGGTCAGATTCGGACACCCTTAGTAGAGATTAAAGCTCAACTCCTTGAATGTCAAATATTCCCGGGATGTGAGCTAGGGTGTGCTTATTGCAACATTTCAGTGAATGGGTGTGATAACTTGAGGGATGGCATAGATGGTCTCATCCAGAGTGGCCTGCTTCAAATCACAACATCAATACCTACCAATCCAGCAATCTCCTTAACAACAGTTCTAGAATCTCCTACAAATGCAACAACCATTGTTCCAAACGACTCTTCAATCTCATCAACAAATGCTTCGTCTGTTACTTCAACGGACCAGATATCAACGAACATCCCTTCTACAACTTCAGCACCCCTTCATTCAGAATCTCCTACAACAACAACACCCATCCATTCAACAATGTCTCCTACAACTTCAACAGCAAATGTCTCAACGGTTACAATTTATTATGATCCTGAAAATGATTCTGCCTACAACTCACAAAATGCCACTCCTATCAGAGCACCAGTCACAATATACTATGATCCACAGACTATCACGGTCCCTTCTGCAGCTGCCATCAGTCCAGTCACTATCACAGTGCCTGGACCAGTACCTTATGAAAGCAGTAATGCCATCCCTTGGCATTACGGCTCCGACCTATACTGCGAAGGACAGAAAATCACTCTCGAATCATCAACTTCTTCACCACAAATAGACAATGTGGGGGGAGGCGGAGGCTTCACTCGAAGCGGACGTCTCTTCGCCCCGCAAATTCCAAGACCCAATGCCGAAGCAGAAGCTGCTGCCAAGGCAAAAGGGAAGAGCATGGTGCAAGAATAGAAAACTGTTAAAGAAGCTTTGAAAACACCTTTTGATCAAGAAGTTGATGAATTCATGAGAATCATCAAGAAAAGTGATTACAATATAGTGGACCAGCTTCACCAGACGCCTTCCAAGATCTCCATTCTATCATTGCTGATGTGCTCCGAGGCTCATCGGAACGCACTACTCAAAGTCTTGCACGCAGCTTATGTGCCAGAAGAGATCACCGTCAATCAGTTGGAAGCTGTGGTTGGAAATGTTAATGCTAGTAATGGACTAGGATTTACCAACACTGATTTGACTTCGGAAGGCCGCAACCATAACAAGGCTTTGCACATTACCATGGAGTGTAAGGGTGCAGTTCTTTCACATGTACTGGTAGACACAGGGTCATCCCTCAATGTCTTACCTAAAAAAGCCCTTGTGAAGCTGGAGTATGAAGGATTGGCATTACGACCCAGTAACTTGGTAGTAAGAGCCTTTGACGGCTCTAAGAGATCAGTTCTGGGGGAAATTGAGTTGCCTGTCACGATTGGCCCACAAACTTTCAAAACGACCTTCTACGTGATGGACATTCAGCCCGCCTACAGCTGTTTGTTGGGTAGACCATGGATTCATGCCGCTGGCGCAGTTACATCTACCCTTCACCAGAAGTTAAAATTCGGGTGGGAAGGCCAAGTCGTTACTATTTGTGGAGAGGAGGATATTTTTGTTAGCCATCTGGCTACATACAAATATATTGAGATGGATGGGGAGATCCACGAGACGATGAGTCAAGGGTTTAAGGCCCTGAATATTAATGAAACATCTGCTGTACTTGGGACTTCCATGACATCCTACCAGCAAGCCAGGAAGGTTGTTGAGGAGGGGAATGCTCAAGGCTGGGGCAAACTATTGCCCGTGGAGAAGAAAGAAGATAGATTTGGGTTGGGTTACAAACCAACTCAACAAGATCAAGCAGAGGCTGCTAGGAAGCCCAACTTTGTTAGTGGGGGGATGCTCACCCCCGATGCTGTCAACAACTTGGAAGATGAGTCGGAAGATGAACGCAACCTGGAAAGCTGGATTCGTCCAAGGATCCCGGGGAGCCGTATCTCAAACTGGTCTTCCCAGGAAATTATAAGGGTTACTCCTGCAGAGTAATTATTATTTCCTGTATATTTTAAGCATGCATCAAGTCTTGCATCTTGCCCAAGATGACAAGACTCATTTTGTAATCGGGCCATCTGTAATTTTTGTGCAACAAGATTAATCAATGAAATATCAGACATCTTTTGCAAATGAGTCTTTTTCTTTTCCGCTCACTGTTTTTCCATTTTTTCTTTTTGTACAAAAATAAATGGCAATGTTTTCAAAATGACAACTTTATTTCACTTTTCTAAACAAGATTAAAATCAATCACTAAAATGAACAAACTGAACCCTTGCAGAGAGTGCCTTCCAGACCGCACCGACAACAGCACGGCTATGACTTCGTATGACTTTGACAATCCGATCAATCAAGCTGATGAAGGGGTTGAAGAAGATTACGAGCTTCCTGAAGAGTTAGCCAGATTGTTGAGACAAGAGGAGAAGGTTATCACTCCTCATCAGGAGGAGGTAGAAACGATTAATCTTGGTACAGATGAAGATGTGAAAGAAGTTAAAATCGGGGCCTGCTTACAAGACTCAGTGAAGAAACAACTGATTGACCTACTTCAGGAATATGTGGATGTGTTTGCTTGGTCTTATCAAGATATGCCAGGGTTGGACACCAATATTGTTATGCATAAGCTGCCTTTAAGGGAAGAATGCCCGCCGGTCAAACAGAAACTGCGTCGTACTCGTTCAGACATGGCAATGAAAATCAAAGAAGAGGTACAAAAGCAGTGGGACGCCGGATTCCTTGCTGTAACTAGCTATCCGCCGTGGGTTGCTAATATAGTACTTGTGCCTAAGAAAGACGGCAAAGTAAGAATGTGTGTTGACTACTGGGATCTGAACAGAGCCAGCCCGAAAGATGACTTCCCATTACCTCACATTGATGTATTGGTGGATAATACGGCTCAGTTCTCGGTATTCTCCTTCATGGACGGATTTTCAGGATACAATCAGATTAAGATGTCACCTGAAGACATGGAGAAGACAACCTTCATCACACCTTGGGGCACGTTCTGTTACAAGGTAATGCCATTCGGACTGAAGAATGCTGGTGCAACATATCAACGGGCTATGGTAACATTATTCCACGATATGATCCATAAAGAAATCGAGTGTTATGTGGATGACATGATTGCCAAGTCCCTCACCGAAGAAGACCACCTGGTGAATTTGTTAAAGCTATTCAAACGCCTGAGGAAGTACCAACTGAAGTTAAACCCCAACAAGTGCACATTCGGGGTGCGATCCGGTAAGCTGCTGGGATTTATCGTAAGCGAGAAAGGGATTGAGGTTGACCCTGATAAAGTCAAAGCCATTCAAGAGATGCCTGCACCGAAGACTGAAAAGGAAGTTCGAGGGTTCCTAGGTAGATTGAACTACATTTCACGGTTCATATCTCACCTTACAGCAACCTGTGAGCCTTTGTTCAAACTGTTGAGAAAGGAACAAACGGTCAGGTGGAACGAAGACTGTCAGAGGGCTTTTGACAAGATCAAGGAGTACTTACAAGAGCCTCCCATTCTTATGCCTCCAGTTGAAGGAAGGCCTCTGATAATGTACTTGACAGTATTAGAAGAGTCAATGGGGTGTGTGCTGGGCCAGCATGACGAGTCTGGTCGAAAAGAGTATGCAATATACTACCTAAGCAAAAAGTTTACCGACTGTGAACAACGTTATTCACTGCTCGAGAAAACTTGCTGTGCTTTAGCGTGGGCTGCTCGCCGACTGAGACAGTATATGTTGACCCACACTACTCTATTGATTTCAAAGATGGACCCAGTTAAGTACATTTTTGAGAAGCCAGCTCTTACCGGACGGGTTGCAAGATGGAAAATGATTCTCACGGAATATGACATCCAGTACACATCTTAGAAAGCCATCAAGGGCAGTGTACTATCTGAATATCTTGCTGAGAAACCTATTGATGATTACCAGCCTATGAGATTTGACTTCCCTGATGAAGACATCATGTTCATTAAAGCGAAAGATCATGAAGAGCCTGTTCATACTGAAGGGCCTGACCCGGAAGAAGAATGGACTATGATGTTCGATGGGGCTGTTAACATGAATGGTCGTGGTGTTGGTGCAGTACTTATTACGCCTAAGGGAGTTCACATGCCTTTCTCGGCAAAACTCACCTTCAACTGCACTAACAACGAAGCTGAATACGAAGCTTGCATTATGGGTCTTGAGGAAGCCATTGACCTCAGGATCAAGACATTGACTGTATTCGGAGATTCAGCTCTGGTAGTTAATCAAACCAACGGCAAATGGTACACACACCAGGAGCATCTGATACCTTACAGGGATTATACAAGGAGGTTATTGACTTTCTTCACAACAGTCAAGCTTGAGTATATCCCTCGGGACGAGAATCAGTTTGCAGATGCTCTGGCTACCATTTCGTCTATGATCAAAGTGCAAGCTGCCAACTTTGTACCTCAAATTTCAGTATCCAGACTCGACAGACCGGCATATGTGTTTGCAGCAGATGTTGTCAAAGATGATAAGCCTTGGTTCCATGACATTAAGTGCTTCTTGGAGGATCAAACATACCCATCTGGGGCATCATCCAATGATAAGAAGACTTTGAGAAGGCTTGCTGGTAGTTTCTTCCTGAACACTAATGGTTCCCTGTACAAGAGAAACTTTGATATGGTACTCCTCAGATGCGTTGATAGAACAGAAGCAGACTTGTTAATGCATGAGGTGCACGAAGGATCCTTTGGTACCCATGCGGGAGGGCATGCCATGGCCAAGAAGTTGCTAAGATCAGGCTATTACTGGATCACAATGGATGCTGACTGTTGTGCCTATGCTAGGAAATGCCATAAATGCCAGATTTATGCGGATAAGGTGCACGTGCCTCCCAATCCTTTGAATGTGATGTCTTCACCCTGGCCCTTTGCTATGTGGGGAATTGATATGATTGGCAAGATTGAACCGACTGCTTCAAATGGCCACAGATTCATCTTGGTTGCCATTGACTATTTTACCAAGTGGGTTGAAGCAGCTTCCTACGCCAATGTTACAAGACAAGTGGTAGCCAGATTTCTGAAGAGAGATATCATCTGTCGATACGGAGTTCCCGAGAGAATCATTACTGATAATGGTTCCAATTTAAACAACAAAATGATGGCTGAGCTATGCCGGGACTTCAAGATCCAACACCACAATTCTTCTCCTTACAGGCCAAAGATGAACGGCGCTGTTGAGGCAGCTAATAAGAATATCAAGAAGATTGTGCAGAAGATGGTAGTCACCTACAAAGACTGGCATGGGATGCTACCATTTGCCTTGCATGGGTACCGCACGTCAATCAGGACATCCACTAGGGCAACACCGTATCAGCTTGTGTATGGTATGGAAGCAGTCCTACCTATTGAAGTTGAATTACCCTCCTTGCGAGTACTGATGGATGTTAAGCTGAACGAAGCAGAATGGGTTCGGTCCCGATACGAACAACTGAATCTGATTGAAGAGAAAAGATTGGCTGCAATCTGTCATGGGCAGCTATATCAGAAAAGAATGAAGAAAGCCTTCGATCAGAAAGTTAAGCACCGAGAGTACCAAGTGGGAGATCTTGTGCTGAAGAGAATCCTCCCTCCTCATACAGACCACAGGGGCAAGTGGACTCCGAACTATGAAGGACCATTCGTGGTAAAGAAAGTTTTCTCTGGTGGAGCACTGATGCTCAGCACCATGGATGGTGAAGATTTCCCGTCCCCTGTGAATTCAGATGCAGTTAAAAAATACTTCGCATAAAAATGACCCGCTGGACACAAAAACATAATGAAAGTCCAGGCAAAAATAGGGCATCCCGGCAAGTCAAAAACAGAATAAAAGACTTGGGCAAAAATAAGGGAAATAAATAAAATATGTACACCCGCTGAGTTGAAAAGCTGCATTGGACAACTCAGGCAAAAATGGGTATCCCGATGGATTGAAAACCCGAAAGGGCGATCCATGCAAAATAAGGGAATAAGCGAACAACTGCATTCTGAATTCATCTGTATCACCTACAACTTGGTAAACCTCGAAAGGGTCAACCTTCTGTCAGAATCAGCCTCTTCAAAAAGCAAGACGAGAAGAACGTCAAAAGTCATACGAGTCATAGCAAGAGGGGAAGCTCCTTGAAGCGTCGTCAACATTGCCAACATTTTGTTTCTTAATTTGTAACAATCTCTTCATTCCAGGGGATTTGTTTCTTTGACTGTATCTCGCCAATTCAGGGCACACGAATTAATAAAAACAGATTTTTCAGTCACACAATGTCTCGTATATTTTATTTGCAAAAAATGTCTGATGTCTTAAAGAACACTGATTGCATGAATACAGATGACTATCCTCAAAAGAATAAAAAACTACGTGCCTTTATTTTTTGTACAAACCTTTATTTAATTTCAGAAACCAAAAACATTTTTATTTTTATTTTTTGCATTCAAAAATATTTTTAAATCATTTAAAAGTTTATTTTTAATTAATTAATGAGAATTAATTCATTAAAAATACTTTTAGGTATTTAAAAATCACCAAAAAATTTATGAAACATTTAAAAACATTTAGAAACATTGTCCAACCCTCAAAACAAATTTCTTTTTTGATCTTGATGCATTTTTGATAATTTTCCATGGAATTAATTCATTTTCAAGGCATTATTTTGATCCAAACTTCCAAAAATCATTTCTGCCTAACCATTGAGAGTTGGACTTTGATTCTTTTTGCATTGCATTGTGTTTAGCATGTAGTTTGTGAGATTAAATTGGTATGATTTGATCTTTCATTTTCCATTTGTTTGACATTTTTCTTGTTAAAGAACCCTAAAACCCTAGAAATTTTAGGAAATTCATAACTTTTATTAGGTTAAGAGTTGGAACTTCTCCTTTGGGCAGTGAGTTAGTATAAGTTTAGGGATCCTTTGAGTGCATTTTCAATTTTTTATATTGATGTTTGCTTCTGATTTTGGTTTTTGTTTGATGCTTTGATCATAAACCCTAATTTGGGCTTCCATATGCATCCATCTTGCATTTGCTTGCATACCTTGACTTGCCATAGCATGTTGTGCATCCATTTGATCCATTAGACATCTTAAGACATATTGAAAGCATGTTTGATCATTGCATCTTGAATTTGCCATGTTGTATGCCATTTGCACTTCATAACATTTCATGTATGATCATGGTTCTTAACTTGCTTCATTTGCATCCATAAGTTTGTATGATCATCCCCATGTTTTGTTTCATGTTTGCATCATCCCATAGCATCATTATCATCATGTACATGCTTCTGGTTTTGGTTTGCATCATGCCATTTCATTTCATTTTGCATTGCATTGCATTTCTTTCACTAACTTTTCAGGTGGTAAGCAACTTTTAGAAGTGAATTTGCCTTCACTTCTCACATTTTCTTTTCATCTCTCTTATGCATCCATGCTGCATTTTGTTATGTGTTTGAGATTGAGCTTGCTCATTATTCTTCTTCTTACTTTCTTTCTTCAAGTGACTTGACTTCTTGAATGAAGCAAGTTACTTTGCTTCTCCTGATCCTTTCATCTGCTCCTTGGTGGTTCCATTGAAGATCTTTCTTGTTAAACCTCACAAACCTTAGGAACAACCAAGCATGATAATGATTTGGGTTTTGATTAGTCTCCCCCACTTAGTTTTACCTTTGTGTCTCTTTGAGTCTTCTCTTCTCATCTCATAATCAGGGACTAAACCCTAAAGGCTTTAAGGCTTTGTGATTAAGTTTATGCCTGCATCCTTCTATTAGGATGGAGTGTATAACTTTAATCCTAAGTGTTAAACCCTTAATGTGTTTAAATCTCTTAATCAATCCACATAATAATCATCAAGACATCCCACTTGTAACTTGGGCCTTGCATTAGGGTTCTAATTCTTCCTTAATTGGTCAAGAAGGACTAACCCTAGTGTTAATGGACAAGTCCCCCTCAAGTTGTCTTACAAATCATAAAATTCACTTCATCATCTCATCATTAATTAAAATCCACTTAATAAAGGCTTTGTTTTGTCATGAGTTTAATCCCTAATCATGGATTAAGTTGAGGAGCTTTCCTCAGCTTAAACATTCTCATCTATTATCCTTCTATTAGGATGGTGTAACGAGTCTGTTTAATCCCTGATTATGGCTTAATCTCATTACTTAACACTAAACAAAAACCACAAAAGCATCTAAATAATCACAAGTAGGTTAATGATCTTAATCCTACACCAAAGGTGATTAAGTGTGAGAAGCTGACTTCACACTTAAGGTATTCTCATTGCCCCTAATCAGAGGGAGGATGTGATGAGATTACTAAATCCATTGGTTTAGACTTAAGCTCATTAACTTATGACAAACTCCAAAAGCAATAAAAGACTGAAAACTCAAAAACAAACAACAATCGTCTCCTCCGGGATTCTTTTCTCATCACCTTCATTCATAAACGAGAACTTGCTTCTTCCGTCTAATGCAAGACAATTTGCACCTGAGCCAGACAGGTCATACACTTGAGCATAGACAAGCAAGCAGTTCACAAGTCAATTCATCTTTCAGTCTCTTTGGGTCGAACTACGGTGTTCTGACTTCCTCATTGCACGAGAGGATACGTAGGCATAACTTAACAGTTATCGAACAAAAGTCTCTGTATATTCCCCTTCTTTCCAGCTTTATTTTCTCAGCCTCATTATCATGAGCATCTCACTCTTGTCCTTACACTGACACTTCACTTATACACTTCACACTGCTTTTACACCGACACCTGTACATCCTTTTCCATCTCTTTTTACACACAGATTACACTGACACTACCCCTTTAAAACACAAATATTTTAAGCGTGGATCCCATCGAGTACGACGGACAATCTGGGTGCTAATACCTTCCCAGGTTGTAACCAACCCCCTTTCTCAGTCTCTCTGGTTCGCAACCGTCTTATCCATATCTTTCTAGGTCTATGCAGCATTGCCTTTCCTCCGGGATAAAAAATGCCTAGCTGGCGACTCTTTTCATTCCCTGTGAGTTCACTCCTGTGTGTTCTCACACACCTCCTTTCGCCGACCGTTCGCGTCTGTACCTTTATTTGAGCCCAGTCTCATTTATCGGGAGCGACAGCTTGGTATGCTAAAGGTGAATAATGACTTTTTCGATATGATTAAAGAGAAATCAAGGACTTGATGTGAAGCTGGTAGACTTGATGCCTACAGGAGGCAATGATCCCAAAAGTGATTTCCAGGTGGATAATTCTGGTGTGTTGAGATTCCGAGGTAGAATTTATGTGCCAGATAATATGGAGTTGAAAAAGGAAATTTTAGAAGAAAGTCATCGGAGTAGCTTAAGTATTCATCCTGGGGATACAAAGATGTATCAAGACTTGAAGAAGTTATTTTGGTGGTTTGGTATGAAAAGAGATGTAGAACATTTATTGTATGCTTGTTTGGTGATTCAAAAATCGAAAGTGGAGCATCAGAAGCCTTCGGGAACGATGAAACCGTTGGAAATCCCAGAGTGGAAGTGGGATAGTATTGCTATGGACTTTGTTACTAGTTTGTCGAATACGGTGAGGGGATTTGATGCTATTTAGGTGGCTGTGGATAAACTTACAAAATCCGCACATTTTATTCCTATTAGTGGATGTGTTTTGGGGATAAATGAGGGAAATTAATGATTATATGATGTATGCGATTATTTGATTTTGTTGAGTACATGAAGTATGAGTACATGATGTAGTAGTATGGTGTTGGATGAATGTGGATGAAATATTTGTGATGTTTTGAGGATGATGTGTGTATAATTGCGTCTTGCATTCATGGCATTGAATTATGAGGGGACTTCGGTCCATTGGTAGCTTTAATCTCATCGTGCGGATTGAAGTGATATGATGTTATGATGTGCTCCTTTAGTGGAGGGTTGATGGCCCAATGTCTATCCATGAGGATGTTTCGGTTCCACTTGCATATTAAGAGGTTGCATATCATTCTACATGACATAGCATGATTTGCATTAATTTTGTGTGATGATGAGACTTATTTGTTGTTGTGTATAAATGAGTTATGATTGAATTGTTGTTGTTGATGTTTTTAAATTCTCATTTTCTATATTATTTTATTGAATGTGAATTTACTCACCCTGCCTACCTTCTGGTGATGGTCTATTATGTCATCTTGCAGATAATCAAGATTAGCTCGGTGTATGCTTAACTTAGAGGTAGCGAGTTGTCGAGTTAGTTAGAAGTGGAGTTCTGCTCTGTGTCTAGTAACCTCAGGATGGGTTTCGCTTGAGTGTTCATGCTTTACTTGAATTTAAGATGTTATTTTCTTGAGTGCGTCTGATTAAATGATACTTGGGATAATTTATGAGGTTTATTTTATTAAAGATGAATTATGACGTATTGTTTTCCGTTGCGTACTGTCGAAAAGAGATTTAAAAATGTTTTTCATGATTTTTTTAACCCGTGTTACGGGACAGGACTCAATGTGATGTTTTATGAGGCATGAGATATTTGATGTATGTGACATATTTTCTAGAGATTTTACTCTGACAATATAATTAAAATGTATGCTAATTGTGATGGGGTAGAAAGGGTGTTACATTAGTGGTATCAGAGCAAGTTGGTGTGTCTGGTCGTGTCTTGTCGTTGTCAGTCGTGTTGGTTAATGCGTTTGAGTGTTTTGAGGTTGAGTTGTTTTATGATGTTGTTGGTGATTTGTAGAATGGCTTCAAATCGTGCTCTTGCGGATGCGGTAGCTGCACTTGCTCAGGCTACAGCGCATAATAATGTTCGTGATGAGTTTCATGCCTTGGGGTTTTTTCAGAGGAATAATCTGCCTAAGTTCGAGGGTTCCCATGAATCAAAGAACGCTTATAAGTGGATGAAGGCGATTGAGAAGATTTTCAGGACCATGGCATGCTCCGATGCTCAAAAGGTGCAGTTTGGCACCCACATGCTGGATGAAAAGACCGAGGATTGGTAGGATAATACCCGTCAGAGATTAGAGGGAGCTAGGGCTATGATAACTTGGAATGTGTTCAGGAGGGAATTTATAAGTAAGTACTTTCGTGAAAACGCTCGTGGCAAGAAAGAGGTCGAGTTCTTAGAGCTGAAGCAGGGGAACATGATGGTGGCAGATTATTCTTCCAAGTTTGAGAGGTTAGTGAAGTTTTGTCCTCATTACAACTATGATGTTGCTGAGTTGTCCAAGTGTTTGAAGTTCGAGAATGGGCTGAGACTAGAAATCAAGCAAGCGATTAGGTGTCAGTAGATCCGCATGTATGTTGAGCATATGGATAAGAGTAGGATATATGATGTGGATGGTCGAGCTCGATCTTCTCTCTACAAGCAGGTGAGTGAGAAGAAAGACAAGGTTCAGTTTTGAGGGAAGCCTTATGCGACTCCAAATGACAGGGGGAAACCGAAGGTTGCTGATGGGAAAAAGCCAAGTGTGGGAGCGGGTTCTACTCCTCTCAAGTTCTATAAGTGTGGCGAAGCAGGTCACAAATCTGATGTGTGCACTGCTCCTATGATAAGATACTATAGGTGTGATAAGAAGGGCCATATGAAAAATGAGTGTACGAATGCTGAACTAACTTGTTTCAATTATGGTGAAGAGGGACATATCAGCACTCAATGTCAAAAATCGAAGAAGGTTACTACTGCGGCTCAGACTACTGTAGAGTGTTCGCTTTGAGTGACTCAGATGCTCAGAAGAAGGATAACTTGATTATAGGTACTTGTTTTATTAATGATGTTGAGTTGGTTGCTGTAATTGATATTGGTGCTACTCATTTGTTTATTTCGATTGAGTGTGCGACCAGGTTGAATTTTCCTTTGACTGTTATGAATGGTAATATGTTGATTGAAATGCCTGTTGACGGTTCAAATATGACTAACCGTGTGTGTTTGAAGTGTCCTTTGACCATTTATGGTAAGGATTTCTTAATGGATTTAGTGTGCTTACCTTTACGCCATATGGATGTTGTGCTTGGTATGAACTGGTTGGAATTCAACTTTGTGCATATCAATTGTTATGCAAAAACGGTATATTTTCCAGATTTGGTGATTGTGGGGAGATGATATTTCTATCTGCGAAGCAAGTGGATGCGCTTCTAGCATATGAAGCTCAGATGTTTGCTCTGTTTGCGGCATTACAAGTGGACTGTGAACAAGTAGGTATGGAGTTACATGTTGTTTGAGAATTTCTTGATGTGTTTCCGGATGACATTGATTTACCACCAGAGCGTGAAGTAGAGTTTGTTGTGGATTTAGTACCTGGTACTAGTCCATTGTCGATGGCTCCTTATCGGATGTCAGCTTTAGTGTTGAGTGAATTCAAGAAACAACTTGAAGAACTTCTTGAGAAGAAATTTGTCCGTCCAAGTGTTTCTCCGTGGGGTGCTCCTGCGTTGTTGGTTAAGAAAAAGGATGGTAGCATGAGGTTATGTGTCGATTATCGACAATTGAATAAGGTGACTATCAAGAATAAATATCCTTTTCCAAGGATTAATGATTTGATGGATCAGTTGGTGGGAGCTTGCATTTTTAGCAAGATTGATTTGAGGTCGGGTTATCATCAAATTCGAGTTAAAGCAGATAATATTTCGAAGACATCTTTTCGGACGAGGTATGGTCACTATGAGTATATTGTGATGCCTTTTGGTGTATCCAATGCACCTGGTGTATTTATGGAATATATGAATCGGACCCTTCATGAGTATTGTCGCTCCCGGGATTTTCATCCTAGTACAAACGCGAAAGTGGCGCGGAAAAGGTAGAGTCGCCAGCCATGCATTTTTATCCCGAAGGAACGGGAAAGGTAATGCTGCACAAACCTAAGGAAGAAGGAAAGGAAAAGGTCCTACGAACCAAAGATCGGGGTTCGGGAGTCGGTTACGACCTGGGAAGATATTAGCACCCCAAATCGTCTGTCGTACCCGACGGAATCCACACTTGTTTGTTTGTTTTAAAGGGTGAGAAATAAGATGTTGCTGAACAAAGAACTGCTACTGGAACTGGAACTGAGATGAGAAATGGAACAAAAAGAAAGGGGGAAATGTAGGGAAAATAAAGAATGTGGAAAGAAAGGAGGAAACATAGGGAAAATAAAGAATGTGCTCGAACGGGCCCTACCCCACTGCCTACGTACCTCATCGGGAAAATGAGGATCAGAGTCGACGTAGTTCGCCTAACTAAGGCGGGAACTATTGTTTGTGTTTTTTATGGCTGGAACTGCGTATGTCTATGCTCAGGTGTTGCAGGCTCATCTGGTACGAGTGCGTTTACCGTCTTGCATGCGAAACAAGTTGTTGCGAGTTCGCGTTCAGAATGAATGAGATGAGAAAGAGAAGTTCCCGCAGGAAAGCCGCTTATTGTGTTTGTTTTGTCTTTTATTAGAAGTGTTTTGAATTTGTTTGTGAACATTATCATACTAAGACCTATCCATCGTGGTAAATACCTACACCTCGCCCCGAAACAGGACGTGTATAAGTACTCCGCAACAAAGTCTCATGGCGTATAAGAACATTCAACCTTTATTAAGTTTTTTATTGTTTTTCTTTATGAGATGTGATAGAAAGACTCAAGTGGAAAAAGGTCAAAGCTAATGGGGGACTAAGACACAACCCTAAGTTATTTATTATGTACAAAAGTGATCCTAATGGTTTATGAGGTTTTCTAATCCTAAGGAAGAAAAGGAAAAGGAAAAGAAAAAAAAAGAGAATTAGAACTCAACTTACTTCCTAAGGAAGTCAAGTTGGTTCTAAAGATGGGGAAGCCTATACAAGCACAAGCATAATATGTGAAACAAATGCAAATTGGAAGCATAAAGAGATGAGAAAGAAGTAATATTTACCTCCATCTTACCCCCTACAAAACAAATGTTAGCTTAACAATGCATATTGAAAGCATAAACAAAGCATAAAAGCGATTAAGTACACCACACGTCCTAGAATGAAACTAGAGTTCCAAATAAGACCTAAGTCTAAAGGTAAAGGTACCTAAAGGTTACATGACTTATAAAGTCATTAGCTACATTCTATAAGTCAATAGGTATACTAGGATACCTCACAAGATCAAACTATGTCAAACTATATACAAAACTTTCACCTAAGTTTACCTAAGTGCAAGTTAGGGTTCAAGGATGAAATATGAGCGCGTATGGAATAGAAGCATGAATTAATACATGAAATGAGCATCAAATTCAGTAGTGAATGCATATGAATAAGTATGAATGAATATACCATCATGGATGCAATGATTTAGTCTTATGGATTAAGGATAAGAAGATGTGGGAAGAAGTGTAGCAAACATCGCATACGATCACAAAGAATGCAAATTAAGTATGAATGACATGTAAATGTGCATGAAGTAATTATGGGTCAGTAGCATACAAGTTATAAGATTCCATTAGAGTGCGTGAATAGCCATTTATGATTTCCACATAATTCATGTTAACAATTAGAGGAGAAGAGAACCTAGTTTAAGGCAAACTAGTTCACATAAGAATGCACTTAGGAACACAAAAACAAACCAAATGGATGTGGTTCAAAAAGTGACATATAACTGGAATTAAGGACCTATAAATGACCTATAATCAACTCATAAAAGTTACCAAAAAGTCTCTCAAGCCAATGGCATGAATGCCTTCCTATCATCTAGGGTATGGAGCAAATAAACACATATATCAACCTATGATCTAGGTGACATGGAAAAATAGAAAAAAGGCTTTAAAATTTATGAAATTAAAACCCTGGAATGTTGAAGTTAGTATATAACATGGTCTAAAAGGATTTCACAAAATTATGCATCAAAGTGCCAAAAATTCTAGTGGTTAATCACACACAAAAAATAGGTCTCACACCTATTGGAAAAAATTGTTTTTGGTCCCTTATGTCAATACCATTCCTTTTAGGACAACTTGGAATGAAAAATCCAAATTAATTACTAAAACCAATCAAACCTGGAATAAAAAAATATGACAAATTAATTAAGAGGATGACGATCACTCATGAAGTTTTCCAGACTTTTATCCCACCTAAAACTATTTTTAATAATTGTGATGAAACGGGAAAAAACGGTGTCTTAAGGGAAAGCAAAAGGAAGTTAATTCTACAATCCGTAACCTAATCCCTAAGCTCCTAAATTGACACATATCATCAAAAATCACAAATAAGTCCAGTGCCTCAGGTTGGAGGGCTCAATATGAACCTTAAGTTATATGATCCTAAGCCGCATACAACTAGAATGGTGCATTAAAGTGGAGAATCGAGATTACTTACTTGATCGAAGTGCCGATTCTTCATATAAAGAAATCCAAAAACTCCATGCATTGTATTGTGATCTCCATAAGAAAAATAAATCCTTATCTTCCATCAATTCTTTGTGAAGATTCATCATTATTGAAATCAATCAAAAAGCGTCATGAACCAATTAATCCAAAATTAGTTCATAACAAATAATTAATGCAAAAATTCTAACTAGAAATTTTCAAGAAATAGATTAAGAGATTAATCCACAAAAATGAATTAATAAAGAAATTAATTAAAAATTCTAGCAAGAAGAATCATTAACAATTTCTAAAAAAATAAAGAACAAAGGTGAGGTGTAACAGAAATCTATCAAGTGTAAATAGAATACTACATCAAGCCTTCACATCCAGACCCAAAACGGATTCCTCATGTCCAAGGGGTGCAGGAAGTGATTTCGGTTCTGAATAGCATTTATGTGGCCCAATTGTGATGAAGCCTTTTTGCAGGGAGGGGGTGTAGCAAGTGAAATTGATGGTGCCAATAGCATTTTATGGGGTTCAAAGCCCACATTCGTGTGAGGAGAGTGGTGGAGAGGGGGGTATGAACCAAATTTCGGTGGTGTTGAGAGTGGATCCATGAAGAAATTGAGCCTAATCCCAATTCGAAACCCTAAATGCTTATGAGATAAATAAAAAACTGAAACTCATCCTCTTCTTCATTCAGCCGCGTATTCCATCTTCACCTACATTATCTTGCCTTCTCGGAAATCTCACCGATGAACAACAAAACTCGTTGGCGCCGTCTTCGTTGCGATTCACAGTCGCACCGTCATCTACTTGAGATTGATACATTAAATTGCATCCTATGCGAACGCTCTCTCCCCGACGTCGCGGCTGCCGCTTGCGGCTCTGTTTGCACAATAATCACCGTCTTCATCTCCATTCGTATTCCTTTTCTATGATTGAAGCTACACCTCAAATCAAACTAAAAAAACCTCAAAATCCAAACGGAGCGACTCTGATGGAAATCTAAATCGATGGTGACGAGCAGAACTCTTGGTAAGAGGCGATTCACCTTGCTTTCTTTCGATTCTTCTTCCTTAACTAGATTTTGCGGTGTTGATCTGAGCTTCGATTGACGTTGATGTCATTGATTCGTGAATCACGATGTAGAAGCATTCTTGAAGTGTATTGATATTGAGTGTTTGTTATGATTATTGTAGAAAAGATTGAAGATGTTGTTGATGAAGAGTCGAAGGAAGATGAGTGTTCGATAAAGATGGATCTTGATAAAAAGGTTCTGTTATGAATTTTTTGGCGGATTCTTGACGAAGATGATGAATGTTGGAGATGCTCAGGTACAACGATCATTCCGATTCAGTATTCTTTCACTACTCCGAAGCGAGACTCGCCTGTTCTGTATTCCCGAATTTGATTAGTTTTTTCTCCTTTTCTTTTTCAATTGCACTTCTTCTTCTTTCTGTGGATCTGAGTTTTTGTGTGGTTGTGTTGTTGAATTGATTGATGATTGAATTGCTTGTTGTAGGTTATTGTTGTGATGATTGATTTGCATATTGATGAAGTATTTTGGCAGAGATTTCATTTTCTGCAGGTTTTAACTATCGATGATTGATGAAGGCATTGACGATTGGTGAAGCTATGGATGAGATTGATGAAGGTATTGATGTGAAGATGTTGATCAAAATTGAAGAAAGTTCAGAGGGATTTTTGTGTTGAAGGATAGGATGAAGAAAGTTATGAGAGAGATTCTGAGATTTTTGGATTGGATATTGGAGAATGATGAAGATGGAAGTTGCAGGTGAGTTTCTTGATTGAAGGTTTAAGATTACATATGATGATGAATGGTGTTATTTCTCGCTTCGGTTTCCCTTCCCTTCTGTGAATTTGTTTTTCTGTCTCGATGTGAATTGTGTTGATTTTCTTTTCGGGGAAGATTGAAGAGAATGTGATGAAGGGAGAGTCTGCAGAAGAGTGTTGGTGATGAATCCTGAAGAAGATTGGAGGTGGTGATTGTTATGCCGAGTCGAGATTGGAGAGTTGAGAGCAGCCTTTTGTCAGAATTCCTATTTTTTGTCTTCTGTTATTGCCTTTTTTTCAGATTGAATAGAATCCCCTTTTTGTTACTCCCCTGTAACTGTTTTCTGATATGTTATATCAATTGGCCATAACTGAATTTCTGCATAAGTGTTATGTAATTTCTCACTGATTTTTTGTATGTGTTATGTAATTCAATCCTCCTTTTTATTATATAAAAATGATCATCTATTATTCTTTTGGAGTCTTTTTCTTCACTGAATTTCTATTATCAATTATAATTATAACTGGCTTTTCTGTTATGAATTGAATCTAAATTCTCTCACACCAATTTTCGGTTTTCTATGGAATTGAGAGGAAATCCCAAAAACATGAGAGATCATTCCGTTTATTTAAAAATCCACCTTGAACTACAGTAGTAAACTCAGAAATCCCCGACCATTATGCTTGGCTATGTATTGAATGTCCCCTTAACACTAGCAACACATGGTTCTCTTTATTTATTTATTATTATATTTCTTTTTTGTGATTTTGGAAAGTAATTGACTTTAATTAAAATGGGCTTTAAAAGAAAATTGGACTAAAATGAAATTGAGCATGTCATTTGGCCTTGAAATGAGAAGGGGATAAATGAAAGATAACTTGGATTTAAAAATCTAAATGGGTATGGATTGAACGCATATAAGGAATTTGGAAAGCGGATGTAAGGAAAATGGAAATGAATTTGAGATGGGCTTTTGAGATTGAATAAAATAAACAAGGATGATAAAGTATGTTCAAATATGAACCTTAATCTGCAAATCCAAACTAACTCGTAATCGAAGCAAACCAAACCATTTTGAATAACAAACGTACTTGGCTCATGTTTCAAATAACCAAAATAAATCCCATAGTAAAAATGCCTTGCTTCACAAAGAATCCTCAATGTTGTATCTTACGTCATGATTCATGCCTTGCGATTCGATCCATAAATACCTCCTAACTTAACAATCAATGATCTTTACATATAAGGAAAACTCTGTGGAATCTTGGAAGACATATTCACTAGAGAGTTGATGACTCTTGGCGAAATTCCTTGTAGTTGGATGAACTTTGATAGAAATATGCTTTTGATGCCGTTAGCTCAGACCTTTGTCTTAATTCGAGTGCAATAGCCAGATAAATCACCTAAGAATAGAAGATTCAAATCACAAAGAAACGTGTCGATCACATGCCATAGGAATCAATGAAATGCATGATTATGAATGTTACTGACCTAGTGGAAAATGCAGATGAATGCGAAGCAAAAGGCCAGTCAAGGTAATAAATATGAGGGCAAATTTTGAGGTATTTTAGCTGCCCCTATTCAATCATCTGCAAGCCTGAAAGAATAATTGCAACAACTTTTAGACGTTCAAGGTGTGGAGTGATTGAATACTCGAATAAGACCTAGAAATTTGAACTCTATGGATGAGAGAAATGTCATCTGCTTTTTATTTGCTTTTTTTGTTTTGACCTCTGAATAGGTAGCGAAAATAGAACCAAGTGGAATAGAATCAATGCAATAACCTACACTGTGACTGCTGAGCGAATCAAGTCACAGAAAGAATGACAAACATTGACTTGTAAGAGCAAAAAGAGAGAAGCAACATCAACCGATTTACGACTCAAATAAGATCAACCGATCCAACCAGGAAATGTTATCAACCGATCCATAACCCGGAAAAAACGAAAACATAATATCATTCGATTTACGGCTCGAAGAGAAGTAATATCAACCGATTTACAACTCTGATAAGATCAACCGATCCAAACAGGAAATGGTATCAACCGAACCATAACCTAGAAAAAATGAGAACGTAATATCATCTGATTTACGGCTCGAAGAGAAGTAATATCAACCGATTTCCAACTCAAATAAGATCAACCGATCTAACTAGGAAATGGTATCAACCGATCCATAACCAAGAAAATGAAACCATCGTACTGAGACGAGACCAAAAATAACAGGATCATTGTACTTAAATGGTAACCCAACATGAAACCGCTGTACTGAAACGGGGATGCGAAAAAAATGAGACTGTTGTACTGAAAAAAGACCCAAAGACGAGACTATTGTACTTAAATGGAGACTCGAAAGGAATGGGATCGTTGTACTTAAACGAGAGCCCGAGATGCGACCGTTGTACTCAAACAGAGACGCGGAAAATGAGATTGTTGTACCGAAACAAGACCCAACTAGGGTAAACAAACAAGACTTGGTAGAAATAACCACACTGGGAAATGAAATTGCATTCTGTGGGGAATACTTCAGTCTGATCGGAGATGTAATGTTTTGGGCGTTTGCGCAAGGTACCACAACTGGCTTATGCTTCGTATGCATATGTTTGAATTTTTCTATGGCGTAATGCTCCATAATAATGGAAATGCTACGCTTTTGAGGATGCAAATGTAATGATGATTATGCGTATGCGAATGCAAAAGGATCTCCTGGAAGGAGGCTGCAAGTATCCCAGGTGGCTTGACTGGGGAAGTGATGATCACTGCATTGATCTGGTTAGTCCTTGTGAGGAGAAAACAAATCTATGGGGAACATTGTTAATGATACACCACTGCTAAAAATAAATTGGACTTTGAGATTGGAGAGCCAAGACCCTGCTGCAGATGAACTCTTCTTGCACTCTGATGGGGAAGTGAAGACCTCCTGACTTGGCTGGGAAATCAGATGTATGGCACTGCTGAGGGAGAAAACTATTGGGGAGGAATGACACTCCTTGTACTATTGGGGATTGCCCTTGTATCGAAGGAAAGTCTCTTCTTGGGGAGGACACCAATCTTCTGCTGCCTTGCTAAGAGAGATTTCAACTTCCACCTCTACTGGGGATGATGGAGGATGTCAATGATAAAGCTTCATATTGAAGATAAGGGTTCAAGTTGCCTCTCGCTGGGGATAAAAGATATGAAGCGTCTCATGCTGGGGATGAGAGAATATAAAGTGTCTCATACTAGGGATGAGATATGAGGCGTCTCAAAATAATGATACCATATGTCAAGGAAATACCACCCATCTTCTTGTTACCCTGTTGGAGGAAAGATAATCGGATGAGGTCTGCTGAGGGAGAATGATCAATAAAGCCTGCTGAGAAAAGATCTCCTGAGGTATCGTGCTGACAATGGCTTTGCTTCCAGCCTCTGGGTTGATAGATCGCCAACTAATCATGATTGAATAATGGTTCTTTGCTATTTTCAACTTGCCTCGGATTAAGGTCCATCGAAAGAAAATGTCTCAAGAGGATTTTACAGAAAACCTGACATATGTAATGCCTCATTGTCTTCAAACTCTTGGAGAGATTCGTCGGATATCGAAATAACTGCCCCTGACTGCATGGTTTGTTCAAGAATTTGCCTCGCGAGGATTCATGAAGAACCTCATATCACTATGAGATAGTGTGTCCTAGTATTTTGAACTTTGGATAGGTGCTTTGGATTGACCGTCTTCGGGAGAGAGTGACTTCTCATGCTCTTGGGGTGGCCTGCCCCAGAACGAGCCTTGAAGTGATCACCTCTGACTGACTGTGCTTTGAAGAAAACACCCATACCAATTGTTCTTTGAGAGATTGGATCTCAAAGTAATTTCCCCCGCTTGGCTGAACTTTGAATGAATGCCTCAGACTAATGGCTCTTTGAGAGATTTGATCTCGAAGTGATTGCCCCAGTTTGGATGAACTTTGGAGAGATTGCTCGACGTGATTTCCCCAGATTAGTTGGCTCTTACCATGACTGTTGGGAAAGTCTCCACTCAATGGAGTTTCTTAGAAAAGTGCATCTCAATAGATTGATCTTCGGAAGTTTCATACTTCTCAATTTGGCAAGATTAAGCTTCTGGATTGAGATTTCATACGTGAACTTTTATGATACCAAACAAATGTATGCAAGCAGAAAATGTTTATTTTGAAAATGAAAAATCTAATGCAAAACACATGTTAATCTTGAGGTTTTACTGTAAAAAGATGTCGCAAAACTTTGTGAGTGAATCACTGGTTAAGATACAACATTAATTTTTTGAATAATAGAAAGCATGCATATGCAACACCAACAAAGATCTTTCAACACCACTCATAGGAGTCAGGAGCGCGGTCTCGTGGTAGTACGCTCTCAAAAATAACCTTATTTCAGTTAGGACTTTTGAGGGTTGTATCGTGGCCTGGTTCACGGTTATAGAAACAAAATATATAGGCTCGAAGTGTATTTGTGCCCACCCATCTTCGTGATGTTCTCCATTCCTATGTTCATCTAGTTTTCACAAGCGCTCACCTCTCAAAAAGGGTTTTGTGATGGTTAAGGAACCAATTACACTAACGGTTTAAGCACCAATCAGGTTGTTGTTGGGGGTCAATCACCCTTTTGTCTTTCGTGTCTGTGCCACACGATTTTGTTCTTGTTCAAGGATCTTTCTTGTGTGATCCTTTTCGTCTTTTGCTTTTGCATTATTTTGCTTATCCCTAACTTTTGCCTGGACTGATTCTTGTGAATCTTTGATTGCGAAGTCCAGAGGGATGCCCTAATTTTTGCCTAAGTCACTTGTTTTCAAGTTTTGACTTAGCGGGATTTTTATTTCCTTTTTTTCATTCTCTTTTGTTTTAACAAATCGTGTGACACTTTTTGTCTTGATTGCTTTGCGAGGGTTATGACTGCCACATTCTTTGGTCGATGAAGGATAACCTTTGCGGTTTCCGGTCTTTGGACCTCTTTTTTGGGATAACCATTGTGGTTTTTGGTCTTTGGACCTCTTGTTTGGGATAACCATTGTGGTTTCTAGTCATTGGACCTCTTGATTTGGTACAACGAAAGGTAATGGATCCTCATATTTGCACTCCTTTTTGAAATTTGAGCGCTTGTTCAAACTAACAGACGCCTACCCTGCCCCTGGGTTAAATGCAAGGGTTTTTTCATGCGAAAAGAAACTCCTACTTCAAGGCTTAAATGGGTTGGCGAGGGTCTATCTCCCTTATATCTCCGGTGTTTAGGATTTGAAACAATGTCAGTACATCGTCAACAGGGTCTTTCTCAAAAGCACACAATTAGAGTTTTTTGCATTTTCATTTCGTCATCCTCCCTTACAGAGTTTAAGCACAACAGTTGGTATTGCGATGCACATACACAAAATCATGAGTGAATACAAATGGATTTCTTCAAGAAAAACATGTGCATTTTATTATGATTAACATTCAAAAACAAATAAGTTTCATACATGCATACAAATGTTTAAACAAACAATATAAACTACAAATGAAAATGCAGTAAAGAAGCTGAACATTGCCGTCATTGAGGAGACTTGACTCCGTTTGAACTTATTGCTTCTGAAAATGCCTTTGCAAATTGAGAGGTCCATTTGATGAGGAGACTTCAATATGTCAGCAGATTTTCTGGCATGATGACCTTTGAGTCGATCAAATTTTTCACCTTGTGCCTGAACGCATCACAGTTGTCAAATGGTATGCCTAAATGCCCCTGAGTGGTACTTGCATCTAGCATTCCCATCGTGGTTGCCATTATTGAGGAGGCCTGACTCCGTCTGGATTTATTGCTCTCGGAGACTTTCAGCAGTCAGCAATCTGGATATTCATTCCATTACTATTTTGGTGCCATATTCTTACTTTTACCTGGTGTGAACATAATAGTCTTGGAGTCAATCAAATTCGGGACCTTGTTTTCACCTTTGTCTCTGAAGGACTTGCTACCTTCAATTAGACGATCAGGTGCCCCAGAATGGTAGTCAAACTTGGTGTTCGACATTGAAACCCCAAAGGAAGCTTTATCGGAGATGATCATGATGTGACTAGCTCAACTAGCCTGAATCTGAGAAAATGAGGGAACCCGTTGCACATACGACCTCATAATATGTTCAAACTTCTTCTCAAGTTGTTTTGGCCTTTACCCTTATGCTCTGCCCCTAGGACTCTCTTGGGAAGCTGAAATTGGATGCCGACAAATGATGTCTGGAGGGAAGAGGTTGATAAAGTTAATAATTAAGGTTGATAAATAAGGTTGCTCGTAAAGATCTCACGCGATCTCCTGCCTACGTATCTCCTTTGACTAATGGAGAATCAGAGCGACGTAGTTCCCCTCAGTAGGGATGAAAATAACTTTATTTCCTTGACACCGTATTCAGGAGTTCATAACCAAGCTCATCTGAGTCTTCATCTGGTTGACTTCCTCTTTCAACAGTATCTGACTCTGAAATAAATTTTGCACCTCTGGCCTGAATTGCCCCAGCTGGGTCTTCCTTTGGTTACCTCCTCCCAAAGTTGTTCCAAAACCATGCCTTGATGCTTGTGATTCAAGCTGGCCACTATGATGAGAAATCAAGTCAGGATAATAATCTGTCTCTGAACACCTGTCAAGAATGCAAGGATGTATGCAAATGCCATGTTCAGTTATTTCTAAGGAATCTATCTGCTTTGATTCAATTGACACAGAAAAATCCAATAGCATGATTCATATATGTGATCCTCAGAAATAACTGAACATGTGTGCATAAATGCTATGATGTCATGTATGCAACAGGCATGTGATCAATGGTCAGATGTCAGTGTTGAGCAGATAGCCAAGCGTTTGGATAGAGCCACAATAGTAGTATAATCTCTGTATAGAATCCCAGAACTAAGAACCCAAGGATTGTAGAACTAGATCACATAATAGAATAGTCATTGATGGTGTTGAAGTTGAACAACGAGCCAAGTGTCTGTGGAGAGTCAGAATAACAGTCACAATAACAAGGTCACAATGACAATCACAGTAACAATTTCTCTGAATTTAAATCCCGGATCTCGTAACCAAAGGACCATGTAGAACCAGATCATATCACAAAACAACACTGGCAAAGCGGGTATGTTGAAGTTTAGGGTTCCTTCAAACCTGTAAACCCCTCCCAATCTCACGGGTGTGCTACTCGGGTCAACATCACAGACTCTCAAAGCCGAACAACAATAATACGTTCACCATTTCCGAGAAATGGTTCATGACCAAATCAGGGAATCGGTTTGGCATTATGTACTACTCAGGGAGGTCTCAGCTGAGTCCAAGGAAACAAGCATCTCTCATCAGTCCCCAGTTTCAAGCACTGAATCGAGAAACAATAGTACATTCATCCCGAAGGGTACAATACTATTATCATATGAACAATTTGCCTTAAATGTATTCCTATGAGAGAACCAGGCCATCCTATGCGAGTTTCCAGTGGGCCCTCGGATGCGAGTGGGTTTGCCAAAAAATGTGGTCTGCCACTGTCATCATTGGAGAGGGTTGTTTCCACTAAGGTTCTTAATGATCGGTCCCCAGCTGCACATAACCATCAAGGTCGTATCCCGAAGTGGGGCAAAACCCCCACACAAGATAGTTTCAAGACGGTAGCAACCTGGGTATGGAACACATCGCTACTCATCATGTTGAGACACCATGCGAGTACAACTTATCCACGTTAATTCTATGGTGCACTCAAGCCGGGTATTTGGCTTATCTCACAGTAACTCCCAGCCCACAGAAAAAATGATAACCAGCACAGCCAGACAGTCCAGTATAGTATAATGCATGGAAAATAAATATTGAAAGCAGTAAATAAATGTTGTAAAGTAAAGTTGTAACGTAAAACTGTAAATGAAAACAGTAAAGCTAAACTAAAGCACACAACAACAAACAGATAAACACCCAAAGAAACAAAACCAAACAGGCGCTAGGATTGACTCTACGAGGGAAACCAGAGATTCTGGGTTCGATCCCTAACAGAGTCGCCAATTGTCGCTCCTGGGATTTCAATCCTAGTACAAATGCGAAAGTGGCGCGGAAAAGGTATAGTCGCCAGCCATGCATTTTTATCCCGAAGGAACGGGAAAGGTAATGCTGCACAAACCTAAGGAAGAAGGAAATGACAAGGTCCTGCGAACCAAAGATCTGGGTTCGCGAGTCGGTTACGACCTGGGAAGGTATTAGCACCCCAAATCGTCTGTCGTACCCGACGGGATCCACGCTTGTTTGTTTGTTTCAAAGGGTGGGAAATAAGATGCTGCTGAACAAAGAACTGCTACTGGAACTGGAACTGAGATGAGAAATGGAACAAAAATAAAGGGGGAAATGTAGGGAAAATAAAGAATGTGGAAAGAAAGGAGGAAACATAGGGAAAATAAAGAATGTGCTCGAACGGGCCCTACCCCGCTGCCTACGTACCTCATCAGGAAAATGAGGATCAGAGTCGACGCAGTTCGCCAAACTAAGGTGGGAACTATTGTTTGTGTTTTTATGGCTGGAACTGTGTATGTCTATGCTCAGGTGTTGCAGGCTCGTCTGGTACGAGTGCGTTTACCGTCTTGCATGCGAGACAATTCGTTGCGAGTTCGCGTTCAGAATGAATGAGATGAGAAAGAGAAGTTCTTACAGGAAAGCCGCTTATTGTGTTTGTTTTGTCTTTTATGAGAAGTGTTTTGAATTTGTTTGTGAACATTCTCATATTAAAACCTATCCATCGTGGTAAATTCCTAACCTCTCCTCGGAACAGGACGCGTATAAGTACTCCGCAACAAAGTTTCATGGCGTATAAGAACATTCAACCTTTATTAAGTTTTTTATTGTTTTTCTTTATGAGATGAGAAAGAAAGACTCAAGTGGAAAAATGTCAAAGCTAATGGGGGACTAAGACACAACCCTAAGTTATTTATTATGTACAAAAGTGATCCTAATGGTTTATGATTTTTTCTAATCCTAAGGAAGAAAAGGAAAAGGAAAAGAAAAAAAAGAATTAGAACTCAACTTACTTCCTAAGGAAGTCAAGTTGGTTCTAAAGATGGGGAAGCCTATACAAGCACAAGCATAATATGTGAAACAAATGCAAATTGGAAGCATAAAGAGATGAGAAAGAATTAATATTTACCTCCATCTTACCCCCTACAAAAAAATGTTAGCTTAACAATGCATATTGGAAGCATAAACAAAGCATAAAAGCGATTAAGTACCCCACACTGTCATACCCCAAATTTGTCCTACCCGCATTATTTTCATTTTTCTGTCTAGCCATTATTTCAAAAAAATCCAAAATATTTAAGATGTTATTAATACTTGTTTCATTTGTATTTCTTTTACTATCCAAATTTCATTCTCATTTTTATGTTATTAATGCTTCTATTGTTTCTTTTATCATGTTTATTATTATAAATCAAACCTTTTTTTATTTATTTATCCAAATTTATTAGCCATACATCCAATTTTTATCTTTTAGACCATTTTCTATTTTTTTTATTATTAGTCCACATTCCACCCATTTTATTTTTATCATAAAGATTCTCTAGAAATTGCATTTTTATCATTCTCCTAAATATTTACCTATTATTATTATTATTATTATTATTATTATTATTATTATTATTATTATTATCATTGTTAATAAATCATACTAAATTCTTTTTTTATGAGTCCATTCTCATCTACTGTCTGATCCATTTTTGCTTTAGTTTCATATCTTGCATTTTTTATTCATAACCATACATTTTCATATCACTTCCTTTTAATAAGTATTTCATTTTTAGTATTCATGCTATTATCTCATCCCATTTGTAACAAAACATTTAATTATCTTTTTCACCTTTATAAATAAGTTCATTATTATTATCATTTTATTTTAATAAGTCTTTTTTTTATTATTACAATTTTGTTAAAATTTTCAGTTTTGCAATACAAATGAGAGAGGTTGCTGCAACAAACTCTCCCACTACCACACTACTTTTTCCACTACTTTTTTCATACAACACACACTAACCTTTATAAAAACCAATTTTCCAACGGTATGATAAGGACACGCACAACAACCTGCAAAAGACTTCACTCTCCTCCAAAATTTACAGCTCACTTTTTTTCATTAAAAATCCCCAGCTTACCCTCTTGTTCTCAATATATAATAATAAATCTTGTGCTGCATAAAAGGGGGGCAAACAGTAAAAATTGGCATCAATAAGCCTTCATCTGTCCGAAATTCGTTACCCAAAAAAAAAAAAAAAACCTCTTCTTCATCATCATATGCAGCCCTCAATTTTCTACCAAATTTTCATAATAATCACACAAACCTTCACAAGCTCAAAAGCACAACCCATAACTCACCGTTGAGACCCTCAACCATTTCCAAAAACAAACCGAACACCACACACCCGTAAACAACTCCCATAAATTTTCCAGAAATTTCCATCAACTATTCATACCAGAACACGTTTCACAGACACAAACCTTTTTTCCAAAATCGCGGACAGCACCGAAACCGTCCGTCTTCCACCACTCAAACAACCGCACCCCAACTCGTCAGGTCCGCCGCCGTGAGACCGAGTGAAACGGAAAGCAGAACGCCGGAGAGAGACGAGACCCGAACGCGAAACCACCACCGAAGGCCGCGCGTTTGAGAGAGGGACACCGCAAGCCCAAATCGAGAGCGGCGAGAGAGATCCGCGACGAGATTAGTAGAGAGATCCAGAAGAAAGCGTTGAACATTTTTGTTGCAAGGTAAAAGGAACTTTTTCCTCTTTTTCGTGTTTGACTGTGAATAGAGAGGACTGCGTTTTGAGAGGTGTGTTTCATTTTGCAGCTTTTGGATTTTTTTTTTAATTATTCTGTTGACCATTATATTTGGGTAGACTTATTTGTTTCAATTCTTGTCTGTTTAAAGGCCCATATGTGTTTTCTAGATACTAATTCATAAATCCACCACATGATGCACCTAATTTTTTCTTTTATTTATTCTTTCTATTTATATTACTTGTTGGTACGTTGTTTAAAGAAGAAAATTAATAAGAGAGATTTGGTATACCCTTTACACTTTTGACATTATGCAGTTGTTATATTTTTTTTTTTTAATTATTCATTTTGTTAATTGTTTATTATGTTTATAAGTTTTGTGTGATTGGAGTGCTTAGCACGTTTAAAATTGCTTTTTAATTGCTGATTTTGTGTGATTTGTGTTATTGATTTTGTTATTAATTGCTGATTTTGTTTTTAATTGGTGTGATGGACTTTCTCAAACTAATGTTGGTTCTTTCACTATATTTCTCTCTTTTATTTCTTTTAAATTGCTTTTCATTTTATTATTATAAGTTTTTAAATATTTTCTTTTTATGTCAAGTTATTTTAGATCTTTTTTTTATTATTTTATTTGAACACGGTTATTATTATAAATCTATATGTTTTCATTTATTGATTTCTCTTTTATTCATTTAGGGCCGATGATATCATAAAAGGCCGTTTTCGCCCGATTACATTTAATCGGTGATGAGCGGTCAATATGAGGCCCTCTTTTTATTTTATTCTATTATTTTTTATTCTGAACAAAAACTTGTAATATAATTTAATTCATTATTTTTAATATCATTTATTCATTTATTCAATTTATTATTCTATTTAATATTCAATTTATTTTATTCATTATTTTCCACATCATTTAATTTATTTAGATATTCAATTTATTATTTTATTTAATATTTCGCGATTCAATTTATTCATTTTATTATCGCATTTCAAATTACGATTCGACTCCTTATAGAATGGTTCCCATTTTGAACCGATTCTAAGGAAGTACACGAACAAAATTTCGTCGCGTCCCAAAAGGTCCAACGCCTTCGAATAGTTGCGCTCGAAAAAAGGTCCAACGCCTTCGAATAGTTGTGTCCCGAATAAACAGGCCGAACGCCTTCGAATAGTTCAAATACACTGCACACACGCTTTCTCTTGGGCTAATTACAACGAGACCATTTATTTCTCGCAATCCCCTGTATTTATTTTGTACCCCTCTCCCATTATTTTGTACGCAATTTATTTTCCTTATTTAATTTCAAATCCTTGGTCCAACGCCAAGCGATTGCACTTTGCACACTTGCACTTTATTTTTCAGTTATCTTTTTCGTTTAGGATCCACTCCACCTTTGCGAGCCGAGCGATTCGTGCCTCGCTAACAAAACCACAAAAATAACCTCCATTTGCATTTACCCTCTAAACCTCAAAAAACCAAAATGTTTCGATTAGATCCAAACCCTTGATCCAACGTCAAGCGGCTTTAGGAAATAAAAACACTTTAATAAATACGAGAAGATTTGTACGCCACGAGCCTTAAGCGGTAGAAAGGGGGATAACGAGCTTTCGTTACTCGCTCCGATTATTTCGACGCAGGACACCCGTCTTGTTGGGCGAGATAAACTATCCATAGTCTTTAGTGCATTTCAACTCCTAAACCCTTTCATCGACGAAAGGTAATAAAATCAACAACCATTACCCTTAGTAGGCCGAACTACGAGGCTCTGACTTTCCCATTGCACACGGGAGTACGTAGGCACGAGGATCTCAATCCTTGCCGAGCACCTAGGTTCAATCTAACTTATAATTCAACTCATTTCCCTCTAGCAAGCAATTCGTTTAAGCATAGACATCCTTTCGCGCGCGTTAACTTAGATGGTTCCCATCGAGTACGATGGATATAGGGGGTGCTAATACCTTCCCCCTGCATAACCGACTCCCGAACCCAGGCAATGGTTCTGTTGACCTTTGTCCTCATCCTTCTCTTCCCGGGTTGTATCTATATCTTCCCTTTCCCTCTTCGGGAATAAATAGAATTAGGTGGCGACTCTTCAGTCCGTCCGGCGCGCGGCTCCGTCCATTTCGGATCGCGTAAGGTCGTATTTTTCGGGGTACGACACACACGTCCTAGAATGAAACTAGGGTTCCAAATAAGAACTAAGTCTAAAGGTGAAGGTACATAAAGGTTACATGACTTCTAAAGTCAGTAGCTACATGCTATAGGTCCCTAGATATGCTAGGATATCTCACAAGATCAAACTATGTCAAACTATGTACAAAACTTTCACCTAAGTTTACCTAAGTGCAAGTTAGGGTTCAAGGATGAAATATGAGCGCGTATGGAATACAAGCATGAATTAATACATGAAATGATCATAAAATTCAGTAGTGAATGCATATGAATGAGGATGAATGAATATACCATCATGGATGCAATGATTCAGTCCTATGGATTAAGGATAAGAAGATGTGGGAAGAAGTGTAGCAAATATCGCATATGATCACAAAGAATGCAAATTAAGTATGAATGACATTTAAATGTGCATGAAGTGATTATGGGTCAGTAGCATACAAGTTATGAGATTCCATTAGAGTTCATGAATAGCAATTTATGATTTCCACATAATTCATGTTAACAATTAGAGGAGAAGAGAAGCTAGTTTAAGGCAAACTAGTTCACATAAGAATGCACTTAGGAACACAAAAACAAACCAAATGGATTTGGTTCAAAAAGTGACCTATAACTGGAATTAAGGACCTATAAAGGAACTATAATCAACTCCTAAAAGTTACCAAAAAGTCTCTCAAGCCAATGGCATGAATGCCTTCCTATCATCTAGGGTATGGAGCAAATAAACACATATACCAACCTATGATCTAGGTGACATGGAAAAATAGCAAAAAGACTTTAAGAATTATGAAATTAAATCCATGGAATGTTGAAGTTAGTATCGAACATAGTCTAAAAGGATTTCACAAAATTATGCACCAAAGTTCCAAAACAATTACTTAACAATTGAGATAACAAGGTATGATCGCCGAAAAACAACTCCACAAAATGGATCAAAAGTGGCACAAAAATTATGAAAAAAAAGCCTAAGGAGCATCAAAATGTCACAAATTCCAGTGGTTAATCACACAAAAAAAATAGGTCTCACACCTATTGGAAAAAATTGCTTTTGGTCCCTTATGTCAATACCATTCCTTTTGGTACAACTTGGAATGAAAAATCCAAATTAATTAATAAAACCAATAAAACCTGGAATTAAAAAATATGACAAATTAACTAAGAGGATGAGGATCACTCATGAATTTTTCCAGACTTTTATCCCACCTAAAACTATTTTTAATAATTGTGACAAAACGGGGAAAAAACGGTGTTTTAAGGATAAGCGAAAGGAAGTGAATTCTACAATCCGTAACCTAATCCCTAAGCTCCGAAATCGACACATATCATAAAAAATTACAAATAAGTCAAGTGCATCAAGTGGGAGGGCTCAATATGCACCTTAAGTTATATGATCCTAAGCCGCATACAACTAGAATGGTGCATTAAAATGGAGAATCGAGATTACTTACTTGATCGAAGTGCCGATTCTTCATATAAAGAAATCCAAAAACTCCATGCAATGTATTGTGACCTCCATAAGCAAAATAAGTGCTTATCTTCCATAAATTCTTTGTGAAGATTCATCATTATTGAAATCGAATGAAATCGATCAAAAAGCGTCATGAACCAATTAATCCAAAATTAGTTCATAACAAATAATTAATGCAAAAATTCTAACTAGAAATTTTCAAGAAATGGATTAAGAGATTAATCCACAAAAATGAATTAATAAAGAAATTAATTAAAAATTCTAGCAAGAAGAATCATTAACAATTTCTTAAAAAATAAAGAACAAATGTGAGGTGTAACAGAAATCTATCAAGTGTAAATAGAATATAGACTGCACCAAGCCTTCACATCCAGGCCCAAAACAGATTCCTCATCTCCAAGGGGTGCAAGAAGTGATTTTGGTTCTGAATAGCATTTATGTGGCCCAATTTTGATGAAGACTTTTTGCAGGGAGGGGTGTAGCAAGTAAAATTGATGGTGCCAATATCATTTTATAGGGTCCAAAGCCCACATTCGTGTGAGGAGAGTGGTGGAGAGGGGTTTATGAACCAAATTTCGATGGTGCTGAGAGTAGATCCATGGAGAAATTGAGCCCAATCCCAATTCGAAACCCTAAATGCTTATGAGATAAATAAAAAACTGAAACTCATCCTCTTCGTCATTCAGCCTCGTATTCCATCTTCACATGCATTATCTTGCCTTCTCGGAAATCTCACCGATAAACAACAAAACTCGTCGGCGCCGTCGCCATCACGATTCACATTCGTACCGTCATCTCCTTACGATTGATACATTAAATTAGGTCATATGTGAACGCTCTCTCCCCGACGTCGCGGCTGCCGCTTGCGGCTCTGTTTGCACAATCATCATCGTCTTCATCTCCATTCGTATTCCTTTTCTCTGATTGAAGCTACACCTCAAATCAAACTAAAAAAAACCTCAAAATCCAAACGGAGCGACTCTGATGGAAATCTAAATCGATGGTGACGAGCAGAACTCTTGGTAAGAGGCGATTCACCTTGCTTTCTTTCGATTCTTCTTCCTCAACTAGATTTTACGGTGTTGATCTGAGCTTCGATTGACGTTGATGTCATTGATTCGTGAATCACGATGTGGACGCATTCTTGAAGTGTATTGATATTGAGTGTTTATTATGATTATTGCAGAAAAGATTGAAGATGTTGTTGATGAAGAGTCGAAGGAAGATGAGTGTTCGATAAAGATGGATCTTTATAAAGAGGTTTTGTTATCAATTTTTCGGCGGATTCTTGACGAAGATGATGAATGTTGGAGATGCTCAGGTACAACGATCGTTCCGATTCAGTCTTCTTTCACTACTCCGAAGCGAGACTCGCCTGTTCTGTATTCCCGAATTTGATTAGTTTTTTCTCCTTTTCTTTTTCGATTGCAGTTCTTCTTCTTTCTATGGATCTGAGTTTTTGTGTGGTTGTGTTGTTGAATCGATTGATGATTTAATTGCTTGTTGTAGGTTATTGTTGTGATGATTGATTTGTAGATTGATGAAGTCTTTTGGTGGAGATTTGATTTTCTGCAGGTTTTAACTATCGATGATTGATGAAGGCATTGACGATTGGTGAAGCTAGGGATGAGATTGATGAAGGTATTGATGTGAAGATGTTGATCAAAATTGAAGAAAGTTTCAGAGGGATTTTTGTGTTGAAGGATAGGATGAAGAAAGTTCTGAGATTTTTGGATTGGATATTGGAGAATGATGAAGATGGAAGTTGCAGGTGAGTTTCTTGATTGAAGGTTGAATATTACATATGATGATGAATGGTGTTGTTTCTCGCTTCGGTTTCCCTTCCCTTATGTGAATTTGTTTTTCTATCTCAATGTGAATTATGTTGATTTTCTTTGCGGGGAAGATTGAAGAGAAGGTGATGAAGGGAGAGTCTGCAAAAGAGTGTTGGTGATGAATCCTGAAGAAGATTGGAGGTGGTGATTGTTATGTTGAGTCGAGATTGGAGAGTTGAGAGCAGCCTTTTGTTAGAATTCCCTTTTTTTTGTCTTCTGTTATTGCCTTTTTTTTCCAGATTGAATAGAATCCCCTTTTTGTTACTCCCCTGTAACTGTTTTCTAATCTGTTATATCAATTGGCCATAACTGAATTTCTGCATAAGTGTTATGTAGTTTCTCACTGATTTTCTGTATGTGTTATGTAATTCAATCCTCCTTTTTTTTATAAAAATGATCATCTATTATTCTTTTGGAGTCCTTTTTTTCACTGAATTTCTTTTATCAATTATAATTATAACTGACTTTTCTGTTATGAATTGAATATGAATTCTCTCATACCAATTTCCGGTTTTCTATGGAATTGAGAGGAAATCCCGAAATCATGAGAGATCATTTCGTTTATTTAAAACTCCACCTTGAACTACAGTAGTAAACTCGGAAATCCCCGACCATTATGCTTGGCTATGTATTGAATGTCCCCTTAACACTAGCAACACATGGTTCTCTTTATTTATTTATTATTATATTTCTTTTTTGTGATTTTGGAAAGTAATAGACTTTAATTAAAATGGGCTTTAAAAGAAAATTGGACTAAAATGAAATTGAGCATGTCATTTGGCCTTGAAATGAGAATGGGATAAATGAAAGATAACTTGGATTTAAAATTCTAAAGGGGTATGGATTGAACACATATAAGGAATTTGAAAAGCGGATGTAAGAAAAATGGAGATGAATTTGAGATGGTCTTTTGAGATTGAATAAAATAAACAAGGATGATAAAGTATGTTCAAATATGAACCTTAATCTGCAAATCCAAACTAACTCGTAATCGAAGCAAACCAATCCACTTTGAATGAATTTGAGATGGTCTTTTGAGATTGAATAAAATAAACAAGGATGATAAAGTATGTTCAAATATGAACCTTAATCTGCAAATCCAAACTAACTCGTAATCGAAGCAAACCAACCCACTTTGAATAACAAACGTACTTGACACATGTTTCAAATAACCAAAATAAATCCCATAGTAAAAATGCCTTGCTTCACAAAGAATCCTCAATTTCTTATCTTACGTCATGATTCATGCCTTGCGATTCGATCCATAAATACCTCCTAACTTAACAATCAATGATCTTTACACACAAGGAAAACTCTGTGGAATCTTGGAAGACATATTCACTAGAGAATTGATGACTCTTGGAGGAATTCCTTTTAGTTGGATGAACTTTTATAGAAATATGATCTTGATGTCGTTAGCTCAGACCTTTGTCTTAATTCGAGTGCAATAGCCAGATAAATCACCTCATAATAGAAGATTCAAATCACAAAGAAACGCGTCGATCACATGCCATAGGAATCAATGAAATGCATGATTATGAATGTTAATGACCTATTAGAAAATACAGATGAATGCGAAGCAAAAATCCAGTCAAGGTAATAATTATGAGGGAAAATTTTGAGGTATTACAAGTATTTGGATAAGTTTGTAGTGGTGTTTATTGATGACGTTCTGATTTATTCAAAGTCAGAAGAGGAACATGAAGGACATTTGAAGATTGTGTTTACGCTAAGTTGTCAAAGTGTGAGTTCTGGTTAAAGGAAGTGAGTTTCCTTGGCCATGTGATTTCTAGAGGTGGAATTTATGTGGATCCTTCGAAGATTGATAATGTATTGAATTGGGATACTCCTAAGTCTGCTACGGAGATTAGAAGTTTCCTTGGTTTGGCCGGTTATTACCGAAAGTTTATAGAGGGTTTTTCTAAGTTGGCATTGCCTTTGACTCAGTTGACTTGGAAGGGCCAGACTTATGTATGGGATGTTGCTTGCGAGAAGAGTTTTGTTGAGTTGAAGAAGAGGTTGACTACTTCTCTGGTTTTGATTTTGCCGAATTCGAATGAATCTTTTGTGGTGTATTGCAATGCTTCAAAAATGGGTCTTGGTGGTGTGTTGCTGCAGAATGGTCAAGTAGTTGCCTATGCTTCTAGACAGCTACGTGTTTATGAGAGAAAATATCCTACCCATGACTTGGAGTTAGCAGTCGTGGTGTTTGTGTTAAAGATTTGGAGACACTATCTGTTTGGATCGAGGTTCGAGGTGTTCAACGATCATAAGAGTTTGAAATATTTGTTTGATAAAAAAGAACTAAACATAAGGTAGAGGAGATGGTTAGAGATGTTGAAAGACTTTGATTTCGATTTGAGTTACCACCCTGGTAAAGCTAACATGGTTGCAGATGCTTTGAGTAGGAAAACTTTGCATATATCGACGATGATGGTGAAAGAACTTAAGATGTTGAGCAATTCAGAGACATGAGTTTTTTTTTTGTGAAACTACATATGAGAGTGTGACGCTGGGTATACTGAAATTGACGAATAATATTATGGAAGAGATTCTTTTAGGACAACAATTAGACTTGAAGTTGGTTGATCAAATGACTTTGATTAACTAAGGTAACAGAGGAGAATTATGAATTGATGAAAATGGTATGATGAGATTTCGAGATCGTGTGTGTGTTCCTGATATCCCAGAATTGAAGAAAAGTATTCTAGAATAAGGACATCGAAGTAGATTGAGTATTCATCCTGGCGCAACTAAGATGTATCATGATTTGCAGAAGGTTTTTTGGTGGCTGGGTATGAAGAGAGATGTTGTAGAGTTTGTGTATGTGTGTTTGATTTTCCAGAAATCGAAGGTTAAACATCAGAAGCCTTTAGGACTGATGCAACCATTGAGTATTCCAGAATGGAAATGGGATAACATTTCTATGGGTTTCATGACAGGTTTGTCGAAGACGATGAATGGAAATGATTCCATTTGGTGATTGTTGACTGATTAACTAAGTTGGTGCGTTTCTTGCCGATGAAGATTAATCATTCCATGTTGAGGTTAGCAGAGATGTATATCGATGAGATTGTGAAGTTGCATGGGATACCATTGAGTATTGTGTCAGATAGAGATCCACGGTTTACATTGAGATTTTGGAAGAGTTTACAAGATGCTTTGGGAACAAAGTTGAGGATGAGTTCTGCTTATCATCCACAAATGGACACTCAGACAGAACGAACTATCCAATCCTTAGAAGATTTATTGAGGGCTTGTGTGTTGGATCATGGAGGTGCGTGGGATAGTTGTTTTCCATTGATTAAGTTTACTTATAATAACAGTTTTCATGTGAGAATTGGCATGGCTCCGTATGAAGCATTGTATGGGAGGCGGTGTAGGACTCCATTATGTTCGTATGAGTCAGGAGAGAGTGATGTACTCGGACCTGAGATTGTGCAGGAGATGACTGAAAAGATTAAGATGATTCAAGAGAGAATGAATACTTCACAAAGTCGTCAGAAGAGTTATCATCATAAGAGGAGGAAAGCACTTGAATTTCAAGAAGGAGATCATGTGTTCTTGAGGGTTACTCCAGTGAATGGAGTCGGAAGAGCTTTGAAGTCCAGAAAGCTCACTCCGCATTTCATTGGACCGTATCATATTTCGCAAAAGGTCGGAGAGGTGGCATATCATATTGCATTACAACCATCGCTTTCAAATTTTCATGATGTGTTTCATGTGTCCCAACTGAGGAAATATATTGCAGATCTATCGCATGTGATTCATATGGATGATGTTCGAGTAAGGGATAATTTGATTGTGGAGGTTTCACTAGTGTGAATAGAGGGCAGAGGGATGAAGCGATTAAGAGGTAAGGAGATTGCTTTAGTGAAGGTTTTGTTGCGTGGACCAGCTGGTGATAGTTAGACTTGGGAACAAGAGGATCAGATGAAGGAATCGTATCTGATGTTGTTTGCTTCAGGTACATTTTCGAGGACGAAAATTCTTAAGTGGGGGAGAGTTGTAACACCCTAAAGTCAATTTTAATTTAATTGATGTGTTTTCTTGTGAATTTTGATGTTTATAATGTTATTTGATGTTTTGTGGAGTTTGGGGATGACTTAATATAATATTAATATTAGAAATATTAAGTTTAGTGGGTTTAGTTTATTATTTGAGATTAAATTAAATAATATAAGAGGAATTGGAGGATAAGGGTAATGTGGTCATTTGATGGAGGATTAATGGGGGTATTATGAGGAAAGACTAAAGAGGTCCCAGGGGCAAGAGTGACAAAAGAAGGAAATTTTAAGAGTACGATCATTTAGAACGATCTCACTTTTGGGAGAAAAGCTCTGAAGAAGAGGAGAAGCTAGGACTTGAAGGTTGGAAGGATTTTCGAAGAAATTATCGAAAAGCTTAGAGAATGTAAGGTATGGGGAGTATTTTCCCGTTTGATATTATAATGTGGGAATAGAATTGGGTGTTTTGAGGTATAGTTTTAGGGTATTAGGGTTTGATTGATGATTTTGTGTTTTGATGATGAATGCATGATGATTTGAGGAATATAATGATGTTAGATGATATTCTTGATGTTATTGTAAGGAATGTTGATGTTAATTGTGATTCTACTTCTATGTTGATGTTAAAAGTAGATTTTGGTTGAGTTTATCACATATGAGGAATTCTGGAAATCGTAGAAAATCTGCAGAATTCGCGAAGCTCGCTTAGCGAGCACAACCTGAGAGTTGGGCTCTTAGCGAGCAAGATGTCTCGCTTAGCGAGCCCTGAGAGTTTTGAAAAATGATTTTTTTTCTTGGTTATTCCGTAACTGTTTTATCGAGGGGCTTTATGTCCTAGGATGCTATAATGTTATATAATTGTCGTATGATGTGTTTTAAGGATAAATGAGGGAAATTATTGATTATATGATGTATGCGATTATTTGATTTTGTTGAGTACATGAAGTATGAGTACATGATGTAGTAGTATGGTGTTGGATGAATGAGGAGGCAATATTTTTTATGGTTTGAGAATGATGTGTGTATAATTGCATCTTGCATTCATGGCATTGAATTATGAGGGGACTTCGGTCCATTGGTAGCTTCAATCCCATTGTGCGGATTGAAGTGATATGATGTTATAATATGCTCCTTTAGTGGAGGGTTGATGGACCAGTGTCCATCCATTAGGATGTTTCGGTACCACATGCATATTAAGAGGTTGCATATCATTCTAAATGACATATCATGATTTGCAATGATTTTGTGTGATGATGAGACTTACTTGATGTTGTGTATAAATGAGTTATGATTGAATTATTGTTGTTGATTTTTTTAAATTCTCATTTTCTATATTATTTTATTGAATGTGAATATACTCACCCTTCCTCCCTTCTGGTGATGGTCTATTATGCCATCCTATAGATAATCAAGGTTAGCTCGGTGCGTACTTAACTAGGTAGCGAGTTGTCGAGTTAGTTAGAAGTGGAGTCAAGCAGATAATCAAGGTTAGCTTGGTGCGTGCTTAACTCAAAGGTAGCGAGTTGTCGAGTTAGTTAGAAGTGGAGTCCTACTCTGTGTCACTTAGGTGTTCATTCTTTCGCTCCCGGGATTTTCATCCTAGTACAAACGCGAAAGTGGCGAGAGAAAGGTAGAGTCGCCAGCCAGGCATTTTTATCCCGAAGGAATGCGAAAGGTAATGCTGCACAAACCTAAGGAAGAAGGAAAGGACAAGGTCCTGCGAACCAAAGATCTGGGTTCGGGACTCGGTTATGACATGGGAAGGTATTAGCACCCCAGACCGTCCGCCGTACCCGACGGGATCCACGCTTGTTTGTTTGTTTCAAAGGGTGAGAAATAAAATGTTGCTGAACAAAAGAACTGCTAACTGGAATAGAAGTGAGAAAGGGAACTGGAAAAAGAGAACAAAAAGAAAGAATGGGGAAAATGTAGGGAAAATAAAGAATGTGCTCGAATGGGCCCTACCCGCTGCCTACGTACCTCATCAGGAAAATGAGGATCAGAGTCGACGTAGTTCCCCTAAATAAGGCATGAACTATTTGTTTGTGTTTTTTATGGCTGGAACTATGTATGTCTATGCTCAGGTATTGCATGCTCGTCTGGTACGAGTGTGTTTACCGTCTTGTATGCGAGACAAGTCGTCGCAAGTTCACGTTGAGAGTGAATGAGGTGAGAAAAGAAGTTCCCGCAGGAAAGTCGCTTATTGTTTGTTGTTTGCTTTTTAAGATTTTTTGTATGAATTTGGAACAAGGAAGTTAATTCAAACTCTTTTCCATGGAATGTGTACTTGCTACTACATTCCAAGATGGAATAATAGAACAAGCACACCAAGCAAGAAGAGTTTATCCAAGACTTGTTCCACAGGATTAGGGTCTAATTTCACTAGCTTGCTGAACTTATTAAATGTTTTTGTAGCTTGTGAAGAAGTATCTTTTAGATTTTCTTTGTGAAAATAACCTCTTGATCAGACTTGTAGATCATGCTAGACAAGCCTACACTATTCCAAGATGGAATGAATGTAAGTGCCCCATGGAATAAAGCTATACACAAGAGATTATTTCATGTATTTATTAAGTATTTTTTGATTTTATTTGGAGATGAGAAGAGAAAGACTCAAAAGGAAATGGTCAAAGCTAATGGGGGACTAAGACACAACCCTAAGTTATCTTATTATGCACAAAATGTGATCCTATGGTTTGTGAGGTATTCAATCCTAAGGAAAAGAAACAAGTTAGATTTTAACTTACTTCCTAAGGAAGTTAAGTTGAATCTAAAGAAAAAAAGGGAACCTATGAACAAAGCACAAAGTGCTAAGGCAAAGGCAATTAAATGCATAATAAAAGGAATGAAGTATGTTTACCTCATCTTCCCCCCTACAAAACAAATGTTAGCATGATGAAGTAATATGAACAATTATGACATGTCAAACTTCAAGAACCACTCACACTAGCTAAGGAAGGATGTTAGTGAACTTCTAAGGTTAATACCTAAGCCTAAAACATCTAATAAGGTGACATACTTAAAAAGTCAGTAGCTAAATCAATTCAAAAGTATCTAAAGGTATTAATAGGATTAAAGTTAAACTATGCCCTAAAGTACTACTAAACCCTAAGGATGAGGTTAGAAAGATAACCTAAGTGTTTACTAAACCAAAATCTCCTAAGCTCAAAGGTAAATGAAAAATCTAGAACTTAACACTATATGGAAGTGAAGGAAATGAATAGATCAAATGGGAAGGAAGAGATTCAAATTAAAGGTACTCAAATGTGAAATTGAAGGATGAAAGAATGCATATAGAATCATGGTTCTAAAGATGCAACAAAATGACTTAGAAGAAAATTCAAAAATACCCAAAGGGACTTGACCTCTCCATACAAAAACCAGGGGCTTGTCAACAAAATAAAATGGAAATTATACTTGGAAAATGTTCATAAATGATGGGTTAAGAAACATCCTAAGGCTAGGTATTCAAATTAGGGCTTCTAAGGTCCTTTAAGTGACAAATGAAGTTCAAAAATAAACACAAAGGTTCTAAAATGAGATGAACAAGTATGGATGATCACAAAGCACTTATAAGACTCAAAACAAAGATAATATGAAGTTAATTCATGTGCAAAAGGAATTTGAAGTGTTTAAGATGGAAGGAGGAGGGAGATTAGGTTAAAAGCAGACATGTATGACTTAGGACTCAAGGCAAGCCTAAAAATTAAAGGTGAAGACCCAAGGATTGTACTCAACTCTTATATACATCCTAAATGATCTAAGAGACTCAATATTAGGATCCCAAAGTATTGGCATAAAGGATTTACACTAATGGGACTAAAGGATGTGAAGTAAATGAACAAAAATATTACTTATGGCTCAAGTAACTTGGAAAAATACCAAATGGTCATGAAAATTATGAAAAATGACACTTGCTTACAAAATCCAGAGATTGAATTGCATACATAAAATCTCACAAAATTTCCCATTTTGAGGGTTCAAATGGTGTATGGAAATGGATTAGGGTTTATGAGCATGTGTGTGAAAGCAAGGGTTCAAAACATGGCTTAAAGTGACCTAAAAATCAAAATCAAAATATGATGAGGAACTTTGATGAGTCTACTGATTAATGCAAAAAGAATGGGCTATTTATGTTTTGATTTTTGGGAGAAAGAAAATGGACAAGAAGATTGGTCAAAAAATGAGAAAATAGAAATTAATTCATTTGAGAAATTAATTTTGATTAAAATATAAAAGAAAAATATGAACAAAAATTAGGGAAAATTAGGGGAAAATGCAAATATCTCTCATGAATTAATTCAGAATTGTTTATGAGGTTTAAGTATTTTTAATAAGCAAAAACGAAAATGGAATAAAAATGAAAAAGAAAATAAAATTGTGAAGTGGACTGAATGATGCATTGGGCCTGGGAGGTGTCAAAAGCAACAAAAACAACTACATTGGGCCTTGAAACATACGCAGGGGGTGCTAAGAGAAGGCTGAGAACTTCTTCACAAAATTAGTCACGTGAGATGCATATGTTCATTAATGCGCTAGCTAGTTTGTGAGCGTTGGATACACATGATCTAAGGGCCAGAACATGTTCTCATAAGAAAATTTAGGGCACTGTTCAGGTGACCGGAAGTGACCTCCGATCATCTTCTCCGGTCACCCCTGACCTAGGGCTTTCTTCAAACTTAACTAAAATGAAAAACAAGACCATCATTCAATTCCTTATGCTTCATACATCACTAATCTGGTTTTGAATTTCATTTTTCATGCAAGAATAAACAAAATTGAAGGCAACAAATTTCAACCTGAGAATTTCAGTGTATTCAATGTTGAAGAAAACCAGAGGTGAGATTCCAATTTCCTAAGTGCTTGATCTTGAGCTTTTGCAAAGTGAAATAAACACTTGCTGGATGTGAGTTCTTGAGAAGAATTGATCTGAAGCAGAGAGTTTGCAGAGCTGTGTTCTTGAAACTTTAAGCTGTGAAAGCCATGCAAATCATTCTGATGATGAAGAGGAACTTGATCTTATGATGAATGCACTACTGGAAGTTGAGATCAATGAGCTTCAGACCAAATTGCAGAAACTTGCAGTGGTGCAAATTGAAAGATTCACTCGAATATAGCCATCGATGTGTGACTCTGCAATGATGATGATGATCTTCAATGAAGGAGATGAAGGATACTGATAAGAGATAAAGATGAATTCACCCAGAATGCATGGAACTTACAGAGAAAATTCAGAGCACCAATGATGAATTTGTGGTGTGATTCGAATATAATGAAGCCAACCCTCAATCCTCTTGCATCTCATCTATTTATAAAGCTCTTCACCCTTGGTTAACAGTTAGAACCAGGGTTAGAACCCTGGTTAACTGAGTTGATTCAGTTAAGAGTGAGTCAAGTTAGTAATGCAGTGGAAACTCTCTAGAACTTTCTAAGGCTCGAGCTGAATCCAATGTGGAAGGGACATATGACTTATGGTAGTTTGATACAATGAGATGCAATGCTTGAATCCACAGCTTGAAGCACAATGCCATTTGCTTGATCCATATGATAATTGTTGTGAAGATGCCTGCACTTGATTGCAGCTAGCTTATACAATGCTTAATATCCAAGGTATTGAAACAAGTGAACTCAAATCCACCAAGTCCATGAGTCTTATGGTGGAATTCATCATGATGCAGGCTGCAATGCTTGATCTTATTCCATTGGCTTGAATTGGGATGGTGATGCATGACAAGTGAAATGAACCAGCAACCATGAGATCACATCCCCTCTAAGGCAATGCATTATGGTCATGACTTGTTGAATGGTGTGAAAGAGAAGAGGTGACTTGAAGCTTGCTGCATAATAGAATACCTTATCACACAAGCAACATCAGTTTGATGCCATGCTTTTCCATGGAAGCTTTCTTCATGACCAAGGCATCAAAACATGTCATCCTTGGACTCAAATTGGAGGAAATGTTCCCTATAGCAATTTTATAGTTCAAGCCATCATGGAATATCGACTCTAGATACCTCAAATATCTTCTTGAACATCACAACTCAATACTGCAATATGGGCCTGCATGGCCTGCCCTAGGCTTGGCAAGAATCCCTGCAAGTTTTCAGTTTGAACACCCTCTCTTTGCCTTCCCATAACTCTCAACCCTTTGATCAGATGAAAAATCTTTGAACATCAAAGTTGTTGAAAACCTGGCAATGAACAACTTTGTAGTTCAAATAAATTTCATTTGAGGCCTCTAACATGGATAAAAATGACTTGCATTGTGACCCACCACCTGTTTGATGGAATGCCTTGTCTGGCACGCGTGCAGGAGGCAAGGCATGCCTTGGTTTTTGCCCTAGCTTGCCTTGATTTGCACCAACTTTGAATGATCATATCTCACTCAATTTTGATGCTATGAATGAGTTCCACCTATTTATTTGAAGCTTAATATGCCCTCTTTAATTGGCTCAAGGTAGAATTTTGATAGCCCTCATATTTTGGGAGAAGTCCTCTCTTGAAGTTGCTGCAAAAATGGCCAAATTTGCCATTATTGGAAACCCTAATTTTCCAAAAATGGTAAGTTTTGGTTTTCTTGATTTCTATTTATTCCTCCATCATTTCTTGATCAAATTTGAACCATAGGATCCTTGTAACCGTAATTTCCTGATTTTGATCTCAAAAAGTCAGGAGTTGACTCTTTCCTCAGCATGGTTGACTTTTCCCCAAATCTCGGTTTTTCAGTCATCTGGCCAATTGAACCTCTTCCAAAATGTTTCTATAGATGAAATTTGAACCCTGGGCACTTGATATCATATATAAGACAATGGAATCCACTTTTAATCAAAATTTCATTGAGAAGCCCAGTAGAAGTGAAACCCTAATTTGGCCCCTTTCATTAGGAGATGTTGCACTGCTTGCCTTCTTTGATCAATTCAAATCTTTCCATGGCTTGTGGCATCAAATGAGGACTTGTGGGATGTTATGAATCCTTTGCCCAAGGTTGAGAAGCTTTGTGGCCCTTTGGTTGCCTTTGCATAGCCTTCAATTACTCCAATCAACTGATCACATGCCTATGCCTCAACTATGATACAGATGATGCAATGTTTTGGATTATTTCATGAATTTGTTTATGAAAAATGCTATGCAAAATGTTGAGAAAATGAGAGGGAAAATTTTGAGGTATTACAGCTGTCCCTATTCAATCATCTGCAAGCCTGAACGAATAATTGCAACAGCTTTTATACGTTCAAGGTGGGAGTGATTGAATACTCGAATAAAACCTGGAAATTTGAACTTTGTGGATGAGAAAAAAGGTCATTTGCCCTTATTTATTATGGTTTTCTTCTCTTCTTCTTTTTTTTGTTTCACCTCTGAATAGGTAGTGGAAATAGAACAAGGTGGAGCGGGATCGTTGTAGATAAATGAGAGCCCAGGAAGACAGGACCGTTGTATAAAACGATAACCTGCGACGTGACTGTTGTGCGAGACAAGCCACGTGGTGGGTGTCTGTTGTACAAAACAGGGCTTAAAAACGAGACCATTGTACAAAATGGAAGTCGATGATGGAACGGGATCGTTGTACATAAACGAGAGCCCAGGCAAACAGGACCGTTGTACAAAACGAGAACCTGCGACGTGACTGCTGTGCAAAACAAGCCACGAAATTGGGGTCTGTTGTACAAAACAAGGCTTAAAAATGAGACCATTGTACAAAACGGAACTCGATAATGGAACGGGATCGTTGTACATAAACGAGAGCCCAGGCAAACAGATCTGTTGTATAAAACGAGAACTTGCAACGTGACTGCTGTGCGAAACAAGCCAATGAATGGGGGCCTGTACAAAATGGAACTCAGAGGTGGAACGGAATCGTTGTACATAAACGAGAGCCCAAGCAAACAGGACCGTTGTACAAAACGAGAACCTACGACGTGACTGCTGTGCGGAATAAGCCGCATAATAGGTGATAAACATTGACTTGAAAAGACAAGGATTCCTGGAAAATGGTATTGGTATCCTCTGTGGGGAGTATCTCAGGTTGAAAAGATGTTATAGGTCACATGTAATATACCTCAAAACTGGCACATGCTGACATGCGCATGTTTGAATTTATGGCGTAATGCTCCATGATGATGGAAATGCTACGTTTTGGAGGATGCAAAGGTAATAATGATTATGCATATGAAAAATGCAAAGAAATCTCCTGGGAAGGAGACTGCAAGTATCCTAGGTGGCTTGACTAGGGAGAATTTATGATCACTACATCGATCTGGTTAATCTCCGTGAAGAGAAAACAACTCTGCAGGGAACGCTGTTAATGGTACACCGACTCTGAATTGCCGTCATTGCCAAAAATAAATTGTACTTTGAGATTGGAGAGCCAAGACCCTTCTGGAGATAGACTCTTCTTGAAGTCTAATGGGGAATTGGAGACCTTCTGACTGCTGAGAACCAGAGGTATGACATTGCTGAGGTGGCAGTCTGTTGGGGAGAAAAACATTCCTCGTACTGCAGGGGATTTCCCCGATATGGAAGAGAAGAACCTACTTGTAGTGGACACCAACCTTCAGTTGCTTTGCTGACAGAGATTTCAACTCTCACCTCTATTGGGGATAACAGGAGACACACGGGAAGACACATGTTCTTGTTCAAGCATATTATTGAGTTATTCTTCCTGGAAATCCACTTTAACTCAACTAGAAACACTTGTACCTGCACCTGCGTAAACACAACTGATAGTGCATGCAACATAGAGAGTTAGTTTGGACCTGTATGCCCCAGGCTTATGGTATGAATCACCATCCCGGCCACTTAACACCCTATTTAGAGTTGTATTAGATGTTTATGTCCTCCTGCATGAGTTAGAAAGCATTCGAATGTTCACAACACAATATAAATCATCGTTTGCTGGACGTTTTTGCAATCAATCAATGCTAGATGAAAAACAAAAACGAAAACAAATAGTCACAAGTTGACTGAAATTGAATTTTATTGATTTGGAAAACGGCCATGAATAGGCATTACATCCAGAAGCAATTCCCTGGAAAGAGGAAATCTCCCAAAAGGAAAACAAATTATCCTATTGGCAATGTGAAAAATGGATCTCATCAAGTTTTGACCCGACTATGACTCGTATATCTTCAAGACTATCCACTTGCTCTGCCCCTTGAGAAAGGTGATTGGACTAGTCTTCAACCCTTAGAATAACCTTAGTTGCAGATGGATTCCGAATTCCGCAGATCCCAGTCGTTCGTGTTATTCACTCTTTTGTGTGGATCGCCCTTTCGGGTTTTCAATCCACCGGGATACCTTTTTTCCCTGAGCTGTCCGATGTGGCTTTTCAACTCAGCGGGTGTACATTTTTTTTCAATATTTCCCTAATTTTTGCCTGAGCCTTTTATTCTTTTTTTGGCTCGCCGAGATGCCCGTTTTTTTTCTGGATCTTTATTCTGTTTTTATCCAGTGGGTCTTTTTACACGAAGTATTTTCTTATTGCGTCTGCATTGACAGGGGAGTGGAAGTCTTCTCCATCCATGGTTGTTAGCATCAAGACTCCACCTGAGAAAACCTTTTTAAACATGAATGGTCCTTCATAATTGGGTGTCCATTTTCCCCTGTGATCGTTAAGAGGAGGAAGAATCCTTTTCAGCACCAGGTCACCTGGTATGTACCTTTGAGGCCGTACCTTCTTGTCAAAAGCTTGTTTCATGCGCCGTTGATACAACTGTCCATGGCACACATCTGTTAGGCGTTTCTCTTCGATGAGGCTCAGTTGATTATACCTTGATCGGAGCCACTCAGCTTCATCTAGCTTAACGTTCATCATTAACCTCAACAAGGGGGATCTCCACTTCGACTGGCAGGATTGCCTCCATACCATACACCAAAGAGAATGGGGTTGCCCTTGTTGAGGTACGCACAGACGTTCAGTACCCATGTAGCGCAAATATTAGCATCTCATGCCAGTCTTTGTATGTCACAACCATCTTCTGCACGATTTTCTTGATGTTCTTGTTGGCTGCCTCGACGGTGCCATTCATCTTTGGGCGATACAGAGAAGAGTTATGATGTTCTATTTTGAAATCCCGACACAAGTCAGCCATCATCTTGTTATTGAGGTTAGAACCATTATCAGTAATGATTCTTTCGGGAATTCCATACTGGAAAATGATATCTCTTTTGATAAACCGGGCTACCACTTGATTAGTAACATTGGCATAAGATGCCGCTTCAACCCACTTCACGAAATAATCTATAGCAACCAGGATGAAGTGGTGATTGTTGGAAGTTGTTGGCTCAATCTTGCCAATCATATCAATGCCCCACATGGCGAACGACCAAGGTGAAGACATGACACTCAATGGATTTGGAGGTACATGGACCTTATCAGCATAAATCTTGCACTTGTGAAATTTGAGGGAATATTTACAGCAATCGGATTCCATGGTGATCCAATAATATCCCGATCTCGATAGTTTCTTTGACATAGCATGTCCTCCAGCGTGGGTACCAAAGGAGCCTTCATGAACCTCTTGCATCAACAAGTCTGCTTCGTGTCTATCCACACATCTGAGCAGAACCATGTCGAAGTTTCGGTTGTATAACACATCATCTTGATTCAAGAAGAACCCACTCATTAGCCTTCTGAGAGTCTTGTTGTCTTTACTGGATGCCCCAGTCGGGTACTCTTGAGACTTCAAGAAATGCTTGATATCATGATACCAAGGTTTATTATCTTCACCATTGTCAACTGCAAAGACATAGGCAGGTCTTTCAAGCCGAGAGACCATGATTCGAGGCACGTAATTCTCTTGACAAACTTTAATCATGGATGATAAAGTTTCTAGAGCATCAACAAACTGATTTTCATCTCGAGGAATATAACTCAGCTTGACTTTGGTGAAGAAAGTTAGAAACCTTCTGGTGTAATCCCTGTAAGGAACCATGTGAGGTTGATGAACTAACCATTTGCCATTGACTTGGTTCACTACCAGAGCAGAATCTCCGAAGATCTCTAGGTTTTTGATTCGCAAGTTGATTGCCTCCTCAACCCCCATGATGCAAGCTTCATACTCTGCTTCGTTGTTGGTACATTTGAAAGTCAACCGGGCAACGAAAGGCATATGGACACCCTCTGGTGAGATAATGACAGCACCTACTCCGCTTCCGTTCACATTCACAACTTCGTCAAACATCAACTTCCATTTGGATTTAGGGTCTGGCCCCTCCTCCAGAAGTGGTTCTTCACAGTCTTTCAAATTAAGGAACATGATGTCCTCATCCGAAAACTCGAATTTCATGGGTTGATAATCATCAATAGGCTGCAGAGCCAGGTATTCTGACAACATACTCCCCTTGATTGCTTTTTGTGAAGTGTACTGGATATCATATTCTGTTAGAATCATCTGTCATTGGGCTACCCTTCCTATTAAAGTCGGCTTCTCGAAGATATACTTTACAGGATCCATTTTGGAAATTAGAAAAGTGGTGTGAGTTAGCATGTACTGTCTTAGTCGGCGAGCAGCCCATGCCAAAGCGTAACAAGTTTTCTCGAGTAGTGAGTAGCGTGTCTCACAATCGGTAAACTTTTTGCTAAGGTAATAAATGGCGTGCTCTTTTCGACCAGACTCGTCTTGTTGACCCAACACACATCCATTAATCTGTCGAGTACGGTAAGATACATGATCAAGGGTCTCCCTGGCACTGGAGGCATGAGAATCGGAGGTTCTAGCAGGTATTCCTTGATTCGGTCAAAGGCTTGCTGACAATCTTCATTCCATTTGATAGCCTGATCCTTCCTCAGAAGTTTGAAGATAGTCTCACACGTGGCAGTTAGGTGTGAGATAAACTGTGCAATGTAGTTTAGTCTCCCTAAGAAACCACGTACTTGCTTCTGAGTTCTTGGTTCAGGCATCTCTTGGATGGATTTTACTTTGGTTGGATCAACCTCAATTCCCCGCTCACTAACAATGAAACCCAATAGCTTGCCGGAACGGACCCCAAAGGTGTAACGCCTCGATTCGATAATTCCTATTTTGCTGGAGTCTTTTATTTTAGTTGAGTAATTATTATTTTGTTTGTGAAATTAATATGATGATAAGATATGTTGATGAATTAATGTGATATATTGTGTTGTGAGATTTTACCGTTTTATGAATTTCCTGGTAAAACTGGATAAAAGGGTATTTTAGATTTTTGTTAATTAGTGATAAGTTAGAATTAGTAGAATTGGTATTTTGTGAGAAAATGATATTTGGTTGGAAAGAAATAGAATTAATAGAGTAAGAATAGAAATAGAAAGAAAATAGTATAAGTTGTGAGAAAGGGAAAGAAAAGAAAAGATAGAAAAGAAAAAGAGAAGAAAGAAAGAGGAGAGAAAGAGGAAAGAAGAGAAAAGAGAGAAAAGTTGGAAAAGCTTCAAGATTGCTCCAAGGAATCGGAATAATCGGGTAAGGGTGATAAGCATTGTTATCTTAATATAGTGTATGATTATGTATGTGTTTGATTGGTTGAGTTTTGGTTTTGATGAGAGTTAAAGAAGATGAATAGTTAGGGTTTGAGAGAAAATGTGAGAAATTGGTGGATTAATCGGTTAGAACTTGATATAATCGAAGTAAGATGATAGATACATGCTATTGATCATGTTTTTATGAGTTTAGAGGAGTTTTGGGGGCATTTGGTTAGACTGTTCGCAGCTGGCATGTTGCTGAAATCGCAGTGGTCGCTCAGCGAAAGTTCCAGGGTGATTTTCGCTCAGCGAGCCTGTAGGTTTTGAGGGATTATGTGTTTTAATCCGTAGCTTGAGTTTTGGGTATCCGTTTTTAGCGATCCTTATATCGATTCGAAGCTAAAAACATGTAGAATCCATTGATGCTAAGAAGAGTAATATTTAGCCGACTTTTATCTGACTTTTCCGATAAAACGTAATTATGTTAATTATGGAATTGTGGGTTTGATTGTTGTGTTGTGGCCGTTTGGCAATCGATACATTTCTTGAATTAACTGTGAATGTATGCTAATTGTATGAGATGAATGCATAACTATATTGTGAATATGTATGCATTTCAAGATGAATGCATAATGTATGCATTCTTGTGCTGTGGGATTCTTTGTGAATCCGGTGTATCATCGTGTGCTCATGTGGAGTGTGAGCGATGACTACAACAAGATCGTGTGCCCATGTGGGGTGTGAGCGATCGAATTGTGTGCCCATGTGGGGTGTGAGCAATCCAGAAACATCGTGTGCCCGTGTGGGGTGTGAGCGATGGGTGATTTATTCACATTGATTGTGTGCCTGTGTGGGGTGTGAGCAATCAGATTGTGTGCCCGTGTGGGATGTGAGCAATCGGATTGTGTGCCCGTGTGGGGTGTGAGCAATCCTGAAACATTGTGTGCCCATGTGAGGTGTGAGCAATGGGGGACATCGTATGCCCGACGGGGAGTTACTTTAGGTAACGAGCGATGATTCTATTTGGTTCTTGAGTGAACTTGCTGAATGTTAAGTCGGTACCGCATTGCATCTACATAGAGTCGTATGTCGGTCTCTATGAGTTGCATTTTATACATTGTATGTATACGCTGAAATAAACATGATTGTGCATATGTTTATTTGGAATGTTGTGAAATGATTGGTATGTGTGAAGGACATACTTGCGGATATATATATGCATGTTGATATGTATATATGTATGTGATTTATACATTGAATGTATATGTGTGATTTAAACATAGCTTGTCGTATGTTTATACGGAATGATTGTAAATGAAGAATAGACATAAATAATATAAGATTTATGTGTATTGGTAAATGAAGATACATTGCGATGTATGTGGGTTATGTGAACATGGTTGAATATGATTTGTGTTATGTGAAAGAAATGGTGATAAGTATGCGTATAAGTATGCTTTATGTTGTGTATGAATGATATGTTGTGGTGAGAATATGTTGATGTATATGTTATATGTTGAGATATATAATTATATGAAATATTATTATGATAATGTTTCTCACCCTTCTGCTGTTTTATGATGCTCTATGAGGCATTGCAGATTAGGTGTGCCGGAGTCGTTTTTGTGAAGCTTGTCTTCATATCTTTTGGTCGGCTCTGATATGTAGCACCGGGTAGTTAGGTGGCCTTGGGCCTTTTTGGGGATACATTTGTATATGTATTCGTTGTGGACATGTTTTGTATAACATGATATATTTGTACGCTTCTAACTTGTAGATATATTTTGATAAATATATAAGTTGAAGTTGTTGATGATTTAAGTTTTCCGTTGTGCAATTTATAATTGAGATATGGGTGTTAGGATTGAAATTCCTTTATGGATAGCTACCCCATTGTTGCATATCTATTTGAGCAGGTGTTATATGTTTTAATTTCACATAATGTGGCATGCTCCTTTTTATGCTTGATTTAAATTATACTCTGACGAAATTTTATCTATGCCTAAATGATTTAATGTATTATTTGGGGGTAAAGAAAGGGGTGTTACAAAAGGTGCATTTGTTCGGATTCAACCTCAATCTGAACTTCCGGAGTTTGTCAAACAACTTTCCTAGATTGACCAAGTGCTCTTCTTCTGTTTGGGATTTTGCTATCATATCATCAACATAGACCTCAATCTCATGATGAATCATGTCGCGAAATATCATCACCATTTCCTGTTGGTATGTCGCTCCAGCATTCTTAAGACCAAACGGCATGACCTTACAACAAAAGGTGCCCCAAGGTGTGATGAAGGTAGTCTTTTCCATATCATCGGGAGACATCTTAATCTGATTATAACCTGAAAACCCGTCCATGAAAGAGAACACAGAAAACTGAGCAGTATTATCAACAAGCACATCTATATGAGGAAGAGGGAAATCATCTTTGGGGCTGGCCCGGTTTAAATCCCTGTAGTCTACACACATCCTGACTTTACCGTCTTTTTTAGGGACCGACACAATATTGGCAACCCACGGAGGGTAACTGGTCACTGCTAAGAATCCATCATCGAACTGTTTCTGTACTTCCTCTTTGATTTTGATTGCCATATCAGGGCGTGTGCGTCTCAACTATTGCTTCACTGGTGGGCAGTCTTCTCTCAAAGGCAGCTTGTGCACCATAATATATGTGTTTAAACCAGGCATGTCTTGGTAAGACCAGGCAACGACATCAACATATTCTCGAAGCATGGCAATTAAGCGAGTCTTGATTGATTCCTATAACGCAGCCCGATCTTTATTTCTTTCTTGTCTTCTTCGGTACCCAGATTTATCACTTCAATGGCCTATTCATGCGGCTGAATCATATTTTCCTCCTGTTTAAGCAATCTGGCTAACTCTTAAGGTAGTTCGCAATCTTCTTCACCTTCCTCATCGGCTTGGTAAATCGGATTGTCAAAGTCATACTTAGCTATAGCATGGTCGCCATTGATAAGACCCGGTGCAGAGCACCTGCATGAATGATGATTCATGCAAGGCTCTAGAAGGAGTTAAAAAAAACTAAAACATTGCCACTTTAAAACTTTTCTTTCTTTTTTTGAAAATAAAAGCAAAAAGTATGAAAGACAAGAAACAACATGGATGAATGCAAAACGTTAGCTTTATTAATGATCATGGTATTGTGTTAGGAACAAAGGAACCCTTACAATGAGCTACTATACCCCGGGTAAGGCATAACGCTTGAATACAGGAAAAACAAAAACAAAAACCATTATTCTTCAAAGGAAGTGACTGAAATGAGCCTTTCATATGACCAATTGTTGAGTTGAGTCTCTAGAGCACAAGGTCTGATCCACTCGTCCAAGTCACAATAACTATCACCCGTGCCATCTTGCACTACACTGATACTCCCGTAATCAACCAATCATGCACTCGTGAAGGTAATCGAGCCTTGACGACCTATGGCGCTTTGTTCGGATGATAACTGCCCAGGATGGTAGCCAACACCAAACATGTCATTCTTTTCTGATACTTCTACTGGCTTTCCCCAGCCTTCTCGTATCCCTAACTCCACCACCTTCAAAGCCTGCTTATAAGAGGTTATGGAAACCTCTTTCTTTGATTCTTCGGAAGAAGCTGCTAATGAGGATGCTAATTCAGTCTTCAGGGGCTCGAAAGCTTGACACAACGTCTCAACTATCTCACTGTCCATCTCTACATATTTAAATGAAGCCAGATGACTGATAAAGATATCCTCATCTCCGCAGACCATTACGATTTGCCCTTCCCAGATGAATTTCAGTTTCTGATGAAGCCTAGACGATACTGCCCATGCCGAATGTATCCAGGGCCTCCCCAGTAAGCAACTATATGCAGGTTGTATGTCCATTACATAGAATGTGGTATTGAAGACTTGCGGGCCTACCTTGATTGGCAAGTCCACTTCCCCAAACACTGATCTTTTCGATCCATCAAACGCTTGAACCACCAAGTCACTGGGCTTCAGAATAACTCTGTCATGATCCAACTTCATTAATGCCTTCTTGGGAATAACATTCAGTGATGATCCAGTATCCACCAATACATGAGATAACATAGCACCCTTACACTCCAAAGAAATATGCAATACTCGATTGTGGGCACGACCCTCAGATTTTAGGTCCATGTCAGTAAAACCCAGTCCATGACTGGCGCTCACACTGGACACCACAGTTTCTAATTTGTTCATTGAGATACCATGAGGTACATAAGCTTTGTTTAGGATGTTCAAGAGGGCTTTTCTGTGAGAGTCGGAACACATTAACAGAGATAAGATGGAGATCTTTGACGGAGTCTGTTGCAAATGGTCCACGACTTTATAATCGCTCTTCTTGATGATTCTTAAAAAATCTTCAGCCTCTTTGTCAAATGTAATGTCAGGGTCAACCATAGGTGTGGGCTCATTAGCACTTACTGGTTGCTTCCCTCTAGCCTTAGCTCGGGCTTCTGTAGTATCTCTGGATGGTATTACACTATTTCTCAGTGTCTCCGGCGCAAACAACCTTCCACTCCTAGTAAAGCCTCCTACTCCAACATTTTCTACATGAGCTGGAGACATACTAGGTGTGGCCAAATCTTGCTTTTGGCCGTCGCAATACACTTCACCTCCGTAATGCCAAGGGATGGCCTTATCACTTTGATACATCATTGGCCCTGCAGTAGTGATAGTTATTGGTGCCACTCTGGCTTGAGGAGGAGCTTGGGATGGATCATAGAAAATGGTCACCGTAGAAACTTCTTTCTCTTTTGCAACTTTGTCAAATTGCAGGACCCCTTCATCAATCATACTTTTTATCCCCTTTTTCAAGTGTTCACAACCATCAGGAGCTTTAGCACAATCTGGACAATTATTCTTGCAACCTGGAAAGATACCCTTCTGGGCCAAACAAAATTTGACAGTACTCAGCGGAATTTGCAGGTCATTGACATCACGCACCAAATTCAGATTCTCTCCGTCATCAATTGCCCCGAAGGTACCTCCATGAGGAGGCATGGAATTTTCTATCACGTTCGGAGTGGGAGCGAAATTAATCGCTTTGTAATCTAACAAGTCTTGAACGACGTGTTTCAGGGCTTTGCAATTTTCTGTAGTATGACTGGGGGCTCCGTAATGGAATTCGCATCGGGCGTTTGTATCATAACCTTCGGGGAGTTTCCCCGGCCTCAGAGGTTGTAAAGTTCTGAGTTGGATCATTTAGAGCTCGAGGAGATTCTTCAAGAGTTGTGAGTAAGACATAGGTGGAGTTTCAAGATGCCTTTCTCTGGTCTTCTGAGAATAATAGGGACGGGGAGCCCTCTGTTGCTGATAACCTTATTGGTGTTGCTGTTGCGGTTGTTGAACTTGCAATTGATTAGGCTGAGTTGAGATAGTGACAGGAGCCACTTGCTGATAAACACCTCTATTGACTCTGCCTCTCTGTGCATACACTTCCCGAGTCTCTCCTTCCCTCTTCTTCATGAAAGGTTTCTTGACACCAGAGGCTGAAGCACCACCATTTTGGATCTTTCCCTGCTTGATCCAACTCTATATCCTCTCACCAGTCAAGATAATATCTAAAAAACCGCTTGAAGAACACCCATCCAACCTTTCCATGAAATGCCCAGGAAGGGTGTCCATGAAAAGGTTTACCATTTCTCTTTCTAGCAATGGTGGTTGCACCCTGGCGGCCACTTCACGCCATCTCTGTGCGTAATCTTTGAAGCTTTCTGAATTTTCCTGTGTCAAACTTTGGAGCTGAGTGCGACTAGGCACCATATCAATGTTCTACTGATATTATTTAAGAACAACTTCTCCCAACTCCTTCCAACTTCGAACGAAACTTCTCTCCGACTTCATATACCATTCCAAGGATCCTCCGGAGAGACTATCCTGGAAATAGTACATCCAGAGTTTCTCGTCCCTAGTATGGGCAGCAATCTTTCGGTAAAACGCATGCAGATGAGTTTTGGGACAGGAGTTACCGTTATACTTATCAAAAGTTGGTGGCCTGAACTTGTGAGGGATGATCACTCCAAGGACTAAGCCCATGTTAGATACATCTATCCCAAGAGTATCTCTACACTCAAGGGCCTTGACTTTCTCAGCAAGCAACAAGAAGTCCTGGAAATTTCCTTCTCCGCCAAATCCCATATCATTGTTAAGAGGAGGGAACTGATCCTCTTGTCGGTCTACCACAGGAATAATAGTTGTTGTGCCAGGCTCTGGAACTAGAGGCCCACCTGTTCCATTGTTAGTGTTGGTAGGATTCAGTTGAACTTCTGGAGTGAGTACATAAGGGTCAGTTTGAGGAGGATTGAGCCCTTGTATAGCATTCCTCAAATCTTGTTGTCCTTGGGCCATCCCTTGCATCATGACCATAAATTCCCCCATCCTGGTGCGGAATTCATTGAGCTCAGTTTGCATAGTATCCATGATAGTCCTCTGGTTGTTGCGTGTTACGTAACGATAAGGAATATTTTGTCTGAAGTGCCGGGTCTTGGCAGCTCTCGCAATCTTTGCCTGAAATGCAGATAAGTTAAGTAACCTGGAGAAACCTGCAAAAATAAAGAAGAATGCAAATGATATGTATGCAATGCAATGTGTCCCTTTTGTCCTCAAGGTTTTATTTACTTTCCCATTCCAGTGTTGAGAAAATAGCCTTTGCAAGAAGACCTTGTGTGACAATCAGATGTGAAGTGGCAGTATTTAATATCTCGTGTTCGTGCAACAGATAACAACCAGAGACTTCAGGTAAATCAAAATATAAATGGAATAGAAAAGCCCTCATAGGGTACAAGTTCACACATCAAAGAGAAAAAGTACATCAAGAGAGAGAGGACTCCCACAACAAGCCTGTGGGTAATCCAAATCACATGAATACAAGACTAAAACCTAGGAAGATCTACATCCTGCAACCTCCAACTAAGGCGCTTGAAACCTTGAAGCAACTGGGCTATTCTCGCTCCCGAAGATTTGCATCCCGATACAAGCGTGAACGGTCGGTGAAAGGAGAGAATGAAGTGAGCTGAAAAGAGTCACCAGCTAGGCATTTTTATCCCGAAGGAAAGGTAATGCTGCATAAACCTAGAAAATGATGGACAAGACGGTTGCGAACCAGAGAAACTGAGAAAAGGGGTTGGTTAAAACCTGGGAAGGTATTAGCACCCAGATTATCCATTGTACTCGACGGGATCCACGCTTGAAAGATTGTGTTTAAAAGAGGTAGTGTATGTGCTATCTGTGTGCAAAAGCTGGAAGAGGAATATACAAGTGTCAGTGCAAAAAGGGTGAATGCTCAGGAACTGAGGCTTTTAAGAGAATGCTGAAAGAGGGGGAAGACACAGAGACTTTTGTTCGATAACAGTTAAGTTATGCCTACATATCCTCGCGTGCAATGAGGAAGTCAGAACATCGTAGTTCGACTCAAAGAGACTGAAAGATGAATATGCTCAGGTGTATGACTCGTCTGGCTTGAGTGCTAACTGTCTTACATTAGACAGAAGAAGCAAGTTCTCGTTTGTGAATGAGTGTGATGAGAAAAGAATCCCGAAGGAGACGATTATTGTTTGTTTTTGTGTTTTCAGTTTTGTTATTGTTTTTGGTGTTTTGCATAAGTTAATGAGCTTAAGCCTAAATCAAGGGCTTGTAAACTCATTATATCCTCCCTGATTAGGGATAATGAGAGTACTTAAGTATGAGATAAGCATCTCAACTTAATTGCCATGATGATGTAGGATTAAGATCATTAACCCATTTATGATTATTTAGATGTTTTTTGGATTTTTGTTTTAGTGTTAAGTAATGAGTTTAATCTCTAATCACAAATTAATGGACTCATTACACCATCCTAATAGAAGGATAATAGATGAGAACACTTAAGCTGAGGAAGATACCTCAACTTAATCCATGGTTAGGGATTAAATTCATTATATAACAAAGCCTTTATTAAGTGGATTTTAATTAAGGGATGAGATTAAGAAATGAGTTTTATGGTTTGTAAGACAACTTGAGGGGGACTTATCCATTAAACACTAGGGTTAGTCCTTCTTAACCATAAAGGAAGAATTAGAACCCTAATGTAAGGCCCAAGTTACAAGATGAAGTCTTAGTGATTATTAAGATGATTTGATTAAGAGGTTTAAACAAATTAAAGGTTTAACACTTAGGATTAAAGTTATACACTCCATCCTAAGAGAAGGATGCATGCATAACCCTAATTCCAAAGTCCTAAAGCTTTAAGAGTTTAGTCTCTGATTATTGAGATGAGAGGAGAGACTCAAGGAGACTCAAAGGTAAAAAGCTAGGGGGGGACTAATCACAACCCTAATTATTATCATGCTTGGATGTCCTATGGTTTGTGAGGCTCAAGAGAAGTCTTCAAGATGGCCACCAAGGGAGAAGCAGATGAAAAGAGAAGAAAGGAGGATTAGGTTACTTACTTCATTTAAGAAGATAAGTAAACCTAAGAGAAAGAAAAGAAAGGAAGAGGCACAAGTGAATGAAGTTAGATGTGGATGCATATCCACACCTCAAACAACTTACCATAAGCCCTTGAAATGTTAGTTGAACACTTAAAGGAAGAAAAAGAAATGCAAATTCAACAAACAAAGGTGCTATTATCAAAGTCAGAAGTGAATATGCAAGGAAAATGAGTTATGAGATGATGCAAAGTCACACATGATGCATATGTATGATTATACAAGAGATGGATGCAAATGCAGGCAAGTTAGAACCTTGAAAACACATGTATGTTCATGAAATGTTATGAATGCAAAGCAATACCAAATGGATGAATAAATGATCAAGATAAGTTCTAACATGTCCTAGGGTGTCTAAGATGACATACAAATGCTTGAGATGGCATGGAAAATTCATGTATGGATGCATATGCAAGATGAATGCAAATGAACAAGTAAAATTAGGGTTTTATGAATGTATGAGATGCACATGACCAAAACAGAAGCAATGCACAAGATAAAAAATTGAAAATGCACTCAAAGGAACCTTAAACCTATACTAGGTTACCATCCAAAGGGGGAGGTCAGAAACTAAACCTAGAAGAAGTTATGGATTTTCTAAGTTTGCTAGGGTTTTTTGGGTGATCCTCAATGTAAAATGCCAAATAATTTGAAATTTCAAGATAAAAAATGGAACAAAAATGTTTTTAGATGCTAGAGGATATGCATAAAACAAGGCAAAAAGAATCATTCACAAACTCAACTTGGTTCAAGGGTTATGAATTTTTGAAGTTAAGGTTAGAAAATAAGCATTTTTAAGAACCCTAATTCATTGAAAAATCTCAAAATGTGATCAAAACCAAAAATAAATTTGTAATGTGAGTTTTTAAATGCTTCTAAATGTCTAAGAATGCTCTCTGATTTTTTTGGTGATTTTTAAATACCTAAATGTATTTTTAATTAATTAAAATGAATATATTAATTAAATAAAACATTTAGATGATTTAAAAATACTTTTTAATGCAAAAAATAAAAAATATTTTTATTTTTGGTTTCTGAAAATTAATAAAATTCTTGACAAAAAATTTCAGAATTTTTAAATGGATTTTGCTATTTTAAATAAATATATGAAATAAAATAGGAAATAATAAAAGAAAAATGAAAAGTATGCAGGATGGAGGGTTGAGATGTAAAGTCAATGGGATGGAGGATCCAGATTTGAGGATACGCTGACTCAAGGTAATCACAATCTAAGGCTAGAATTCAAAGTTACAAAACGCGCGTGAATGGGTGGCTGAGATCTCACCTGGGCTAATTAATTTTAATTAAGTTAATTAATCAGAAATTAGGGTTAATGAGTGAATCTGGACAACTGAAACGCGCGCGGGAAGCCAGATCCAAGGGCCATTATTCAAACTTGCTTAATTACGCAGATTAGGGATAATGAGTTTCAGATGACCGGAACAATGCTCCGGTCATCTTCTCCGGTGAGTCAAAAACCTAAAATCTTCTACAAGCTTCTAAACCTCTAATTTCTTGCCCAGAAATGATCCTCTAACATCCTAGAACCCAAATCCCCAAACAAAAATCATTTATCATGCATTAAGAAGCCAAATCGAAGCAAAACATTTCTAGGGTTAAAACTTTCAGAGACTTCATACATGCTCAATATTCAACCATTTTGAAAAATAAATACATCAGGATCATCAGCACATCATAAGGATTCATTTAAGAACTTAAAAATGAATTTCTGGAAAAAATGTTCTTGAGGTATACCTGAGTTGAAGCTTTACACTTTGGAGCTTTCTGGCCACCTCTTTAGTACTTTTTCACTCCAATGAACCCCTTGGTGCTTCTGGCAAGCTTGAAACAAGTTTATGTAGGTTGTTTTATGAGTTTCAGTTCAGAGGAAGTTGAAATCGTGTTTTGGTTAGAGGGTGTTTCAGGCCAATGTGAGGGGTGGGAAATGATCCTGGGGTTATGTGGAGATGATTGGTGAAAGAATTTTGGATTTTGGTTGGTTGATTTGAGAGATTCGAAGAGATGAAGTTTGAGAGGGATTTTGTGTAATCTTAGCTATGGAGAGTTTCGGGCTTGTGTGTTATGTGAAATGTGATCCATAAGGTTAGTGTAAGCAAGTGTGATTGGTCAGAGGAGTTGGTGTGGCATAGTGTGATTGGTATGGGGTGATTTGCAATAAATTCAAGAATGTGTACTTGAGGTATGGGCATGGTGCAGGCCTGAGTTTTTGGGGTTTCTGGCCTCAGCTGGCTTTGTGGAAGGCCCTTAGATCATAAGATTGCAGCTGGATGGCTTGGATAATGAGATATCATGCTTTATGAAATTTTCCCTCTTTGACATTTCTTGTGAATCAAGCCATAAAAATGCCAAGTTCTTGGGCCAATTCTAATGTTTAGAATGCCTTAACATGCCAATTTGCAAAATCCCTCTTTGACATGAAACTTAAAATTTTAGGATTTTTGCCAACTTTGAAAGGCCATATCTTGAATTCTATGATGAATCAAGACATGTTCTTGTACTTTTTTAAAAGGGAAAGACCTAATCTACAACTTTCATGACCAAGAATTTTTCATTTGAAGCATTTTTGGTTGAGAAAGAGGAGATTGAAAAACTTTCCCAAAATGGAAAGTTTCCATTACAAGTCATTTCCATTTTTGGCAAGTTTGCAAATGGCTCAAAATTCTTCAATCTTGTGAACTTACAACCACTTCTAAGATCAAATAAATATCATATAACTTCAATTTGATGAAAATACCCCTTTGTTTCCATTGTTGGGGGCCTCAGATGCCCTGATTTTGACTTAACTTCCTCAAGAAGTTACCCAGTGAACATATGACTTCCACAATGAATTTCTTCATCAAACTTGGTACACATGATCCTTATAACATCTTAAGAACATTAGAAACAAGAATGGCCCAAAAATTTGGAGTTGAGGCCTCTGAAACCAAAACCCTAATTTTGGTCATCTGTGTAGTGAAAACCCTAGCTCTACTTCCATGCCTTGCCAGTTCTTGTGATTTCTTGACTTCCATGAACTTTGAGGGACACAATATGATGATATAAAACACATGGACCCTTTTTGAATTCTTTAAGACCTTTGGGATGGCTCAAATGGATCCTTGGATTGCTCAGATCACAAACCCTAGATGCAGATGAACCTGGACTATGCAGATGAAGCAAATATGCAATGTGAGATAGTATGCCTATGCAAATGCAAAAATGAAAGATCACAAGCCATGGTGTGATATTAGTGAGGGAAAATTTGGGGTGTTTACAGCTATATCTGGATGTGTAGGTTCTTGTATGAGATTTTGAATCAGGAGCTCCTTAAGGTCAAAGGAGGCATGCAACTCCTTAATTTGTTGTAGGAATACCTTCTCACTCTCCTTATTTGAAATGGATTCAGTCTTGGTCTTCTTGACATCAACTCTCAACTTCAACTCTTTTATCTCTTTCTGATCATCCTTCACTGTCTGTTGACTCTCTACTAGATCTTGGAGATGACTCTTCTCTTGGTGGTAAGCCTTCTGAAGGAACTATCCCTGTTCAACCAAATAATCTTGAAGGCCTTTGATCTCTAACTTGTACCTGACTTCCAGCTCTTTCTGCCTCTTCAAGTTGTCTTCCCATTTCTCTTGCCATAAGGTGATAGTTTCATTAGCTTCATTCAACTCTTTCTTATCTTTATGGCGCTGGACCGCCTTGTGATTTTCAGCTAATCCCCTTTTCTTGAAATAGAGCTCCCTCTCCTAAAAGTATTGTTGCTTGAGCCTGAACAATTCCTCAGCTTGGTGAGCTCTTTCTTCCAATTTATGGTTTTGAATCTTCAACTTCTGGCATGAGTTGTTGGCTTCTGTATTCTCCAACCTGAGTTGCTTAACCAATGCCTCCAATTTCTGATACTCTTGAAGAGGAACTGAAGCTATGGGTGCTACCTCTTTAGGGTAGAAAGGTGGTTCCTTAGAGAATGGGAGCAACAAAGTCTCTACACGATCTTCCAACCAGGTGGCAAAAGGATCATAAGTCTTGGGATCCACTCTCCCAAAGTCTTTCTTTCCCTTCATCATTCTAACCTCCCAAGCTTAGGATGCTAGTATGCTCATCTTCAAGTTACCTTTTGCAGGAAAGTATAGTGACTCACTCATCTCCTCAACCAATGGTACATCTCTCAAAGGATAACCAAATTGCTTCCTGGATAATATAGGATTGTAGCTTATTCCACCTTTCCTTCCTATCAAGGGCACATTTGGGAAGCTACCACAACTGACCAAGATTTCTTTGCCTACAAGATCCCTGTTGCATCCCCAAGCAATGTCATATGAGGTTAAGCCCATCAATCTTTTGGAACACTTCCAGGATTGTTTCAAGTCTTGGAAAGGTCCTGATTTAGGGAGTTGCCTTACGAACCAGTCAGCAAACAAGGGAGCACAACAATTTACATGTCCCTTCCTCTTTTCATTCCTGTGGTGAACCCCATAATAGAAGTCACCCAGTAAGGTAGGCACTGGTTTCTTCTGACAAAGATGGTGATAGTCTCCATGCTGATTAATCCTTTCTCACTTGGAAACAAACTAATCATATACACTATCAAAGCAAGCAATGTACTGAACCTTGCCTATTTGTTTTCAAAGGCTAGATCCTGAGCTTCCTTGACAAGAAAATCCAAGAGAAGTCCTTTACCTTTGCTGACATCCAGCCCTCTACTGACTTTGGACAAATCCAAATGAAAAGAGTCAGCTATGTCTTTGCATGAAGGCATCTTCTCTAAGCCATAGTAAGGAGCACCATTTTTTTATGGAAATCCTAAGGATGCTGGAAATCTCTTCCAATGTGGGAGCCAAGATGTAATCTGGGAAAACAAAGACCCGCAGATGTGGATCATAGAATTGTAACAGGGAATGCAGGCTATCCCTCTGGTCAATTGTTGGCTTATTCATAAAATCCATAATCTTTCCAAACTCCCCTCTGAAGTCATCAAGAATTTTGTCACCCATCAAGCTAATCAACTTCTGAATACCCTCTGTCTCTGGTTGTGGGAAAGTATAGTGGACATTTTTCTTCCTTGGAATCTCCATCTTGAGGCAGCAATATGACTGGGAATAGGAAGTAATATGAACCCTGAGAATAAAAAGAACACAAATGATTAATGATGTTATGATGCTTATGCAAGGCAAGGCATATGATCAGTGATGTGTCTGTGTGGTGTCAATCATATAATCAAGTGTATGTGCAGGGTCACAACATCATCACAAATATCTCTCTGATCAGAGGTTCAGATCTCAGAATCCATGTGTAACAGAACATATCACAATACTGAAGCATGCTGGTACAATGGGTATGTTGAAGGTCAAGGCTCCTGCAATACTGTAAACCCCTCCCAATTTCACAGGTGTGCTACTTGGGTCAACATCATGGACTCTCAAAGTTGAGCAGCAATAATACGTTCACCATCTCCGAGAAAGGGCTCATGACCAAATCAGGAATCGGTTTGGCATTATGTACTACTCAGGGAGGTCTCAGCTGAGTCCAAGGAAACAAGCATCCCCCATAAGTCCCCAGCTTCAAGCACTGAATCGAGAAACAATAGTACATTCATCCTGAAGGGTACAATACCATCGTCATACAAACAATTTGCTTTAACTGGATTCCTATGAGAGAATCAGGCCATCCTATGTGAGTTCCCAGTGGGCCCTCGGATGCGAGTGGGTTTGCCAACAAATGTGGTTTGCCACTGTCATCACTGGAGAGGGATGTTTCCACAAAGGTCCTCAATGATCAGTCCCCTGACTGCACATAACTATCAAGGTTGTGTATTGCCCCAGAAAGATTCTGGCATCATTACATTTCCGAGAAGGTCGCAAGTCAAGGCGTGGAACTCACTAATACCAACATGGCAAGATACCATGAAACCAAAGTGGAACCACTCTAAGTCCTAGGTGCACTCAAGCCGGGTATTTGGCTTATCTCACAGTAATAAAACTCATCCCACAAAAAAAATGAAACCAACACAGTCCAATATATGATGCATGTGAAATAAATACTGAAAGCAGTAAACAAATGTTTTAAAGTAAACTGTAGATGAAAACAGTAAATAAACACACAACAACACACATATAAACACCCAAAGAAACAAAAACAAATAGGTTCTAGGATTGACTCTACAAGGGAAACCATAGATTCTGGGTTCGATCCCCAGACTAGTCGCCAGCTGTCGCTCTCGGGATTTTCATCCTAGTACAAACGCGAAAGTGGCGCGAGAAAGGTTGAGTCGCAAGCCATGCATTTTTATCCCGAAGGAACGGGAAAGGTAATGTTGCACAAACCTAAGGAAGAAGGAAAGGACAAGGTCATGCGAACCAAAGATATGGGTTCCGGAGTCGGTTACGACCTAGGAAGGTATTAGCACCCCAGAGCGTTCGCCGTACCCGGCGGGATCCACGCTTGTTTGTTTGTTTCAAAGGGTGAGAAATAAAATGTTGCTGAACAAAAGAACTACTAACTGGAATGGAAGTGAGAAAGGCAACTGGAAAAAGAGAACAAAAAGAAAGAATGGGGAAAATGTAGGAAAAATAAAGAATATGCTCGAACGGACCCTACCCGGCTGCCTACGTACCTCATCGGGAAAATGAGGATCAGAGTCGACGTAGTTCGCCTAACTAAGGTGGGAACTATTTATTTGTGTTTTTTATGGCTGGAACTGTGTATGTCTATGCTTAGGTATTGCATGCTCGTCTGGTACGAGTGCGTTTATCGTCTTGCATGCGGGACAAGTCGTCGCAAGTTCGCGTTGAGAGTTAATAAGGTGAGAAAAGAAGTTCCCGCGGGAAAGTCGCTTATTGTTTGTTGTTTGCTTTTTAAGAGTTTTTGTATGATTTGGCACAAGGAAGTGAATTCAAACTCTTTTCCATGGAATGTGTACTTGCTACTACATTCACTAGCTTGCTGAACTTATTAAATGTTTCTGTAGCTTGTGAAGAAGTATCTTTTAGATTTTCTATGAAAATAACCTCTTGATCAGTCTTGTACATCATGCTAGACAATCCTACACTATTCCAAGATGGAATGAATGTAAGTTCCCCATGGAATAAGGCTATACACAAGAGATTCTTTCATGAATTTATTAAGTATTTTTTGATTTTATTTGGAGATGAGAAGAGAAAGACTCAAAAGGCAAAGGTCAAAGCTAATGGGGGACTAAGACACAACCCTGAGTTATCTTATTATGCACAAAAGGTGATCCTATGGTTTGTGAGGTATTCTAACCTAAGGAAAAGAAACAAGTTAAAATTCAACTTACTTCCTAAGGAAGTTAAGTTGAATCTAAAGAACAAAAGGGAACCTATGAACAAAGCACAAAGTGCTAAGGCAAAGGAAATTAAATGCATAAGAAAAGGAATGAATTATGATTACCACATCTCCCCCCCTACAAAACAACTGTTAGCATGATGAAGTAATATGAACAATTATGACATGGCAAACTTCAAGAACCACTCACACTAGCTAAGGAATGATGTTAGTGAACTTCTAATGTTAATACCTAAGCCTAAAGCATCTTATAAGGTGACATACTTGAAAATTCAGTAGCTAAATCAATTCAAAAGTATCTAAAGGGATTAATAGGATTAAAGTTAAACTATCCCTTAAAGTACTACTAAACCCTAAGGATGAGGTTAGAAAGATAACCTAAGTGTTTACTAAACCAAAATCTCCTAAGCTCAAAGGTAAATGAAAAATCCAGAACTTACACTATATGGAAGTGAAGGAAATGAATATATGAAATGGAAAGTAAGATATTAAAATTAAAGGTACTCAAATGTGAAATTGAAGGATGAAAGAATGCATATAGAAACATGGTTCTAAAGATGCAACACAATGACTTAGAAGAAAATTCAAAAATGCCCAAAGGGACTTGACCTCCCCATACAAAAAATAGGGGCTTGTCAACAAAATAATATGGAAATTATACTTGGAAAATGTTCACAAATGATGGGTTAAGAAGCATCCTAAGGCTAGGTATTCAAATTAGGGCTTCTAAGGTCCTTTAAGTGACAAATGAAGTTCAAAAAGAAACAGAAAGGTTCTAAAATGATATGAACAAGTATGGATGATCACAAAGCACTTATAATACTCAAAACAAAGATAAGATGAAGTTAATTCATGTGTAAAAGGAATTTGAAGTGTTTAAGATGGAGGGAGGAGGGAGATTAGGTTAAAATGAGACATGTATGACTTAGGACTCAAGGCAAGCCTAAAAATTAAAGGTGTTGTAAACACCCCAAATTTGCCCTCACTTTTTCTCATACCATGGCTTATGATCTTTCACATTGCATTAGCATAATCATATCATCTCACACTGCATATTTATTTCACTACATAAGTTGCATAGCTAGGGTTTGTGATCAGATGAATCCAAAGAAGTGATATGAGCTATCTCAATGGTCTTGAAGAATGCCAAGATGGTCCATGAGTGTTCTATGATCATCTTATGCTCCCCAAGGTTCATTAAAGTAAAAAAATCACAGCATTGCAAAGACATATAGGCGGACTGAAGATTTCCTGCACAGATGACCTAAAATTAGGGTTTTGGGTTTGAGGCCCTTAATCTCAATTTTTTTGTCATTCTTGATTATAATGGTCTTAATATGTTATAAGGAGCATGTGTACCAAATTTGATGAAGAAATTCATTATGGAAGTCATCTAATCAACTGGTAACTTGTTGTGCAAGAAAAGTCAGAATCAGGGCATCTGAGGCCACCACCAATGGTACCAAAGGGCCACATTCATCAACTTGAGGTTCTATGATCTTTTGTTGATCTTAGAAGTGGTTAGAAGTTCACAAGATTGAAAAATTTCAAGCCATTTGCAAACTTTCCATTTTTGGACATGACTTGTAATGAAAACTTTCCATTTTGGGAAAGATTTTCAACCTCCTCTTTCTTGATCAAAAATGCTTCAAATGAAAAATCTTTAAACATGAAAGTTGTAGATTGGATCTTCCCATTTTCAAAAATTACAACTACTCTTGATTCATTCTAGAACCCAAGATATGATGTTTCAAAGTTGGGAAAAATCTTATAATTTTCAAGTTCATGCCAAAGAGGGATTTTTGTAAAACAAAGTTTTAAGCACTCTTGTGACCTCTAATTGACCTCTAAGCATCATAACAACATAACACAACTTGCCTTGATCATAATTATGCCAAGAATCACAAGATTTCATGCCTTACACTTCAAGAAATTTCAAAGAGGGAAATTTGCAAAAACCATGCTAGCACATGAATCAAGCCATCTAGCTCACAAAATTTGATCCAAGGGCCATCCTTGAATGAAGCTGAGGCAAGACAAGCCTTGTGATCTCCTCTGACCCGTGCCATACTCATAGTTGCCAAACATTGACATTTTTGCAAATGAAGCCATACCAATCACACTATGCCACCACCAACTTTCTGACCAATCACAACATCTTATGCAAACCTCAAGCAACTCATTTCACACAACACACATGCCTTCAAGCTCTCACACATTCAGATTGCCAAAAACCTCAAAAATATTCATTCCTTCGAAATTCACTCCACAACCACTCAAACTCAAAACTTTCTTCACCATTCAATCACTCATGACCTGGGGAATACAAAGCACCATTACTTTGGCCTGAAAACCTCTCAAACTAAAATACGATTCCTGCACTATCAGAACTGAAACACACAAACCAAGCCATTTAAACTCCATTCAAGATTCTTAATAGAATTAGGAGGATCAAAGGAGGTGTCTTGCACAAGAGGCAGGCTTTGGAGGTCCACATTTGCTAAACTCCAGGTCAGGTATAGCCCAAGAACATTTTTCTCAGAGCTTTGATTTTAAGTTACCATGTGATAAAGTTTGTCTCCCTGAACATTTTGAGCTTTGAATCATTGAAAATGGTTGAGTATGTAGGATGTATTTGGCTTATGAAATTTTTGTATGTTTTCCGTTTTGATTCGTTTCTCATGATTCATATAAAATAGATGTTGTTTGTTTGTTGATTCGTGTTCCATGAAGTTGGGGGATTGATTCTGGGTAGTTTTTAGGGCTTGGGATGGCCTAGGGAGGAAGTTGAGGTTTTGGGTGACCGGAGAAGATGACCGGAGCTTCCTCCGGTCACCTGAGAGTGATTAGGGTTTTAATTAGGGTTTAAGTGTCAGTTTAAACGTGGACCATTGGATGCGTGTTTTGATTAAGCTTTGGACGGTTCAGATGAGATCATTAGCCCTAATCCTTTTTAATTAGTTTTAATTAGGTTCAACTAAATTAATTAAATCATAAACAATCCCAGTCATCCAAAAACATGCGCAGTCACCCCAGCTTTGAATCCTGGCCTTAGATCTTGCATACTTTCCTTTTATTTTATTTTTATTTTGCATTTGTTTCCATATTTATTTTAAAATAGCAAAAATACTTTTAAAAATCTCATTTTCTTCCTTTTCACTTAAAATATTTTTCTAAACTCAAAAACATTTTTATTTTAATTTTTTCATTAAAAAAGTATTTTTAAATCATTTAAATGTTTTATTTAATTAATTAATTGATTTTAATTAATTAAAAATATATTTAAGTATCTAAAAATCACCAAAAAATTCATGAAGCATTCTTAGGCATTTAGAACAATTTACAAACTCACCATACAAATTTATTTTTAGGTTTGATCATGTTTTCACAAGTTTCTTTGAATTAGGGTTCATAAAAATCACATTTTCTAACCCTAACTTCAAAAAAATCATTTTTGATCAACCATGATGAGTTTGAACTTGATTCATTTTGCATTCTTTCACACTTTGCATATAGTATCTAGGTTATTTATCTCATAATTTTGCATTGCATTTTCAAATTGATTTGCATTTTTTCCTTTAGAATCACCCAAAAAACCTAGTTAACTTAGAAAATTCATAACTTCCTCAAGGTTTAGCTTCTGACCCTCGTCTTTGGTGAGTGTTCTTGTATGTGTTTAGGGTTTGTGTGAGTTCATTTTCAAATTTTTATCATGATGAATTCTTCTATTTTGGTCTTGTGCATCTCATACATCCATAAAACCCTAATTTTCTATGTTCATTTGCATTCATCTTTGCATCTCATCATCATATGAACTTGCCATGACATTCCATACATTTGTATGCCATCTTAGACATCTTAATACATGTTAGAACATTGTTTGATCATTTCTTCATTCATTTGGTATGCTTTGCATTCATTACATTTCATGTTTGTCCATGTGTTTTCAAGTTTCTAACATGCTTCCTTTGCATCTTATCTCTTGTATGATCGTTCATATGCATCATGTATGACTTTGCATCATTCCATAGCACATTTGCATCATATTTACACTTCTGGGTTTGGTCTTTGCACCTTCATTTTCTTTATTTCCTTTAGCTTTGCATCTTATGCATTTCACACTAACATTTCAGGGGCTTGGTAAGTTGCTTGGGATGTGGATTTGCCTTCACATCCCACCTCTTCTCTTCTCCTCATTTGCATATTCTATTTGTCTTTTAAGTGAACTTTCTTCACTTGTTCTCTCTTGCTCCTGTCTCTTTCTCTTAGGTTACTTATCTTCTTTAGGAAGTAAGAAAGTTATCCTCCCTTCTCCTTCTCTTTTCATCTGCTTCTCTTCCTTGGTGGCCTTTCTGAAGATCTTTATTTCAAGCCTCACAAACCATAGGAACATCCAAGCATGATAAAGTTTAGGGTTGTATATAGTCTCCCCTAGTCTTTTACCTTTGAGTCTCCTTGAGTCTCTATTCTCATCTCATAATTAGAGGCTAAACACTTAAAGCTTTAGGACTTTGAATTAGGGTTATGCATGTATCCTTATCTTAGGATGGAGTGTATAACTTTAATCATTAGTGTTAAACCTTTAACTTGTTTACACCTCTTAATCAAAACACCTAATAATGATTAAGACTTAAGCTTGTAACTTGGGCCTTATATTTGGGTTACATCTCTTCCTTTTGGTTAAGAGGGACTAACCCTAGTGTTTAATGGACAAGTCCCCCTCAAGATAAGTCTTACAAACATAAAACTCATTTCTTAATCTCACCTTTAATTAAAATCCACTTAATAAAGGCTTGTTATATAATGAATTTAGTCCTTAACCATGGATTAAGTTGAGGAGTCTTTCTCAGCTTAAGTGTTCTCATCTATCATCCTTCTCTTAGGATGGTGTAATGAGTCCATTAATCCCTGATTGGAGATTAAACTCATTACTTAACACTAAACAAAAACCCAAAAAACACTTAATAACTACCTAGTAGGTTAATGATCTTAATCCTATATCATCACGGTAATTAAGTTGAGATCTTCATCTCACACTTAAGTAGGCTCATTATCCCTAATCAGGGAGGATATAATGAGTTTACAACCCTTGATTTAGGCTTAAGCTCATTATCCTATGCAAAACACCAAAAAAAAATAAAAGATGGAAAACACAAAAACAAACAATAATCGTCTCCTCCGGGATTATTTTCTTACCACCTTCACTCTGAAAACGAGAACTCGCTTCTTCCGTCTAATGCAAGACAGTTAGCACTCGAGTCAGACAAGTCACACACTTGAGCATAGACAAGTAAGCAGTTCACAACAAATTAATCCTAGTCTCTTTTAGTCGAACTACAGTGTTCTGACTTCCTCATTGCACGAGAGGATACGTAGGCATATCTTAACAGTTATCGAACAAAAGTCTCTGTGTCTTCCCCCTCTTTTAGCTTTATTTCTAAGCCTCAGTCTTGAGTATTTCACCCATTTCTTTGCACTGACACTCTGTACATTCTCCCTAGCTTTTTATACACAGTCAGCACATGCACCACCCCGTTTAAAAACAATCAAGTAAGTGTGGATCACGTCGAGTACGACGGACGATTTGGGTGCTAATACCTTCCCAGGTCGTAACCAACCCCTTTTCTCAGTTTCTCTGGTTCGCAACCGTCTTATCTGTACCCTTCTAGGTTTATGCAGCATTACCTTTCCTTCGGGATAAAAATGCCTAGTTGTCGACTCTATTCAATCTTCAACCTCTAACATCACCGACCGTCCGCGTCTGCACCGGGACGAGAGTTCGGGGGAGCGACAGCTTGGCGACTCTATTGGGGAACTTTGCAACCAGGGCTTCTGGTTCTTTTGTGGGTTTCTCCTAGCGCTTGTTTGATTTTGTTTACTGGAGGTGTTATTTGTTATATGTGCTTTTGTTTTTGCTTTATTTATTTCTTTCTGTACAACTTTAATTACTGCATTTACTTTATCGCTTCCATTTATTGCTTTATGCATTTCATTTTATTATCATATCATGTGATGGTTTGCTAGTTTGCTTTGGTGGGAGGGGTATTCCAGTGAGAAAGGTCCAACACAAAGGCCTGAGTGATAGACATAAGATTATAGTGGCTTCATATTCTTTCCCATTCCATTTCGGTCTGGTGCGGGAATATGAAACACGGTTCAGACATGGATTTCTTCTTGAGAACTCTGTGCTACGGATTTCCTGTAGGGCTAGGGCTATCTAGGAAGCCTGCTAAGTCTAGATGACCTTTTTAGATGACCTTCAGCATCTGAGGTGAATTAGAGAAGGATCCTTTATGATTAGGGTAAACATTGTACCTCCGGGTTAGAAGTGTTTACACTTCTCATAATAGATCCGAACCTGAGGATCCTTGTTCTAGAACAATACATGTGAGTGGGTGGGGTTGTTTACAGGTTTTCAGGAACCATTGGCCTCATCATACCCTATTACTGGAACTTTGTTAAGGTTATACTAATTATGGACTGATTCTATGAAACCCCGGACAAATGACTCTTTATTTGAGTTCCCCATCCGGAATTCTGAACACTCATGGACCCTATCAAAGGCAACTGACAATGCAAAACCTGATCACAAACCCTTGCATATCATTCAGCATACATCATACTGCATCATTTAACATTTGTCTATTTGTTTTATAGGGTATCCACATCTTCTTTGGTTTGGTTTTGACCGTTCTTCTGCTTCAACCATCTTCATCAGATATCAGATGTCTTCTTCAGCTATCTGCATCAGTTATCTTCTTCAGTTATCTTCATCCGCACCCATTGTCAGTATGGATTCAACTAGAAAGAGCAACATTACTTACCATTTCTTTGAGTATCCCCTGGAAGGCATCAAGCAGATACAGACACTCATCACTCGTGATCATGTTCCTTTATTCAGAGAGCATTATGGTGGTATTCTGGACATGATCATGGACTTGGATGCATCACAGAGGAGCATGATTCACACCTGTCTTCATTTCTATGACCCTCCTCTTTGTTGCTTCACTTTCCCAGGTTTTCAGATAGGTCCTTTGATGGAAAAGTATCCCATGTTGTTGGGTATCCCTATCAGAAGAGGAATTCCTTTCAATGCTGAGATGATTGCTTAAGAATGAAGACATAGCTAAGGATCTACATCTGGAAGCAACTATCATTGATGAGCATATGACCACCAAGGCTGGAATCCCAGGCCTCCATTTGGACTTCTTAATCACTCAGGCTACCAATCATGCTACAACAGGGAAGTGGGAAACTATTTGTACTCTCCTGGCTCTTAGTATATATGGTAATATCTTGTTTGGAGACAAGCCTAAGTTTGTAAGCAAGAATACTATCCATATGTTCATGCTCAAGAATTCAGTTCCTACCTTGCTAGGGGATTTCTACTACTCAGGGCATCAGAGAAATGAGAAACAGAGGGGAAGACTGGTCAGATGTTATGCACCCCTCTTCTACATTTGGTTGATGAGACATATGCCGAAGACGGAAGCTTTCCTGAATCAACATTAGACAGGGAACTGGGCTAAGAGGATGATTGCCCTTACTTTAGAAGATATTAGGTGGTGTACTCAGAACACCAAAGGCAGAGACATAATTACAAGTTGTGGACAATATCCTAATGTACCTCTTATTGGAGTAAAGGGTTGCATCAATTACAATCCTTTGCTATTCAGAAGACAGTTAGGGTATGCCGTGGTACACCCACTTCGAGAGCAGGACTTGGCAGAGTCTCTTTACTGTGCTGTTCAGAATAATCATGCCACAGTCCGACAAGCAGCCTGGGCTTGGAACAACATACAGACTAAAAGGACTTCTATTCTGGGAAAGTGCAATAACATAGCTTCTGCTCATTACACTGAATGGTCTCGCATCAGAGGACATATTACTCGCATGCCATTCACCCTGGAAGATGTGCCAGATCCATCAGTAGTAGAGCCCATAGCCACAGTCAGTTTGGAAGAGTTTGAGAAGTTGAAGGAAAGGAATGCCCAGCTTGCTGAAGCTTTGAAGAAGACCCTTTGGGAAAGGAATTATAGTCGTATGGACAATGAGAGGTTAGAGAAGCTCTGAATCGAGCATATAACCAAGATTGAAAAGACAGAGGACTTCATCAGAAAAGCCCGAGCGGGAGAACTGGTATTGAAGAATGCTTGTAAAGAAGCCAAGATTCAGAAGGCCAGAGCTGAACACTATCTGGAAGAGAGTCAGGCTAGATGGATCAGGATCACTGAAAGCTCGTTTGCAAGAAGATCAGAAGACACAGGCTAAGATAGAGCAGCTGGAAGCCAATGAGAAGAAAATTCAGGAAGCCTTGTTAGCAGCACAGAAGGAAATCTCCGAGCTGAAACTCCGGGTGGGGTTGAAGAGATCAAAAGAACAAGACAAGTACCAGAAGATGACAAGTGCCATTGCAACCAGAAACCTTCTTATCAGGACCATCACAGAGCATCCAGTTGGACCAGTGAATGATGCTCTCTTGAAAGAAGTCAAGGAAGATGAATTTGGGCTGGATGTTTGATTTCTCTTTTACTTGTATTTTATTTTTATTGTACTTTAATTCTCCATGGTGATTTTGCTTGTATTCTTGGCTTGATTGTATTTTGACCCACCATGGGAGCTTGTTGTAATCATAAACTATGTATTTTGGAATTTTTTAATGTTATGGTTTATGTGTTACCTGGGTTTTCTTATGAGCTTCATTCACTTCAACATCTCCATCATTCCCAGAGGTCTGGAAGGTCAAAACCAAAGAACCAAACCCGGATACCCTTGGAAGACAAATAGACATACTGCATTGCATGCTGTAAACACCCCAAATTTTCCCTCACTCATTTCACACCATGGCTTGTGACTTTCATGTTTGCATAAGCATAAGCATACCATTTCATATTGCATTTTTATTTCATCTGCATAGTTCAAGTTCATCTGCATCTAGGGTTTGTGATCTGAGCAATCCAAGGATCCATCTGAGCCATCCCAAAGGCCTCAAAGTTTTCTAAGAGGGTCCATGTGTGTTTATCATCATATTATCTCCCCCAAAGTTCATGGAAGTCAAGAGATCACAAGAACTGGCAAGGCATGGAAGCAGAGCTAGGGTTTTCACTGCACAGATGGCAAAAATTTGGGTTTTGGTTTCAGAGGCCTTAACTCCAAATTTTTGGGCCATTGTTGTTTCTAATGTTCTTAAAATGTTATAAGGATCATGTGTACTAAGTTTGATGAAGAAATTCATTATGGAAGTCATCTTTTCATTAGGTAACTTCCTGAGCAAGTTAAGTCAAAATCAGGGCATCTGAGACCCCCAACAATGGAACCAAAGGGGTATTTTCATCAAATTTAGGTTCTATGATCTTTATTTGATCTTAGAAGAGGTTAAAAGTTCACAAGATTGAGGGATTTTGAGCCATTTGCAAACTTGCCAAAAATGGAAATGACTTGTAATGGAAACTTCCCATTTTGGGAAAGTTTTTCAACCTCCTCTTTCTCAACCAAAAATGCTTCAAATGAAAAATTCTTGGTCATGAAAGTTGTAGATTAGGTCTTTCCCTTTTCAAAAAGTACAAGAACATGTCTTGATTCATCCTAGAACTCAAGATATAGCCTTTCAAAGTTGGCAAAAATCCTAAAAATTCAAGTTTCATGTCAAAGAGGGTTTTGCAAATTGGCATATTCAAGCTTTCTAGTGACTTCAAATGTGTATAAACACTTCATAACATGTCTATGTGACTTCAAAAGATCAGAATTGGCCCATGGTTAGAGGCATTTCATGGCTTGTGATCCAAGAAACTTCAAAGAGGGAATTTTGCAAAACCTATGGTATCTCTTCATCTAAGTGATCCAGCTGCATAAAATTGATCCAAGGGCCATCCATGAACTCAGCTGAGGCCAAGACACCCCTAAAGTCAGGCCTGCATCATGCCCATACCTCAAGTACACAAAGTAGACAATTTTGCATTTCCTCCCATACCAATCAAACTGAGACACCACCGACTCTCTGAACAATCACAATCTCTTATGCAAACCATAAGGACCTCATTCCATAACACATTGGAGCCTGAAACATTGGAACACTCAGAATTCCCAAAACTTGTCAAAAACTTCATTTCTTCGAAACTCACTCCTCAGCCAACAAAAATCACAAACTCTTCCACCAATCAACTCAGCATCATCCCAGGATCATATCCCACCCATCACCATAGCCTGAAACATCCCCAAACATAAATACGATTTCTGGTGCAGCAGAAACAAAACCTTCAAACCAGCCACTCTAAGCTTCATTCAAGCTTGCCAATAGTCTCAGGAGGTCAAAGGGGACTGGTTTGCACAAGGGAGGAGACCAGAAAGCCCAGAATCAGGAAGCTCAATCTCAGGTAACCTCAAGAACCTTTTTTCCAGAATCTTGTTTTCTTGTTAAAATATTGTTCTATATGTTGCACTGCTCATGGGGATGTGTTTAGTTTTGAAAATGAGCAAGAAATAAGCATGAACTGAATCTCTGAATGTTTTGACCTAGAACTTGTTTTCTTCGATTCAGCTTTGTTATGCAAGAGAAATGATTTTTGTTTGTGGATTCATGTTCATTGATGTTGGAGGAATGATTATGGGCAAAAAATTGGGAGTTTTGATGCTTGTATGAGTTTCAGGATTTTTGCCTCGCCGGAGAAGATGACCGGAGCAAGCTCCGGTCACCTGAAAGTCATTAGGTTTAATTAATTAGGGTTTAGTCAGGTTTGAATGTGGGCCTTTAGATCTTAGGGTTAGCGCGCAAATGAGTGGTTCAGATTCGTCCATTAGCCCTAATTTTATTTAATTAATTTAATTAATTCAGTTTAGCCCAGATTGAATCCCAGCCACACAATCACACGCCAGTCAATTCCCTCCCTTTTTGTTTGAATCATGGCCCTCAGATGCGCTGACTTTCTCATTTAATTCATTTTCTTTTATTTTCTTTTTATTTCTTTTGCATAATTAATTAAAAATACCAAAAAGTTTTCAAAAAATATTTCCTTTTGCATTTTTGTTTCAAATATTTTTCTTAACCAGAAAATGATTTTTATTTTATTTTTTGCATTAAAAAAGTATTTTTTAAAATATTTAAATGTTATTTTTAATTAATTAAAATCTTTTAATTAATTTAAAATACATTCAGGTTTTTAAAAATCACCAAAAAAATCATGATTCATCCCTTTGCATTTAGAAATATTTTCAACCTCTTCACACATATTTCGTTTTTAGGTTTGATCAAAACTTGATAATTTAATTTGAATTAAGGGCCATTTAAATCATATTTTTGAACCCTAACTTGAAAAAATCTTTTCTGCCTAACCAAGAAGAGTTTGAAGATGATTCTTTTTGCATTGTTTTGTGAATAGCATGTAGTTTATAGGTCATTTATCTCATGAATTTATCTTGCATTTTTGAATTGATTTGCATTTTCCTTTGAGAATCACCCAAAAAACCCTAGAAACTTAGGAAATTCATAACTTTTGATTGGTTAGGCTTCTGACCTTCTCCTTTGGGGTGTGACCTAGTATGGTATTAGGGTTTGTTTGAGTGTGATTTCAAATTTTTATCATGTCATATTCTTCTGTTTTGTTCATTTGCATTTTGCTTGTCCATATAACCCTAATTTTATGTGTTCATTTGCATTCATCTTGCATATGCATCCATACATGAATTTGCCATGGTATTTCTTGCATTCATATGTCACCTTAGACATACTAGGGTATGTTAGAATCATGCTTGATCATTTCTTCATTCATTTTCCATGATTTGCATTCATTTCATTTCATTAACTTTCATGTGTTTTCAAACTTCAAAGCATGCTTACATGACATCTCATTCTTGTATGATCATACATATGCATTTGGTATGCCTTTTCATCATCTCACATGAAATTAACATTGCATAAACACTTCTGACTTTGGTCATTTCATCTCATACCATCTCATTTCACTCCATTTCTTTATGCTTCATACTTTATGCATTCATGCTAACATTTTCAGGTGGTAAGTTACTTTGAGAAGTGAACTTGCCTTCACTTATCACTCATTCTTATATCTTTCATTTGCATCCTTACTTGTCTTTTAAGTGAATTTGATTCACTTGTGTTCATTTTCTCTCACTTTCTTTCTTTAAGCTACTTATCTTCTTCAATGAAGTAAGTAACTTATTTCTTCTGCTTATTCCTCCTTTCATTTGCTTCTTCCATTGGTGGCTTCCTTGAAGATCTTTCTTAAGCCTCACAAACCATAGGAACATCCAAGCATGATAATAATTAGGGTTGTGATTAGTCCCCCTTAGCTTTTACCTTTGGGTCTCCTTGAGTCTCTCTTCTCATCTTCATAATCAGAGACTAAACTCTTAAAGTTTTAGGACTTTGGAATTAGGGTTATGCCTGCATCCTTCTCTTAGGATGGAGTGTATAACTTTAATCCTAAGTGTTAAACCTTTAATTTGTTTAAACCTCTTAATCAAATCATCTTAATAATCACTAAGATTTCATCTGTTAACTTGGGTCTTACATTAGGGTTATAATTCTTCCTTATGGTTAAGAAGGACTAACCCTAGTGTTTAATGGACAAGTCCCCCTCAAGTTGTCTTACAAACCAAAAAATTCATTTCTTAATCTCATTCCTTAATTAAAATCCACTTAATAAAGGCTTTGTTATATAATGAATTTAATCCCTAACCATGGATTAATGTGAGGTATCTTCCTCAGCTTAAGTGTTCTCATCTATTATCCTTCTATTAGGATGGTGTAATGAGCCCACTAATCTGTGATTAGAGATTAAACTCATTACTTAACACTAAACAAAAACCCAAAAACATCTAAATAATCACAAGTATGTTAATGATCTTAATCCTACATCATCATGGTAATTAAGTTGAGATGCTTTTCTCATACTTAAGTATTCTCATTATCCCTAATCAGGAAGGATATAATGAGTTTACAAGCCTTTGATTTAGGCTTAAGCTCATTAACTTATGCAAAACACCAAAAACAATAACAAAACTGAAAACAAAAACAAACAATAATCGTCTCCTCCGGGATTCTTTTCTCATCACACTCATTCATAAACGAGAACTTTCTTCTTCCGTCTAATGCAAGACAGTTAGCAGTCGAGCCAGACGAGTCATGCACTTGAGCATAGACAAGCAAGCAGTTCACAATCAATTTATCTTTCAGTCTCTTTGAGTTGAACTACGATTTTCTGACTTCCTCATTGCACGATGTAAACACCCCAAATTTTCCCTCACCAATTTCACACCATGGCTTGTGATCTTTCATGTTTGCATCAATTCAATCATAGCATCCCATATTGCATTTTTGCTTCACTGCATTGGTTCTAAGTCATCTGCATCTAGGGTTTGTGATCTGAGCCATCCCTGGGCTATCTGAGCCACTCCAAAGGTCTTCAATAATCTCAAGAGGGTCCATGTATGTTCAATCATCATATTATATCCTCCCAAGATCAAGGAAGTCAGAAAATCACAAGAACTGAGGAAGGCATGGAAGCAGAGCCAAGCTTAACTACACAGATGACCTAAAATTAGGGTTTTGGTTTCAAAGGCCATAAATCAAAATTTTTTGGTCATTCTTGATTCTATTGGTCTCTATATGATATAAGGATCATGCATACCAATTTTCACGAAGAAATTCAATGGGGAAGGCATCTGATCAATAGATGACTTCTTGAGCAAGTCAGTACAAAATCAGGGCATCTGAGGCCCCCAATCACCCAACCAAAGGGTCTTCTCCATAATTTTGGATGTATATGATCTTTATTTTATCTTATAAGAAGTTAGAAGTTCACAAAATTGAAGAATTTCAAGCCATTTGCAAAGTTGCCATTTTGGGAAAATGACTTGTAATGCAAACTTGCCATTTTGGGAAAGTTTTTCAACTTCCTCTTTTTGATTCAAAAATGCTTCAAATGAAAAATTCTTGGTCATGAAAGTTGTAGATTGGATCATTACCTTTTCAAAAAGTACTAGAACTTGATCTAATTCATTTTAGAACTCAAGTTATGGTTTGTCAAAGTTGAGAAAAATCACTTGAAATTCACTTTTACACCAAAGAGGGAAGTTTGCAAATTCTCATGCCAAACTAATTTGTGCCCTCAAAATGACTTATAACCATTACACAAGCATAGTACATGACATATAATTCAGATTTGCCCAAGGAATCTCTCACTTTCATGCCTTGGATCCCAAGTGTCATAAGCCATTTATCATAAAAGTCACAAAGAGGGAAATCTTGCAAGAATGGTTCTTAGGGTTTTGATTGATCTCTAATCAATCTCAAAGTATCACAGCAACTTCATATGGTCCATTTTGCTGCAAATTGCCCAAGGGATGTCACATATCCATGACCAAAAACTTCAAAATGCAACAAGTTGTAAAAAGGCAAAACATGTGACATCTCACCCTTCATCCATTTCTGATCACTTCAAAGCATCCCATGGCCACCCTTAAAGCCATCAGAACTCAGAGCAGCCCTAGGACAGCCTCTGTCATAGCCCATACTTGAGGTACACCTACCACTGACTTTTTGGCCAATTGCCCCATGCCATTCCCACAGTGCATGTTACTTCCTCAGACTCCTTCCAATAGTTTAGGGATGGGTTATGGATCATAAAACAGGTTGGACATGAGCTGAAGAGGGACACACAATCAGATTCACAAAAACTGTCAAAAAGCTTCATTTCTTCGAAACTCTTCCCACAACCATCACACTTCAATTTTCTCTTCACCAACAAGTCACACATCCTCCATAGAAGCAAAATCAACCATTAAAACAGCCAAAAGAATCACATACACCAACTTCAAAACCTGTTATACCAGAACTGAAACTTCCAAATCAATCACCATTAAAGGTTTTAAAGCACCTCACTAGTCTCAGGAGGTTCAGAGAAGACTTTTTGCACGAAGGAGAGGCATGGAAAGCTCACATTTGCAGTTCATCGTCTCAGGTAAGCTCAAGAACCAAACTTTTCAGAGTTTGTTTCTTTTGTTACAAAGTGAAAATATATGTTATGCTGGTCATGCTGATACTCTTAGATTTAAAAATGGTGAAGAAATGAGTATTTTGTGGTCCTCTGAAATTTCACCCGTGAAATAGTTTGATCCGTTTCTCTTTGTTCTTGGGTTGTAAATGATGTTTAAGGGTTGATTTGAATGGGGTTTGGATAGAGGATCGTTTCTAGGTGGTTGATTTGATGTGGGGTGGCCTGTAGAGTGTTTTAGGGTTTTGGACACGCCGGAGAAGATGACCGGAGCTCCTTTCCGGTCACCTGAAAGAGTTTAAGTCTTAACCCTAATTAAGTTGCCAGTTTGCTTTGTGACCCTTGGATGTGAATTAGGTTAACTTTTGAATGGTCCAGATCAAGCTACTTAAACCTAATTCAGTTTTATTAATTTAATTAAGTGTAATTAGTTTAATTAAATTAAAATGGATCTCAGCCTTTAAAAAACGTGTGCAGTCAACCTCCCCTTCTCCAGTTCAAATCTAGGTCATTAGATCTACATACTTCCTTTTTAATTTATTTTTATTACATTTTAATTCATTTTTCTTGCATATTTATTTTTAAATAGCAAAACTCATTCAAAAAATTTTATTTTTTGCATCATGGTTCTAAATATTTTTCTCATTCTGAAAATAATTTTTATTTTATTTTTTTGCATAAAATTTGTATTTTTAAAATATTTAAATGTTTATTTTAATTAATTAATGGAAATTAATTAATTAAAATACCATTTAAGTTTCTAAAAATCACCAAAAAAAATCACATTGCATCTTGACACATTTAGAGACATTATCAAACCACTCATACAAATTTCTTTTTGGTTCTTGATCCATTTTGACATTTTTCTTTGGATTTAGGGTTCTTAAAAATCAATATTTTGACCCTAACTTAGAAAAATCCTTTCTTCCTAACTATGAAGGGTTTGATAATGGTTCTTTTTGCATTGCATTCCACATATCATATAGTTTCTAGGATAAAATTGGCATGAATTTATCTCTCATTTTCAATTTGTCTTGCATTTTTCCTTTTGAAGTGCCTTAAAACCCTAGCAAACTTAAAAAAATCATAACTTCCATTAGGTAAAGAGTTAGGTCTCCTCCTTTGGGGTGTGGTATCATGTGGGATTAGGGTTCCTTTGATTGCATTTTTAATTTTTTATCTTGTTGTTTGCTTCTGATTTTAAATTTTGCATTGCATCTTGTTCATAAACCCTAATTTGTGTCTTCATTTGCATTCATTTTTCATATGCTTGCACATACTAACTTACCATGACATTTTGTGCACCCACATGATTCATAAGACATCTTAGGACATATTAGAATCATGTTTGGTCATTGCATCATCCATTTGCCATGTTATGCTTTCATTTCATTTCATGTGCATCCATGAACTACCATGCCTCCTTTCATGTCTCATTTGCATCAACATTACTTGTATGAGCATTGGCATCTCTTGACATACATTTGTATCATATCTTAGCATCATTTGCATCATGAACATGCTTCTGGTTTTGGTTTCCATCTTTGCATTTCATTTCATTTTCATTTCATTTCTTTTCCTTTCACTAACTTTTCAGGTGGTAAGTGTTTTGAGAAGTGAATTTGCCTTCACTTCTCATAATCTCTTCTCATCTCTTTTATGCATCCATTGCTGCATTTTTACTTGTGAATTAGAGTGAGCTTGCTCATTCATGCTCTTTCTCCTCTTTCCTTCTTCAAGCAACTTATCTTCTTAAGTGAAGTAAGTTGACTTGCTTCTTTCTGCTTCTTCTCCTTCCATCTCTGCTTCTTCCTTGGTGGTGTTTCTTGAAGACTTATTGCAAGCCTCATAAACCCTAGGAATAACCAAGCATGATCACAATTAGGGTTTGATTAGTCCCCCATTTATTTTTACCTTTGTGTCATCTTTGAGTCTTCTCTTCTCACCCCATGATCAAGAACTAAACCTTAAAGGTTTTAAGGCTTTGTGATCAAGGTTATGCCCGTATCCTTCTATTAGGATGGAGTGTATAACTTTAATCCTAAGTGTTAAACCCTTAATGTGTTTAAATCCTTTAATCAATCCACTTAATAATCATTAAGACATCAAGCTTGTAACTTGGGCCTTGCATTAGGGTTCTAATTCGTCCTTAAATGGTTAAGAAGGACTAACCCTAGTGTTAATGGACAAGTCCCCCTCAAGTTGTCTTACAAACCATAAAATCCACTTCTTAATCTTATCATTAACTAAAATCCACTTTAATAAAGGCTTTGTTCTGTCATGAGGTTAATCCCTAATCATGGGTTAAGTGTTGGAGCCTTCCTCAGCTTAAATGTTCTCATCTATTATCCTTTTATTAGGATGGTGTAATGGGTCCATTAAATCCTTGATTATGGCTTAAACTCATTATTTAACACTAAACAAAAATTCCAAAAACATCTAAATAAATGTAAGTAGGTTAATGATCTTAATCCTACATCAGGGTGATTAAGTGTGAGGTGTTTACTTCACACTTAAGGTATTCTCATTTTCCCTAATCAGAGGGAGGATATGATGAGTTTATTAACCCTTGGTTTAGGCTTAAGCTCATTTTCTTATGACAAACCACCAAAAACAATAAAAGATTGAAAACATAAAAAACAAACAATAATCGTCTCCTTCGGGATTCTTTTCTCACCTCATTCACTCACAAACGAGAACTTGCTTCTTCCGTCTAATGCAAGACAGTTTGCACCTGAGCCAGACAAGTCATACACTTGAGCATAGACAAGTAGACAGTTCATCAAGTCAATTCATCTAAGCCTCTTTGAGTCGAACTACGGTGTTCTGACTTCCTCATTGCACGAGAGGATACGTAGGCATAACTTAAATGTTATCGAACAAAAGTTTCTGTATATTCCCCCTTCTTCCAGCATTATCCTTTAAGCCTCATAGTCTTGAACTTCACACTCCTGTTCTTACACTAACACTCTTTCATCTCACTTCACATTTCTTTTGCACTGACACTTGCATTCTTTTCCATCTTTTGCACACAAAATAGCACTGACACTACCCCTTTAAACACAAATATTTTAAGCGTGGATCCTGTCGAGTACGGCGGACAATCTGGGTGCTAATACCTTCCCAGATTGTAACCAACCCCCTTTCTCAGTTTCTCTGGTTCGCAACCGTCTTATCCATCTTTTCTAGGTTTATGCAGCATTACCTTTCCTTCGGGATAAAATGTCTAGCTGGCGACTCTTTTCAGTTCATCATGTGTTCTCTCCTTTCGCCGACCGTTCGCGTCTGTACCCCTCTTGACCCCGTGTCATCAGGTGGGAGCGACAGCTTGGCGACTCTGCTGGGGACCCTTATATTGCAACCAGGGCTTCTGGTTCTTTTTGTGGGTTCCTCCTAGCGCTTGTTTGATTTGTGTTTATTGGGGTGTTATGTGCTAATTGTGTTTATGTATTTGCCTTATTTATTGCTTTGTGTAAAGTCTTATTTAATGCTTCCTTTACAGTTTTATGCATCACACTGTCATACTGTCATTGCTGGATCTGGTTTGTTGTTTTGGTGGCTGGGGTTCCATTGAGAGTTTGAGGTCCTATACCTGGGACCTGAGTGACACCTAGGCTAGAGTGGTTCATTTTCTTTCCCATTCCATTTCGGTCTAGTGCGGGAATATGAAACACGGTTCATATGTGGGTTTCTCCTTGAGAACTCTGTGCTACAGATTTCCTGTAGTGTTAGGGCTATCTGGGAAGCCTGCTAAGTCTGGATGACCTTTATTATGCCCTTCAGAAGCTGAGGTGAATTAGAGGAGGGTCTTTTATGGTTATTGTAAACACTGTACCTCCGGGTTAGAAGTGTTTACACTTCTCATAACAGATCCAAGTTTGAGAATCCTTGTTCTAGAACACTACCTGTGAGGGGGTTGGGCTGTTTACAGGTTTGCAGGAACCCTTGGCCACATCATACCCTATCACTGTTTTGTGTAAGAATACCTCACTTTGGACAGTTCTTGTGATTAACCCTGGACATGTGACTCTTTATTTGAGTCCCCCACCCTGGTTACTGGATTTATGAACCTCCATTTGGACTTTTGAACATACATGGGCCTTATATCAAGACAAATAATCAGATCCAGCTTGATCACAAACCCTTGCATATCATTTGCATATTCATCATTGCATCATTTGACATTTGTTTATTTGCTTTTCAGGGTATCCATTTCATTGTATCTTGGTTTTGGTTTTGACCCCTTCTTCTGCATAGACCTCTGCTCCAGCTGCCTTCATCAGTTATCTACTTTAGTTATCTCCATCCTCATCAGTCTGTCAGAGACTTACTTCAGCTTCTCAGTTTGTGATCTTCATCAGCATTTGACTTTAGTTTCTTCAGCAGCACTCATGACTACTCCAAGGAAGAGCAACATATCCTACCACTTCTTTGAGCCTGTGTTGACTGGTATCAGGCAGGTCCAGTCACTCATCACACCTGATCACATCCCACTGTTCAGAGAACACTATGGAGGTATTTGGGATATGGTTATGGACCTTGACTCTTCTCAGAGGAGCATGATCCACACATGCTTACAGTTTTATGACCCACCACTAAGATGCTTCACATTTCCAGACTTCCAGTTAGGGCCTCTGCTGGAAGAGTTTTCTTTATTGATTGGAGTACCTATCAGAGGTGGAATCCCCTTCAGCCCAGAGATGCCAGCTCCCAGAAATGAAGAGATAGCAAGGGCACTATACTTGGAGCCTGCCCTTGTTGAGCAAAATATGACAACAAAAGCTGGGATCCCTGGTTTACATCTGGATTTCTTGATTTCTCAGGCCATCCTGAAGGTTTCATTGGGAGAATGGAGGGCAGTCTGTGCACTGTTAGCCCTCAGCATATATGGGGTTATACTGTTTGCAGGTGAACCAAAATTTGTCAGCAAGAATGCCATCCATCTGTTTCTTCTGAAGAACCCAGTACCTACACTACTAGGAGACTTTTACTACTCCATCCATCAGAGAAATGAGAAACAAAGGGGGAAGTTGGTAAGGTGTTGTGCTCCTTTGTTCTACACCTGGCTGCTCAGACACTTGCCTAAGTCAGATGCTTTCTTGAATCCCCACCAGCAGAAGAATTGGGCTAAGAGATTCATTGCTCTGACTTCAGATGATGTTAGATGGTGCACCCAGAGCACCAAAGGCAATGACATTATCACCAGCTGTGGACAATACCCAAATGCGCCTCTGATAGGAGTAAAGGGTTGCATCAATTACAATCCTTTAATGTTTAAGAGACAATTGGGCCATGCCTTGGTTCACCCTCCTAGAGGACAGGATTTAGCTGAAACCCTATATTGTGAAGTGCAACCTAATTCAGCTATTGTCAGACAAGCATCCTGGGCTTGGGACAACATCCAGACAAAAGGGATAGCTATCCTTGGAAGATGTAACAATGTTGCTTCAGCTCAGTGTTTAGACTGGTCATGTACAAGAGCTCAGATTACCAGAATGCCTTTCACCTTGGAAGACACACCTGGACCATCCACAGTACAGCCTGCAACAACAGTTAGCCTGGAGGAATTTGAAAATTTGAAGGAAAGGAATGAGAACCTATCTCAAGCCTTTAGGAAGACTCTTTGGGAAAGAAGTGATGGTCATCTGGATATTGAGAGATTGGAGAAGCTCAGGGTGGAGCATCTTGCCAAAATTGAGAAGACAGAAGACTACATAAGGAAAGCAAGGGCTGGGGAACAGATATTGAAGAATGCCTGTAAGGAGGCCAAAATCCAGAAAGCTAGGGCTGAGCACTATCTGCAAGAGAGTCAGGCTAGATGGGTCAGAATCACTGAAGCTCGTACACAAGAAGACCAGAAGACTCTAGCCAAGATTGAACAGCTAGAGGCCAGTGAGAAGAAGCAGCAGGAAGCATTGTTGGCAGCCTAGAAGGAGATTTCAGAGTTGAAGCTCAGAGCAGGATTGAAGAGATCAAAGGACCAGGACAGGCATAAGAAGCTGACCACTGCCATTGCTACCAGGAACCTCCTCATTAGGACCATTACAGAGCACCCAGCTGGTCCACTGACTGAGGCCCTCCTGAAGGAGGTCAGAGAAGATGAGTTTGGACTAGATGTCTGATCCTTTGCTTGTTGTTTGTTCCCATTTGATGTACTTTTCTTTTGTTGTATTTTGACCCTTCAAGGTCATGTATTGTAAAACAAACTATGTATTGTTCCTCATTTGTAATGCACTATAGTTTGTTGTCATTTGGGTTTTCTCTCAACAACTCAAGCATCTTCCTTAAGGTCTGGAAAGGTCAAAACCAAGAACCAAACCGGATACCTTGGAAAACAAATAAGCATACTTCATTGAATACTAACTTTGTGTTTGTTTTGTAGGTTTTGTCACTGTAATTATTTCTAACTTTGTTGTGATCTCAGGAAATATTGCTCGTCGCCGAGTGTTCCCTGTCAACCGCACGCACGGGTACCCGACTCGTAACAACCTTCCCGACATTAAAATGGAACAAGTACAGCAGGATCTGACTGAGGTCAGAAATCAGATGGTGAATGAAATAGTGGAAATGAGAAATCAGATGTCTCAGTTCATGGCAGTAATGACTGGCTTGGCCCAGAGTCAAGAAAGGTTAAGAGAGCTGGTGGAAAGACAAACTCCTGAGGAACCTCATCTTGGAACAGGAGGAACTAGCAACAATGAACGGGGTCAGCCTCGTATTGACCCACAAGAGTATGGACCTCATCTGAACCCAGAGGTTAACATCCAAAGAAATGTTCAAGGTAATGCTACTGGGGGCCAAATCCTGTAGGAGGACCCTCAAGGAGAACAGTTCACTGTCATCGAGGCTGGAGATGAGGTCTTTAGAGTCTCGGAATTCTTTGGGCTTCAATGTGATGGACATGGGCCTAGTAGATGGGGTGAGGATTCCCCACAAATTCAAACCCCCATGCTTTGAGAAGTACAATGGTACCTCCTGTCCTCGCACTCATCTGCAGTCTTTCTAGGAAAGGCTCAAAGCTTATACTATGGATGAAAAGTTGTGGATGTTCTACTTTGAAGACAGTCTGACTGGAGCTTCGAGAGAATGGTATTCACATTTGTCTAGGGCCTCCATAAGATGCTGGAAGGATTTGGCCGAGGCTTTCATCCGTCAGTATCAATACAACCTGGACATGGCTCCCAATAGAACTCTCCTGATGGGTATGTCTCAGTCTTCTAGAGAGAGCTTCCGGGAGTATGCTCAAAGATGGAGACAGCTTGCTGCTGCTGTCCAACCACCCATGTCAGAAAGGGAAATGGCTGACATGTTCATGAACACATTTCAAGGGACTTATATTGATACGCTGGCTGCTTTCTCCTCTACCAGTTTTGCTGACGTGGTCATAGCTGGTGAAAGAATTGAAAGTCTCCTGAAGATGGGCAAGATCTCCGACAGCGGTGCGAGTTCATCCAGCAATCCCAGAAAACCTTTTGCAGGACCCTGGAGGGAAGGTGAAACAAATTCCATTCATACAAGCAGGGGCAGGCCTCAGAATGCTCACCGGTCAGTAACAGCTGTTACCATCCCAGCTCCAATCCAACAACAACCATTGTATCCTCAACAACAACAACCACAGTACCAGCAACAAGTTCATTATCCGCAACAAAGGTCGTACAACAACAACAATGGCAACCAACAGCAGCGTCCTTTCCAACAAAGGCCATCACAAGCAAACAGGGTGATTGACCCAATTCCAATGCCGTATGCTGCACTCTTGCCACAACTCCTGAAGCTCAACCTAGTTGAGTTAAGAACATTGGCACCTCCAGATCCTCTTAATATGCCAAAGAACTATGATGCAAATGCCAGGTGTGCATTCCACTCAAACGCACCGGGGAATAATACTGAAAAATGCAAAGCCCTACAGATGAAAGTCCAAGATCTGGTGGACTCAAAAGCTCTCAACTTTGAACCTCCTCCCAATGTCACAAGAAATCCAATGCCTAGTCACAACGGGCCTAGGATTAATGCTATTGTGGAGGGAAAACCATCCACATTAATTACCAGTGTTGCACAAATCCGAACACCTTTGGTTGAAATCAAAGCTCAGCTGTTAGAATGCCAAGTGTTCCCCGGATGTGAGCTCGGCTGTGGATATTGCAATATTGCCGTTAATGGATGTGAGAGACTGAGAAACAGCATAGAGGACCTCATTAGAGATGGAATTCTCCAGATTACAACAACAGCGACTACAACTCCAACAGTTCCTTCATCAACAATCACAGATACGCCTACAACGTCAGCAACCATTGTTCCAACAGATTCTACTACAACTCCAACAATTACTCAATCAATCACTTCAATGGATATAAGTTTAGTCACAATTCCTTCTACAACGACAAGACCAATTATTCCATCAGTTCCTGCTACAACTTCAACACCCATCCAGTCAACAGTACCGTCTACAACATCAGCAACAGTTAATGAAAGTGTCTCAGCAGTTACGATATACTATGATCCTGCAAATATTCCTTCCAACAACTCACAGCAAATTACTACTCCTGTCAGATCTCCAGTTACCATATATTATGATCCACACACCATTGTGGTCCCCTCTGCAGCTGCTATCAGTCCAGTCACTATCACAGTACCTGGGCCAGTTCCTTACGAAAGCAGTAATGCCATCCCTTGGCATTATGGCTCAGATCTATACTGCGAGGGGCAGAAAATCACTTTAGAATCATCAACTTCTTCACCTCAGATAGACAATGTGGGGGGAGGCGGAGGCTTCACTAGAAGCGGACGTCTCTTTGCCACGCAAATACCAAGACCCATTGTTGAAGCAGAAGCTGCTGCTAAGGCAAAAGGGAAGAGCATGGTGCAAGAAGAGCCAGTTGCTAAAGAAACTTTGAAGACTCCTTTTGATCAAGAGGTTGATGAGTTCATGAGGATCATCAAAAAGAGTGATTACAAGGTGGTGGACCAGCTTCACCAAACACCTTCCAAGATCTCCATACTATCATTGCTAATGTGCTCCGAGGCTCATCGGAACGCACTATTAAAAGTCCTGCACGCAGCTTACGTGCCGGAGGAGATTACTGTCAATCAGTTAGAGGATGTGGTTGGAAATGTCAATGCTAGTCATGGACTCGGATTTACCAACACTGGTCTGACAATGGAAGGTCACAATCACAACAAGGCTTTGCACATTACCTTGGAGTGTAAGGGTGCAGTTCTTTCTCATGTACTGGTGGACACAGGGTCATCCCTCAATGTCCTACCCAAGAAAGCCCTTGTGAAGCTGGAGCAGGAGGGATTGGCACTACACCCAAGCAACTTGGTAGTGAGAGCCTTTGACGGTTCTAAAAGATCAATTCTGGGAGAGATAGAGTTGCCTATAATGATTGGCCCACAAGTTTTCAAAACGACCTTCTTTGTGATGGATATACAGCCTGCCTACATCTGTTTATTGGGTAGACCATGGATACACGCCGCTGGCGCTGTGACGTCAACCCTTCACCAGAAGTTAAAATTCGAGTGGGAGGGTCAAGTCATTACCATCTGTGGGGAGGAGGATATTTTTGTTAGCCAGCTGGCTACTTTCAAATACATTGAAATGGATGGGGAAATACACGAAACAATGAGTCAGGGGTTTGAGGCCCTGAACATCAATGAAACATCTGCTGTGCTGGGGACTTCCATCACATCATATCATTAAGCCCAGAAGGTTGTTGAGGAAGGTACCGCCCAAGGCTGGGGCAAGCTGCTGCCCGTGGAGAAGAAAGAAGACCGATTCGGGTTGGGTTACAGACCAACTCGACAAGATCAACCAGAGGCTGCAAAGGAGCCCAAGTTTGTCAGCGGGGGAATGCTCACCCCGGATGCTGTGAATAGCTTGGAAGATGAGTCAGAAGACGAGCGCAACCTGGAAAGCTGGATACGTCCAAGGATCCCGGGGAACCGTGTCTCAAACTGGTCTTCCCAAGAAATTATAAGAGTTAATCCCACAGAGTAATTATTATTTCCTGTTTTTAAAAGCATGCATCAGGTCATGCATCTTGCCCAAGATGTCAGGGCTCATTTTGTAATCGGGCCATCTTGTATTTTGTGCAAACGATCAATTAATGAATATCAGGACATCTTTTGCAAATGAGTCTTTTCTTTTCCGCTCACTGTTTTTCATTTTTCATTTTTTGTACAAAAATAAAATGGCAATGGTTTTCAAAATAATAACTTCATTTTCACTTTTTCTAAACAAGATAAAACTGATCACTAAAATGAACCAATCTCAACCATTGCAGAGAGTGCCCTCCAGACTGCACCGACAACAACACCGCTATGACTTCGTATGACTTTGACAATCTGATTAATCAAGTTGATGAAGGGGTTGAAGAAGATTATGAGCTACCTGAAGAGCTAGCCAGGTTGTTGAGACAAGAGGAGAAGGTTATCACCCCTCATCAGGAGAAGGTTGAAACGGTTAATCTTGGTACAGAAGAAGACCTGAAAGAAGTTAAGATCGGGGCCCGTCTGCAAGATTCAGTGAAAGAACAACTTATTGACATGCTTCGGGAGTATGTGGATGTTTTTGCTTGGTCTTATCAGGATATGCCAAGATTGGACACCGACATTGTTATGCACAAGCTTCCTCTAAAGGAAGACTGTCCGCCAGTAAAACAGAAGCTGCGCCATACTCGCCCGGATATGGCCATGAAGATAAAAGAAGAGGTACAAAAACAGTGGGACGTCGGTTTCCTTGTTGTGACTAGTTACCCGCCGTGGGTTGCTAACATTGTACCTGTGCCTAAGAAAGATGGAAAAGTGAGGATGTGTGTGGATTACCGGGACCTGAACAGAGCCAGCCCAAAAGATGACTTCCCTTTACCTCACATTGATGTATTGGTTGACAATACGGCTCAGTTCTCGGTGTTCTCCTTCATGGATGGATTTTCAGGATATAATCAAATCAAGATGTCACCTGAAGACATGGAGAAGACAACTTTCATCACACCCTGGGGCACATTCTGTTATAAAGTAATGCCATTCGGACTGAAGAATGCTGGTGCCACCTATCAATGGGCTATGGTGACATTATTCCACGACATGATCCACAAAGAAATTGAGTGTTATGTGGATGACATGATTGCCAAGTCCCTCACTAAAGAAGGCCACCTGGGAATCTGTTGAAGCTATTCAAGCGTCTGAGGAAGTACCAATTGAAGCTAAACCCCAACAAATGCACATTCGGGGTGCGGTCCGGTAAGCTGCTGGGATTTATTGTAAGTGAGAAAGGGATTGAAGTTGACCCTGACAAAGTCAAAGCCATTCAAGAAATGCCTGCACCAAAGACTGAAAAGGAAGTTCGGGGGTTTCTAGGTATATTGAACTACATTTCAAGGTTCATATCTCATCTTACAACAACCTGTGAGCCTTTGTTCAAGTTGTTAAGAAAGGAACAAACAGTCAGGTGGAATGAAGACTGCCAGAGGGATTTTGACAAAATCAAGGAATACTTACAAGAGCCTTCAATTCTTATGCCACCAGTTGAAGGAAGACCTCTAATCATGTACTTGACAGTATTAGAAGAGTCAATGGGGTGTGTGCTAGGCCAGCATGACGAGTCTGGTCAAAAAGAGTATGCAATTTACTACCTAAGCAAAAAGTTTACCGACTGCGAACAACATTATTCACTGCTCGAGAATACTTGCTGTGCTTTAGAGTGGGCTGCTCGCCAACTAAGGCAGTATATGTTGACCCACACTACCTTATTGATTTCAAAAATGGACCCAGTTAAGTACATATTTGAGAAGCCAGCACTTATCGGAAGGGTTACAAGATGGCAAATGATTCTCACAGAATACGACATTCAGTACACATCTCAGAAAGCCATCAAAGGCAGTGTATTGTCTGACTATCTAGCTGAGCAACCCATTGATGATTACCAGCCTATGAGATTTGACTTCCCTGATGAAGACATCATGTTCATAAAAGTAAAAGATCATGAAGAACCTGTTCACACTGAAGGGCCTGACCCAGAAGAAAAATGGACTATGATGTTCGATGGGGCTGTTAATATGAATGGTCGTGGTGTTGGTGCAGTTCTCATTACACCTAAGGGAGTTCACATGCCTTTCTCGACAAAAATCACTTTTAACTGCACTAACAACGAAGCTGAATACGAAGCTTGTATTATGGGTCTTGAGGAAGCCATTGACCTCAGGATCAAGACTTTAACTGTATTCAGAGATTCAACTCTGGTAATTAATCAAACCAACGGCAAATGGCACACTCACCAAGAGCATCTGATGCCTTACCGGGACTATACGAGGAGATTACTTACATTCTTCACAACGGTCAAGCTTGAGTATATCCCTCGAGATGAAAATCAATTTGCAGATGCTCTGGCTACCATTTCATCCATGATCAAAGTTCAAGCTGCCAACTTTGTGCCACGGATTTCAGTATCCAGACTTGACAGACCAACATATGTATTCTCAGTAGACCTTGCTAAAGATGATAAGCCTTGGTTCCACAACATCAAATGCTTCTTGGAGGATCAAACATACCCACCTGAGGCATCATCCAATGACAAGAAGACATTAAGAAGGCTAGCTGGTAGTTTCTTCCTGAATGCTGATGGTTCCTTGTATAAGAGAAACTTTGATATGGTACTTCTCAGATGTGTTGATAAGACAGAAGCAGACTTGTTGATGCACGAGGTGCACGAAGGATCTTTTGGTACCCATGCTGCAGGGCATGCTATGGCTAAAAAGTTTCTAAGATCAGGCTACCACTGGATCACAATGGATGCAGACTGTTGTGCTTATGCCAGAAAGTGTCATAAATGCCAGATTTATGCAGATAAAGTGCATGTGCCTCCAAATCCTCTGAATGTGATGTCTTCACCTTGGCCCTTTGCCATGTGAGGCATAGATATGATTGGCAAGATTGAACCGACTGCTTCAAATGGCCACAGATTCATCCTAGTTGCCATTGACTATTTTACCAAGTGGGTTGAAGCAGCTTCTTATACAAATGTCACCAGGCAAGTGGTAGCCCGATTCCTGAAGAGAGACATCATCTGTCGGTATGGAGTGCCCGAGCGAATCATTACTGATAATGGTTCCAACTTGAACAATAAAATGATGGCAGAGCTATGCCGGGACTTCAAAATCCAACATCACAATTCTTCTCCTTACAGGCCAAAGCTGAATGGCGCTGTAGAGGCAGCTAACAAGAATATCAAGAAGATTGTGCAGAAGATGGTGGTTACCTACAAAGACTGGCATGAAATGCTACCATTTGCCTTGCATGGGTACCGTACGTCAATCAGAACATCCACTAGGGCAACACCATATCAACTTGTGTATGGTATGGAGGAAGTCCTACCTGTTGAAGTTGAATTACCCTCCTTGCGGGTACTGATGGATGTTAAGCTGAATGAAGCAGAATGGGTCCGATCCCGATACGAACAACTGAGTCTGATTGAAGAAAAGAGATTGGCTGCAATTTGTCATGGGCAGCTGTATCAGAAAAGAATGAAGAAAGCCTTCGATTAGAAAGTCAGGCTTCGAGAATACCAAGTAGGAGATCTTGTGCTGAAAAGACTCCTCCCTCCTCATACAGACCACAGGGGCAAGTGGACTCCAAATTACGATGGCCCATTCATAGTGAAGAAAGTATTCTCTGGTGGAGCACTGATGCTCAGCACTATGGATGGAGAAGACTTCCTATCCCCTGTGAATTCGGATGCAGTTAAAAAATACTTCGCATAAAATGACCCGCTGGACATAAAAACAGAATGTAAGTCTAGACAAAAATAGGGCATCCCGACGAGTCAAAAACAGAATAAAAGACTCGGGCAAAAATAAGGGAAAATAAATATAAAAAATGTACACCCGATGAGCTAAAAAGTCGCATTGGACAGCTCAGGCAAAAATGGGTACCCGGTGGATTGAAAATCTGAAAAGGAGATCCACGCAAAATAAGGGAATAAGCGAACAACTGCATTCTGAATTCGTCTGTATCACCCATAACATGGCAAGCTTCGAAAGGTTCAGACATCGATCAGAATCAGCCTTCCTCAGAAAGCAAGATGAGAAGAACGTCAAGGTCATACGGGTCATAGAAAAAGGAAGCACACTGAAGCGTCATCAACATTGCCAGCACCTTTTTTATTTCTCAATTTGTAACAATCTCCTCTTTTCAGGGGATCCGTTCCTTTGACTGTACTTGCCAATTTAGGGCACACAAATTAATAAGATTAGATCTTCAGTCACATTTTTGCCTCGTACATTTTATCTTTATTTGCAAAAATGTCTGATGTCCTTAATATAAGGGTTGCATAAATACAGATGCGTCTTTTCTAAATTACATGCTTGCAGGAAATATATTTATTACTCCTAGGAGTGTCTAAACTCCTATGATGGAATCCAGTAAGGGATACCTCGGGGTACTTGTGCGTTTCTTTGTCATAACAGGATTGTAGGTATTCAAAGCGCAATATGGGGCATGAAAACTTCTCCCCATCAGAACAGCATCAGAAGGGGCTCATTTCCCCGACTAAGTCCATCAGCCTCAAAAGGGCCTCTATAACCACTAGGAAGATCGTTCAGTGATTGTTCCTCCCCAGCCAAGTGCAGAGACAGGGAACTATCTCCCCACAAAGCTCCAGCCTCTCCGGAAGAGTAATGTCTGAGAATCGCACAACAAAGTGACAAAAGCTTCCACAAGACCCCAGCTGGGCTCCTGATTACCAAAATAGGTCTATCAGTGACTTATTTCCCCAAGCAGAGTCATACATCTCATCAGAACTACCAATGATCTTTTTCCCCCAGCTGGGATTTTCCTTTCAAGCAAATCTGTCAGAAATCTTCAAAGCAACAGGATCCGAATCCCAGATCGGTATTTTTGCATAATCATAGCATTCACATCATATTCCCCCCAGAGCGTAGCATTCCGTCTAATACGGAGCATTACGGAAAAAGTCAAACATATTGCATAATCATAAGCCATGTTTTGAATCGATCACCTGTGAATACTGACATACCATCAATAATGTACGGAATGCCTCCCCAAATTCCCCAGCAGAAAGCCAAAGTGTCCCCTTTGCACTCACAAATACATGTTAATACACTCTCCTGACACCCGTCCGTGTCACCTACTCACAGCAAAACCCATTGGATTATTTCCTTCTTATCCGGCATTCGTCCTATGTTGTGATACGTCCGACAGCCGTACCTTGCCGGGTGATCGTCCTTCACCTTTTGATGATCGTCCTTCATCATCCCCCAGTGGTGTTTCCATTGTTGGAACCCTTTTATATCTGACGTTCGTCCTATGTCATGATATTTTTGGCAGCCGTCCCCTGTTAGGTGATCGTCCTTCACCCTTTTGATGATCGTCCTTCATCATTTTATCTGATGTTCGTCCCCATCGTTGATCTTATTATCTGACATTCGTCCTATGTTATGATAAACCCCGAGAGAAACCATACCCTGCTAGGTGATCGTCCTTCACCATTTCGATGATCGTCCTACATCATGCTTATCCGATGGCCGTCCCCATCGTCGACCTTTTCTATCTGACATTCGTCCTATGTCGTGATACTGCTGGCAACCGTACCTTGCCAGGTGATCGTTCTTCACCTTAGATGATCGTCCCTCATCTTACCCCCAACAGAGCAGCCGTCCCCTTCTAGGTGATCGTCCTTCACCTTTGATGACCATCCCTCATCATTTATTTCTCCAACCTGATGGTCGTCCCCATCATTTACTTTACCTTCAATCCCCAGAGAGCCTTGTTTCTTTGCTTGATGGCCTTCCCCGTCATGATCTCCTTATATCCCCAGCATGTCGGCCGTCCCCGTCACTGCTTTATCCCCAGCAGTCGTCCTCTGCTTGATGGTCGTCCTCCATCACTTTCACTTCATAATCGTACCTTACTTCCTTTTATATCCCTTTTCTTTTTCCCAGTGAGCGCAAGTTTTGGACTGTCTTTGGTATTCAACCACAAGTTATCTTGTTTGTCTGTTAAGCCGTTGCTTACATCCAGCACAACTAACTCATGTTTGAATAGGGGCAGCTATAAAAACCCCAAATTTTCCCTCACTAAGTTCACACCATGGCTTGTGATCTTTCATGTTTGCATCAATTCAATCATAGCATCCCATATTGCATTTTTGCTTCACTGCATTGGTTCTAAGTCATCTGGATCTAGGGTTTGTGATCTGAGCCATCCCTGGGCTATCTGAGCCACTCCAAAGGTCTTAAATCATCTCAAGAGGGTCCATGTATGTTCAATCATCATATTATATCCTCCCAAGATCAAGGAAGTCAGAAAATCACAAGAACTGAGGAAGGCATGGAAGCAGAGCCAAGCTTAACTGCACAGATGACCTAAAATTAGGATTTTGGTTTCAAAGGCCATAACTCCAAATTTTTTGGTCATTCTTGATTCTATTGGTCTCTATATGATATAAGGATCATGCATACCAATTTTCATGAAGAAATTCAATGGGGAAGGCATCTGATCAATAGATGACTTCTTGAGCAAGTCAGTACAAAATCAGGGCATCTGAGGCCCCGATCACCCAACCAAAGGGTCTTCTCCATCATTTTGGATGTATATGATCTTTATTTAATCTTAGAAGAAGTTAGAAGTTCACAAAATTTAAGAATTTCAAGCCATTTGCAAAGTTGCCATTTTGGGAAAATGACTTGTAATGCAAACTTGCCATTTTGGGAAAGTTTTTCAACCTCCTCTTTTTGATTCAAAAATGCTTCAAATGAAAAATATTTGGTCATGAAAGTTGTAGATTGGATCATTCCCTTTTCAAAAAGAACAAGAACTTGACCTAATTCATTTTAGAACTCAAGTTATGGTTTGTCAAAGTTGAGAAAAATCACTTGAAATTCACTTTTACACCAAAGAGGGAAGTTTGCAAATTCTCATGCCAAACTAATTTGTGCCCTCAAAATGACTTCTAACCATTACACAAGCATAGTACATGACATATAATTCAGATTTTCCCAAGGAATCTCTCACTTTCATGCCTTGGATCCCAAGTGTCATAAGCCATTTATCATAAAAGTCACAAAGAGGGAAATCTTGCAAGAATGGTTCTTAGGGTTTTGATTGATCTCTAATCAATCTCAAAGTATCACAGCAACTTCATATGGTCCATTTTGCTGCAAATTGCCCAAGGGATGTCACATATCCATGACCAAAAACTTCAAAATGCAACAAGTTGTAAAAAGGCAAAACATGTGACATCTCACCCTTCATCCATTTCTGATCACTTCAAAGCATCCCATGGCCACCCTTAAAGCCAGCAGAACTCAGAGCAGCCCTAGGACAGCCTCTGTCACAGCCCATACTTGAGGTACACCTACCACTGACGTTTTGGCCAATTGCCCCATGCCATTCCCACAGTGCATGTCACTTCCTCAGACTCCTTCCAATAGTTTAGGGATGGGTTATGGATCATAAAACAGGCTGGACATGAGCTGAAGAGGGACACACAATCAGATTCACAAAAACTGTCAAAAAGCTTCATCTCTTCGAAACTCTTCCCACAGCCATCACACTTCAATTTTCTCTTCACCAACAAGTCTCACATCCTCCATAGAACCAAAATCAACCATTAAAACAGCCAAAAGCATCACATACACCAACTTCAAAACCTGCTATACCAGAACTGAAACTTCCAAATCAATCACCATTAAATGTTTTAAAGCACCTCACTAGTCTCAGGAGGTTCAGAGAATACTTTTTGCACGAAGGAGAGGCCTGGAAAGCTCACATTTGCAGTTCGTCGTCTCAGGTAAGATCAAGAACCAAACTTTTCAGAGCTTGTTTCTTTTGTTACAAAGTGAAAATATATGTTATGTTGGTCATGCTGATACTCTTAGATTTAAAAATGGTGAAGAAATGAGTATTTTGTGGTCCTCTGAAATTTCACCCGTGAAATAGTTTGATCCGTTTCTCTTTGTTCTTGGGTTGTAAATGATGTTTAAGGGTTGATTTGAATGGGGTTTGGATAGAGGATCGTTTCTGGGTGTTTGATTTGATGTGGGGTGGCCTGTAGAGTGTTTTAGGGTTCTGGACATGCCGGAGAAGATGACCGGAGCTCCTCTCCGGTCACCTGAAAGTGTTTAAGTCTTAACCCTAATTGAGTTGCCAGTTTGCTTCGTGACCCTTGGATGTGGATTAGGTTAACTTTTGAATGGTCCAGATCAAGCTACTTAACCCTAATTCAATTTTATTAATTTAATTAAGTGTAATTAGTTTAATTAAATTAAAATGAATCTCAGCCTTTAAAAACACGCGCAGTCAACCTCCCCATTCTCCAGTTCAAATCTAGGCCATTAGATCTACATACTTCTTTTTTAATTCATTTTTATTACATTTTAATTCATTTTTCTTGCATATTTATTTAAAGATAGCAAAACTCATTCAAAAAAATTTATTTTTTGCATCATGGTTCTAAATATTTTTCTCATTCTGAAAATAATTTTTATTTTATTTTTTTGCATAAAATTTGTATTTTTAAAATATTTAAATTTTTATTTTAATTAATTAATGGAAATTAATTAATTAAAATACCATTTAAGTTTCTAAAAATCACAAAAAAAAATCACATTGCATCTTGACACATTTAGAGACATTATCAAACCACTCATACAAATTTCTTTTTGGTTCTTGATCCATTTTGACATTTTTCTTTGGATTTAGGGTTCTTAAAAATCAATATTTTGACCCTAACTTAGAAAAATCCTTTTTGCCTAACTATGAAGGGTTTGATAATGGTTCTTTTTGCATTGCATTCCACATATCATATAGTTTATAGGATAAAATTGGCATGAATTTATCTCTCATTTTCAATTTGTCTTGCATTTTTCCTTTTGAAGTGCCTTAAAACCCTAGCAAACTTAAGAAAATTATAACTTCCATTAGGTTAAGAGTTAGGTCTCCTCCTTTGGGGTGTGTTATCATGTGGGATTAGGGTTCCTTTGATTGCATTGTTAATTTTTTATCTTGTTGTTTGCTTCTGATTTTGAATTTTGCATTGCATCTTGTTCATAAACCCTAATTTGTGCCTTCATTTGCATTCATTTTTCATATGCTTGCACATACTAACTTACCATGACATTTTGTGCATCCACATGATTCATAAGACATCTTAGGACATATTAGAATCATTTTTGGTCATTGCATCATCCATTTTCCATGTTATGCTTTCATTTCATTTCATGTGCATCCATGAACTACCATGCCTCCTTTCATGTCTCATTTGCATCAACATTACTTGTATGAGCATTGGCATCTCTTGACATACATTTGTATCATCTCTTAGCATAATTTGCACCATGAACATGCTTCTGGTTTTGGTTTCCATATTTGCATTTCATTTCATTTTCATTTAATTTCTTTTCCTTTCACTAACTTTTCAGGTGGTAAGTGTTTTGAGAAGTGAATTTGCCTTCACTTCTCATAATCTCTTCTCATCTCTTTTATGCATCCATTGATGCATTTTTACTTGTGAATTATAGTGAGCTTTCTCATTCATGCTCTTTCTCCTCTTTCCTTCTTCAAGAAACTTATCTTCTTAAGTGAAGTAAGTTGACTTGCTTCTTTCTGCTTCTTCTCCTTCCATCTCTACTTCTTCCTTGGTGGTGTTTCTTGAAGACTTCTTGCAAGCCTCATAAACCCTAGGAATAACCAAGCATGATAACAATTAGGGTTTGATTAGTCACCCATTTAGTTTTACCTTTGTGTCATCTTTGAGTCTTCTCTTCTCACCCCATGATCAAGAACTAAACCTTAAAGGTTTTAAGGCTTTGTGATCAAGGTTATGCCCGTATCCTTCTATTAGGATGGAGTGTATAACTTTAATCCTAAGTGTTAAACCCTTAATGTGTTTAAATCCTTTAATCAATCCACTTAATAATCATTAAGACATCAAGCTTGTAACTTGGGCCTTGCATTAGGGTTCTAATTCTTCCTTAAATGGTTAAGAAGGACTAACCCTAGTGTTAATGGACAAGTCCCCCTCAAGTTGTCTTACAAACCATAAAATCCACTTCTTAATCTTATCATTAACTAAAATCCACTTTAATAAAGGCTTTGTTCTGTCATGAGGTTAACCCTTAATCATGGGTTAAGTTGAGGAGCCTTCCTCAGCTTAAATGTTCTCATCTATTATCCTTCTATTAGGATGGTGTAATGGGTCTATTAAATCCTTGATTATGGCTTAAACTCATTATTTAACACTAAACAAAAATTCCAAAAACATCTAAATAAATGTAAGTAGGTTAATGATCTTAATCCTACATCAGGGTGATTATGTGTGAGGTGTTTACTTCACACTTAAGGTATTCTCATTGTCCCTAATCAGAGGGAGGATATGATGAGTTTATTAACCCTTGGTTTAGGCTTAAGCTCATTTTCTTATGACAAACCACCAAAAGCAATAAAAGATTGAAAACATCAAAAACAAACAATAATCGTCTCCTCCGGGATTCTTTTCTCACCTTATTCACTCACAAACGAGAACTTGCTTCTTCCGTCTAATGCAAGACAGTTTGCACCTGAGCCAGACAGGTCATACACTTGAGCATAGACAAGTAGGCAGTTCATCAAGTCAATTCATCTAAGCCTCTTTGAGTCGAACTACGGTGTTCTGACTTCCTCATTGCACGAGAGGATACGTAGGTATAACTTAACTGTTATCGAACAAAAGTTTATGTATATTCCCCCTTCTTCCAGCATTATCCTTTAAGCCTCATAGTCTTGAACTTCACACTCCAGTTCTTACACTGACACTCTTTCATCTCACTTCACATTTCTTTTGCACTAACACTTGCATTCTTTTCCATCTTTTGCACATAAAATAGCACTGACACTACCCCTTTAAACACAAATCTTTTAAGCGTGGATCCCGTCGAGTACGGCGGACAATCTGGGTGCTAATACCTTCCCAAGTTGTAACCAGCCCCCTTTCTCAGTTTCTCTGGTTCGCAACCGTCTTATCCATCTTTTCTAGGTTTATGCAGCATTACCTTTCCTTCGGGATAAAATGCCTAGCTGGCGACTCTTTTCAGTTCATCCTGTGTTCTCTCCTTTCACCGACCGTTCGCGTCTGTACCCCTCTTGACCCCGTGTCATCAAGTGGGAGCGAAACACGAGAGGATACGTAGGCATAACTTAACAGTTATCGAACAAAAGTCTCTTTATCTTCCCCCTCTTTCAGCATTCTATTTTAAGCCTCAGTTCCTGAGCATTCACCCTTTTGCACTGACACTTGTATATTTCGTTTCCAGCTTTTGCACACAGACAGCACATACACTTACCCCTTTAAACACAAACTTTCAAGCGTGGATCCCGTTGAGTACGATGGAAAATCTGGTTGCTAATACCTTCCCAGGTTGTAACCAACCCCCTTTCTCAGTTTCTCTGGTTCGCAACCGTCTTATCCATTTCTTTCTAGGTTTATGCAGCATTACCTTTCCTTCGGGATAAAAATGCCTAGCTGGCGACTCTATTCACCTTCATTTCATTTTATCTTTTCGCTAATCGTTCGCGTCTGTAACTTGTCTTGACCTGGTGTCTTTTCGGGGGAGCGACAACTTGGCGACTCTGCTGGGGAAACTTATCTTGCAACCAGGGCTTCTGGTTCTTTTTGTGGGTTTCTCCTAGTGCTTGTTTGATTTGTGTTTACGGGGGTGTTATGTGCTACTTGTGCTTATTTTTTATTGCTTTATTTATTGCTTTCTGTAGAACTTTATTTATGTCTTTTATTTGCTGTTTATATGCATTTCATACTGTTATCATCATATCACCTGTGCTAGATCTGTTGTTTTCCTTGGTGGGAGGGATCATTGAGTGAGTAAGGTTCCATACCAGGGACCTGAGTGACACATAGGATAGAGTGGCTTCATATTCTTTCCCATTCCATTTTGGTCTGGTGCGGGAATATGAAACACGGTTCAGACATGGGTTTCTTCTTGAGAACTCTGTGCTACAGATTTCCTGTAGTACTAGGGCTATCTGGGAAGCCTGCTAAGTCTGGATGACCTTTTATGACCTTCAGCATCTGAGGTGAATTAGAGGAGGATCTTTTATGGTTATTTTAAACACTCTACCTCCAGGTTAGAAGTGTTTACACTTCTCGTAACTGATCCAAGTCTGAAGATCCTTGTTCTAGAGCAATACATGTGAGGGGGTTGGGATGTTTACATGTTTGCAGGAACCCTTGGCCTCATCATACCTTGTTACTAGATTTGTTAAGGTTGTATCATTTTGGACAGTTCTTGTGAAACCCTAGACTTGTGACTCTTTATTTGAGTCCCTCACCTGGTTATTGGTTTTCTAAGCCTTCATCCGGACTTTTAAACATGCATGGACCCTATCAAGGCAGATAAAAGATCCAGCACTTTATCACAAACCCTTTGCATATCATTTTGCATACATCATTTTGCATCATTTAACATTTGTCTATTTGTTTTACAGGGTATCCACATTGTATCTTTGGTTTGGTTTTGACCTGTTCTGCTGCTCAGTTCCCTTCAGTTATCTGCATCAGCCTTCTTCACCAGTTGTCTTCATCAGAGACTCTTCTTCAGCATCTGTTTCAGTGGCTTTTGTCAGCAGTTGCTCTCAGTCTTCTTCACCAGCATCCATTGTCAGCATGGACACTTCCAAGAAGAGCAACATCACCTATCATTTCTTTGAGTCCACTCTGACAGGTCTCAGACAGATCCAGTCTCTCATCACTCCTGATCATGTCCCTTTATTCAGGGAACATTATGGAGGCATTATGGACATGATCATGGATTTAGATGCATCCCAGAGGAGCATGATTCACACCTGTCTCCAGTTCTATGACCCTCCTCTCAGATGCTTCACTTTCCCAGATTTTCAGCTGGGACCTTTGAAGGAAGAGTTCTCCATGTTGTTGGGTGTCCCTATCAGGAGGGGAATTCCTTTCAACCCTGAGATGGTTGCTCCCAAGAACGAAGATGTAGCTAAGGCCTTGCACTTGGAGCCCACCCTGATTGACCAGAGCATGACCACCAAGGCTGGAATCCCAGGCCTTCACTTGGACTTCTTGATTTCCCAGGCCACCCTGCATGCAACAGTAGGGAAGTGGGATGCTGTTTGTGCACTTCTAGCCCTCAGCATATATGGAGTTATCTTGTTTGCAGACGAGACAAAGTTTGTAAGTAAGAATTCTATTCACCTGTTCTTATTGAGGAACCCAGTTCCTACCTTGCTTGGAGACTTCTACTATTCGGTGCATCAAAGGAATGAGAAGCAAAGGGGAAGACTGGTCAGATGCTGTGCACCCCTCTTCTACTGTTGGTTGTTAAGGCACTTACCGAAGTCATACACTTTCATGAATCCTCATCAGCCAAGGAACTGGGCTAAGAGATTGATTGCCCTTACATCAGAAGACATCAGATGGTGCACTCAGAGCACCAAGGGCAAAGATATCATCACCAGCTGTGGGCAGTATCCCAATGTGCCTTTGATTGGGGTAAAAGGTTGCATCAACTACAACCCTTTTCTTTTCAAGAGGCAATTAGGATATGCTTTGGTACATCTCCCAAGAGGACAAGATTTGGCAGAAACCCTCTATTGTAACATCCAGCACAACCTTGCCATTGTCAGACAGGCAGCCTGGGCCTTAGACAACATTCAGACTAAGGGGACAGCTATTCTTGGAAAGTGCAACAATATAGCTTCAGCCCAGTATCTTGATTGGTCTCGTACCAGGGCGCAGATCACCCGTATGCCATTCACTTTAGAGGATGTACTTGGACCATCAGTAGTGCAGCCTACAACTACTGTCAGTTTAGAGGAGTTTGTGAAATTGAAGGAAAGGAATGTTTCAGCTCTCTGAAGCTTTGAAGAAGACCTTCTGGGAGAGGAATGAGAGCCGTCTGGATAACGAAAGGTTAGAGAAGCTCCGGATTGAGCACTTAACAAAGATTGAGAAGACAGATGACTACATCAGAAAGGCTAGAGCAGGGGAGTTAGTGTTGAAGAATGCTTGCAAGGAAGCTAAGACTCAGAAGGCCAGAGCTGAGCATTACTTAGAGGAGAGCCAGGCTAGGTGGATCAGGATCACTAAGGCTTGTGCACAAGAAGATCAAAGGACCCAAGCAAGGATAGAGCAGTTGGAGGCTAGTGAGATGAAGAATCAGGCAGCTTTGTTAGCAGCACAGAAGGAGATCTCTGAGTTGAAGCTCCGGGCGGGGTTGAAGAGGTCAAATGATCATGATAAGCTTAAAAAGTTGACCGGTGCCATTGCCACCAGGAACCTTCTTATCAGGACCATCACAGAGCACCCAGTAGGTCCAGTGACTGAGGCTCTCCTGAAGGAAGTCAGAGAGGATGACTTTGGACTAGATGTTTGATTTCTTTGTATTTGTACCTCCTTTCGTTTGTACTTTTGATTTTGTTGTTGTATTTGACCCACCATAGGGGACTTTATTATAATCAGACTATGTATCTTCACATTTTTGTAATATATGGTTTGTATTATTTTTGTGGGCTTAATCTCTCTGCAACATCAGCATTTCCTCGAGGTCTGGGAAGGTCAAAACCAAAGAACCAAACCGGATACCCTTGGAAGACAAATAGGCATCCTGCATTGCATACTAACATTTTCTCTTTGTTTTGTAGGTTTTTATTTTGTTGTAGTTTCTCACTTTGTTGTGATTTCAGGAAACATTGCTCGTAGAAGAGTGTTCCCCGTCAATAGAGTGCACCGGTATCGACAAGAAACAACCTTCAGGGATTACAAATGGATCAAGTTCAATAAGACTTGACAGATGTAAGGACCCAGATGGCCAATGAGAGGACAGAGATGAGGGCCCAAATGAATCAATTCATGGCAATGATGACTGGTTTGGCTCAGAGCCAGGAAAGACTGAGAGAGTTAGTCGAGCGGCAAACTCCCAAGGAAAACCATCCAGGTACATGGGGTACCAGTAACAACGATCACGTACAACCTCGTACAAATCCCCCTGAGTTTGGACCTCACCTGAACCCAGACATCAATGCTATAAGAAACACCCAAGGTAACACTAGAGGGAGGGCTTTGCAGGAAGTACCTCAAGAAGAACAGTTTATTGTGGTTGGGGCTGGAGACGAAGTTTACGACCATCGGTTAGATGAAATAACAGAGAAGCTAAGGTCTCTTGAATCCCAAAACTCTCTGGGTTTTGATGTCATGGACATGGGATTAGTGGAGGGGGTTAGAATTCCTCATAAGTTCAAACCTCCCTGTTTTGAAAGATACAATGGCACATCCTGCCCACGTACCCATCTCCAATCTTTCATGGGGAGATTGAAAGCATACACCATGGATGAGAAGCTGTGGATGTTTTACTTTTAGGATAGCTTGACAGGGGCATTCCAAGAGTGGTATTCTCATTTGACCAGGGCCATAGTAAGGAATTGGAAAGACTTGGCTGAAGCTTTCATTCGTCAATATCAGTATAATCTGGACATGGCTCCAAATAGGACCCTTCTGATGGGAATGTCGCAATCTTCCCGTGAAAGTTTTAGAGAATATGCCCAAAGGTGGAGGCAACTGGCTGCTGCCATTCAACCCCCGATGTCAGAAAGGGAGATGGCAGATATGTTCATGAACACTCTCCAGGGGGCCTATATTGACAGATTGGTTGCATTTTCTTCCATCAGCTTTGCAGACGTGGTGATAGCTAGGGAAAGAATTGAGAGCTTACTGAAGATGGGAAAGATTTCTGACAACGGTGCCAGTTCAAGCAATGCAAGGAAGCCATTTGCTGGGCCCCGTAGATCTGGTGAAACAAATTCTGTACATATGCGAAGAGGAAGACCCCAATATCTGCCCAGATCAGTTGCTGTCGTCGCTATTCGTACTCCACCTCCTCAATATACTCAACAACCACATCACTTTCCTTAATAGCCACAGTTTCCTCAACAAAGATCATACAACAACAATAACAACAATCAACAACAACGCCCTTTCCAACAGCGGCCATCTCAGATTAACAGGGTTATTGACCCTATTCCAATGCCATATGCCACATTGCTGCCACAACTCCTAAAGCTCAATCTTGCTGAGTTGAGGACATTGGCTCCACCTGATCCTCAGAACCTTCCAAGAAATTACGATGTCAACGCTAGGTGTGCTTTTCATTCTAATGCACCTGGTCACTCCACGAAAAAATGCAGGGCTCTGCATATGAAGGTCCAGGATCTGGTAGATTCAAAGACCCTGAACTTTGCACCACCTCCCAATGTCATGAAAAATCCTATGCCAAGCCACTGTGGGCCAAGGATTAATGCTATAGAGGAAGGCTCACCCATGAGTTTGATTGAAGATATTGCAAGTATTCAGACACCTCTGGCGGAGGTTAAAGCTCAGCTTTTGAAATGCCAAGTGTTTCCAAGTTGTGAGGCATGTTGTGAATCTTGCAAGGTTTCCGAGAGCGGGTGTGCAAGCCTGAGGAATAGCATCAATGGCCTGATCAAAGAAGGCATTCTGCAAATAACCACAACCGCTTCTACAACACCAGCAACTCATTTTTCTAGTGATTCTCCTACAACTGCAACAACAATTGTTCCTACCGACTCATCTACAAAATCAGCAACCATTTCTTCCATCACTTCAACAAGCAACGGTTCATTTGCACCTGCTTCTACAACTTCAGCAACCACCAACAACGACGTCTCCACAGTTAATATCTATTATGACCCTACAACGGTCCCAAACTCCAGCAACTTTCAACAACAATCTCAGCAACAGTTTCAGCAACAACCAAGCTTTAATTCATCACCACCAGCATCCACCAGAAGTCCTGTTACCATCTTCTATGATCCACATACAATAACGGTTCCAACCTCTGTTGTAGTTAGCCCAGTCACCATCACGGTGCCAGGGCCTATTCTATATGATAAAGACAACGATGTACCATGGCATTATGGTGCAGACCTTTACTGCAACGGAGAAAAAGTCCTTCTTGATTCTTCAATTCCTACCTCACAGGTGGATAATGTCGGGGGAGGAGGAGGCTTCACCCAAAGCGGACGCCTTTTTGCGTCACAAGCTCTAAGAACTAATATTGAGGCAGAGGCTGTTGCCAAAGCCAAAGGGAAAAGTGTGGCACCTGAAGAACCTGCACCTAAAGAGACTCATAAATCATCCTTTGATCAGGATGTGGATGAATTTATGAGGATAATTAAAAGAAGTGACTACAAGGTTATGGATTAGCTCCACCAAACTCCTTCTAAGATCTCCATCTTATCCCTGCTGTTGTGTTCTGAAGCTCATCGAGATGCACTACTTAAAGTTCTGCACGCTGCCTACGTGCCAGAAGAGATCACAGTGAATCATCTTGAGACAGTAGTGTCCAATGTTAATACTAGCCATGGGCTAGGTTTCACCAATACTAATTTGACAATCGAAGGACGTCACCATAACAAAGGTTTACACATAACCCTAGAGTGCAAAGGGGATGTACTCTCTCATGTTCTTATGGACAATGGGTCTTCACTCAATGTCTTGCCAAAGAAAGCTCTTGTCATGCTCGAATATGATGGAATAGCTCTCCGACCAAGCAATCTGGTGGTCAGAGCTTTTGATGGCTCCAAAAGGTCTGTTCTTGGAGAGGAGGAACTGCCTGTGATAATCGGTCCTCAGGTCTTTCAGACTACTTTCTATGTGATGGACATTCAGCCGGCCTACAATTGTTTGTTGGGTCGACCATGGATTCACGCCGCTGGCGCAGTTACGTCGACCCTTCACCAGAAATTGAAATATGAGTGGGAAGGATAGATTATCACCATCTGTGATGAAGAGGACATCTTTGTTAGCCATCTGGCTACGTACAAATACATTGAGATGGATGGTGAAATCCATGAAACTATGAGCCAAGGGTTCAAAGCGTTGAACGTCAATGAGGCGACGACTGAAGTATTTGCTGCATCCCAGGAGGATATGATGGGTACTTCAATTGTCTCCTATCAGCAAGCCCGGAAGGTTGTTGAAGATGGAAATGGCCGAGGCTGGGGCAAGATGCTACCGGTGGAGAAGAAGGAGGACAAATTCGGTTTGGCTTACAAACCATTCCGACAAGATCAAGAAGAGGCTGCTAAAGAGCCCAAGTTCATCAGTGGGGGATGCTCACCCCAGATGCTGTCAACAACATGGAAGACGAGGCGGAAAGCGACCTCAACCTGGAGAGCTGGATACGTCCAAGGATCCCGGGTCATCAAGTCCTTAACTGGTCTTCCCAGGAAATTATAAGGGTTACTCCTGCAAAGTAATTATTATTCCCTGCCTTTTTTCAGCATGCATCAATTCCTGCATCTTACCCAAGGTGTCCGGACTCATTTTGTAATAGGGCCATATTGTAATTTTGTGCAAATGGATTATCAATGAATATCGGACATCTTTTGCAAACAAGTCTTCTTTTTCGCTCACTGTCTTTTCATTTTTCACTTTTGTACAAAACAATAAAATGGCAATGTTTTCAAAATAATAATTTCATTTACACTTTTCTAAACAAGATTAAAATTGATCACTAAAACGAACAAATCTCAACCCTTGCAGAGATTACCCTCCAGATTGCACCAACAACAGCACTGCTATGACCTTGTATGACTTCGACAATCCAATTAATTAAGTTGATGAAGGGGTTGAAGAAGAATATGAGTTACCTGAAGAGTTAGCCAGGTTGTTGAGGCAAGAAGAGAAAGTGATCACTCCTCATCAGGAGGAGCTTGAAACAGTGAATCTTGGTACCGAGGAGGATTTGAAAGAAGTGAAGATTGGGGCCAGTCTGCAAGCTTCAGTAAAAGAACAACTTATCAGTATGCTTCAGGAATACGTCGACGTCTTTGCTTGGTCCTATCAAGACATGCCAGGTCTGGATACGGATATTGTTATGCACAAGCTGCCTTTAAAAGAAGATTGCCCTCCAGTGAAGCAAAAGATACGCCGTACTCTCCCAGTTATGGCCATGAAGATTAAGGAAGAAGTACAAAAATAGTGGGACGCCGGTTTCCTTGTTGTGACTAGTTACCCGCCGTGGGTTGCTAATATTGTACCAGTGCCTAAGAAGGATGGAAAAGTACAAATGTGTGTGGATTACCGGGATCTGAACAGAGCTAGCCCGAAGGATGATTTCCCATTACCTCACATTGATGTATTGGTCGACATTCAGTACACATCTCAAAAAGCCATCAAAGGAAGTGTTCTGTCTGACTATCTAGCTGAGCAACCCATTGATGATTACCAGCCAATGAGATTTAACTTCCCTGATGAAGACATCATGTACTTAAAAGCAAAAGATCATGAAGAGCATGTTCACACTGAAGGGCCTGACCCAGAAGAAGAATGGACAATGATGTTTGACGGGGCTGTCAATATGAATGGACGTGGAGTTGGTGTAGTGCTTATTACACCTAAAGTAGTTCATATGCCGTTCTCGGCAAAACTCACCTTTGCCTGCACTAACAACGAAGCTAAATACGAAGCCTGTATCATAGGTCTTGAGGAAGCCATTGACCTCAGGATCAAGACATTGAATGTATTCAGAGATTCAGCTTTGGTAATCAATCAGACCAACGAAAAATGGTACACTCACCAAGAGCATCTGATTCCATACTGTGACTACACGAGGAGATTATTGACTTTCTTCACAACAGTCAAACTTGAGTATATCCCTCAAGATGAAAATCAGTTCGCAGATGCTTTAGCTACCATTTCCTCCATGATCAAAGTTCAAACTGCCAATTATGTGCCTCGGATTTTGGTATCCAGATTAGACCGACCGACATACGTATTCTTTGTGGACACTGCTAATGATGACAAACCTTGGTTCCACGACATTAAATGCTTCTTAGAGAATCAGACATACCCACCTGGGGCATCATCCAATGATAAGAAGACATTGAGAAGACTGGCCATTAGTTTCTTCCTCAATGCTGATGGTTCATTATACAAGCGAAACTTTGACATGGTTTCACTCAGATGTGTTGATAAGAAAGAAGCAGACTTGCTAATGCACGAGGTGCATGAAGGACCTTTCGGTACCCATGCTGGAGGACATGTAATGGCTAAGAAATTATTACGATCAGGTTACTACTGGATCACAATGGACGTAGACTGTTGTGCCTACGCCAGAAAATGCCATAAATGCTAGATCTACGCAGACAAAGTGCATGTGCCTCCAAATCCTTTGAACGTGATGTCTTCACCTTGTCCCTTTTCCTTGTGGGGCATTGACATGATTGGAAAGATCGAACCGACTGCTTCAAATGGCCACGGATTCATCCTAGTAGCCATTGATTATTTCACCAAATGGGTTGAAGCAGCTTCGTATGCAAACGTCACCAGACAAGTGGTAGCCAGATTTATGAAGAGAGACATCATCTGTCGATATGGAGTTCCCGAGCGATTCATTACTGACAATTGTTCCAATTTGAACAACAAAATGATGGAAGAACTATGTCGGGACTTCAAAATTCAGCTTTTCTCCTTACAGGCCAAAGATGAATGGCGCTGTTGAGGCAGCTAACATGAGCATCAAGAAGATTGTGCAGAAGATGGTAGTTACTTATAAAGACTGGCATGAAATGCTACCGTTCTCCTTGCATGGGTACCGAACCTCGATCAGAATGTATATTGGGCAACACCTTATCAACTTGTGTATGGTATGGAAGTTTTCCTACCTGTTGAAGTTGAGCTACCCTCCTTACGGGTAATGATGGATATTAAGCTGGACGAAGCAGAGTGAGTCCGGTATCGGTACAATCAACTGAATCTGATCGAAGAGAAGAGATTAGCTGTTATTTGTCATGGGCAGTTATATCAGAAAAGGATGAAGAAAGCCATCAATCAGAGAGTCAGGCTTCGGGAATACCAAGTAGGAGATCAGGGAATAAGCGAACAACTGCATTCTGAATTCGTCTGTATCGCTTACAACACAACAAGCTCTGAAAGGATAAAACATCAGTCAGAATCAACCTTCTTCAGAAAGCAAGATGAGAAGAACATCGAGGTCATACAGGTCATAGCAAAAGAAGCTCACCGGAGCGTCGTCAACATTGCCAACATTTTTTCTTTTCTCAATTTATAGCAATCTCCTCATTCCAGGGGATTTGTTTCTTTGACTGTATTTGCCAATTCAGGGCGCCCAGATTAATAAAATCAGAGTTTTCAGTCACACCTCGTTTTGTACATTTTTGTTTCATTTGGAAAATGTCCAATATTCATGATACAGTACTTGCATAAAACAAATGAGCCATTTTTAATAAATGCTTGCAGGAAATAAACTTACTTTCAGGAAAGCCTAACTCCTATGACAGAATCCGGTAAGGGATACCTCGGGATATTTGTGCGTTTCTTTTGTTTTAACAGATTGCAGGTATTCAATACGCAACATGGGGCATATCAAGCATCTCATCTCCAGCATGTTGTTTCCCGGAAGTTACCTCCTCCCCAAGCAGGATCTCCCGAGCAACATCTGAAATGCTTTTCCCAGCAGAGTTGTCAAAGCCTCCTCATTCCCAGCATAAGTCTATTCAACAGGAGCTTCCCCAGCCAGGATCTCCACCAGAGTGCCAGATCTCTCTTCCTCAACAAGGATAAAAGAGCTATCTCCCCACAGAGTTTCTAGCTTCTCCCCAAAAGAGCATTGCCTGAAACTCTTACACAACAAAGTGACGAAAGTTTCCTTCTCCCCAACCGAGTTCTCCTTACGGATAGATCTATTAATAATATGTTTCCCCAAGCAGAGTTATATCTCCTAATAGATCTACCAATGATCTTTCCCCAGCTGGGTTATCTCTTCAAACAGATCAGACAGAGATATTTTCTTCAGTGGGATCCGAACCCCTGATCGGTTTCTCTTTTGCATAATCATAGCATTTGCATCATATTCACCGAAATAAGCGTAGCATTCCGTCTAATACGGAGCATTACGGAAACAAAAAAATCAAACATTCGCATGATCACAAGCCAGGTTCGAGCCAGTCACCTGCAATTACCATAAGTATTTCATCAACGAAAAAATATACAAAACACATCCCCTGCAAATAAAAGCCAAAGCGTCCCCTTTGCACTCTCCAACACAAATGCCTGTTCATATATACCATTTTCGACACTTGTCCGTGTCGTATTATTCCCCGCGGATATAAGCCAAAGCATCCCCTTTACACTCTCAAATACAAATACTTACAAACACTTTTTTGACACTCATCCGTACCATATTCCCCCAGCATGGTTGCCAAAACACTTGTTGCAAACCAAATGTTTGCTTATAACACACTCTTTTTTCGACACCCGTCTGTGTCATCCTATCCCCACAAGTCGCCATAACACCTTTTTACACTTCCACATACAAATATTTGTTCGTAACTTATACATATTCTCTTTTGACACTCATCCGTGTCATGCGTTCCCTAGCAAGTTGAACACTCGTCTATGTCTTGCTTGTACTTCACCAACAAATCAATATTCACTCATACTTATACAGAAGTATCTGATACTCGTCCGTATCTTGTATATATATCACTCCTCAATAGATTTAACACTTGTCCATGTTCTTTGTTAACTAGTTGGTACTCGTCCGTATCATCATCTCTGAACACGCGTCAGCGTTTGTTTCTACCGATACTCGTCCGTATCATGGTCTAGAGGATGCTCGTCCGCATCTTTAATCTATACACAGTGTCAAAATACTTATACCTTTTATTCTCGAAAGCGTAAGCACTCGCCCGTGTTTACCATTCCCCTGCAAAGCAACTTTCTTCTATCCGACATTCGTCCTATGTCGTGATAAAGAGCAGTCGTCCCCTGCTAGGTGATCGTCCTTCACCTCTTGATGATCGTCCTTCATCATGCTTACCCGATGGCCGTCCCCATCGTTGACTGTTTCTATCCGACATTCATCCTATGTCGTGATAAAGAGCAGCCGTCCCCTGCTAGGTGATCGTCCTTCACCTTTAATGACCATTCCTCGTCATTATTTCATTTATTCTTTAAACCGATGGTCGTCCCCATCGTTGTTTACTTTACTTTCCAAGCCTGATGGTCGTCCCCATCATTTCCTTTACGGCAATCCCCAGAGAATCTTGTTTCTTTACCTGATGGCCGTCCCCGTCATGGTATCTTTACCTTCCCCAACTTGTCGGTCGTCCCCGTCATTGCTTGGTTTACCGTTTATCCCCAGCAGCCGTCCTCAGCTCGATAATCGTCCTCCATCGTTTTCATTTGATAATCATACTTTACTAATTTTTACAATTTATATCCCTTTTCTTCTTCTATCCAGCAAGTGCAAATTTTGGACTGTCTTTGGTATTCAACCACAAGTTATCTTGTTTGTCTGTTAAGCCAGGCGCTTACATCCTGCACAGCTAACTCATGCTTGAATAGGGGCAGCTGTAAACACCCCAAATTTTCCCTCACTCATTTTACACCATGGCTTGTGATCTTTCATGTTTGCATAAGCATAAGCATACCATCTCATATTGCATTTTTATTTCATCTGCATAGTTCAAGTTCATTTGCATCTAGGGTTTGTGATCTAAGCAATCCAAGGATCCATCTGAGCCATCCCAAATGGCTCAAAGTTTTCTAAGAGGGTTCATGTGTGTTCTATAATCATATTATATCCCTCAAAGTTCATGGAAGTCAAGAGATCACAAGAACTGGCAAGGCATGGAAGCAGAGCTAGGGTTTTCACTACACAGATGGCCAAACTTAGGGTTTTGGTTTCAGAGGCCTTAACTCCAAATTTTTGGGCCATTCTTGTTTCTAATGTTCTTAAAATGTTATAAGGATCATGTGTACTAAGTTTTATGAAGAAATTCATTGTGGAAGTCATTTGTTCATTAGGTAACTTCCTGAGCAAGTTAAGTCAAAATCAGGGCATCTGAGGCCCCCAACAATGGAACCAAAGGAGTATTTTCATCAAATTGAGGTTCTATGATCTTTATTTGATCTTATAAGAGGTTATAAGTTCACAATATTGAAGGATTTTGAGCCATTTGCAAACTTGCCAAAAATGGAAATGACTTGTAATGGAAACGTTCCATTTTGGGAAAGTTTTTCAACCTCCTATTTCTCACCCAAAAATGCTTCAAATGAAAAATTCTTGGTCTTGAAAGTTGTAGATTAGGTATTTCCCTTTTCAAAAAGTACAAGAACATGTCTTGATTCATCCTAGAATTCAAGATATGGCCTTTCAAAGTTGGCAAAAATCCTAAAAATTCAAGTTTCATGTCAAAGAGGGATTTTGCAAATTGGCATATTCAAGCTTTCTAGTCACTTCAAATGTGTACAAACACTTCATTACATGTCTATGTGACTTCAAAAGATTAGAATTGGCCCATGGTTAGAGGCATTTCATGGCTTGTGATCCAAGAAACTTCAAAGAGGAAATTTTGCAAAACCTATGGTATCTCTTCATCTAAGTGATCCAGCTGCATAAAATTGATCCAAGGGCCATCCATGAACTTAGCTGAGGCCAAGACACCCCTAAAGTCAGACCTGCACCATGCCCATACCTCAAGTACATAAAGCAGACAATTTTGCATTTCCTCCCATACCAATCAAACTGAGCCAACACCCACTCTCTGACCAATCACAATCTCTTATGCAAACCCTAAGGACCTCATTCCATAACACATTGGAGCCTGAAAGATTGGAACACTCAGAATTCCCAAAACTTGTCAAAAACTTCATTTCTTCGAAACTCACTCCTCAACCAACAAAAATCACAAACTCTTCCACCAATCAACTCAGCATCATCCCAAGATCATTTCCCATCCATCATCATAGCCTGAAACATCCCCAAACACAAACACGATTTCTGGTGCAGCAGAAACAAAACCTTCAAACCAACCACTCTAAGCTTCATTCAAGCTTGCCAATAGTCTCAGGAGGTTAAGGAAGCTCAATCTCAGGTAACCTCAAGAACTTTTTTTCCAGAATCTTGTTTTCTTGTTAAAATATTGTTCTATATGTTGCACTGATCATGGGGATATGTTTAGTTTTGAAAATGAACAAGAAATAAGCATGAACTGAATCTCTAAAATATTTGAACTAGAACTTGTTTTCTTCGATTCAGCTTTGTTATGCAAGAGAAATGATTTTTGTTTGTGGATTCATGTTCATTGATGTTGGAGGAATGATTCTAGGCAAAAAAATTGGGAGTTTTGATGCTTGTATGAGTTTCTAGATTTTTTCCTCGCCGGAGAAGATGACCGAAGCAAGCTCCGGTCACCTGAAAGTCATTAGGTTTAATTAATTAGGGTTTAGTCAGGTTTGAATGTGGGCCTTTAGATCTTAGGGTTAGCGCGCAAATGAGTGGTTCAGATTCGTCCATTAGCCTTAATTTCATTTAATTAATTTAATTAATTCAGTTTAGCCCAGATTGAATCCCAGCCACACAATCACGCGCCAGTTAATTCCCTCCCTTTTTGTTTGAATCCTGGCCCTCAGATGCGCTGACTTTCTCATTTAATTCATTTTATTTTATTTTCTTTCTATTTCTTTTCCATAATTAATTAAAAATACCAAAAAGTTTTCAAAAAATATTTCCTTTTGCATTTTTGTTTCAAATATTTTTCTTAACCTGAAAATGATTTTTATTTTATTTTTTGCATTAAAAAAGTATTTTTAAAATATTTAAATGTTATTTTTAATTAATTAAAGTCTTTTAATTAATTTAAAATAAATTTAGGTTTCTAAAAATCACCAAAAAAATCACGAATCATCAATTTGCATTTAGAAACATTTTCAAACTCTTCACAAAAATGTCATTTTTAGGTTTGATCATAACTTGAGAATTTTCTTTGAATTAAGGGCCATTTAAATCATATTTTTGAACCCCTAACTTGAAAAAATCTTTTCTGCCTAACCAAGAAGAGTTTGAAGATGATTCTTTTTGCATTGTTTTGTGCATAGCATGTAGTTTATAGGTCATTTATATCATGAATTTATCTTGCATTTTTGAATTGATTTGCATTTTCCTTTGAGAATCACCCAAAAAACCCTAGAAACTTAGGAAATTCATAACTTTTGATTGGTTAGGCTTCTGACCTTCTCCTTTGGGGTGTGACCTAGTATGGGATTAGGGTTTGTTTGAATGTGATTTCAAATTTTTATCATGTCATATGCGTCTGTTTTGTTCATTTGCATCTTGCTTGTCCATATAACCCTAATTTTATGTGTTCATTTGCATTCATCTTGCATATGCATCCATACATGAACTTGCCATGGTATTTCTTGCATTCATATGTCACCTTAGACATCCTAGGGTATGTTAGAATCATGCTTGATCATTTCTTCATTCATTTTCCATGATTTGCATTCATTTAATTTCATTAACTTTCATGTGTTTTCAAACTTCAAAGCATGCTTACATGACATCTCATTCTTGTATGATCATACATATGCATTTGATATGTCTTTGCATCATCTCACATGAAATTAACATTGCATAAACACTTCTGAATTTGGTCATTTCATCTCATACCATCTCATTTCACTCCATTTCTTTATGCTTCATACTTTATGCATTCACGCTAACATTTTCAGGTGGTAAGTTACTTTGAGAAGTGAATTTGCCTTCACTTATCACTCCTTCTTATCTCTTTCATTTGCATCCTTACTTGTCTTTTAAGTGAATTTGATTCACTTGTGTTCATTTTCTCTCACTTTCTTTCTTTAAGTTACTTATCTTCTTCAATGAAGTAAGTAACTTATTTCTTCTGCTTCTTCCTCCTTTCATCTGCTTCTTCAATTGGTGGCTTCCTTGAAGATCTTTCTTAAGCCTCAAAAACCATAGGAACATCCAAGCATGATAATAATTAGGGCTGTGATTAGTCCCCCTTAGATTTTACCTTTGGGTCTCCTTGAGTCTCTCTTCTCATCTTCATAATCAGAGACTAAACTCTTAAAGTTTTAGGACTTTGGAATTAGGGTTATGCCTGCATCCTTCTCTTAGGATGGAGTGTATAACTTTAATCCTAAGTATTAAACCTTTAATTTGTTTAAACCTCTTAATCAAATCATCTTAATAATCACTAAGACTTCATTTTGTAACTTGGGCCTTACATTAGGGTTCTAATTCTTCCTTATGGTTAAGAAGGATTAACCCTAGTGTTTAATGGACAAGTCCCCCTCAAGTTGTCTTACAAACCATAAAATTCATTTGTTAATCTCATTCCTTAATTAAAATCCACTTAATAAAGGCTTTGTTATATAATGAATTTAATCCCTAACCATGGATTAAGTTGAGGTATCTTCCTCAGCTTAAGTGTTCTCATCTATTGTCCTTCTATTTGGATGGTGTAATGAGCCCACTAATCTATAATTAGAGATTAAACTCATTACTTAACACTAAACAAAAACACAAAAACATCTAAATAATCAAAAGTAGGTTAATGATCTTAATCCTAGATCATCATGGTAATTAAGTTGAGATGCTTATCTCATACTTAAGTATGCTCATTATCCCTAATCAGGGGGGATATAATGAGATTACAAGCCTTTGATTTAGGCTTAAGCTCATTAACTTATGCAAAACACCAAAAACAATAACAAAACTGAAAACAAAAACAAACAATAATCATCTCCTCTGGGATTCATTTCTCATCACACTCATTCATAAACGAGAACTTGCTTCTTCTGTCTAATGCAAGATAGTTAGCACTTGAGCCAGACGAGTCATGCACTTGAGCATAGACAAGCAAGCAGTTCACTGTCAATTTATATTTCAGTCTCTTTGAGTCGAACTACGGTGTTCTGACTTCCTCATTGCACGAGAGGATACGTAGGCATAACTTAACAGTTATCAAAGAAAAGTCTCTTTGTCTTCCCCCTCTTTCAGCATTCTCTTTTAAGCCTCAGTTCCTGAGCATTCACCCTTTTGCACTGACACTTGTATATTTATTTTCCAGCTTTTGCACACAGACAGCACATACACTTACCCCTTTAAACACAAACTTTCAAGCGTGGATCCCGTCGAGTACAACGGACAATCTGGGTGCTAATACCTTCCCAGGTTGTAACCAGCCCCCTTTCTCAGTTTCTCTAGTTCGCAACCGTCTTATCCATTTCTTTCTAGGTTTATGCAGCATTACCTTTCCTTCGGGATAAAAATGCCTAGCCGGCGACTCTATTCACCTTCATTTCATTTTCTCTTTTCGCCGATCGTTCGCGTCTGTACCCCTTCTTGACCTGGTGTCGTTTTGGGGGAGCGACACATGCTAAACTCATTCTTTGTGTTGTAGGAGTTTTTTTTTTGTTTTCTCACTTTGATGTTGTTTCAGGAAATATTGCTCGTAGGAGAGTCTTTCCCGTCAATCGCATCCACCGGTATCCGACCAGAAACAACCTTCCGAGCTTACAGATGGATCAACTTCAGCAAGAACTGACATATGTGAGGACTTAGATGACTGATGTAAGGACAGAAGTAAGGACTCAGATGAACCAATTCATGCTTGTGATGATTGGGCTAGCACAGACCCAAGAAAGGTTAAGGGAGTTAGTTGAGCGGCAAACTCCAGAAGATAAGCATGCAGGCACTAGGGGTACAAGTAACAACGCGCGCGATCAGCCGCAAACAAATCCACCAGAGTTTGGGCCTCACATCAACCCTGAAGTTAATGTTATTGTAAATACCCAGAGAAACATTGGAGATCGTGTTCTGCAGGAGGATCCTCAGGACAAGCAGTTTACAGTGTTAGGTGTTGGGGCTGATGAAGTGTATGATCGTCGTCTGGACGAGATATCTGAGAAGCTGAGATCTTTGGAATCCCAAAAATCTTTGGGATTTGATGTGATAGATATGGGTTTAGTGGAAGGAGTCAGGATTCCTCACAAGTTCAAACCTCCTTGCTTTGAGAAGTATAATGGTACCTCCTGTCCTCGCACCCACCTTCAATCTTTTCTGGGGAGATTGAAAGCTTACACCATGAATGAAAAGCTGTGGATGTTTTACTTTGAAGATAGCTTGACCGGGGCATCCTGTGAGTGGTATTCACACCTATCAAGGGCTACTGTCAGAAACTGGAAAGACTTCGTCGAGGCCTTTATACGCCAATATCAGTACAACCTGGATATGGCTCCCAACCGGACTTTGTTGATGGGTATGTCTCAATTTTCAAGAGAAAGTTTCCGTGAATACGCTCAAAGGTGGAGACAACTTGTTGCTGCTGTCCAGCCACCTATGTCCGAAAGGGAAATGGCTGATATGTTCATGAACACATTACAGGGTACCTACATTGACCGACTTTTTGCTTTCTCTTCTACCAGTTTTGTTGATGTGGTTATAGCTGGTGAAGGAATTGAAAGTCTTTTGAAGATGGGTAAAATATCTGACAACGGTGCTAGCTCTAGCAATGCAAGGAAAACCTTCTCAGGACCTAGAAGAACGGGTGAAACCAACTCAGTACATATGGGCAGAGGTAGGCCCCAATACATGCAAAGATCAGTAGCTGCTGTCACCATTCCTGCTCCAGCACCTCAGCAACAACACTTCCCACAGCAACAACAGTTTCCACAACAACAGAGATCTTAAAGCAACAACAACAACAATCAGCAACAACATCCATTCCAACAAAGGCCTTCTCAAATCAACAGGGTTATCGATCCCATCCTGATGCCCTATGCAACTCTAATCCCACAGTTATTGAAGCTCAACCTAATTGAATTGAGGACCTTGACTCCACCAGATCCTCAGAATCTCCCAAGGAACTATGATGTCAACGCCAAATGTGCCTTCCACTCCAATGCACCTGGCCATACAACAGAGAAATGTAGAGCATTGCACATGAAAGTTTAGGACTTAGTTGATTCCAAAGCTTTAAATTTTGCACCTCCACCTAATGTCACAAAGAATCTGATACCAAATCACGGTGGGCCGAGGATTAATGCCATTGAAGAAGGCCAACCAGCAATTCTGATTGACAACGTTGCAAGTATTCAAACACCACTGGCCTAAGTGAAAGCTCAACTATTGAAGTGCCAAGTGTTTCCAAGTTGTGAGGCCTGTTGTGAAGTTTGCAAAGTTTCTACCAATGGTTGTGCAAACCTGAAGAAGGGTATCAGTAGTCTTATCAGAGAAGGCATCCTATAAATCACTTCAACAACATCAACAAACATCTCTCCTACAATATCAGCAATAACCATTTCAAAGGAATCTCCTACAACATCAGCAAACATTATCTCCACAGAGTCTACTACAACAACAACAACCATCAATGAAGACATCTCAACAGTCACCATTTATTATGATCCAACAACAGTTCATGTCCCGGATTCTTTCAACAACCCACATCAACATCAACATCAACATCAACAACTTCCTGCACCAACATCATCTCTAATCAGACCTCCTGTCACAATCTATTATGATCCTCAGATTGTCACAACTCCTTCTTCCGCAGCAATCAGTCTGGTTACCATCACGGTACCTGGACCAGTTCCATATGGTAGTAGCAGTTTCGTGCCTTGGCATTACGGCTCAGATCTTTATTGCAACGGAAAGAAAGTTACTCTTGACTCTTCAACTTCTACACCACAGATTGATAATGTCGGGGGAGGCAGAGGCTTCACTCGAAGCGGACGTCTCTTTGCTTCACAGGTTCCGAGAGTTAATTCTAAAGCAGAAGCTGCTGCCAAAGCTAAAAGCAAGAATGTGGTGTCTGAAAAACCAACTGCTAAAGAAACTCAGAAGACGTCCTTTGATCAGGATGTGGACGAGTTCATGAGGATTATCAAGAAGAGTGACTACAAAGTTGTGGACCAGCTTCACCAGACACCCTCCAAGATCTCCATTCTATCTTTGCTTATGTGTTCCGAAGCTCACAGGAACGCACTTCTCAAAGTCCTGCACGCAGCTTACGTGCCTGAAGAGATTATAGTCAATCATCTAGAAATGGTGGTTTCAAATGTCAACACTAGTCATGGACTAGGGTTTGATGTTGATCTGACTACGGAGGGCCGTAACCACAATAAGGCTTTACATATCACCATAGAGTGCAAAGGTGTTGTACTTTCACATGTCTTGGTCGACACTGTGTCATCTCTCAATGTTCTTCCAAAGAAAGCCTTGGTCAAGATGGAATATGATGGTCTTGGTCTCCGTCCGAGTAACCTATTTGTGAGAGCCTTCAATGGTTCTAAGAGATCGTTCTCGGAGAAGTTGAGTTGCTTGTGGTAATTGGCCCACAGATTTTCAAAACGATCTTCTATATGATGGACATTCAGCCTGCCTACAACTGTTTGTTGGGTAAACCATGGATTTATGTCGCTGGTGCAATAACGTCTACCCTTCACTAGAAGTTAAAATATGAGTGGGAGGGCCAAGTTATCACCATTTGTGGAGAAGAGGACATCTTTGTCAGTCATCTAGCTACTTACAAGTACATTGAGATGGATGGGGAGATCCATGAAATAATGAGTCAGGGTTTTAAAGCTCTTAATGTCAATGAAGCAACGACTGAAGTGTCTAGTACTTCAATTGCTTCTTACAAACAAGCTCGGAAGGTGGTTGAAGACGGGAATGCCCAAGGTTGGGGCAAGCTGCTGCAAGTTCAAATAAAAGAAGACAAGTTCGGTTTGGGTTACAGACCATCCTGACAGGTCCAAAAGGAGGTTGTTGAAGCTCCCAAGTTCATAAGTGGTGGAATGCTGACCCCGGATGCTATCAACAATGTGGAAGACGAGGCTGAAAGCGACTACAACCTGGAAAATTGGATTCGTCCAAGAGTCCCAGGCCAACAAGTCCACAACTGGTCTTCCCAGGAAATTATAAGGGTTACTGTTGCAGAGTAATTATTATTTCTTGTTTAAGCATGCATCAAGTCCTGCATCTTGCCCAAGGTGTCAGGACTCATTTTTTAATAGGGCCATATATGTATTTTGTGCAAATGGAAATTAATGAACAATGGACATCTTTTGCAAACAATCTTTTTTCGCTCACTGTCTTTCATTTTTGTTATTTTCGCACAAAACAATAAATGACAATGTTTTTCTTGATAATAAACTTCATTCACTTTTTCTAAAGAAGATAAAATCAATCAATAAAATGAACAAATCTCAACCCTTACAGAGATAGCCCTCCAGATCGCACCAACAACGACACTGCTATGACCTCGTATGACTTCGACAATCCGATTAATTAAGCAGATGAAGGGGTTGATGAAAACTATGATTTGCCTGAAGAGTTGGCCAGGTTGTTGAGACAAGAGGAAAAAGTGATTGCTCCTCATCAGGAGGAGGTTGAGACTATCAATCTTGGTACTGAAGAAGATGTGAAAATTGGGGCCAGTCTGCAAGCTCCAGTGAAATAACAGCTCATCAGTATGCTTCGAGAGTATGTCGACGTCTTCGCTTGGTCTTATCAAGATATGCCTGGCTTGGATACATATATTATCATGAACAGATTGCCACTGAAAGAATATTGTTCGCCAGTCAAACAGAAGTTGTTCCGTACTCGCCCAGACATGGCCATGAAAATCAAAGAGGAAGTACAAAAGCAGTGGGACGCCGGTTTTCTTGCTGTAACTAGTTACCCGCCTTGGGTTGCTAACATTGTACCCATACCTAAGATGGATGGCAAGGTGCGTATGTGTTTCGATTACCGGGATTTGAACAGAGCATGCCAGAAAGATGACTTCCCATTACCTCACATTGATGTATTGGTGGATAACACAGCTCAGTTCTCGGTATTTTCCTTCATGGACGGATTTTCTGGATACAATTAGATCAAGATGTCACCTGAAGACATGGAGAAGACAACTTTCATCACACCCTAGGGCACGTTCTGCTACAAATTAATGTCGTTTGGTCTGAAGAACGCCGGTGCAACATATCAACAGGTTATGGTAACATTATTCCACGATATGATCCATAAAGAAATCGAGTGCTATGTGGATGATATGATTGCCAAGTCCCTTACAGAGGAAGATCATTTGGTGAATCTGTTGAAACTTTTCAAGCGTCTAAGAAAGTATCAGCTGAGATTAAACCCCAACAAGTGCACATTCGGGGTACGTTCTGGTAAGCTGCTGGGTTTTATTGTAAGTGAAAAAGGAATTGAGGTTGATCCCGATAAAGTCAAAGTTATTCAGGAAATTCCTGCACCTAAGACTATGAAAGAAGTTTGAGGGTTCTTAGGTAGATTTAACTTCATATCAAGGTTCATATCTCATCTCACTGCAACCTGCGAACCCTTGTTCAAACTGTTAAGAAAAGACAAAACGGTCAGGTGGAACGATGATTGTCAGAGAGCTTTTGACAAGATCAAAGAATATCTGCAAGAACCTACAATTCTCATGCCTCTAGTCGAAGGAAGACCTATAATCATGTACTTGACAATATTAGAAGAGTCGATGAGGTGTGTGTTGGGCCAACATGATGAGTCTGGTCGAAAAGAGTATGAAATATACTACCTAAGCAAAAATTTTACCAAATGTGAACAACATTATTTACTGCTTGTAACACCCCAAAATTTGCCCTCAATATTTATAACCATTAACTGGCTTTATGCTTCGCTTTTAGCTGCATCATCTAATAGTTCATAAAATCCATCATACAATTCATTAGCTTCTAAGGCAGGGGATCAAAGGATTTATGGTAATGTGAATTGGCCTTATCCAGAGATGATTCAGTTGGTCCATACTTTAATCAAATCGGAGAAAAAGTTGAGCTCACATCATCATTAGCATATTTTATTGTGGGGTTCATCAAGTTCCAAACTTTCCCCTATTCGGAGGTTCCATCACAAGCGTTGGGTCAAGACATATTAAGTTTATTTGCTTTCAATATCCCATGCTTCTCACTTCATCAGACATATCTCAAATGCTAGAGTTTCATCAGGGCTATGATTGAGTTTTACTATGAACTATGATCCTCATTGTCTTGGGCCATTTTTATCACTTGAACCGTGAATTAGGGGGTTATTTTCCATAGTATAGATTTCAAGAGGTCTCTTTGGGAAGTTTGTTGTCATCATATTTTTCCATGAAAAGAACTTCAACCATGGATCAAAATTCAAGTTATTGAGGAGATATTGATATATTTTGTGGCAATTAGGTTTGTTCATCATTGAAGGACATAAGTAGTCAGTTTTCATACAAAGACTTGCTATAACCTTTGCATATGGAGGATTGTTGGTTAAAGTTTAAGGCGTACATTCCCTTTTTATCGTATGTCAATACTCGATCAATGGGCTTAGTTGGATTTAATAAGTTATTTGTTTATGTGGTGATGAAGTTTCAAAACCAAATATTTCTTTTGTGATTAAAAGGTATTAGGTCCTTATGTGTGATCAAATGGGCCGGTGATATGAGCTAATGACTATTCAATTCCATATTGAATTTGAATTCAAAACCGAAAGATTAGAAATACATTGGCAGCTTATTTCATCAAAAGTGCCAATACTATTTTTTAGTGAAAAAGAAAGATTTAACAGAAAACAGAAAAAGCTTATCATAAGGTTGAAAAAGAAATGTTGATGTTGGGAGGAATACACAAAATTAAAAGAGGTAAAAGAAAAGCTCTCCATGACAGAGTGAAAAAAATGCATAATATATAAAGAAAAAACTCACGAAAAAAATTTCAACTGATATTCATAAGAGTTACACCAGAAATGTTCAGCAGGGGAATTCACATAACATAAGTTTATCAGAAGGAAATTCAATAGAGAAGAAGAGATTCATACACAATTTTAGTTACAAAATCCCTAAAACTTCAAACAGAATTCTAACTAACTACTCTAACTGAATTCATGGAGAATCTACCAAACCATCCTTGAATCTTCATCTATAAGAAGATGTTTCTGCATCTTTAAAGGGGATTCATTCATCTTTCTCACACATTCTTCTTCTTCATACTCTCTCTTCTCCATACATTCTTCCTCACCAATCTTCCCATTATTTTCATCAGAACTGAGTTTTTTGCATCAATCAACAATTTCACCATTCTGCATCAGCTGCTTCATTCAACCTCATTCTTCATCCTTCTTTAATTCCTCCACCATATCCTTCAACTCTTCTTCAAAACTTCATCAATTTGAATCGATGACCACAAAACAGAACCCAATTCTTCTTCAATCACTATAACCAAAACCTTCAAGAACTCTCCATTTCTTCATTCCAAATTCTCTTCACCAATCATCGGTATCATCACTGCAAGAGAAAAAAACTCAGAAGATATACATATAGTGGTTCAAGGTGAATTCAACAGAACTTCAGAAGTGGATTCAAATAGTGATTCAACAAGAACTCCGTAAGAAATGTGAGAGTCTACCTAGTCAATCTCTTCATCATCATCAACAAATCTTCCTCAAATCGCTCATCTTCATCGTACCATCACCGCATCATCAAAGAGAATCTTCAAATCATAATTACAATAACAATCAGAATGCAAGAAAGGAAGAAGAATACAAAGGATTGAAGAACAAAACACGACGCAGTACCTGAGTTCGCTGACACCTTCAAACTTCACCTTCAGAATTGCTTCGGAGAAAAATCAAAATTTGTCGTTGTTCTTCAATCTCCAACGCGAGAACAAGGAGCTTCATCATCAATCTTCTGCGTCGGAGTCACTAGTACCTTCAACACGTGAGAATCATAAATATCCGAACCTTTATCAACTTCCATCACCTCACCACCTCATCAAGTTGAACCTGCAAGAAACATCAATAGTTCATAATCGCGCATTATTAAAACTGAAGCAACAAAATGGAAAAATTTGCAGTCAGGAAGTAGAAGAAGGGTTCGAAAAAAACACAACAAGAAGAGGACTTTTGCATACCTCAAATACCGAACGCTTCGACGATTTCACATCGCGGACTCCAAATCGTCGGAACTTCATCTTTGAACACCTACAATCAATCGTTCACTTCTTCAACAAACCAAGACCTTGTTCAATCTTCTGCATCCGCATCGCATACGCTCGTCGCTCTTCTCAATTGAATGGGGCCGAACGTTCGTCATCCGACAAGCTTCAACGACAATTTCGAGATTTCTTAAAGCGTTCAGCAATCGGACTCATCGTCACCATCTTCCTCTTCCTCGTTCGTCAACCTCTCAGCTTTTCTTCACCTTCAAAGATAACTCATACACCGCCATCTTCTTCCTCATTACTCGAGTGACTTCGCAACTTTCGTCACCTTCTTTGAATGATTCAAAACCTGCATCAACAAAAAAACACATCAACAGTAACCTCAGAATCACATCACTCAAGAAAAGAAGAAGATCCAAGAAACCACACTCATTCGAGCATATTCTTTATTTTCCCTACATTTTCCCCTTCGTTCCATTTTCTTTCCAAATCCTTTCCTCATTTCACTTCCATTCCGGATAGCCATTCTTTCATTCAAACAATATCTTATTTCTCACCCTTTGAAACAGACTAACAAGCGTGGATCCCGTCTGATACGACAGACGGATTGGGGTGCTAATACCTTCCTAATTCATAACCGACTTCCGGACCCAGATCTTTGGTTCGCAAGGCCTCGTCCTTTTCCTTCTTCCTCAGGTTTGTGCAACATTACCTTTCCCATTCCTTCGGGATAAAAATGTCTGGCTGGCGACTCTACCTTTTCCGCGCCACTTTCGCGTTTGTACTAGGATGAAAATCCCGGGAGCGACAGCAGGCGACTCTGTTGGGGATCGAACCCAGAATCTCTGGTTTTCCCCTTTGAGAGTCAATCCTAGCGCTTGTCACTTACTGTTTTCGTTGGGTGTTTATTTGTTTTTTTTTGTGCTTTAGTTTAGCTTTACTGTTTTATTTACAGTTCATCGCTTTACTTTACAGATTTATTTACAGCTTTCTGCACTTTACTTTATTGTTGCATATACTAGCATATACTGTACTGGCTGTTCTGGTTTTCCTTGGCGGGATGGGATTATTGTGAGATAAGCCAAATACCCGGATTGAATATACACATAGGATTTAGAGTGGGCAGTCGTGTGGCTTGCGTGGTCTTGAGCACGTGTAGTTTTCACGAGTCCCACACCCAGATCAGGCTCTCTTGGGATATGTTCTATACTGCCTAGGCAGACCATAGAATGTTCCTACCTGAGCTGCTAATGCTGGGAACTGATCATCGAGGACCTTAGTGGAAATAACCCTCTCCAGTGGTGACAGTGGCAGACCACATTTTGTGGCAAACCCATTCGCACCCGAGGGCCCACTGGAAAATCACATAGGATGACCTTGTTCTCTCATAGGAACCCAGTTAAAGCGATTGGTCGTATGACGGCAGTATTATACCCTTCAGGATGAATGTACTATTGTTTCTCGACTTCAGTTCTTGAAGCCGGGAACTTATGAGGGATGCTTGTTTTCCCGGACTCAGCTGAGGCCTCCCTGGGCAGTACATAATTCCAAACCGATTCCCTGATTTGGTCATGAGCCGTTTCTCGGAAATGGTGAACGTATTATTGCTACTCGGCTTTGAGAGTCCATGATGTTGACCCGTAGTAGCACACCCGTGAGATTGGGAGGGGTTTACAGGTTTGCAGGAAAACTAACCTTCAACCTACCTTGTTCTTGATACTTGGGTTTTCTTTTGACACATACTTGTGATCTGGTATTCTTGACAATCGGTATTCGGGAAAATCAGAAGGCAGTACAACAGTGCTCAGTATATGCAACAGTGATCACATGCCATTGCATTGCATCACATCATCCGCATACTTGCATTCCTAATGCATGTTTATTCATTTGCAGGTTTGCATATCACATCCTTAATTCCAGTTGTGGGTATTTTTCTATGAGCATGGAATCCAAGAAAAAGACCAAGTGTGTTATCTCCTATAAGGTTCATCAACCTATTGTGAAAGAAATCCTCAAAGTGAAAGCCTTAGATCCTCCAGAAGTTCTCAATGTCTTAAAGCAGGATTACAGGTGGATTTTGCATTTCATAGAGCCCATCAGTGACTATGCTTTCAGAGGGATGCACACCTTGCTACAGTTTTATGATCCACAACTTAGATGTTTCGTACTCTCTGACTTCATATTGGCACCTACATTAGAGGAGTACTCGAGCATCCTGAGAGTTTCCGTGAAGGACTGTGCACCATTCTTTGGGTCCAAGATTGACCCCGACTTCAAAGATGTAGCAACTGCTCTTTATTTGAGCAAGTCATTATTGGGAGACCGGATTGATAGCAAAGGAGGCTTCCGAGGATATCATTTGAGTTTCTTGTTAGATGAAGCTACTAAAGTAGCTGAGGCAAGAAGTTGGAGTACCTTCAATGCGATCCAAGCTTTGTGTATCTATGGAATCACTTTGTTCCAGAACATGCCGAACTTTGTGGACGTCGATGCTATTTGCATTTTCATAGCAAAGAATCCTGTTCCTACTCTCTTAGGTGATCTCTACCACTCTGTGCATTATAAGAATGAGAAGCGAAGGGGTGGAATGTTGAATTGTTGCACGACTGTATTCTATAAGTGGTTCACACGCTTTCTTCCACAATCAGGGGCTTTTGAGAGGACGAAAAACTCACTTGAATGGTCGGAAAGACTGATGGGCTTACAAGCAAAGGACATTGTATGGGTTAATCAGGGATAGCGATGCATTGACATTCTTCATAGTTGCGGAGGATTCCCTAATGTTCCATTGATTGGGAGGAAAGGGGGAATTAATTATAACCCTTCCCTCACGGTTAGACAATTCGGGTACGCCTTAAAAGAACCACCAGCCGCTGTGGATATCACAGAGTCCTTGTACTTCCAATAACCAGACGGATTTGAGATTTCTCAGAAAGCTTCTAATGCTTGGCATAGTCGAAAGACAAGAGGGAAGAAGACTTTGGGAGTAGGGGATTGTCGAATGTATCCACCGTTTGCAGAATGGCTAAGAGAAAGGGGTGAAGTGTTATTGTTACCATTTGGGTCGGCGCCTCTTCTATATCCCACGGTCATTGAACAGCCTACCACATTTAGCATTGAAGAGTTCATCAAGGTGAAGACAGAAAGAGACAGTTTGTTAAAGGAGAATGCACAGTTGAGTCAAGAGCTTGCTAAGGCTAATCACGCCAGATTTGAGTTTGAGTGGAAATCTCAAGAAGATACTGAGAAGCATGCTATTGCAAGGAAACAGTGTGAAGTTGAGTTAGCTCGGTATGCGAGATTCGAGTTTTCTACTAGGAGTTCTTCCAAGGAACATATTGACACTAGAAGGAAACTGGATCAAAAGACCTTGATGTTCGAGAACATGAAAAAAGGCATGCTGCTTACAGGATCAAAAGAGAGGAACAAGATAAGATTTAAGCTGAAGAGATCATGGGTAAGCTAAAGGAGAAAGATGAAGAGATGGCCAGTAAGTTGAGAGAAAAGGATGCAGAACTTGCTAAAGCCTTAGAGGAAGCTGCTTATTACAAGCGGATGATGATCTACTATCAGAAGAAGCTGAAGAGGTTTGAAGACAACCAGGCGCAGACGAAGGAATTGGTAGAAGTTCCAATGGCAGGACCGATCGTTGACTCCGACCTAGATAGAGGATCACATTGACAAAGACATCTTTCTGTTTGTTTGTATGTTGTGGGATTACCATCAGGACTGTTGATGGAATCTTTTTATCATTACACTTCTGTTTAAAATCCATGTTTTGTGTGTTTTGACTATATCAACAAGTTCTTATCATAAAAAGCTCTCTTTACTATCATTTTGTGTGCTCTCGCTGTGTGATCACTGACACATCTGGCACGTTTGCAAAACACGTTGGTCTTCATGTTCTTGGAATTATTTGACACGTCTGCTACACACACACACCTTATATTATCAACACTGCTTGTTATTTGCAACAAAAGGAGCTTCTGTCTTCATCAAACCCACAAAACTGGAATGAGGGGATGGAATGCCCTAAGAATGAATCGACATGCCATAAGAATTCATTTACTGCATATCATATTCTTGTGTTTTTTGCAGGTTACCCAGAGTTTCTAACTTATTCATTAACCGGCAATATAGTTGGTCAACGCGTTCACCGATATCCGACTAAAAGAAACCGAGTAAGGATGGTCGAACGAATGCAGACTGATCTCAATAAGCTCCGACAGAGGATGGGCCAGTTCATGGAAATGATGACTGGCATGGCCCAGAACCAGGAGTGTCTCAGGATGATGGTTGAACAACCCCATGGGAATGCTAATACTGGAATACCGACTGAGAATGTGGATTCTAACGTTGCCCGTAACAGAGAGCCTAATCCAAATAGGACCGCAGCATGTAACGCAGGTTTAGAAGACAATCAAGAGGACCAGTTCACTCTACTGGATGCTGATATGGGTAACATGAATAAGGCAGGGGATCAAAGGATTTATGGTAATGTGAATTGGCCTTATCCAGAGATGATTCGGTTGGTCCATACTTTAATCAAATCGGAGAAAAAGTTGAGCTCACATCATCATTAGCATATTTTATTGTGGGGTTCATCAAGTTCCAAAATTTCCCCTATTCGGAGGTTCCATCACAAGCGTTGGGTCAAGACATATTAAGTTTATTTGCTTTCAATATCCCATGCTTCTCACTTCATCAGACATATCTCAAATGCTAGAGTTTCATCAGGGCTATGATTGAGTTTTACTATGAACTATGATCCTCATTGTCTTGGGCCATTTTTATCACTTGAACCGTGAATTAGGGGGTTATTTTCCATAGTATAGATTTCAAGAGGTCTCTTTGGGAAGTTTGTTGTCATCATATTTTTCCATGCAAAGAACTTTAACCATGGATCAAAATTCAAGTTATTGAGGAGATCTTGATATATTTTGTGGCAATTAGGTTTGTTCATCATTGAAGGACATAAGTCGTCAGTTTTATACAAAGACTTGATATAACCTTTGCATATGGAGGATTGTTGGTTAAAGTTTAAGGCGTACATTCCCTTTTTATCGTATGTCAATACTCGATCAATGGGCTTAGTTGGATTTAATAAGTTATTTGTTTATATGGTGATGAAGTTTCAAAACCAAATATTTCTTTTGTGATTAAAAGGTATTAGGTCCTTATGTGTGATCAAATGGGCCGGTGATATGAGCTAAAGACTATTCAATTCCATATTGAATTTGAATTCAAAACCGAAAGATTAGAAATACATTGGCAGCTTATTTCATCAAAAGTGCCAATACTATTTTTTAGTGAAAAAGAAAGATTTAACAGAAAACAGAAAAAGCTTATCATAATGTTGAAAAAGAAATGTTGATGTTGGGAGGAATACACAAAATTAAAAGAGGTAAAAGAAAAGCACTCCATGACAGAGTGAAAAAAATGCATAATATATAAAGAAAAAACTCACGAAAAAAATTTCAACTGATATTCATAAGAGTTACACCAGAAAAGTTCAGCAGGGGAATTCACATAACATAAGTTTATCAAAAGGAAATTCAATAGAGAAGAAGAGATTCATACACAATTTTAGTTACAAAATCCCTAAAACTTCAAACAGAATTCTAACTAACTACTCTAACTGAATTCATGGAGAATCTACCAAACCATCCTTGAATCTTCATCTATAAGAAGATGTTTCTGCATCTTTAAAGGGGATTCATTCATCTTTCTCACACACTCTTCTTCTTCATACTCTCTCTTCTTCATACATTCTTCCTCACCAATTTTCGCATCATTTTCATCAGAACTGAGTTTTCTGCATCAATCAACAATTTCACCATTCTGCATCAGCTGCTTCATTCAACCTCATTCTTCATCCTTCTTCAATTCCTCCACCATATCCTTCAACTCTTCTTCAAAACTTCATCAATTTGAATCGATGACCACAAAACATAACCCAATTCTTCTTCAATCACTATAACCAAAACCTTCAAGAACTCTCCATTTCTTCATTCCAAATTCTCTTCACCAATCACCGGTATCATCACTACAAGAGAAAAAAACTCAGAAGATATACATATAGTGGTTCGAGGTGAATTCAACGGAACATCAAAAGTGGATTCAAATAGTGATTCAACAAGAACTCCGTAAGAAACATCAAAGTCTACCTGATCAATCTCTTCATCATCATCAACGAATCTTCCTCAAATCGCTCATCTTCATCGTACCATCACCGCATCATCAAAGAGAATCTTCAAATCATAATTACAATAACAATCAGAATGCGAGAAAGGAAGAAGAATACAAAGGATTGAAGAACAAAACATGACGCAATACCTGAGTTCGAATACACCTTCAAACTTCACCTTCAAAATTGCTTCGGAGAAAAACCAAAATTTGTCGTTGTTCTTCAATCTCCAACGCGAGAACAAGGAGCTTCATCATCAATCTTCTGCGTCGGAGTCACTAGTACCTTCAACACGTGAGAATCATAAATATCTGAACCTTCATCAACTTCTATCACCTCACCACCTCATCAAGCTGAACTTGCAAGAAACACCAATAGTTCATAATCGCGCATTATTAAAACTGAAGCAACAAAATGGAAAAATTCGCAGTCAGGAAGTAGAAGAAGGGTTCGAAAAAAACACAACAAGAAGAGGACTTTTGCATACCTCAAATGCCGAACGCTTCGACGATTTCACATCGCAGACTCCAAATCGTCGGAACTTTGTCTTTGAACACCTACAATCAATCGTTCACTTCTTCAACAAACCAAGACCTTGTTCAATCTTCTGCATCCGCATCGCATACGCTCGTTGCTTCTCAATTGAACGGGGCCGAACGTTCGTCATCCGACGAGCTTCAACGACAATTTCGAGATTTCTTGAAGCGTTCAGCAATCGGACTCATCGTCACCATCTTCCTCTTCCTCGTTCGTCAACCTCTCAGCTTCTCGTCACCTTCAAAGATAACTCATACGCCGCCATCTTCTTCCTCATTACTCGAGTGACTTCACAACTCTCGTCACCTTCTTTGACTGATTCAAAACCTGCATCAACAAAAAAACACATCAACAGTAACCTCAGAATCACATCACGCAAGAAAAGAAGAAGATCCACGAAACCACATTCATTCGAGCACATTCTTTATTTTCCCTACATTTTCCCATTCGTTCCATTTTCTTTCCAAATCCTTTCCTCATTTCACTTCCTTTCCGGATAGCCATTCTTTCATTCAAACAATATCTTATTTCTTACCCTTTGAAACAGACTAACAAGCGTGGATCCCGTCGGATATGGCAGACGGATTGGGGTGCTAATATCTTCCTAATTCATAACCGACTTCCGGACCCAGATCTTTTGTTCGCAAGGCCTCGTCCTTTTCCTTCTTCCTCAGGTTTGTGCAACATTACCTTTCCCATTCCTTCGGGATAAAAATGTCTGGCTGGCGACTCTACCTTTTCCGCGCCACTTTCGCGTTTGTACTAGGATGAAAATCCCGGGAGCGACACCAGGCGACTCTGTTGGGGATCGAACCCAGAATCTCTAGTTTTCCCTTTTGAGAGTCAATCCTAGCGCTTGTCACTTTCTGTTTTCGTTGGGTGTTTATTTGTTTGTTTTTATGCTTTAGTTTAGCTTTACTGTTTTATTTACAATTCATCGCTTTACTTTACAGATTTATTTACAACTTTCTGCACTTTACTTTATTGTTGCATATACTAGCATATATTGTACTGGCTGTTCTGGTTTTCCTTGGCGGGATGGGATTATTGTGAGATAAGCCAAATACCCAGCTTGATTATACACATAAGATTTAGAATGGGCAGTCGTGTGGCTTGCATGGTCTTGAGCACGTGTAGTTTTCACGAGTCCCACACCCAGATCAGGCTCTCTTGGGATATGTTCTATACTACCTAGGCAGACCATAGAATGTTCCCACCTGAGCTGCTAACGCTGGGAACTGATCATCGAGGACCTTAGTGGAAATAACCCTCTCCAGTGGTGACGGTGGCAGACCACATTTTGTGGCAAACCCATTCGCACCCGAGGGCCCATTGGGAAATCGCATAGGATGACCTTGTTCTCTCATAGGAACCCAGTTAAAGCGACTGGTCGTATGATGACAGTATTATACCCTTCAGGATGAATGTACTATTGTTTCTCGACTTCAGTTCTTGAAGCCGGGAACTTATGAGGGATGCTTGTTTTCCCGGACTCAGCTGAGGCCTCCCTGGGTAGTACATAATTCCAAACCGATTCCCTGATTTGGTCATGAGCCATTTCTCGGAAATGGTGAACATATTATTGCTACTCGGCTTTGAGAGTACATGATGTTGACCCGTAGTAGCACACCCGTGAGATGGGGAGGGGTTTACAGGTTTGCAGGAAAACTAACCTTCAACCTACCTTGTTCTTGATACTTGGGTTTTCTTTTGACACATACTTGTGATCTGGTATTCTTGACAATCGGTATTCGGGAAAATCAGAAGGCAGTACAACAGTGCTCAGTATATGCAACAGTGATCACATGCCATTGCATTGCATCACATCATCCGCATACTTGCATTCCTAATGCATGTTTATTCATTTGCAGGGTTGCATATCACATCCTTGATTCTAGTTGTGGGTATTGTTCTATGAGCATGGAATCCAAGAAAAAGACCAAGTGTGTTATCTCCTACAAGGTTCATCAACCTATTGTGAAAGAAATCCTCAAAGTGAAAGCCTTAGCTCCTCCAGAAGTTCTCAATGTCTTAAAGTAGGATTACGGGTGGATTTTGCATTTCATAGAGCCCATCAGTGACTACGCTTTCAGAGGGATGCACACCTTGCTACAGTTTTATTATCCGCAACTTAGATGTTTCGTACTTTCTGACTTCATATTGGCACCTACATTAGAGGAGTACTCGAGCATCCTGAGAGTTTCCGTGAAGGACTGTGCACCATTCTTTGGGTCCAAGATTGACCCCGACTTCAAAGATGTAGCAACTGCTCTTTATTTGAGCAAGTCATTATTGGAAGACCGGATTGATAGAAAAGGAGGCTTCCGAGGATATCATTTGAGTTACTTGTTAGATGAAGCTACTAAAGCAGCTGAGGCAAAAAGTTGGAGTACCTTCAATGCGTTCCAAGCTTTGTGTATCTATGGAATCACTTTGTTCCCGAACATGCCGAACTTCGTGGACGTCGATGCTATTTGCATTTTCATAGCAAAGAATCCTGTTCCTACTCTCTTAGGTGATCTCTACCACTCTGTGCATTATAAGAATGAGAAGCGAAGGGGTGGAATGTTGAATTGTTGCACGACTGTATTCTATAAGTGGTTCACACGCTTTCTTCCACAATCAGGGGCTTTTGAGAGGACGAAAAACTCATTTGAATGGTCGGAAAGACTGATGGGCTTGCAAGCAAAGGACATTGTCTGGGTTAATCAGGAATAGCGATGCATTGACATTCTTCATAGTTGCGGAGGATTCCCTAATTTTCCATTGATACTGAGAAGCATGCTGTTGCAAGGAAACAGTGTGAAGTTGAGTTAGCTCGGTATGCGAGATTCGAGTTTTCTACTAGGAGTTCTTCCAAGGAACATATTGACACTAGAAGGAAACTGGATCAAAAGACCTTGATGTTCGAGAACATGAAAAAAGGCATGTTGCTTACAGGATCAAAAGAGAGGAACAAGATAAGATTTAAGCTGAAGAGATCATGAGTAAGCTAAAGGAGAAAGATGAAGAGATGGCCAGTAAGTTGAGAGAAAAGGATGCAGAACTTGCTAAAGCCTTAGAGGAAGCTGCTTATTACAAGCGGATGATGATCTACTATCAGAAGAAGCTGAAGAGGTTTGAAGACAACCAGGCGCAGACGAAGGAATTGGTAGAAGTTCCAATGGCAGGACCGATCGTTGACTCCGACCTAGATAGAGGATCACATTGACAAAGACATCTTTCTGTTTGTTTGTATGTTGTGGGATTACCATCAGGACTGTTGATGGAATCTTTTTATCATTGCACTTCTGTTTAAAATCCATGTTTTGTGTGTTTTGACTATATCAACAAGCTCTTATCATAAAAAGCTCTCTTTACTATCATTCTGTGTGCTCTTGCTGTGTGATCACTGACACATCTGGCACGTTTGCAAAACACGTTGGTCTTCATGTTCTTGGAATTATTTGACACGTCTGCTACACACACACCTTATATTATCAACACTGCTTGTTATTTGCAGCAAAAGGAGCTTCTGTCTTCATCAAACCCACAAAACTGGAATCAGGGGATGGAATGCCCTAAGGATGAATCGACATGCCATAAGCATTCATTTCCTGCATATCATATTCTTGTGTTTTTTGCATTTTTACCCAGAGTTTCTAACTTATTCAATAACCGGCAATATAGTTAGTCAACGCGTTCACCGATATCCGACTAAAAGAAACCGAGTAAGGATGGCTGAACGAATGCAGACTGATCTCAATAAGCTCCGACAGAGGATGGGCCAGTTCATGGAAATGATGACTGGCATGGCCCAGAACCAGGAGCGTCTCAGGATGATGGTTGAACAACCCCATGGGAATGCTAATACTGGAATACCGACTGAGAATGTGGATTCTAACGCTGCCCGTAACAGAGAGCCTAATCCAAATAGGACCGCAGCATGTAACGCAGGTTTAGAAGACAATCAAGAGGACCAGTTCACTCAACTGGATGCTGATATGGGTAACATGAATGAGACCAACAATCGCAGGTATGAAGAGCTGGCAGAGAAGATCAAGGCCATGGAATGTCAGAATTCTCTGGGCATCGATGTAACCATTCTCGGGTTAGTACCAGGAGTCATAATCCCTCCTAAGTTCAAGGCACCATCGTTTGACAAGTACAACGGTAGCACGTGCCCTAGAACTCACATTCACGCATACTTTGGAAGAATCTCGGCTCACACTGATGACGCGAAACTTTGGATGCACTTCTTCCAAGATAGTTTATCTGGAGCTTCGTTGAACTGGTACATGAAGTTGAGCAGGGTCTCTATTCGAAGCTGGAAAGATTTAGCTGAAGCTTTTCTCAAGTAGTACCAATATAACATTGATATGGCTCCGAACCGCACTTAGTTTCAGAACTTGTCTCAAGGACCTAAGGAAAGTTTTAAGAAGTATGCCCAGAGGTGGCGTGAGCTGGCCTCACAGGTTCAATCTCCATTGCTGGATCGGGAAATGGCCGACATGTTTATGGGCACCTTGCAAGGTGTTTACTTGGATAGTCTGTCCGCCTGCCCGTCCATTGGTTTTTCTGATATCATCATTGCTGGAGAAAGAATATAAAATTTTCTGAAATTGGGAAAGATTCAAGATGCAAGCAGTGCTAGTTCTTCTGGTATGAGAAAGCCTTTTAGCAATGGCCAAAGAAGAAGAGAAGGCGAGACAAATATTGTGTATAGAGTCCAAGACAAAGGTCATTCTCAAGGTTACTACCAAGCATCTGCATTGACTATTACTCCACAGGTTCAACAACGACCATAGGGTCAGCAACAACAGGTATAAAGACCGTTTCAGCAAAGAGCGGGAGCAAGGGACCGTAAGATTGATCCTGTCCCATGTCCATATGCTGTATTATTCCCAGAGCTGCTAAAGTTGAACATGGTCGAGCTTCGTACCATGGGACCTCCTCCTCCGGACAATCTACCTCTGAATTTTGATGCTAACGCCAGGTGCGAATTCCATTTGCGTGCCCAGGGGCATAGTATTGAGAAATGTTGGGCTTTTCAGAACAAGGTACAGGACCTAGTTGACTCCAAGGCGATCAATTTCGCTCCTCTCCCAAATGTACTCCAGAATCCAATGCCTAGTCACGGTGGAACCGGTGTCACGGTTGTTCTACCAGATGGTCCATGTTAAGCTGAAGTCTTCAAGTTAATCACCCAGGACGACCGGGTATTCATGAAGCAAATAAAGCCAGCAGTATTCAAGTACTTTCAGTAATGGCATTTATGTGTTTGCCTTTCTTCATTGTTCATTTTCATCCCTATTGAGGGGAACTACGTCGCTCTGATTCTTCATTGGTCATTAGTCAATGGAGATACGTAGGCAGAAGATCGTCAGGTCTTTCCGAGCAACCTTATGGGGCAACTTTACTCCCCAGCTTCACTTTTTCCTTCAGACGTCTCTTGTCAGAGTCAGAATAACTAGAAGTAGAGGTATGATTGCCATGGTTGGGTATACGGCTGTAAATTGAAGATTATAAGTCTGTGAAAGAGCTATTGATCACTGAAAGTATCCAAGACTGACAGGTCCAGATGGAGTCAAGCCTCCTCAACTACGGCAATATTCAGTTTCTTTACTGCATTTCCATTTGTAGTTTCTTTTATGTGCTAAACATTTGTCTACATGTATGAAATTTGTTTGCTTTTGAATGTTAGCAATAATAAAACTCACATGTTTTCTTGAATTAATTCATTCGCATTCACTTATAACCTTGCATGTTTACATTACAATACCAATTGTCGTGCTCATACTCTATGAGGGAGAATGACGAAACAAAAACACAAGAATCTCTAATTGTGTGCTCTAGGATAAGACCTCGTTGACGATGTACAGGCTTTGTTTCAAATCCCTAAACACTGTAGATATAAGTAAGATAGACCCTTGCTAACCCCTTTGAGCCTTGAAGTAGGAGTTTTATTTTTCGCATAAAAAAATCCCTCACATGTAACCCAGGGGCAGGGTAGATGTCAGCTAGTCAGACCAAGCGTTCAGGCTTTCATAAAGGAGTGTATTTGAGGATCCATTACGTTCCAGTATGCTAATCAAGAGGTCCAAAGACTAGAAACCACAATGGTTATCCAAGTCAAAAGGTCCAAATATTGAAAGCCACAATGGTTATCCTTCGTCGACCAAAGAATGAGGCAGTCACAACCCTCGCAAAGCAATCAAGACAAACAGTGTCACACGACTTGTTCAAAAAGAAAAAAGAAAAAATAAAGAAATGAAAAAGCCCGCTAAGTCGAAACTTGTAAACAAGCGACTTAGGCAAAAGTTAGGGCATCCCGCTGGACTTCACAATCAAAGATTCACAAGAATCAGTCCAGGCAAAAGTTAGGGATAAACAAAATAACGCAAAAGTGAAAGACAGAAAGGATTACACAAGAAAGATCCTTAAGCAAGAACAAAGTCGTGTGGCACAAACGTGAAAGATAGAGGAGTGACTGAATCTCAACAATAACCCGATTACTGATTGAACTCATAGCAGTAATGGTTCCTCAATTGACACGGAATCCTTATGAAAGGTGAGTGCTTGTGAAAATTAGTTGAACATAGGAATGGAGAACATCACGAAGAGTGGGTGGGCACAGATAAACTTCGAGCCTATATCCTTTGTTTCTGTAACCGTGAACCAGGCCACGATACAACCCTCAAAAGTCCTAACTGAAACCGGGTTTATTTGAGAGCGTACTACTACGAGGCCGCGTTCCTGATTCCTATGAGTTATGCTAAAAGACATTTGTTGGTATTGCAGGTACATGCTTTAATTTAAAAGGTAATGTCGTATCTTAACCAGTGATTCACTCACAAAGGTTTGCGACACCCTTTTCAATAAAGACTTCAAGATTAGCATGTGTGTTGCATTAGAATTTTCATTCTAAGAATAAACATTTTTTTCTTGCATACATTTGCTTGGCATCATAAATGGTTCACATGCGGAAATTCAATCCAGAAACTTAAGCTTGCCAGGTTGAGAAGTCTAAAACTTCGGAAAGATAGTCGCGTCGAAGTGCACTTTTCCGAGAAAGCTTCATTGAGCAGGAACATTCCCAACTAGTCATAGTAAGAGCTAGCCAATCTGGGGCAATTACGTCGAGCAATCTCTTCAAATTTCAGCCAAACTGGGGCAATCACCTCGAGATTCAAATCTCTCTAAGAGCGAAGATTAGTCAGTCAAGTGCAAAACTATTCAAATACTCATACTGGGGCAGGCCACCCCAATAGTACGAGAATTCATTCTTTCCCGAAGACAGACAGTTGGAAGCACCTATCCAGAATTTAGAGTACTGAGACAGTTATGCTCCTGAAGAGCTCCTATGTCACCCTCTTGTCATAACTCTTACTGATTGAGTCTATTACTCATATAGTGGATGCTTGTCAAGCTAATTATCTTGTTCAGCACTTCTGACAGATACAAACTCATCTACATTGGCAATGGTTATCTCCCCAGCAAGGTTATTACGCTAATTCAGGCAATCATTGTGATACCTAAGAGTTTAAAGACACCAAGTCTTTTGTAAAATCCTCTTGAGGTAAAATCCATACAGAAGCAAATGATCCCCATCACAAGACAACTTGAATTCTTTTCCTCCCCAGCGGGACGTGTCTCGGTTTTGTCATCCCCAACAGACGGATGTAATTTATCCCCAATAAAGTCACCAAGCTCTTCCTTTAGCAGGTTTCCTTGATCTTGTTTCCTCAACAGATCTAAGGTAACTCCTATTCCCCTAGAAGATTTTAGATAAATGTTTATCTTCCCCAACAGATCCATAAGAGTGGATAATCTCCAATAGTCGAGGTATCCCCTGGCACAGTCCTCAAATCTAGAGTCTAATTTATTTTTGGCAAAGGTGATAATTTGGGACAAATGAATTATTCACACTCTTTTCCAACAGAGATGTTATCCCCACAGGGATTCTTGAGATCGAATCCGCGATCATTGTGTTTTCCCATAGAGTCAACAGGGACTTATTATTTCCGCATCAGGAACTCCCTTTGCACTTACGCCATTTCATTGACATATTCGAAACCTATCATCCCTAGTGTTATAGGGCATCATGCCATACAATTCAACATATACATACCCAATATAATCCAAGTATGATATCTTGCAAAAGTCCAGTCACAGACTGGCCAAAGTCCATCTTCGGGTGGAAAGTTTCAAAAGTCTCCGCAGTGAGCAAAAGTCCAGCCGCAGACTGGCCAAAGTCCATCTTCGGGTGGCAAATTTCAAAAGTCTCCCGCAGTGAGCAAAATTCCAGCCGCAGACTGGCCAAAGTCCATCTTCGGGTGGCAAATTTCAAAAGTCTCCCGTAGTGAGCAAAAGTCCACCCGCAGTGTGGCAAATTTCTAAAGTCCCCCGCAGTGGGCAAAAGTCTCCCGCAGTGAGCAAAAGTCCAGCCGTAGACTGGCCAAAGTCCATCTTCGGGTGGCAAATTTCAAAAGTCTCCCGTAGTGAGCAGAAGTCCACCCGCAGTGTGGAAAATTTCTAAAGTCCCCCGCAGTGGGCAGAAGTCTCCCGCAGTGAGCAAAAGTCCACCCGCAGTGTGGCAAATTTCTAAAGTCCCCTACAGTGGGCAAAAGTCTCCCGCAGTGAGCAAAAGTCCAGCCGCAGACTGGCCAAAGTCCATTTTCGGGTAGAAAATTTTAGAAGTCTCCCGCAGTGAGCAAAAGTCCAGCCGAGGACTAGCCAAAGTCCATCTTCAGGTGGCAAATTTCAGAAGTCTCCCATAGTGAGCAGCAGCCCCCGCAGTGTGGCAGGTTATCCAAAGTCCACCCGCAGTGTGGCAAAGTATCTGAAGTTCAACCACAGATTGGCAAAAGTCCATCCTCAGGGCGGAAAAGTATCTTAACATTCGATTTCAAATTGGTAAGAGTCCACCCGTAGTGTGGCAAGTCGTAGTCATTTGATTCCATCCAAAAGATATTTATAAGGCATTGTTACAGCCTATCAAAATCCACCCGCAGCGTGGCAAGGCAGTAGCCATCTGAAATCACTCAAAAGGCATCCCTTGTTTACTATTCTTCCCATCAGAATTATATCCAAGCAGAGTTCATTCGGTTGAGTTTATTTCCATGTTCTTCTGCCACATAGTGCAAATTTTCTGGTTGTTTTTGGTATTCAATCCCTGCATACTTCAAACGTCTAAAAGCAACTGCTATCATCCATTCAAGTCTACAGTGATTGAATAGGGGTAGCTGTAACACCCCAAAATTTTCCCTCATTATTTATAACCATTAACTGGCTTTATGCTTCGCTTTTAGCTACATCATCTAATAGTTCATAAAATCCATCATACAATTCATTGGCTCCTAAGGCAGGGGATCAAAGGATTTATGGTAATGTGAATTGGACTTTTCCAGAGATGATTCGGTTGGTCCATACTTTAATCAAATCGTAGAAAAACTTGAGCTCACATCATCATTAACATATTTTATTGTGGGGTTCATCAAGTTCCAAAATTTCCCCTATTCGGAGGTTCTAGACATATTAAGTTTATTTGCTTTCAATATCCCATGCTTCTCACTTCATCAGACACATCTCAAATGCTAGAGTTTCATCAGGGCTATGATTGAGTTTTACTATGAACTATGATCCTCATTGTCTTGGGCCATTTTTATCACTTGAACCGTGAATTAGGGGGTTATTTTCCATAGTATAGATTTCAAGAGGTCTCTTTGGGAAGTTTGTTGTCATCATATTTTTCCATGCAAAGAACTTCAACCATGGATCAAAATTCAAGTTATTGAGGAGATCTTGATATATTTTGAGGCAATTAGGTTTGTTCATCATTGAAGAACATAAGTAGTCATTTTTCATACAAAGACTTGATATAACCTTTGCATATGGAGGATTGTTGGTTAAAGTTTAAGGCGTACATTCCCTTTTTATTGTATGTCAATACTCGATCAATGGGCTTAGTTTAATTTAATAAGTTATTTGTTTATGTGGTGATGAAGTTTCAAAACCAAATATTTCTTTTGTGATTAAAAGGTATTAGGTCCTTATGTATGATCAAATGGGCCGGTGATATGAGCTAATGACTATTAAATTCCATATTGAATTTGAATTCAAAACCGAAAGATTAGAAATACATTGGCAGCTTGTTTCATCAAAAGTGCCAATACTATTTTTTAGTGAAAAAGAAAGATTTAACAGAAAACAGAAAAAGCATATCATAAGGTTGAAAAAGAAATGTTGATGTTGGGAGGAATACACAAAATTAAAAGAAGTAAAAGAAACGCTCTCCATGGCAGAGTGAAAAAAATGCAGAATATATAAAGAAAAAACTCACGGAAAAAACCTCAACTGATATTCATAAAAGAGTTACACCAGAAAAGTTCAGGAGTGGAATTCACATAACATAAGTTTATCAGAAGGAAATTCAATAGAGAAGAAGAGATTCATACACAATTTCAGTTACAAAATCCCTAAAACTTCAAACAGAATTCTAACTAACTACTCTAACTGAATTCATGGAGAATCTACCAAACCATCCTTGAATCTTCATCTATAAGAAGATGTTTCTGCATATTTAAAGGGGATTCATTCATCTTTATCACACACTCTTCTTCTTCATACTCTCTCTTCTTCATACATTCTTCCTCACCAATTTTCGCATCATTTTCATCAGAACTGAGTTTTCTGCATCAATCAACAATTTCACCATTCTGCATCAGCTGCTTCATTCAACCTCATTCTTCATCCTTCTTCAATTCCTCCACCATATCCTTCAACTCTTCTTCAAAACTTCATCAATTTGAATCGATGACCACAAACCAGAACCCAATTCTTCTTCAATCACTATAACCAAAACCTGCAAGAACTCTCCATTTCTTCATTCCAAATTCTCTTCACCAATCATCGGTATCATCACTGCAAGAGAAAAAAACTCAGAAGATATACATATAGTGGTTCGAGGTGAATTCAACGGAACTTCAGAAGTGGATTCAAACGGTGATTCAACAAGAACTCCACAAGAAACGTAAAAGTCTACCTGGTCAATATCTTCATCATCATCAACGAATCTTCCTCAAATCGCTCATCTTCATCGTACCATCACCGCATCATCAAAGAGAATCTGCAAATCATAATTACAATAACAATCAGAACGCGAGAAAGGAAGAAGAATACAAAGGATTGAAGAACGAAACACGATGCAGTACCTGAGTTCGCTGACAACTTCAAACTTCACCTTCAGAATTGCTTCGGAGAAAAATCGAAATTTGTCGTTGTTCTTCAATCTCCAACGCGGGAACAAGGAGCTTCATCATCAATCTTCTGTGTCGGAGTCACTAGTACCTTCAACACGTGAGAATCATAAATATCCGAACCTTCATCAACTTCCATCACCTCACAACCTCATCAAGCTGAACCTGCAAGAAACACCAATAGTTCATAATCGCGCATTATCAAAACTGAAGCAACAAAATGGAAAAATTCGCAGTCAGGAAGTAGAAGAAGGGTTCGAAAAAAACACAACAAGAAGCGGACTTTCGCATACCTCAAATGCCGAACGCTTCGACGATTTCACATCGCGGACTCCAAATCTTCTGTACTTCGTCTTCGAACACCTACAATCAATCATTCACTTTGTCAAAAAACCAAGACCTTGTTCAATCTTCTACATCCACATCGCATACGCTCGTCGCTCTTCTCAATTGAATGGGGCCGAACGTTCGTCATCCGACGAGCTTCAACGGGAATTTCGAGATTTCTTGAAGCGTTCAGCAATCGGACTCATCGTCTCCATCTTCCTCTTCCTTGTTCGTCAACCTCTCAGCTTCTCTTCACCTTCAAAGATAAATCATACGCCGCCGTCTTCTTCCTCATTACTCGAGTGACTTCGCAACTTTCGTCACCTTCTTTGACTGATTCAAAACCTGCATCAACAAAAAAACACATCAACAGTAACCTCAGAATCACATCACGCAAGAAAAGAAGAAGATCCACGAAACCACACTCATAAAAGAAGAAGAGATCTCGTGGAAGAAAAGAAGGATTCGTCGAGCTTCATAACCGGTAACGTATTTGTCTCCTTCCACCTTCAATCATGGCGTGTTGTTAAAAAAGGAGATATTTGCTTCGATCCTTTTTGTTCTAATTTGTGAGGAAGCTCGTGAAATCTACCATTAGTTGAACTATATGAGAGGATTAGGGTTTGTTGGAAATAGTGGTGTTTGAATAGGGACGAACCAATGAACGACGGTGGTCGCGGATTACCTTCTTCGGTAATACAAGTGCTTCCGTCGCTACCACTAGGGTTTTCGTTGAGGGAGGAGGAACGCATAGCGGGGAAGAAGAGAAAGAACATGCGTGAGGGAGAAAGGGATAAGAGGTGTAGTCTGATGTCTACACGTTTTGTTTAATTTAATTTATTTGATTTGATTCTATTTTTTTTGGGAAGAATTAAGCTCATAAAAGCCATAATAATACACCGTTAAAGCAAAATTAATCCCTTGAAAAGTCATTAATCCACCATTAATCCGCCGTCAATTTCAAATTGGAGATGAGATTTCCAATGGTGGTCCATTTTGGCGGTGACACTTGTCACTGTCCGGTAGGACCACCTGATTTCATTCCCACGCGCGATATCCCACCGTAATAACCATACACCCACGCCTATCTTGTCTTCATCACATCATTGTTAGATCTAATGGATGAGATTAGTCAATACATGTTGACTAAGATCCATATCATACTCCAGCAGGCCTCAGCGCATAGGCCTTGTCAAGTTGCTATTTGCACCACCAAAATTCAAGCCCATCAGTTTTTTTTAACTAAAAATTTCTATATTCTCACCCCCTCCTATTTCCTTTCTTTTTAATTTTCTATTTTAATCCCTTTTTAATTTAAATCCATGAAAAATACTAAAATATATAATAAAATTCTAGAAAAATTATAGGAGCTTCCTAATCCAATTTAGAAACTTTCTACATTTTTACTTTCTGAATTTTGTCATTTTTTAATTTAATTTCGATTTTCCATTTAATTGATTTTTTATTGAATTTTGTCATCTATACATAATTTTATACATTTTATTTCTCCCACTTCCTATAATATTTTTGTCCCATTCTTTTTGCTATAATTAGAGGACTAATAATAGAACCTGGAATAATTTTTGGTATATTTTTTAGGCTATTTTATCTACTGTTTTGGTAGTGTGGTTTGTATAAACTTGTGAATAGATCTTAGGTAGATTTAAGTGACCATTTGACATAGTTAGACTTTGAATTTTTAGGAGAATTTTTAACACAATATTATAGTCAGGTTAGAGACCCTAGAGAATTAATTTCATATTTTTTCCAGGACTTTTGATATTTTTGTTATCTTAATTCATTTACATCATATTGTTGCATATGCATCTTCATTTCATTTACTAACATCTTCTTTTTGTGCAAGGTATTTTTCGAGGATTCGCGTATGGACTTGGATTATGTTTATTATGCCTCGATTATGTTTTTTTGGTTTGTACTTCATGATGTAATAGCTTAGAACTCTTATACTTGTATAGTTCTCATAATTAGGCTATAAAAGATAAAATGAATCGATAGAAAACCAAATCTCAAAAATAAAATAAGGAAATACTCTATCCAACGTCGAGTAAATTTTCAAATAAATAAATAAACTTTCATGTGACTTTAGGATTCCTCGATTACCATCGTTCCATTCCATTACACCAAAAGCAAGCCTTGTATGTTGCACACCATAAATCGTGCGTCTCAGCACCGTGCAATCAACCCACCCGATCCATCGTTCCATCTCACTTACGATTCATACACGTTTTTACCCACCATGATGTAGGAGGGCCATGTTATTTACTATTAATTTTTTTGTACTCGCATTTCTAGTCTAATATCCTCTTAGGTAGCTTAATCTTTCAAGCCTCACTAACCACAGGACACATTTAAACTCAATTAACTTAGGGTAAAGTCTAGTTTCCCTTAGAGTTTTTCCTTTCCCAATTTGAGTCTCACTTCTCATCTTAAAGAAAAATCAAAATACTTAATAAAGGAAAATGTGTACAATGCGCCACGATCCTTAAGCTATACCGGAAATGACTAGTGGAGGTATCCTCCACTCTTCTACTTTACAAACGTTCAATTGGGGGCGATCTTGGAAAGTATTCGCTCTTGTATCATAGTCTTTAGTGTTGTACATACGATAAACACAAATTCAAAACACTTCTTCTAAAAGACAATAAACCAAGACATCACGTCCTCTCTTCTCATCTTATACTCTTTGCGGACGAACGCGACTTGCCTCGACAGTTCAAACAGCGATACGGTAAACACCCTCGAGTCAGAGCCGGTAACACCTGAGCTAGAGCTATGGCAACGTCATCCTAAAAAACACAAACAAGTTTCCACCTTAGTTAGACGAACTACGGCGACTCTGATCCTCATTTTCCCGATGAGGTACGTAGGCAGTGGGGGTAGGGCCCATTCGAGCACCTTCTTTATTTTCCCTACATTTTCCCCTTCGTTCCATTTTCTTTCCAAATCCTTTCCTCATTTGACTTCCATTCCGGATAGCCATTCTTTCATTCAAACAACATCTTATTTCTCACCCTTTGAAACAGACTAACAAGCATGGATCCCGTCGGGTACGGCGGACGGATTGGGGTGCTATTACCTTCCTAATTCATAACCAGCTTCCGGACCCAGATCTTTGGTTTGCAAGGCCTCGTCCTTTTCCTTCTTCCACAGGTTTGTGCAACATTACCTTTCCCATTCCTTCGGGATAAAAATGTCTGGCTGGCGACTCTACCTTTTCCGCGCCACTTTCGCGTTTGTACTAGGATGAAAATCCCGGGAGCGACACTGCTCGAGAAAACTTGTTGTGCTTTAGCATGGGTTGCTCGCCGACTAAGACATTATATCTTGACTCATACTACCTTATTGATCTCAAAGATGGACCCAGTCAAGTACATATTTGAGAAGCCAGCACTTAGCGGAAGGGTTGCAAGATGGAAAATGATTCTAACAGAATATGACATTCATTACACCTCTCAGAAATTCATCAAGGGTAGTGTACTGTCTGATTATCTGGCTGAGAAACCCATTGATGATTACCAACCTATGAGATTTGACTTCCCTGATGAAGACATCATGTTCTTGAAAGCAAAAGATTGCGAAGAGCCTATTCACACTGAAGGGTATGACCCAGAAGAAGCATGGACTATGATGTTTGACGGGGCAGATAATTGCAACGGTCGTGGGGTTAGTGCAGTGCTTATTTCACCCAAAGGAGTTCATATGTCTTTCTCATCAAGGCTCACCTTTGCCTGCACTAACAACGAAGCAGAATACGAAGCTTGTATCATGGGTCTTGAGGAAGCCATTGACCTCAGGATCAAAACCTTGAATGTATTTGGAGATTCAACTTTGGTAATCAATCAGACCAACGACAAGTGGTACACTTATCAGGAGCATCTGATTCCCTATCGTGACTATACGAGGAGATTGCTAACCTTTTTCACAACAGTTAAGCTTGAATACATCCCTCGAGATGAGAATCAGTTTGCAGATGCTTTGGCTACCATTTCATCCTTGATCAAAGTACAGGTCGCTAATTATGTACCTTGGATTTTGGTATCCAAACTAGACAGACCGGTATATGTATTCTCTGTGGACACTGTCACTGACAACAATCCTTGGTATCATAACATCAAATGCTTTTTGGAAACTCGGACATACCCACCTTGGGCATCGTCAAATGATAAAAAGACATTAAGAAGGTGTAATAGCTCAAAATTTGCCCTCATTATTTATTCCCTTTACTGGCTTATTGCTTCGTATTCATCTGCATTACCCACTAGGTCAAAACATTCACGACCATGCATTTCATTGAGTTCCTAAGACATGGGATAAAGGTATTCTCTCGTGATTGAAATATTCCTAGTTCACAAACAAATTCAAAACATTTCTCATAAAAACCAAAAATATAATAATAAGCAACTATCCTGCGAGAACTTATTTTTCTCATCTCATTCATTTTGAACGCAAACTTGTGACGACTTGTCTCGCATGCAAAACGGTAAACGCACTCGTACCAGACGAGCCTGCAACACCTAAGCATAGACATACGCAGTTCCAGTCATAAAAAACACAAACAAATAGTTCCCGCCTTAGTTAGGCGAACTACGTCAACTCTGATCCTCATTTTCCCAATGAGGTACGTAGGCAGCGGGGTAGGGCCCGTTCGAGCACATTCATTATTTTCCCTACATTTTCCCCATTATTTCTTCCCATTTTCTTTTTTCAGTTCCTCTCTCATTCCATTCCATTTCCAGTTAGCAGTTCATTTATTCAGCAGCATCTTATTTTCTCACCCTTTGAAACAAACAAGCAAGCGTGGATCCCGTCGGGTACGGAAGACGGTCTGGAGTGCTAATACCTTCCCAGGTCGTAACCGACTCCCGAACTCAGATCTTTGGTTCGCAGGACCTTGTCATTTCCTTCTTCCTCAGGTTTGTGCAGCATTACATTTCCCATTCTTTCGGGATAAAAATGCCTGGCTAGCGACTCTACCTTTTCCGCGCCACTTTCGCGTTTATACTAGGATGAAAATCCCGGGAGCGACATCTGGCGACTCTGCTGGGGATCGAACCCAGAATCTCTAGTTTCCCGTGTAGAGTCACTCCTAGCGCCTGTTTGGTTTTGTTTCTTTGGGTGTTTATTTGTGTGCTTTAGTTTAGCTTTAATGTTTTCATTTACAGTTTTACTTTACAGATTTACTTTACCGCATTTATTTACCGCTTTCAGTATTTATTTTCCATGCATCATATTATATTGGACTGTCTGGCTGTGCTGGTTTTCATTTTTTCTGCGGGATGGGAGTTACTGTGAGATAAGCCAAATACCCGGCCTGAGTGCACTATAGGATTAGCGTGGACATGTTGTACTTGCATGGTTACATGATGAGTGGTGATGTGTTCCACACCCAGATTGCGACCGTCTTGGGACTATTCTGTGTGGGGGTTCTTCTCCACTTCAGGGTACGACCTTGATAGTTATGTGCATCTGGTGACCGATCTTCGAGGACCTTAATGGGAACACCCCTCTCCAGTGATGACAGTGGCAGACCACATTTGTTGGCAAAACCACTCGCACCCAAGGGTCCATTGGGAACTCACATAGGATGACCTGGTTCTCTCATAGGAATCCAGTTAAAGCAAACTGTTCGTATGACGGTAGTATTGTACCCTTTCGGGATGAATGTACTATTGTTTCTCGATTCAGTGCTTGAAGCTGGGGACTTGTGAGGGATGCTTGTTTTTCCGGACTCAGCTGAGGCCTCCCTGAGTAGTACATAATGCCAAAATGATTCCCTGATTTGATCATGAGCCATTTCTTGGAAATGGTGAACGTATTATTGCTATTCGGCTTTGAGAGTCCGTGATGTTGACCCGAGTAGCACACCCGTGAGATTGGGAGGGGTTTACAGGTTTGCAGGAACCCTAAGACTTTCCACATACCCGCTTTGCCATTGGTTCAGTTTTGTGATCTGGTTCTCTGGTTCTAAGATATGGATCCCGGATCAGAGGGATTGTTATTGTGATATGTTGATATTGTGACCTTGCACCGACACCTGATTATATGATTGGAACATCACATACACTTCACTGATCACATGCCTCGCCTTGCATAAGCATCATATCATCATTAATCATTTGTGTTTCTTTTATTCTCAGGGTTTGCGTTACTCCCGGTTCCTGGTCATATCATTACTTCAGAATGGAAGACGTCAGAAAAAGGATTGTGCACTACATATTTTTTTATACCAAAGTGGACTTGATCAACTAAATGGTGTCCCTTATTACCCCGGGTAATTTGGGATACTTCAAGGAAAAGTATGGTGATATTCTGGACTTAGTATTCAACTTGGATAACTCTCAAAGAAGCGCCATTCACACTTTGTTGCAGTATTACAATCCACGGCTCAGGTGTTTCACTTTTCATGACTTTCCGTTGGGTCCTTTACTAGAAGAGTACGCTGAGATTATGGGAGTGTCAATATCAGGTTCATTTCAACTCAGAGATGACAAGACCAACCCATTCTGACATCGCTAAAGCTCTTTATTTAAGCTCATCTGAAGTATCTGCAAATCTGTCTACCACCAAAGCAAAAGTACTTGGTTTCACTCTGGAGTATCTGGTTAGAAAGGCTGAAGAACTTGCAGTGACAAATCAGTGGGATTCTGTTTGCGCCATCTTAGCACTATCCATTTATGGGATCATCCTGTTCACTGACATGGACAAATTTGTGGACATAAATGCTATTCATTTATTTGTGTTGAAGAATCTGGTGCCCACTCTCCTAGGTGACTTGTATTATTCAGTGCACTATAAGAATGAGAAGAAGCGAGGAGGTCTAGTTAGATGTTATGCTCCCTTATTCTACAAGTGGATCATGAGACATTTTCCTACCACTGAGAGTTTTACTGATCCTAATACTACTTGGACCCAGAAGCTAAGTACATTGTCTGCTAGAGATATTAGATGGTTTACTTTGAGGTTGAAAGGAAAGAGTTTCATTACCAGTTGTGGGAATTACCTCAATGTGCCTTTGTTTGAGGTTCTTGGAAGGTGATCAAAAGAAAAGACACGTCATGTCTAGGCAAGAGCAATAACCGGATGTTCCCTGAATTCGAAGCTTGGATAAAGGAGGAAGTTCAAACGGCTCTAGTCCCTTTTTCTATACCAACTCCACCTCTAACAACGGTGCCTTTAGAAGATTACCAGAAATTGGAAGCTTTGGTCTAGCAGCTTAGAGTTGAGAATAAAGAGGCTTACAATTCTTGTCAGAAATTGATGATTCAGAACGAGCAGTTAGAAGATAGAGCTCTCCGAGCTGAAGTGACAGTTCGACTTAAGCAGAAGGACTTTGAGGAAAGAGAGCTATACTTTAGGAAGAGAGGATTGGCTGAGATCCATAAGGCAAGTCAGTGCCGGAGGGATAAGAAAGAACTGAATGAGGATAATGAAGCCATCACACTTTGGCAGGAGAAGTGGAGCGTTAATCAGAAAAAGCAAAAGGAGGTAGAAGCTGAATTCGAGTTGAAGATCAAGAACCTCCAGGATGCTTTGGTTGAGCAAGGGAAGTTAGTTCAGAAGGCATAAGAGCAACAGAGAGAATACCTTCATCAGATGACAAAGAGTCAACAAATAGCTGAAGATGTCCAGAAAGAAGTTGAAGAGCTGAAGCTTCGTGCTGATGTGAAGAAGTCAAAGGCCGAGCCAGGTCCGAGCAAAGAGAATGAGTTGGCTTTTCTACAGCAGATTGAAGAGTTATATGCTTCCTTTTATCTAAGGGATCTCCTCATCCAGAGACTCATCCAGGAGCCCGATCATCCGGATATAGCTCAGTTTTTCCAGAATGTCAAGCGTCTTAGCTGGAGGTTGCAAGACTTAGAGCTCCCTAGAGTTTAGTTTCATGCTATTGTACTTGGATTACCCACAGGCTTGTTGTGGGATTCCTTTTATTGATATACTTTATTATGCTTTTAATTGGCACCCTTCGGGGACTTTGTTGTTTCAAACTTTTGTTTATGTGATTGACTTACTTTGATTCTCTTGTTTGTTATTTGTTGCACCGACACGGGGTAATGAGCACCGATTCTCCACGGCCGTCACTTTTATTTGAACATCACTTGGGTATTCTTCCCAATTATTATTCTCCTAATACCAGGACCGGAAAAAGGAAAGCCTCGGGAATAAAAGGAACACATTGCATACGCATCATTTGCATTTCTTCTTTGTTTTTGCAGGTTTTTCTACAGGATGCTTAACTTATCTGTGTTTCAGGCAAAGATTGCGAGAGCTGCCAAGACCCGACATCTCCGACAAGATATCCCACATCGCCACGCAACTCGCAGCAACTAGAGGACAGTCATGGACGCCATGCAAACTGAGCTTAATGAGTTTCGCACCAGAATGGGAGAATTCATGGTCATGATGCAAGGGATGGCTCAAGGACAACAATAGTTAAGGAATGAAATTCAAGGGCTCAACCCTCCGTAGACTAATCCTCCTGTAACTACTCTTGACGTGCAAGTGACTCCTCCCAACACCAACAATGGCCCAGGAGGACCTCAAGTTCTAGAATAGGGCACAACAACTTTCATTCCGGTGCACGATAGGCAGGAGGATCAGTTCTCTCCTTTCAACAACGACATGGGGTTCGGAGGAGAAGGAAATCTTCAAGACTTTTTTATGCTTGCTGAGAAAGTCAAAGCCCTCGAGTGTAGAGACACTTTGGAGATAGATGTGTCTGACATGGGCCTGGTCCCCGGGCTCGTCATTCCTCACAAATTCAGGCCGCCTACTTTTGACAAGTATAACGGTAGCTCCTGCCCAAAGACTCACTTGAAAGCGTTCTATCGGAAGATCACTGCCCATACTAGGGATGAAAAGCTCTGGATGTACTACTTCCAGGATAGTCTCTCCGGAGGGTCCTTGGAAAGGTATATGAAGCTAGAGAGAAGCTCTGTAAGAAACTGGAAGGAATTGGGAGAAGCATTCCTCAAGCAGTATCAGTATAATATCGACATGGCGCCCATTCGCACTCAACTTCAGAGTTTGACTCAGAGGAGCTCAGAGAGTTTCAAAGATTACGCACAAAGGTGGCGTGAAGTGGCCGCTAGAGTGTAACCGCCTTTGTTGGAGAGAGAAATGGTAGACCTATTCCTGGATACCCTCCTTGGGCATTTCATGGAAAGGCTAGCTGGATGTTCTTCAAGTGGATTCTCATATATCATTTTGACTGGAGAGAGGATAGAAAGTTGGATCAAGCAAGGGAACATTCAGAACGGAGGCGCCTCAAATTCCGGTATCAAGAAACCCTTCGTGAAGAGAAGAGAAGGAGAGACTAGTGTAGTGTACGCGCAGAGGGGAGGAGGTAACAGAGGTTTTTATCAGCAAGTGGCCCCTGTCACTCTCTCAACTCAACCTGTTCAACAGCAAGTCCAACCACCGCAGTCGCAACATCAACAAGGGTATCAACAAAGAGCTCCTCGTCCATACTACCCCCATAAGAATAGAGAAAGACATTTCGAAGCTCCGCCGATGTCCTATTCACAGCTTTTGAAGAATCTCCTACAACTCCAGATGATTCAACTCCGAACTCTACAACCCCCGAAGCCAGGCCAAATCCCCGAGGGTTATGATACAAACGCCAGATGCGAATTTCATTCCGGAGCTCCCGGGCATACCATAGAGAACTGCAAAGCACTGAAGCATGTTGTTCAAGACCTACTGGATTCTAAAGCGATCAACTTCGCTCCTACTCCCAATGTAATACAGAACCCCATGCCTTATCACGGAGGTACGGTTGGGGAAGTTGATGAAGGGGAGACTCTAAACTTGGTGTGCAATGTTAACGACCTGCAGACTCCGTTGAATGTTGTCAAAGTCTGCTTGTCACAAAAGGGTATCTTTCCTGGGTGTGAAGTTGATTGTCCGGGGTGTGCTGAAGCTACAAATGGTTGTGAACAGTTGAAAGCAGGGATCCAGAGCATGATTAATGAAGGAGTGCTGCAGTTTGACAAGGTTGTAAAAGAAAGCGAAGTCTCTACAGTAACCATCTTCTACGATCCATCTCAAGTTCCTTCACGGGCCATAGCGGCACCGATAACTATCACCACTGCAGGACCAGTAATGTATCAGAGCGATAGAGCCATTCCCTGGAATTATGGCGGCGAAGTATACTGTAACAGCCAGAAGCAAGAGTTGGCCACGTCTAGTACAATCCCAGCTCAAGTAGAAAATGTTGGAGTAGGGGGCTTTACTAGAAGTGGAAGGTCATTTGCGCCGGAAACACTAAGAAATAGTGTAATACCACCCAGAGACACCACAGAAGCCCAAGCTAAAGCAAGAGGGAAGCAGCCAGTGGTTGTCAATGAGCCCGCACCAGTAACTGATCCAGACCTTACCTTTGATAAAGAAGCTGAAGAATTTCTGAGAATTATCAAAAAGAGCGACTACAAGATTGTGGACCATCTGCAGCAGACTCCGTCAAAGATTTCCATCTTGTCCTTGCTCATGTGTTCTGATTCCCACAGGAAAGCTCTCTTGAATATTCTGAATAAGGTGTACGTGCCTCAGGATATTTCAGTAAATCAGTTGGAAGCGGTGGTATCTAGTGTCAATGCTAGTCAAGGATTGGGCTTCACAGACATGGATCTAACATCTGAAGGGTGTGCTCATAATCGGGCACTGCATATCTCTTTAGAATGTAAAGGTGCAGTACTCTCTCACGTGTTGATAGATACCGGATCGTCGTTTAATGTTCTGCCCAAGAAAGCATTGATGAAATTGGATTACGATGGAGTAGTTCTAAAGCCTAGCGACCTGGTAGTTCGAGCATTTGATGGGTCGAGGAGATCGGTGTTCGGGGAGGTGGATTTACCAATTAAAGTAGGTCCACAAATCTTCAATACCACGTTTTATGTAATGGATATACAGCCTACATATAGTTTTCTGCTCGGAAGACCTTGGATACATTCGGTGGGAGCAGTATCATCCACACTTCATCAAAAGCTAAAGTTCATTTGGGAGGGTCAAATTGTAACTGTCAGTGGGGAAGAAGACATTTTTGTTAGTCATCTGGCTTCATTCAAGTATGTGGAGATGGATGGCGAAATAGTTGAAACTCCATGTCAGGCTTTTGAGCCCTTGAAAATTGAACAAGCATCTGCAATGGCAGCTTCTCCTGAAGAACCGAAGAAGGGGGTTTTCGTGGCCTCTTATAAGCAAGCTCTTGAGTTGGTAGAGTCAGGGGTGCGAGAAGGTTGGGGCAGTCCAATAGAAGTGCCAGAAAAGAAAGATATGTTCGGAATTGGTTATCATCTGGGGCAGTCATTGTCTGGACCGAGTGCTAAAGGTCATCAAAGCCCGATTACTTTCACGAGTGCGGGAGTGGTGGATTATGGAAACATCAGTGTCGTGTAGGATGACGCAGTTGATAGTGACTGTGACTTAGATGAGTGGATCAGGCCTGTTGTTCCAGGGACTCGGCTTAGCAATTAGACATCAGAAAGGCTTATCTCAGTCACCTCTTTCGAAGAGTAATAATTTTTGTTTATGTTTTTCTGTATTCAAGCACTATGTCTTTCCCGGGGCATAGTGGCTTTTTGTAAGGGTTCTTTTGTTCTTAACACAATTCATAATCATAAATAAAGCTGACGTTTCACATTCATCCATGTTGTTCTTTGTCTTTCATTTTTGCTTTTGTTTTTCAAAAAGAAAGAAAAGTTTTTAAAATGGCAATGTTTCTAATTTTCTCAAGTTTTTGCTAAAGCCTTGCATGAATCACCATTTATGCAGGTGCTCGTCACCGGATTTTATCAATGACGACCCTGTTATGGTAGAGTATGACTTTGACAATCCAATTTATCAAGCCAACGAGGAAGGTGAAGAGGATTGCGAACTACCTGAAGAATTGGCCAAACTGCTTAAACAGGAGGAGAAGATGATTCAGCCGCACGAAGAAGCTGTCGAGGTGATAAACTTGGGTATCGAAGAGGACAAGAAAGAAGTCAAGATCGGGGACACATTAGAAGAATCTGTCAAGACTCGTTTAATTGCTATGCTTCGAGAGTATGTTGATGTCTTTGCATGGTCCTACCAAGATATGATTGGTTTATACACTGACATTGTGGTACACAAGCTGCCTCTCAGAGAAGATTGTCCTCCAGTGAAGCAGAAGTTGAGGCGCACACGTCCTGATATGGCAATCAAGATAAAAGAAGAAGGACAAAAACAGTTTGATGCTGGTTTCTTGGCCGTGACCAGTTACCCTCCATGGGTTGCCAACATTGTGTCGGTCCCTAAGAAAGACGGTGAAGTCAGGATGTGTGTAGACTACAGGGATTTGAATAGGTTCAGCCCCAAAGATGACTTCCCTTTGCCTCACATAGATGTGCTCGTCGATAATACTGCTCAGTTTTCTGTGTTCTCTTTCATGGACGGGTTTTCCGGTTATAACCAGATTAAGATGTCTCCCGATGATATGGAAAAGACAACCTTCATCACGCCTTGGGGCACTTTCTGTTACAAGGTTATGCCATTTGGTTTGAAGAATGCTGGAGACACTTATCAACGGGCGATGGTGACGCTATTTCACGACATGATTCATCATGAAATTGAGGTTTATGTTGATGATATGATAGCGAAATCCCAAACAGAAGAAGAGCACTTGGTTAATCTAGCAAAGTTGTTTGACAGACTTCAGAAGTTCATATTGAGGTTGAATCCGAATAAGTGTACCTTCGGGGTCCGTTCTGGCAAGCTACTCAGCTTCATCGTTAGTGAGCGAGGAATTGAGGTCGATCCATCCAAAGTGAAAGCCATCCAAGAGATGCTTGAGCAAAGACTGAAAAGCAAGTGTGTGGTTTCTTAGGGAGACTAAACTACATTGCCCGGTTTATCTCTCACCTAACGGCCACGTGTGATCCCATCTTTAAGCTTCTGAGGAAGAATCAAGCCATTAAATGGAATGAAGACTGCCAACAAGCCTTTGACCGAATCAAAGAATACCTACTAGAACCTCCAATTCTCATGCCTCCAGTTCCAGGGAGACCTTTGATTATGTATCTTACTGTGATTGAAGGATCGATGGGATGTGTGATGGGTCAGTAGGACGAGTCTGGTCGAAAAGAGCACGCCATTTATTGCCTTAGCAAAAAGTTTACCGATTGTGAGACACACTACTCACTACTCGATAAAACTTGATGCGCTTTGGCATGGGCTGCTCGCCGACTAAGACAGTACATGCTGACTCACACCACACTCTTAATTTCCAAGATGGATCCTGTGAAATACATTTTCGAGAAGCCGACTCTGACAGGAAGAGTAGCCCGATGGTAGATGATACTAATAGAGTATGATATACATTACACTTCGCAAAAGGCAATCAAAGGAAGTGTATTGTCAGAATACTTGGCTCAGCAGCCAATCGATGATTATCAACCCATGAGGTTCGAGTTTCCGAATGAGGAAATCATGTTCCTCAAGTTGAAAGACTATGAAGAACCACTTCCGGAGGAGGGGCCAGACCCTGAATCCAAATGGAAGTTGATGTTTGACGGAGTTGTGAACATGAATGGAAGTGGATTAGGTGTTGTTATCATCTCGCCAAAAGGGGTGCATACACCTTTAGCTGCTCGGTTGACTTTCGAATGCACTAACAATGAGGCAGAGTATGAAGCTTGCATCATGGGGATCAAAGAGGCAATCAACTTGCGAGTCAAGAACCTCGAGATCTTCGGAGATTCTGCTCTGGTGGTGAATCAAGTAAATGGCAAATGGCTAATTCATCAACCTCACTTGGTTCCTTACAGAGATTATGTCAGGAGGCTGTTAACTTTCTTCACCAAAGTCAAGTTGAATTATATTCCTCGAGATGAAAACCAATTAGCCGATGCTCTAGCAACTTTGTCGTCTATGATTAAAGTTTGTCAAGAGAATTTTGTGCCTCGAATTATGGTCTCCCGTCTTGAAAGACCTGCTTATGTCTTTGCGGTTGATGGTGGTGAAGATAACAAACCTTGGTATCATGATATCAGGAAATTCTTGAAGGCTCAAGAATACCCGACTGGGGCATCTAGTAAGGACAAGAAGACCCTTAGAAGACTGGTAGGTGGTTTCTTCTTGAATCAAGATGGTGTGCTATACAAGCGAAACTTCGACATGGTTCTGCTCAGATGCGTGGATAGACACGAAGCAGGCCTATTGATGCAAGA